>CP092874.1:36803839-36841962 GCA_030710605.1 Cordylochernes scorpioides
TAGACACTAAGTAGAGAATTCTGGACAAGATTGAAGAAATAAGGAACATATATAAATTTATGCATATATGTATTATACTTACCCCCTCATACATGGATTTCCAATCCATATCTATAGTTCTAGGTCATGTTGCTTCTTTAGATGACCTCCTCTGAACAACACGACACCATTATTATAAACAAGTAATTAGGACATCGTAATATCATTGGTATATATATATAGGAAATCAGGTGGCATCATATTGAATTTTAGGATTTTTAATTCATATATTATATTTTTTAAATATTTATTATTTTTGACCATTATTGTATATTTTTACCAACCGATTTCCTTTGCTATTGTTGTAGTGCACAAGGGGGAAATATATTGTTGTTGTTACTATTGTTTGTTTTCCAATTATATATAAATAAATATAAATATATAAATAAAAATGATATATTCTGTTTCCTTCTTGTGAAAAGGTAAATATTGTATTCAATCTTTTGTTAATTTTAAAATATGCTTTTGTTTTTAAGGTGATTAAAAAAGCAAAAGATTAATTGAAAATTCATATGTTGTTGATTATTTTTTATTTCATAATTTCAGTCTAGAATATGATTTTAAAAATATTATTTGACAGTTTATTTCCATACTTTGAAAAAGTTATTAGTTTTCTGTATACTTTTCACTTCTAAATTTTATTAAAATACATTCCATCAAGATATGAAATTCTTAAAAATATATTTTTAAAATAATTATTAATTCAAAAATTATTTTATCGCTTTTTGAATTTGAAAATTTCAAAGATTCAATAATATCAATACTGCTATGACAAAAAGATGAAATAATTTATATTGAATGCAGTAAATATATTTATAAATTTTTAAACGAATATTTATATATAAAAAAATTAAGGGGGTACAATTGACATTTAAAAGTTTCAATTCAATTGTAATAATTATGTTTCATACACCTATATTTAAAATTTGTAATCTTAAAAAAAAAAATCAAAACACACACGCACATTGTCGAATTTAAAATTTAAACTGAAACTTTTATTTTATAAAATACAAAATTGTGAACATATTTCAAACTCTAAAAAAAATCTATTTTTCCCTAAAATTTAAAATATCTAAAATTTCTTTTAAATTTTTACATTTTAAACGGAATTTTTATTTTGAAAATATTATATAATATTAGAATTTTAAAAATTAAAAAGTTGCCTTGAACGTTTTATATATATTATATTATTTTATGATAAATTTTTTTCTAAACGTGTCATCGATAAGAGCAAACGTTTGATTTAAAAAAATAAAAATTAACGATTTATAATGAAAATTAGCTAATGGAAATGCTCATTTTTCTTTAAGGTGTCAATTAAAATATACAATATTTTCTATTTAAGTTTACTTTTTTTTTTTTAATTAAATGCGCGCACTGTGTTTGGTGCACGAGTGTCGTCTGCAATACGCTTGTGTCAACGACCACAGGGCGTGTCGTGAACCTGTGTGACATTTGGCCATTATACTCCCTCCATCCACTCTTACAGCTAAAGAATGTCACCATCTTACATGTCTTTGTCACCTTTAAACACCTCATTATGTCCTTTCGTTACTCATTTAGGTGAGGTAAGTATTGTGTAAAAAAAATTCCATAATACATTGATATGCAAAATTTAAAGAACAAAATGATATTATTGAAATAATAAACAAATTGATCAATAGTTTTGTTTAAAAAAAAATGTTTTGTAATAATTTGTATTTGAATTATTGTCTGAATACCAATATATATGCTAAAAGGTACAACTTCCTTAAGTTTTGTCCATGAGTTTGTAAAACATAAAATCTATGCAACAAACAAGCTGTAGGAAGGGCGTTCGTGCCCGAAAGCTAGAGAATATAAATATTTTTAAAAGAAACTTTTTCCTGGAGTCCTGATATATTTTACTCAATACAAGCTGTAGGTTGAGCAAAGAAAAGTAATATTCGAAAGCTTGTTAAGGAATAAACTATAACTCTATTTCGTGTAGTTCTTGAAACCTATGGCACAAATAGACACCGTATAAAAAGTTGTGTGAATTAGGAGAAAAGTTCAAGGCCACCTATTGGACAATAGCACCCACCTATTGTTAAACAATTAACATAATGAGAAGGTATAATGGCAGCCTATTGTAACTGCTGGAGAAGTTTTGAAAACACCACACGGGGAGAGTACAATTAGATTTTAATTATAACATAACGAAATAGTTTCCCTTGGACCAACTTATCCCACAACGGTATGTAAATGGACGTCAAGACGTTTCAATCACAAAGTGGTAGAAGAGATTAAAAAAAAAAGAAGGAAAAAAACTTTTTGACCAGTGATACCCGTGTTATTGTTGTGCAGTAATGATTGTAGGGAGTATGAACGCCATGGGCTCTCTAGGTTATTTTTATATATGAGTGATAAGACAAAATATATATGCCATAAAGAGAAGTAAATTATAAAGATTTTTCACAATGAGTTTTTCTTTTATATATATATAGTAGAACTGATAGTTTTTCTCTCAAACGAAAATTGCTCTTCGAAGGCTTAAAGCATCGTCTTTTTCCAATTAGGGCTGTTTTGGAAGTATTTTCGCTTAAGAGAAAAAGCTAGCATTTATAATTTAAAAAAAAATCTCATTGTGAAAAATCCATATAGTTAACTTATCTTTCATAATCTAACTTAAATCATGAAAGGAACTAGAAAGATAATACCCAAAAGAAACAAGAAATTACAATAATATACAAAAACTGAACACTGAACAACTCTAAAGTGGAATCTCTCTCTGTTTCGACGGTCGGTGATACTACGTGGTAGACGCTAATTTGACGAAATGTTGAGGTTCCCAGCCAATTCTTGAATAAAGAATTGGTACAATTGGTCTCTACCGTTCTCTATTACAAAGTGCGCCATCTACATTAATGAATGTAAACTATCTTAGCGCGAATGTGTTTTTTTTTTATTTCAAACAATTTCCTACTGCTTTTACTGCAAATAATGGAAGGGCCTGACTCATCAATGGAGAACCCTTTCAATAATTTTGCCAGTTTAATATACCAGACCGCTCTACTATTGTATTGGGTTGTTGTAGCTAATATAGCCTGTACATTATAGAGGAATTCGTGGTTAAGAAAACTATGGACATATAAAATGTTCGTAAAGACAGATTTAAATATCGCATCTCCCGCTACTGATTTTATCCTTGCAGTAAAAGCAGTAGGGAGAATTGTTGGAAACAAACCTTCGCGCATAAAATAATTTACACTTAGGACAACAGATGGCGCGCTTATACCTTATTATTAATTGTGCTGCCAAAAAGGCTTGTTATTTGTGATTTATTAGCGGGAGGGGCAATGTGCTATATTGGAATATAGCAGAGCATTTAAATGACGCTTATTCAATATAATAAAGAACATGAAAATTTCGTGAGCGCTAATTATTTTATTGCAGACACTGTCTCACGCCATCTTTCATAGCTTCAGATAAAGGAGGCTCTTCCGAAAGCTCAGCTTGTTTCGTATTCGTTTATAATAAATAATTGGCGCTCACGGAAACCTTTTATGGCATTTACGATATTGGAATATATATATTCCTACTCTCCTCAAAGTTTATATATTTCCATAAAGTTTCTCTAAATACCAAGAATTCCACTAAAGTGCCGGGTATAGAAGTAAAACAGTCTGGTGATTTATTAGAATGGTGTGGTAGATTAAACTAGGGAAAAGCTGAGAGGGTTCACCACTGATGAGCCAGGCCCTCCCAATATATTTTATCATTGCAGTAAGGCCAGTAGGAAGCTGTTGATTTAAACAAAACAAACCTACGTACTAAGATGGTTGATATTTATAACTACCATTATATTCCGAATAGTTTTCTCAAAACCTTAAAACAATATTTTATTTAAATATTTATATCATTCGACATTTTAAAATATTGATTTATATTTTTAAAATCTTTGTAATAGGCCTTTAGTTTACTATAGCCATGGTTCATTATAGAGAGATATATTTAAGACTTAAAATGTAAAATACTTAAAATATAGGTTTTGAATATACAGTATATATACATGTTTTAAAAAATAGCGCTATAAAATATATATTTCTAATTTTCACTTAAAGATTCGTAATAGGGGTAGGTCTTTATACTCCTAGTGCTTTTCGATAGAATGGTATTGGATTTTAGGTTCGCTAGATGTCCGCGGATGCTAACTTGGTTTTCTAGGCGAAATTTTTCAGTTGTTAATGCTTAAATGTCTACCAACAGGCTATAATTCGACATCGACTGTTCTTCGACTGTGATTAGGAATGACCAATAAGAGATACTAATGTAAATTTGTGCAAATTAATAGATCATCGTCGAAAGGAGTATTGTGTGGAATTGATATTTTCACAGTAACTTTCCATAATTTAACGTATATATCACGAAGAAAACAGTTAACTCTATCAATTCATCAGTTTGTCGAACTTTAAAGATGAATGGGTAACCACCGCATCCATAAAAAATCACACGAATCTCCCAAACCAATTGAAACCATTATCGTCATCAATAAAATTAATAAATTCCTACACAAACACCCTATTACTATAAATAATTAAGTAATTATAGTTATCAAAAAAATAGAGAGAGAAACTCAAACACAGAACATATGCCAAGAACTTGAGAATCGCCATAAAGCTCATCCAATCAGATAAATTCTAAGCAATACACAGAAAGAAAAACCACAAGACAAAAAGCATGAACAAAATAGACACTGTTGATAAACTTATTTAAAAAAACAAGCAAGAGCTAAGTACATGGCAAAACTACTTCCACTCTCTTAACTAATGTAAAATATCTGTTTGTGAATCCTTCCTACCAAAGTCGTGTCCGTAAAGAACTATCAATTAATTTAAAATATTTTAAGAAAGCGATTTTAAAATAACGCACCTGGTGCTGATGACATCTCAAAAGAATTCAATAAAATATGAAGAAGATAAACTCTAAAAAAAAAAAACTTGGAATAGCAGCTATTTGTTGATTGGAAAAGAGATGAATACTACCAATTTCACAAAAACCTATCCAAACCTAAAACTACAGCGGTATTACTCTATTCTATCAGACCCACTAAAGCTAGTAGCAAGATACTTCTTCTTAGAAAAAAAAAAACATACTTGACCCACATTATCGGCAAAATATCAAGATTATTGCAGAAGTGAACCAGAACACCTTCAGTGCATCAGAGATTTTTATGAACGGGAATCTACGCTATCTCTTAAAAACTTTCTTAACAGCTAAGGTCAACATGTAAAAAAAAAAACAGTGGACTGCTGTATAACTAAATAATAGAAGAGATACCATTCGCAGGATAAAAAATCTAAAGTTTTGCTCAATGGAAATTAAACGCGAAGCTTTTCTATTAAATAAAAATTATAATCCATTGCATCATATCATTTGAGAGAAAAATAACATCCAGGGAAAGTTATTTACACCCTTGAACAAAACTTAAGGAAGTTGTACCTTTTAGCATTTATATCGGAATTTAGACAATAACTCTGAAAGATATTACAGTGACCTTTAATAACCAAGTGTGAACGAAATTGTCTCTGTCTCCTTCAAAAAACAGACAACAGGCTACATGAAAGACTTTCCACTTACTTAAGTTTTGTCCATAAGTGTAATTAACTCGAGCTTTCGGGTCTTTGAGCCCTTCTACAGAAGTAAGGTTAATTACAGTGTATTATAGTTAACATTACTTCTGTAAAAAGGCTCAAATACCTGAAGGTTTGAGTTAATTAAATATTTTTTAAATAAAAAACCTTTACCTGGATGACTTTATTTCTCTTACATAAGTGTCTCTTCACGGAGACACACTTGCTTCTTACCTATTCTTAATATATCAGAACTATCGGGAATGCCATAATTGTTGGTCGGGAGGATATTAATTAACTCAATACTTCATCAATCTTTTATAAAAGTTAATTGTTCTGTTGACGTGTTTCTGCCATCCATTATCAACCTTTACAAAAAAGGTGAAAAGCTTATTGGTGAAATATTGTCTGTAAGCTTTCTAGTAGCGACAGTGGGTGGCCGAAACGTCAAAAAAGACAATAAAATTTATAAAAAGCTTATCTGATAAGGTACAATGTGGATTATCCCTATATATATAAAAGTCAGTGTATGTATGTATGTATGTATGTATGTGGGTATCTATGTCGGCTATACACGTCCACAATACGTAACTAATCTGACTGAAATTTTAACAGTATATAGAGTAGAATCTGGAAAAACTTATAGTGCAAATTTCAGGTCTCTATCCCGAATATTCTTCGAGTTATTTGCAAATTGCGTTGCAAATTTGCCTTTTCGCTCACAAGCAACGCCTCTAGCGGTGAAGATGGGAGGTAATATCAGCTGACCTAATGTACATGTAAAACGTGTTTTGACAGGGCATAGAGAAAAATCTGGAAAATATATTTATCGGATCTTTAGCCAATAAAAAATAAAATTGACAGGTTCTGGGCAAAAATAGTTGTTTTTTTAGTCAGAAAATGATGATGACAATATTGCTGTATCATGTTTGATTACCAGATACAAAATTATATCGGGAAAAATTCCAAAAAGCAGAGACCACGGGTGAAACCAGTTCATCTTTTTGTACGCAGGAACAAAATTCTAACAGAAAAACATTCATTCGAGCAGAAAACAAAAGCCAGATCATCTTTCTATAAAAATATCGCTTCTCAGACACAAAGTTTGGAGCGGGACGTTTCACAAGAGTGACATCCACGGCGCCAATTTATAATTGTAACGAATAGTATTTGAAAATCAAAATGATATAATTTTCAAATATCGTTGTGAAAATTTACATTTTTATTTTTATATTTTAAAAACACACAAAGTTTGGAGCGGGGACGTTTCACAAAAGTGACATCCACGGTGCCAATTTATAATTGTAACGAATAGTATTTGAATAAAAACATTTAATCGGGTAAAACCCGGGCGTTGCCCGGGTCATTCGGCTAGTAGATTATAAACTAAAGGTAATAAGACCAAACCCAAATAAATAAATAGTATGTGATGTTTCGGTAACAGCGGTGTTATCATCATCAGACAAAAGTACTTTCGCTGTTACCGAAACGTCAGATTCAGTACTATTGTCTGTGATGGTAACAACGCTTAAACGTCACACACTATTTATTTATTTGGATTTGGTCTTATTACCTTGTGTTTAAAAAGGTTGATGGAGTTTCTCTCCAACTTAAAATAAGATTATTAAATTTCATATTCTCGGAATTATTGATGACATTCTAGGAACCACACTCGAGAATTTTCAAGGACATCTATTTATCTGTGAACTGAGTTCTTCAGATAAATGGCATTGACAGATTCTACAGTTCCAAAAGCGCATGATGATTGCAATAAACATTGTGAAGCAGTAGAAAAATTCATCGCGCGCCTACAGTTCAATCCTCTCAAGACAAAATCCATGAAATTCAGCACCTAACAGAAACTATATAAACGGAAGCAACTAGAGGACGTTGTAAATTTCAGACAGACACTTAGATTCACTTGTCTGCAACATATTAGAGAACGCTACCAACAAGAAACAATTGATACTCCAACAACATAAGAATTTATATAAACTATTGAAATATTTTCATTAATCACTTGAAAACCCGAAATCGAGAATATAATAGCAAAATTTAAACAAACAAACATATTCTTATATATTTCTGTCAAACTTGGAACCTTGCGCGAGAAACTAAAAATACTCTAGAAATCTCATATAAGCAAAGAGAGAGATTTCCCTCTTAGTTCTATACACTTTCATGGACAAAACTTAAGTAAGTGAAAAGTTTTTGATGTCGCCGGTCATCGTTTTTTTTTTTTTAAGGAGACGGAGGTAATATTGTTTACACTTGGTTATCTAGTATGTCTTCAACAAAGATTACGATAATATATTTTAGAGTTATTGTCCGATATATACATGCTGAAAGGTATAACTTTCTTAAGTTTTGTCGATGAGTGTACTTAGTTATTTATACTTGGGACATGAAAATATATAACAACGAAAACTTCCTAGTTGGAAAACAATACTTATCTACTGGTAGATAGACGATTTCTACAGACTACAAGACTGCAATTGGAGTAGACAACTTGGACACTTTCTAAGACATCCTTACTTTCAACAGACTTGCCATCTTTTGCCATCAGAACAAGGAAAAGAAGACCTACAGCCCAACATCGGCAACATATCATCCAAATCTCAACAGCTCACAGTCATCTACAAGATTGCGTGATGGAAGTTGGAGGAACATCATTCCTACCACACACACACACACAACCAGGTTTCCAGAAATTTGTAAAATAGTATATACTTTTCCTATCTACACTCGTGGCCAAAACTTAAGGAAGTTGTACATTTTATCATGTATATCGGGATTCAGACAATAACTCTGAAAGATATTACAGTAACCTTTATTGAAGATACATGAGATAACCAAGTGTGAACAACCTCTGTCTCCAAAAAACAGACGACCGGCAACATCAAAGACTTACCATTTCTCAAGTTCTATCCATGACTGTATATACTATGCAAAAATATGACGGTATTTATATGAAATGCTTGACATATATATTTTTATATTGATATGATAGAGTAACTATATTTTTTTCTAAGGACGAAGATAAAGCGTTCGTAAACTATTATAGACGCGTATGATTCTTTTAAAAATGAAACAATTTCTACTGACCTTACTGCAATGGAAAAATTCGAATTTTCATAACAGATGGCGCGCTAATGCATCATAAAGCATCCTTTCCCCAAATATGTACATGTTTCATTAACTTAGATATTTTTTGAATGACAAGATTTCAGGATCTAATAACTGCATTTTACCAATTTGCCGTGAGTCTTTTGAAATAAATCAAGAACATTTTTGATTTCTATAAGTTCTACTTCTAGTTGAGAATTTCTAAAAATGCAACAACATTCAATAGACGAATACAGGGAGGTGTTTATAGATAAAGTACAACTTTGTTTAAACTCCAGTCCATTAGGTTTGTTGACAGGAATCCTAAGGACTTGTCGAAGTGGAAACTTTAAAATACAATATGTAACTGAGTGTGTTTCATCTCCTGTGTGTTTACAGGCTTGACTTATCAGGCAATGACTTCGAATATATTTATATTTAGTAGACAAGAGTTAAAATATAAATAATTTTATAAGAAATCACCTCTCCCATTAAAATGACGCTAAATTTATGTACCTTCTATTAACCGTCATTTTCAATCAGGTAGAAAAGGAATCAGTGACAAAGCCAGAACACCAACTTTAGCAAATTCGGAAAATTCACTTGGAACATCTACAGATATCAGATAAACACCTCTTTGGTCGCTGTTAGGATTTCAGAAATATTTTGTGGATCACATTAAACCAAAGCCGCCCTGAACGAGGTCCATATCCCGACACTATGATCTTCAGGTCGACGTTCCGGATTTTCTAAAGAAAGTGTTCTGATTTTTTGACCACCCTATTCTACTAAATTATAAATTTATCAATAGATGGGGAGATTTGATTATTATTTCTTGTAATCAATTTTTCTTCGGCAATAATTACCAGATAATATAAATAATAATCGTTTTTTTTTTGCTACGAGAAGAATTTAAAATACAAATGGATCTACAAATGATACATGTTGCTCTGGAAAATATAAAGCCTTTATAAATAGCTCTTGCTAAAAGATGAGCAAATCCATGTAGAATATATATATTCATAAATAATAATAAATAAATAAACTTATCTTGTATCAAAATGTTCGCCAGGTACAACTTGACATTGCGGCAGAGGCTGGTGAATCCTTGATGTGGAAGGAATTAGAGCAAGTCATGTTTCTTTTGTAACACAATAGATGGCATTGGTATTTTCCATCCTCTTTATCTTCCAACCGTTTGATTCCATCAAATAATCTTGAATATGTTGTTGAATAGAGGCATTGAGCTCTTCAAGAGATAAAACTTCCAATTCTTCGATATCAATATATATTTCGGATTCACACATAAGATGTGACACATAGATATTTTTACAATATAGTTCATATAGAAAATTATAAATATAGTTTTTGTTGTTTTAGAGGCGTTCGATGATTTAAAGTCGGTAGCCTTGCTATTCTAACAATGGGCCAGTCTGATTTAAAGCAGCCTTGGAACCATCGGCCAAGTCTGCCCACACCGATGGGAAGGAGGTGGTTCGAAGGAAGCATAAAGTAAGAGAAAGGCATCTCCTGTTCGTGAAACTAAAAGTTGTTGATGTCTTGCGCCTTCTATCGGAATAAAGATCAACAAATCGTTGATTTTTTAATTTATTCCAGATATGGCCAAATACCCTTTCTTGATAGAGTCAATTTTGTTCAAACTTGGTCATCTCGTGTGTCTTCAATAAAGGTTACTGTCTATCGAATATCTTCTAGAGTTATTGTCCGAATCCCGATATACCTGCTAAAAGGTACGACTTCTTTAAGTCTTCAATAAAGGTCACTGTAATATATTTCAGAGTTATTGTCTGAATCCCGATATACATACTAAAAGGTTCAACTTTCTTAAGTTTTGTCCATGAGTGTATATTTTTTCAATAAGAGTTCATTTCTGGACGCCTGAGGTTTTCACATTAATTGTAGACAGGGGATTAATTCATTAAATAGGGGGGTCCAGATAAGTATAACGGGATATCCCCAAAGGTGTGATCCATATCGCCCAATATCGGTCAATCGCTGGACTGACTAACCACTGTCCGTAGGGGAAATGATTTCAGAAGAAGAACATACCAGAAGAGGAAACTAGATGAGGGACAAACACAGTTTCAGGACGTGGCTAGACATTTTTTATTCTAATATCAGATTCCATGGCTATTTGTTCTTTTTTTTTTTTAATGCGGAAATGAACAATTCCAATATGGTGAGTCACGAGTTTCGATTTCAGTTAGTGAGAAGACGGTGGTATTTCGTGAAACAGAATAGCTAGCTTGTGTAGGAAGAATCTTCCTTTTAACAGATTCCACAGATTACACACTGTAATCCCAGATACATACCTCAAGAGTAATTTTAAAAAGTGGAATATACAGTGGAGTCTCGTTTATTTGAGCTTGTCAATAGGGATTCGTTCAAATATAATCTTCTCTAAAGAAAAATTATTTATAAACCCTGTTCTCAGCAGAGGCCGAATATTCTTGGCAGTCGATTCTTGATTTAAGACCTGACTTTTTTGTATCTTTTCCTTTTCCTCGGATTTACCCAGACCAATCTGTTTATGAGCTTAATTGTCTTAATTATGCTTTCCTGTATATAAATTTCATTATTATCATTAAATATGTGATTAGCTTTTACTTTTTTTTGTCTTTGCAGACTCGTGGTAAATCCATGTATAAGAGAAATTTCTTTCCTCTCTCGGATTTACCTAGGTCAATCTGTTTATAAGCTTAATTGTCTTAATTATGTGTTTTCCAGCATATAAATTTCATGTTTACCATTAAATGTGATTAGCTTTTACTTTTTTAATTATTTTCATTTAAAAGCAAGTCGGTGGCCAGCGGTATAAACCGTCGATTCCTGACAGCCATGAACCGGGATCGCATCCCGCATTGGACACTTTGTTTTTTTTTTTTGTTTGTTTTTTTATGTGAAGAGAACCTGCACATAATAATATTCATTGTAAATAATATAAGCTAGGTTGCTCTTTTTGAGTGGTACCTAATAAAGTTATTTTGGAACAGGAATATTTTCATTTGCAGACTCCGTGCATAATCCATGCATAAGACTATATGTTTTAATAAACTCTTTTGTATTTTTGTGTGTGATATAAGACCTAACCACGGTACCAAACAGTTTAGGTCTTGAATACAACTTGGTTCCTATAAATCCGGTACTATTATCTCTATCAGATGTCATTGATGGTTTGGAGATCGACCATCAGTCATCCTCAATTTTCAACATCCTCTGTCAGAGATGGCGAGATGGTCTCCACATCAATAATTCCTCTCAAGGTGGGGAAGCCTTCCTTGCTGAAGAAATTTGTACACATACACAACTATATATATATTCCCCTACACTTTATCTACCCTTTATTTACTATTTTATTATATATTTTTTCCACCTTTGTAAAAATTGATTAGAAGAATCAATAAAATTGTTTAAATTGTCAAAAAAAAAAATTGTCAATAACTCCTCTTTTGATCTCTCTATAAATAGATGTGTGTGTCCATATTTTCATCCGCCAAAATTTCAAGATTTAATTCAGATGAAGTATTTCATTATATATCACCACATACCTCTGAGAAAATTGATGTATATTAAAGTCAATACTTTGGTAATTATAAAATAACTGATTGTGCGAAGAAACAAAATAGAAAGTAACAGGATATCCCCATAAGAGAATTTTGAAAAAAACCAAAAGAAGTTACCAAACGTTATCCAATGATGACATTGATTTTCTACGATCACATTTTGATCATTTTTCTTGATTTGTGTGATCAGTATTTAGGACAAATAAAAAGCACAAAAGATAGAAATGAACAAATCAGCAAGAAAATGAATAGGCCATTCACACAAGTATCTAGATATTCGGTATACCATAATAAAGCTTCTAATACAGAAAATGATGGCAATGAATTATTCTATGAACATGTTTTGTGATCACGTTTTTGATTTGTATTCAATACACCTATCCCCCGATTTACACGGTACTTGTTTTACACGTTTTCGCTTTTACACGGTTTTCCAAATAAGTTTTTTTTTTTGTTTTTATCGCACTATACTGAAATGCGATATTCTACTCTATACTACCTATGTTGAAAAGAATAAGGGGAGGCTCTGATTCATGAGGGGGCGAACGCCTATTCAGATTTGACAGTTTAATATACACCTATCCCTCGATTTACACGTTTTTCTCAGGAACGTATCTACCGTGTAAATCGAGGGATAGGTGTATTTAGATCAAAAACGAAAACTTAACAACAATAAAATGGTGAAATTAACAACGTATTTATACAAGAAGCCAGAATAAAAAGAGGTTTTAAATTGATGACAAGGATTTTTTTAAATTGGAGCACTTTATTTTCTGGGTTTCAAGAAAGGTTGCAGTCGTAAAAAAGGTTTATGAAACGAAAGAACAATAATGATGAAAACAATAAATACAAGACATGTACAAGAGTATAGTAAAGAAACTACTAAAACTCTGTTATAATAATGACATCTTAGTGTCATATTAGTTTTTTTCAGCATTCTTATTATTTTCTAGTTTTTTTTTTAATGCTCAGGGAGTTATGTCGAAACGAAATAACAACAAAAAGTAATAAAGAACAATAATAAGGTAACAAGATACACAAGAATCCTGTGGGGAAAAGACACGATATCCTAGTACTAAACATATTCTATTTTTGATTTATGCTCACAGTGTTCTATAGAAATGATAAAACCAACAACACTAAACTGACAAGAAATGAATAAGACGTTAAGACGTTAGAAACACTGGAGAGTTACAAAATATTGTCCAAAAATTTGTAAAAATAAAAGTATAATCATTTTAGCATGCTTAGTATTAATATCTTCATAGTCTCTCAATATATAGAAATACATTTTTTTTTAATATTTCGTACAAACGAGTACAGAGCTCTGGTGGAAAGTTAAAGCCCTCTAAAAAGAGTTATCCGTGCAATTATACTATAAACGATTTCTACAATATTTACATATATAATGGCGTGTAGAGTTCGCATAAAGCGAATGGTGCACACGGGAGAAATAAATTGTTGTTTACATGTACAAGAACAGGTTTGCTTTAACTCGCGGAGCATCTCTCTCACACTGAATAAAAAAATAATAGTTATACAAACAATCATAGTTCAAGGTATTCTTGATGAATACTTTGAAAAGAGCTGGATTGAAACGGAAGAACAACTACTATAAACCAACAAGAACATAACAAGTCGCTCCCACACCGAAGCCTGAGAAGTCTACAGAAGAATTAAAAACCAACATAAGATTCCGAGAATTTCACCGAAGAACAACTACTGGAAACCAACAAGAACGGAATAAGTCTTTCACACACAGGAGTCCGAGAAGTACACGGAAGAACAACTACTGGAAACCAACAAGAACGGAACAAGTCTTTCACACATAAGATTCCGAGAATTTCACCGAAGAACAACTACTGGAAACCAACAAGAACGGAATAAGTCTTTCACACACAGGAGTCCGAGAAGTACACGGAAGAACAACTACTGGAAACCAACAAGAACGGAACAAGTCTTTCACACATAAGATTCCGAGAATTTCACAGAAGAATAACTACTGGTAACCAAAAAGAACAGAAC
Organism: Cordylochernes scorpioides; assembly: GCA_030710605.1. Classification (NCBI taxonomy): domain Eukaryota; kingdom Metazoa; phylum Arthropoda; class Arachnida; order Pseudoscorpiones; family Chernetidae; genus Cordylochernes; species Cordylochernes scorpioides. The sequence continues at coordinate 36,818,184 of CP092874.1, forward strand.
ATGTCGCTCACACAACAGAAGCCTGAGAAGTCTACGGAAGAATTGGAAACCAACAAGAACGGAACAAGTCTTTCACACATAAGATTCCGAGAATTTCACAGAAGAATAACTACTGGTAACCAAAAAGAACAGAACATGTCGCTCACACAACAGAAGCCTGAGAAGTCTACGGAAGAATTGGAAACCAACAAGAACGGAACAAGTCTTTCACACATAAGATTCCGAGAATTTCACAGAAGAATAACTACTGGTAACCAAAAAGAACAGAACATGTCGCTCACACAACAGAAGCCTGAGAAGTCTACGGAAGAATTGGAAACCAACATAAACGGAACAAGTCTTTCACACATAAGATTCCGAGAATTTCACAGAAGAATAACTACTAGAAACCAAAAAGAACAGAACAAGACGCTCACACAGAGAAGCCTGAGAAGTCTACGGAAGAATTGGAAACCAACATGAACGGAACAAGTCTTTCACACATAAGATTCCGAGAATTTCACAGAAGAACAACTACTGGAAACCAACAAGAACAGAACAAGTCGCTCACACACAGAAGCCCAAGGAGTTCACGGAAGAACAACTATTGAACACCTAGCAGAACGGAACAAATCGTACACAGGAGTCCGAGAAATCCGACAAGAGGAGTTGGGACTTACCATGGTGGCCTCCAGATGGACTTCTGGCCGCCTACGGACCCATGGCGGTAACCTAGCAACAGCAGGGAGGGAACACATGCTCAATTGTTAATGCGACTATTTGCTCGGCCAGGAGATTGCATATGACCCAGAAATCACTTGGCGGATTTATACCCCGTTGGCAGCTACTCCATTGGTCACTTTCCAAATGAAGAGGCGTGGTTGGAATAACATTCCGACACTATTTCCCTTTGATCCTCACACCTTGTATATCTCTACCATCACAAATTCTTCTGAAGAAGAGAAGATCTAAAGGAATTCACTCATTTATACTTGTTTGTTTTTTTACATAAATAAATTTGCTCTGAAAATAGAGCAATCCATATTCAAATATTTCGATAATAAAAAGGCATATATTGGCAAATACATGTTTTTATTCAAACCAATATATGTCTTTTTATTATCCAAAGATATGAATGAGATTGAAAACAAATAATGTTAACCCCTTTAAATCCCTATTTCAACATTTCGACGACCCACTGTAGCCTCTCCCTCTTTAAAAAACTAAAGGTAAATAATATTCAAGTTCTTATATATATATAAGCACTAACATATATGTTAAAAATTCAATGTTTTATCCTTAATATAGAAGTGTTTTGGGCTCAAATTCCCATTTATTGACTTCTCAGGAAGCCTCTTGGGTCAGATTTTTTGGTCGTTCAAATACAGCCTGCATGCACCACGCTGATAAAGGCCAACAGCCTGAAACGCGTACGTGGTTGTCTTTTCTTGATTTTATTAAGAATGGGTGTTTGGCAAATATTCTGTAATAATAATAATGGAAGAAACAACGCATTTTAGGTATACAATGAAACCTTGTTATAACAGCAATTTGGTCAGAACATCATAGTTCCAAAGTCCCAGTGTTATTTCAACTGTAGCTATAACAACATGATTACGACAACATAAAATCTTGGTTTCAAGAGATGTTGTTATAACGAAATTTGACTGTAACATATACATTCATGGTTAAAACTTGAGGAAGTTGTACCTTTTAGCATATATATATCGGGATTCAGACATAAGTCTAAAAGATATTACAGTGACCTTTATTGAAGATACACACGAGATAACCAAGTGTGTACAAAATTGCCTCGGTCTACTTAAAAATAGATATATATATGCAGAAGATTTTCCATTTATTCAAGTTTTGTTCATTAGTGTATTTCTATTGAAAAACTAATGAATCTGCATTTAATTAGTTGAAATTACTCTTTTTTATGTGTGTGAAAAAAAAAAAAGCAGGCGATAGCACACACTACAGCCGAGTGTAACTTCCGGGGCGGTATGTCCACGTCGCAGACGTACGAACTTCCCAATTACCCCCCGACCATCCTTTGAAGCTGCCCCACCTGTTAGGGAGGGGGTCGAGCGAGGGCCCCCTTTGTCACCAGGGGAGGGCAAGGAGGAGTGGACCCTTTTTGGGACAAAACTTACTGTGACGATCGGCATGTCTAGCAGATTCTACTATCGTGTGTCCTGATGGAATATTCCTTTAATTACATCACGTCAACCTTTGGAATGGTTTATCCCTTGTAAAACACACCATTCGCTATGTATCGATCACTGCGTGAACGAATAGTTTTTAAAATTAAGAGAAAAGAAAAAGGAGCATCTCCTGATCGTGCAACTAGGTGTCGCTGATGGATATTTGGACAATTCTGGAAAATGTAAAAATCAACAAATAGTTTTTATTTATTCTGACAAATGGCGCAAGCCATCAAAAACTTTTAGTTACACGATAAGTAGATTCTTTTTTCTTAATTTATCCACTTGATCCCCAAGTATAATTTCCCTTTTGTACTTTTTTTTCACATCGTGAAGATGAGGCTGCCTGGCCGGTATTCATATTTCTTGAAAAAAGATACTTCGGCCAGTATAAATATTTTTATTACCTCGACGTTTCGACAAAAAGAGAATAATTTTTAACGCCTTGCTAAATGTTTTAATTTTTGTTTGCTCCTGACGAGGACAAAAGCTTTTTGTCGAAACGTCGAGGTAATAAAAAGATTTATACTGGCCGAAGTATCTTTTTTCAATAAATATTTTTTCACAGTTTTTAAAATGTTCTAATTATTTTTGGCAATTTTTTTTTCACATATCAAATATTATCTATTTAGAACCTTACTCTGCAATGATAAAAGTTATTGAATGAGAGGACTTGGCTAATCAGTGGTGAAACCTCTCGAACCCTCGACAATTTAATCCCCAGACCGTTCTACTATTGTATTGGATTGGTTTTCCTATATACCCTGCATTTTCTAAGGAAGACAGCTTAGGAATGTTAAGGGAACCTATATTTATGGACATATATAATATAGGTTTGTAGAGGTGTGCATACATAGAACATGACAAGATTAAATGACAAAATAAACAGAAAGATGTCATACAAAGTTGTCCAGTAGATGTAATATCCTGTCTTCTTGAACCCCAAACGGAAGTTTACTTTTCCACCGGACATCCGTTTGCACCTTTTTTTTTTTTCATCAGAACAAACCGTAAATCCGTGTTTGGGCAAACTATAAACTTTCCTTTTTTAGTATTTCATTTATATATAAACATTTAATCCTTATTCCCGCACACGTAAGCACACAAAGGCCAAATCAAGAGATAAAGAGTAAAAGAGAGAAACAGGCTTATGTACAGCGAATACCAAAACCTTTATTAAGACCACCAGTTTTATATACAGATTCTCTTGGGAGATACGGGAAAGAAGTTTATAAAAGAAAGGGAAAAGGAAATTATAATATACAGAGTTATATGGGAAATATGTATATAAAGCTATAATTGTATTTCGATATATTACATATAACCTTAATGTTTTTATTTTTTCCCTCTTCACGACCAGCATTCCCGTTTGATACATATTTCTACGAATTTATTGCCTAGAAAATAGGAAAAATTTGCCTCAATTGATGAAACGAAAATAAAAGAAACGGTTGTTGGAAATGTGTTGCCATTCAATATGTAACAGAACCACATCTAAATAAGAAATGTGACTCATCTCAGCAGACTGGGAGTCTCAACAGACTGAGATACAATCCTGTTAGGAAGTGAAGTACCCTGAGCTAACAGAAAACCTACGAAACCTGGTGTCAAGATTAATTAAAAGAGATCTAAATGCCCTATTAACTTTATTAACATCCTATAACGCGATATTTCAAACTCAGGGATATTTGCGTCAATACATTTCTAACATCATATCAAATTGGCTATATACAAGGAGAAAAGGACAAACATATTAAGAGCAATTCTCTCAAAACATGCCCTATAAAGGAAGGACATTTTCTCGCCTCAGAGCAATCTTAGTAAAAGCATTTGCTGATATACGTACTGAACATTAAAAATATGTACGAAAAAAAAAAGACACATATCTCTTTAAGTATGTATTAAAACGATGCGCATTATGTTTATCACCTCTGTAAAACACTTTACCGTGGTGATAAGGAATGGGCCACAGTACCATTTCTGGCAAATTCAGATAAAAGAAACCAACCTGCCTTTTTGTCTGAATTTAACAACAAATGGTGTTGTGGAGCTCATTCTTTATTACCACAGCCTTTTACTGGGGTAGGATAAACAATTTTGTAGAAAAGAATTTATTATTTTATCAACATATTATTAATGTTATTATTTATATTTTACTACTCTGTATACTTCTCTCATTGCTTCTGTTGTATTTCAGAAATTTTAAGCATTTCATAAATTGCTGTGTCTTACTGAAGTTTGTTTTCCCTAATAATCTTCATGACAATATGCATTGTTATTGTGCATAAAGGGAGAAGTGCCTCTTTTGGTACATGAATATAATATTTCGACAACTTTATGTTATATATAAATATATTTTCAACTTTGAAGAAGAATATTTCAATATATCGAGAAGGAATTCAACCGAAATAATAACTAGGAGTATGTGCGCCTACAGCGTGGTCATTAATTGTCCTGTGTCATTGATGGTTTGGTGGGGAATGTGTCTTACTAATTGCTACACTCTTATCAAACTAGCTGCGCGTCCAGCGCTGCTCTTTTTCGATCTGCATGGGGCCTCCTCTTCTTCACTTAGAGCAGTTACTCGGGCGAGGAAACGTTCTGGCATACGCCGACGATATCGTTCTGCTTATCCGCGAGGATGGACAGTTGGAGATAATTAAGAAGATCTTCGATGACTTCAGGCGTGCGTCAGGATTAAGAGTCAACTTCGGAAAAAGCCAGGGTCTCTGGTGTGGTGGGTGGAAAAACCGTACCGACTCTCCATTGGGAATTTCCTGGAGCACAGAAAAAATCACCATTCTGGGCACCATCGTCACCCCGGGACATGGAACATCGGTACAAGATCAGCACATTAGTAAACTACTGGAAGGATCCATCGCTAGATGGTCCCCCTTTGTCCTTGGGGCGGGCGAGAGCGGCCAATAGGCTGGTGCTCTCATCAATCTTCTCCCATCTTCAGGTCTACCTGCCCGGTGACACCTTCATCTCACGACTGCAGGCAAGACTGGCGCGGTTTGTTTGGGATCTTGACCGCACTGCGTGGCATCCCGGCAGCGTTCTGGCACGTCCTGTGTCCGTCGGTGGCGTGGGGTTATTGGACATCAGCACCCAACTCCAGCTCGCCTGCTTCAAGGGGGTTCAGGCTGCACGAAGAGCTGGAGGTAAGAACGCCTACTCATGGCTGGAGGACTCTAGGACCTGGATGGCCCCCTTGTCTTCGAGTTCCTGGGTGCTGCCCCGTCGTCGTCGCCTGCTGGACCTCTGGGAACAGGCCTCCTCCATTCTGGGCCTGAACCACCGGGTGGTACCCACTCCCACCCTACTGAACCTGCCCCTCGTCGGCGCCTGCAGGTTCCTGGCGACTCCATTGCTTCGAGCTCCCTCAAGGTGGGTCGGAGTGCGAGTCCGAGACATGGCGGACCTTGATCCACCGCTCAATACCAGGACGACAAGGAGTGTCCACGAGGATGCAGCTGCCCTTGGATCATTCTGCCAGCGGCTGCTGAACGAGAATGCTAGGAGCGATTACCAGGAGAGGTCCTTGGAAGAAGCCATGGTGCTGCGCGGGACAGCTACTCCGTTCCTGTGCATATGCACACGCACGGCACGACGCATGCTGGAGCATCCCCGCCTGGCCGCCGTTCCCACCTCACAGTATATCCGGCGCTGGGCGCCTGTGGTCGACGTGCCCTCCTCCGGTGTGCCCTTCTCATCTCTCCGTCGCTGCTCCTTCGGGGGCCATGTGGCGTACTTCGCAAAGCGACTGGCCCTGCACGCCCTGCCCCATCCGGAGCACCTGGCGTCGAGTCAGCCTGTCTGCATCGCCTGCGGCTCCATCGACCTGTCGCTGGCCCACCGCTACTGGTCCTGCAGCGCCGTTCGCCCTGTCATCCGAGAGGCGTTCTCCATCATCGGCCGGCCGCCGGGCCTGCAGTCCTGGATCTTTCCAGTTGGTCCCGAGGACCACGCCATCACCATCTCCTCAGCGGCGAAGTACGCGATCTACGTATTCTTCGTAGATCGCGAAATGCGTGGTGTCGCTGGAGACCCATTGCGCTTCTCCACCAAACTCTGCAGCGCTGGCAGAGGCGCCATATTCATTGTACATAGTTAATATAATCCATATTATTATTTTTATTCTTTTTTAAATAGTGCAGACTGTGCACTTTGAATGTATTGACAAGATGTCAATAAAATTATTTTAATTGTCAAATTGTCAAACTAGACTTGTCTTAAGATGGTAACATTTCTTAACGAAAAAATATATTTACGGACAAAAGATTTTTGACGATACGAAAAAAAATTTTTTTTTCGTTAGGTTAAAGTGTCCGTTTTTATCGAAAGAAAAATGAATGCCAGTCAGAGGCAACCTGATTCTTAAAGATAAAAAAAACTCAATAACCATATATTTAAAGTGTATTTTTTTAGACGTTTGTTCTCTCTATTGGGGATTTTGATTAAGAATTGTTTATTTTACTTTTGCCTCTGCTAGTCAAAAAACACTTCGTTATTTTTTAAATACATAGACTAACACAATTTAAAATAAACATAGTCTTAGGAGTTCGATATTCCCTAGAAAAATGGTAAGAGTTTTACTAGTTTGGCTGAATCTATTTATTGTCATTTATGCTGAAGGATGGCTTCCACGTGAAAAAGAATAAAAAAATGCATTTCTGCTTAGAATGGACACTACCACTTCACCGGCTAAAACATCTCTAGAAGAAGAAACACAAGTCAGGGAGTAGAGCTTCTTTAATAAGAGGATGATGGTACAAGCTTTCGGTCAAGACGTCTTTCTACGGGTACAGAATGACACGAGTGGCAATGGTTTATATACACTTAAATTTTGTACCCCTCTTGCCCAAAGCTTGTACGATCGTCCTTGTATACAACGATGTATAAATAATAAGACTGTGCGTCAGAAACGACCAGAAAAATGGCATCAGAAAAATTGGCTCTTGCATCATGACAACGCACGGCCACATACGGCCGTCACTGTACAACTCGATTTGGCTAAACACGGAATTGCTTTACTACCCCAGCCACCCTATTCTCCTGAACTTGCTCCCAACGACTTTTTACTTTACCCTAAAATTTAAAAAAGTCTTAAAAGGACGTCGATTTGACTCAATACCTGAAATAAAGGAGAATACGAAGAATATTTTGAAAAGCCTGAAAAATGAGGATTTTCAGAGGTGTTTTGATATCTGGAAAAAAAAAAATGGAACAAGTGTATAGATAGTGACGGTGATCATTTTGAGAAATTTTAAATAAAACTTTATTATACTTTTGTATTAATTTAAATATTTAGCATTCCTGGAAATTATTGATCACACGTTGTATAAAGAAGCTCTTCTAGCCGACCTGTGTTTCTTCTATAGTGACTAGGGAGATTATAGTTGTCTTAAATTAGGATATTATGAAACCATAGCCGTGTGTGTCTCTGTACTTATGTTGTTCTTAGCCTAAAACCATGGTATTCCGGTGAATATTAACTTTTTGTCCGAAATTTCCTAAAGTTGGCATTGTGTTAAATAGGTTGATCTTAATCAGTGTAATATGTAAATAGAATATTAAAAAGTAAGATTAATTTTTTTGCTTAAATATGCATCCTAAAATTGTGTCGCTACACCTAATTTATATAAAAAAATCTTTGCTATATATATAAATTATATATATAATTTCTTAAAGTAATAAGATAGCATCTAAAGAAAACTATATTCGAAATAGAGCACGAATGGCCTTGAAACCCCATATCATTGTCTCATTGTCACAAGGTCCCATAAATTTCATGTTAAGCCAGTCACGTGAACGTGACCATCCAATCAAATGACTCCCATTGGCAATCGTCTGCTGCCCTTGAGAGTTCGTCTGCCAGCGCTATTAATTTTGCAGGCGACCAACATGAAATGATTTTTAAATATTTTTCTTATCTATCATGATTGAGGAAAATCAGTTTTTTTTCGAATCATTACAATTTTTATATTTAGTTCATATAAATAAATGTGATCTTCCCATTATATATATTTACACATACACACACTGACAATAATTAGTTGTTTTTTTTTAATTAATATAAAAAAAAATCCGGAATTTTTTCCAATTTTATTTCTAAAATTTCAAACTGTAAAAATGCCTTAAGACAAACCACTTAATTAAAAAAAAAAAAAGCTTAAGCTAAAGGTAAAAGTTTTTTTCCATCATAAATTGCTAGAAAAATATTATTTTAGATTAAATTATTGATATCATTCAACACTCTCACGCTAAACGGTTGGAATATTTTATTGGCACTTTTCATTATTCTTTATGATGAATAAAAAATAATAAAAAACTACCCCGATCTCATGGTGCTGTGGAGGAGGACGCTACCCAGATGTATCTATAGATAGTTCCTGATGTTAGAGCTGGGGTCGGGAAACTACCCCGAACTCATGGTGCTGTGGAGGAGGACGCTACCCAGATGTATCTATAGATAGTTCCATAGTTAGAGCTAGGGTCACGAAACTACCCCCGATCTCATGGTACTATGGAGGAGGACGCTACCCAGATGTATCTATAGATAGTTCCTGATGTTAGAGCTAGGGTCAGGAAACTACCCCGATCTCATGGTACTATGGAGGAGGACTCTACCCAGATGTATCTATAGATAGTTCCTGATGTTAGAGCTGGGGTCGGGAAACTACCCCTATCTCATGGTGCTGTGGAGGAGAACTCTACCCGGATGTATCTATAGATAGTTCCTGATGTTAGAGCTAGGGTCAGGAAACTACCCCGATCTCATGGTGCTGTGGAGGAGGACTCTACCCAGATGTATCTATAGATAGTTCCTGATGTTAGAGCTGGGGTCGGGAAACTACCCCGATCTCATGGTGCTATGGAGGAGGACTCTACCCAGATGTATCTATAGATAGTTCCTGATGTTAGAGCTGGGGTCGGGAAACTACCCCTATCTCATGGTGCTGTGGAGGAGAACTCTACCCGGATGTATCTATAGATAGTTCCTGATGTTAGAGCTAGGGTCAGGAAACTACCCCGATCTCATGGTGCTGTGGAGGAGGACTCTACCCAGATGTATCTATAGATAGTTCCTGATGTTAGAGCTGGGGTCGGGAAACCACCCCGATCTCATGGTGCTATGGAGGAGGACTCTACCCAGATGTATCTATAGATAGTTCCTGATGTTAGAGCTGGGGTCGGGAAACCACCCCTATCTCATGGTGCTGTGGAGGAGGACGCTATACCCAGATGTATCTATAGATAGTTCCTGATGTTAGAGCTGGGGTCGGGAAACTACCCCGATCTCATGGTACTATGGAGGAGGACTCTACCCAGATGTATCTATAGATAGTTCCTGATGTTAGAGCTAGGGTCGAAACTACCCCGATCTCATGGTACTATGGAGGAGGACTCTACCCAGATGTATCTATAGATAGTTCCTGATGTTAGAGCTGGGGTCGGGAAAATACCCCGATCTCATGGTACTATGGAGGAGGACTCTACCCAGATGTATCTATAGATAGTTCCTGATGTTAGAGCTGGGTCGGGAAACTACCCCGATCTCATGGTACTATGGAGGTGGACTCTACCCAGATGTATCTATAGATAGTTCCTAATGTTAGAGCTAGGGTCAGGAAACTACCCCGATCTCATGGTGCTATGGAGGAGAACTCTACCCAGATGTATCTATAGATAGTTCCTGGTGTTAGAGCTGGGGTCGGGAAACTACCCCTATCTCATGGTACTATGGAGGAGGACGCTACCCAGATGTATCTATAGATAGTTCCTGATGTTAGAGCTGGGGTCGGGAAAATACCCCGATCTCATGGTACTATGGAGGAGGACTCTACCCAGATGTATCTATAGATAGTTCCTGATGTTAGAGCTGGGTCGGGAAACTACCCCGATCTCATGGTACTATGGAGGTGGACTCTACCCAGATGTATCTATAGATAGTTCCTAATGTTAGAGCTAGGGTCAGGAAACTACCCCGATCTCATGGTGCTATGGAGGAGAACTCTACCCAGATGTATCTATAGATAGTTCCTGGTGTTAGAGCTGGGGTCGGGAAACTACCCCGATCTCATGGTGCTGTGGAAGAGGACGCTACCCAGATGTATCTATAGATAGTTCCTGATGTTAGAGCTAGGGTCAGGAAACTACCCCGATCTCATGGTGCTGTGGAGGAGGACTCTACCCAGATGTATCTATAGATAGTTCCTGATGTTAGAGCTGGGTTGGGAAACTACCCCGATCTCATGGTACTATGGAGGAGGACTCTACCCAGATGTATCTATAGATAGTTCCTAATGTTAGAGCTAGGGTCAGGAAACTACCCCGATCTCATGGTGCTATGGAGGAGAACTCTACCCAGATGTATCTATAGATAGTTCCTGGTGTTAGAGCTGGGGTCGGGAAACTACCCCGATCTCATGGTACTATGGAGGTGGACTCTACCCAGATGTATCTATAGATAGTTCCTAATGTTAGAGCTAGGGTCAGGAAACTACCCCGATCTCATGGTGCTATGGAGGAGAACTCTACCCAGATGTATCTATAGATAGTTCCTGGTGTTAGAGCTGGGGTCGGGAAACTACCCCGATCTCATGGTGCTATGGAGGAGGATGCTATCCAGATGTATCTATAGATAGTTCCTGATGTTAGAGCTGGGGTCGGGAAACTACCCCGATCTCATGGTACTATGGAGGTGGACTCTACCCAGATGTATCTATAGATAGTTCCTAATGTTAGAGCTAGGGTCAGGAAACTACCCCGATCTCATGGTGCTATGGAGGAGAACTCTACCCAGATGTATCTATAGATAGTTCCTGGTGTTAGAGCTGGGGTCGGGAAACTACCCCGATCTCATGGTGCTATGGAGGAGGATGCTATCCAGATGTATCTATAGATAGTTCCTGATGTTAGAGCTGGGGTCGGGAAACTACCCCGATCTCATGGTACTATGGAGGAGGACGCTAGCCAGATGTATCTATAGATAGTTCCTGATGTTAGAGCTGGGGTCGGGAAACTACCCCGATCTCATGGTGCTGTGGAGGAGGACGCTACCCAGATGTATCTATAGATAGTTCCTGATGTTAGAGCTGGGGTCAGGAAACTACCCCGATCTCATGGTACTATGGAGGAGGACGCTATCCAGATGTATCTATAGATAGTTCGTGATGTTAGAGCTGGGGTCGGGAAACTACCCCGATCTCATGGTGCTGTGGAAGAGGACGCTACCCAGATGTATCTATAGATAGTTCCTGATGTTAGAGCTAGGGTCAGGAAACTACCCCGATCTCATGGTGCTGTGGAGGAGGACTCTACCCAGATGTATCTATAGATAGTTCCTGATGTTAGAGCTGGGTTGGGAAACTACCCCGATCTCATGGTACTATGGAGGAGGACTCTACCCAGATGTATCTATAGATAGTTCCTGATGTTAGAGCTGGGGTCAGGAAACTACCCCGATCTCATTGTACTATGGAGGAGGACGCTATCCAGATGTATCTATAGATAGTTCCTGATGTTAGAGCTGGGGTCGGGAAACTACCCCGATCTCATGGTGCTGTGGAGGAGGACGCTACCCAGATGTATCTATAGATAGTTCCTGATGTTAGAGCTGGGGTCAGGAAACTACCCCGATCTCATGGTGCTATGGAGGAGGACGCTATACCCAGATGTATCTATAGATAGTTCCTGATGTTAGAGCTGGGGTCGGGAAACTACCCCGATCTCATGGTGCTATGGAGGAGGACGCTACCCAGATGTATCTATAGATAGTTCCTGATGTTAGAGCTGGGGTCGGGAAACTACCCCGATCTCATGGTGCTATGGAGGAGGACTCTACCCAGATGTATCATTAGATAGTTCCTGGTGTTAGAGCTGGGTCGAGAAACTACCCCGATCTCATGGTACTATGGAGGAGGACTCTACCCAGATGTATCTATAGATAGTTCCTGACGTTAGAGCTGGGGTCAGGAAACTACCCCGATCTCATGGTACTATGGAGGAGGACTCTACCCAGATGTATCTATAGATAGTTCCTGATGTTAGAGCTGGGGTCAGGAAACTACCCCGATCTCATGGTACTATGGAGGAGGACGCTATCCAGATGTATCTATAGATAGTTCCTGATGTTAGAGCTGGGGTCGGGAAACTACCCCGATCTCATGGTACTATGGAGGAGGACTCTACCCAGATGTATCTATAGATAGTTCCTGATGTTAGAGCTGGGTCGGGAAACTACCCCGATCTCATGGTACTATGGAGGAGGACTCTACCCAGATGTATCTATAGATAGTTCCTGATGTTAGAGCTGGGGTCAGGAAACTACCCCGATCTCATGGTACTATGGAGGAGGACGCTACCCAGATGTATCTATAGATAGTTCCTGATGTTAGAGCTGGGGTCGGGAAACTACCCCTATCTCATGGTGCTATGGAGGAGGACTCTACCCAGATGTATCTATAGATAGTTCCTGGTGTTAGAGCTGGGGTCGGGAAACTACCCCTATCTCATGGTACTATGGAGGAGGACGCTACCCAGATGTATCTATAGATAGTTCCTGATGTTAGAGCTGGGGTCAGGAAACTACCCCGATCTCATGGTACTATGGAGGAGGACTCTACCCAGATGTATCTATAGATAGTTCCTGATGTTAGAGCTGGGGTCAGGAAACTACCCCGATCTCATGGTACTATGGAGGAGGACTCTACCCAGATGTATCTATAGATAGTTCCTGATGTTAGAGCTGGGGTCGGGAAACTACCCCGATCTCATGGTGCTATGGAGGAGGACTCTACCAAGGGTTGCCTCGCGTGTTTGGTACACCTCTGAGCACTGCATAACCACCAAAGAGCAGTCTGAAAATTGGTTGAAAAACTGTCAACTATTTTAGATTTAAAGGGTTTTTGTTATTGAAGGGTTGTACGGACTATAATGTTATACGGACTGAAATACCCGGTATTATTCGAATAGCAACTGAACAAAGCATTCAAAACGACAAAGCGCAAATATTAAATATCTCTCATTACACAGTCACTTCTAATACTTAAAAAACCAATAAAAGCAGAACTTTTCGAATGTTCATATCTATGGTATATATCCATTCCAAATTGTATTTTGAAGCGCATATTCATGCTGTAAAAAAACACACTTTTTAAAATATACTATGTAAAAAATATATATTGAGTACTATGCAATGATTCAACAATCTATGAAACTTTTGTATTTTTAAAACGCCATTTCTATTTTTATTAAAACAAAATTCTACATTGATTTCTACGATTAAAAAAAAAAAAAAGGGGGGGGGGGGGGGGGGGGGAGAAACATCTCGCGCCATCTATCAACAGTTTTTGAAACTATTCTATAATATTTCAATAAAATAATTTTCACCGATTGAAGAAAAAAATTGTGATTTGTTTATAAGTATTTTATCTACATTTTTCACCTGTCTTAGAACCAATAAAATAGTTCTTACTATTTGAGAAAAGGATAGAAAAATAAAAGCTTACAAGTTTGACAAGTGGGAAAAAGGGCCCCAAAACAAACCCCAAGCCAAATTACCACAGGTTTTCAGGGGAAAGTTGTCCTGGCGCCACCTTTCACCTTCTCCACCAATCACAGCACGCCTCAAGTTTCTCTAACCTGCCGCCAGGTGGAATCTTTCAAACCTTCTGGCCTTGGTCGTCTGGATACCTTTCTTCAACGTTTCTTTTGGATTTATTTTTATCTCAGCTTTATTCTTCTCGGGGTAAGTACCTTTATTTATATTCACTACTACTTTCCCGGTAGCCTTCTGAAGGTTTCACGCCATATTTGCATATAATAATAAGAAATCTATGCAAATAAAAAATAATCGTACCTGCCAAAAGACGCCGGCCCTGTGCAATCATGCAGTTCTTGTTTGTCTTCTTCGCCTCTCACTTGGAAATTCCCTCGCTCCTCTTTTTTAAAATATCGGTCTGCAATAGGGAACGGGCCCATATCAATAAAAAGCATATTTCTGGGATATTTATAGTTGCCTTAAAACCATTAATAATAGTGAGCATTATATATGCAACAGGTGTGCCGTTAACGCTATTGTTAGAACATGAAAACCGTTTGAGTCGTTATAAATATCTTGTTATATGTTTATTAAAAAAAAAATTAATAGCAACATTTTTTCATGAATTTTTAGTTTTGTTTTTAATTTGAACACATTAAAAAAAAATAATATTATAATTTTATTTTTATTTGACTACACATATATTTTGATTAAAATATATATTCTCTTATTCTTCCTATGAATTAACATTATTTTTTAAAGACATTATGTTTATCTAAGACATTAAAAAAAAGCAGACACACTCATAAGTTTATTTGTATGCACACAAAAACAAAATTATATATATCAAAGCGAATATGATATCGATAATATTCATATAAATGTAATAATAAATGTATACCATTTTAAAGAACACATAAGAAGTTTTTTTTAAACCATTTTAAAAAATAAATTTCAACACCTAAAAAAAACGAAATCAATAATCCTAATCCTTTGTGTACCAATGTGAAGAAATATACAAATTGACAAACACGGGCAATAAATATGAAATATAACGACAATGACAAAAGTCAACCCTATATTTTATTTGTTAACTTTTGTATTTCTTTTCTACTTTTGATGAATTGTCTGCAGCTTTTTTTTTTTTTTGGGCTGTCCTTGAATTTTGACTTTGTTAAAAAAAAAAAAATATTTTCAGACTATTTTAAACATATACGCAACTTTCGATTTTACTGAAAAGAAATAATGCTGAATTAATTGATTTTAATAATATATTTCTATTTTGAATAATCATTTCTTATTCTTTTTCTTTTTTTGTTAGTGTAATGATTTACTAAAATTTTATAAATAGCTTGATGTTGAATTCGTTGTTTAGGAATGCGACCAATACAGTAAACTTATTTTTACAGGATGTCTTAGGAAGTAATTCAACTTTTTACAAAGAATAAAATAGGGTTACAAAGGGTTGTACCTGCTTGTACTAATAAAGTACACCACATGTCTACACAGGTAGTGCCAGGTCTTGATAATCATAGTTGGCATATAGTTGTGAAAGCCTGTATTCTTAAGTTTATACATATCTACATATGCAGAAAGCAGTTCAATTTCACACAAGAAGGCAAGTCTATGTTTGGTTACTTCCATTCATAGGTTGTACAAGAAAGGTGTTAGCTTTAAAAATAATTGTAAATTAAATCTGCCTCTATATAAAAGTACTCTGATGACAAACCTACCAACCTCTATATCACTTCCTGACAGCTCTTTCTTACCGAGCTTTCTGACATGTTTAAACTTGGTCTTTCGACATTTTCTGTCACCCAGATCATCTTGCCGTTTAGAACCATCGTCCTCTCTCTTTACCTGAAAATACTTATAATTTTTGACCATTTTGAAAGATTATTAATGGAAATGTTAGTTCTCTTTGAGAATATGTAATCAAGAGCACGTAGTAATTCATGGTGAATTGTAAACGGTGTATAGTGGGGCAATCATTTTGAACATACACTATGTGTTAAAATAAGAACATTAAGCATATTTTAATATTGATTCAAGGGATTATTTTTTCGAATACACTATGTGTACTGTCCTCTTGACTAGCGATGGTGAAGAAAGGGTGTTGTTGGTCTATGGCCAGAGTTGGTGGTTATCTACGCATCGAATCAGTTTAAGAAAAATCGAAGCTAAAATACACGCGGAATTTCTACACAATTAAAGAACTATTATCTTAAAGATAGAGTTTGCCTGGCATTCATAGTTCTTAAAAATAAGAGACACTTCGGTCAGAAAAGGTTTTTATTTATTCGACGTTTCGTCAAAAATAGTTTGTACTCGCCAGGAAAAAAGAGAGAAATTAGTGTATTTACCATGGTGTTATAAATGTATCTTTAAATATAACGTCTTTCTATATGTTTCAATATATTTTTTTTTTTTCTGGCAAGAACAAAAGATTTTTGTCGAAATGTCGAGATAATAGAAACCTTTTCTGGATGAAGTATCTCTTATTTTTGAGTACAGAACCATTGTTTCGTTGAATATCATCACCAAGAATAAACCTTCAAGTACATACTATGTAAGCAGAATGAACTTAACGATAATTCTAGCTTAGAACTGGTGGATTAAATTGGCGAAATCTCTGGGAAGGTTCTTTATTGATGTGAGCCAAGCCATTCCAATTCTTTTTCATATTTACTTTACTAATTGTAAAAAAAAAAAAAACCGTTGTCCTGATGAGGACACTGGCGTCAAATGAAAAGAAAAACATGAGAAAGAGATAAAAAAGTTATCTATTTATATATCTAAACATATATACAGGAAAATATGATTGAAATAGGTTTCTAATAGTTGTATTGTTGAGTTTCATATAGTTGACCATCTATGATTATTTCCACAGGGGTTTAGGTGTGACATAGGATCATCCTTATATAAAACTTTCAAATAGAACTTGCAATTGTTATCTAAATACAATCCTATTTTTAGAAATGCCTTGCTTCCTCAAAATCTTGCTTTATTCTACAGTAAATAGAAATATTGCAAAAGATTTGATTGCATTCACGCAATCTTAAACACCGAGCGTTATATACATATTTCTATTATAACTTTTCCTTAGTCTATAAAAGGTTTAGCTAGGTATTTTCCCTTGAGTTGTTTGTTTTCCCTTTCGTACTTTTCCTTCATTCTTAAGTTCGTTGGAGCAAGTCACGCCAGGTAAATACTGTGTCCCCAAAGTTTGTCGCTACTGACACCTACGTACTTTCGCCACGAGGTAGGGTGTTGTTTAATACGGTCAGATCTCGTTATTACGGTCTTTCACACAAGAAACGATCAAAAAAGACTTGATCTGGAATAGAACTGAATTACGTCTAATTAAAAAAGTTTGTAATGTTGTAACCTCCCCTCCCCCTCTCTATCTGTCTATATATAGAACGAATAATAAAAAGACAAATCATTATAAATATGTACAAAAGTTTATTTATTATTATTATCTCTATATAATACTTACAGGCAAAGGACCCTTCTTAAGTTTCCTATTCAAACTGAATGTTATCAATGATCCAATATGTGAATGCCGCTTAGATGTTGATTCACCAGAGCATCTTCTTTTAACTTGCCCTCTGACTAATCAAATTGTATGTAGATACTTTGAAACATTACCAAATTCTCTTTGTGTATATACTCTATCTTATGAGAATTTTGTTAAGTTTAGAACTATTTGTACAATAATTTACAAAACACTACTATTCCATCGTGTAAATATTTAATCATATATATGTAAATAATACTAGCACAGCACAATAGTCCTTTGGACTTCGTACTTTTTGTAACAATAAAATAATAAAATAAAAAATAATACTTATATTCATTAAACTACACGAAAGTATTTTTACTCATACATTATCGTTATTTAAATCCTTATATACCTGAAAGTTTAAACACATTTTCAACGTCAATTATTATATAAATAAAATATTTTTTTATAAAGAACGTATACTGCAATGATTTGATAAAGAGAGAAAAATCAAAGATAATCTTTGATTTTTCTCTCTTTATCAAGTTACTCCAGAGGATTTTAATTTATTTAATACTGCAATGATAATGGAATATACTGCAATTGACATGGAATTACATCAATGGGGAACTATCAGTTATTTTTCTCGCCAATGTTATTGTTTCGATCCCAAAATATGAAAAATGGACAAATATAACGCACTCTCTCTAATTTGCATATTTCAAGGTTGAAAATGATGATCGTACAATATATTGATGGATTTCTATAATCAATACTATTATTACTAATACTAAGGTTTATTTTCTACGATTTCATACATTTTTGTTTTTCTAAGAGTGAATAACCACCATACACCTATCCCTCGATTTACACGGTAGATACGTTCCTGAGAAAAACGTGTAAATCGGGGGATAGGTGTGCACAGAAATAAAAATAAAATGCATTGACAGGTTAAAATATGTAGTCAGCACATAAGCTCGGGATTCCTCGTGAGATGTGTACACAGCGCATGTGTTCAATCACAGTAGCATTTAGTATAGTGCGATAAAAACAAAAAAAAAACTTATTTGGAAAACCGTGTAAAAGCGAAAACGTGTAAAACAAGTACCGTGTAAATCGGGGGATAGGTGTATTTACATTTGCTTTATCTATTTACAATAGAAAAGACACTCCCCTATTTACATATTGTTCGCGGCAGTTTCCCCTGTCTTCGGTTCAGGGTCGTTCTTCTGCTGTTCTCCACCATACAGCACCAATTGGCTGTCTGTGGGCTCCAGTATCTAATCTATAGACATCGTTCTCTCCAAGTTAGTTTTAATCTTCGTTTCTCTTTAATTCTCATCAATAATATTTACAAAATTACATTTTAAAATAATACAACAGGCTTCTGGATATGAGTTTCTTTTCATTTTTTATTAATGTAATCTCAAGGTTTCGGGAATATCTGCCCTTCTACAGGAGTATACTAACATATAACGGTGTTTATTAGTATTTGTTGTATACTC
This sequence comes from Cordylochernes scorpioides, assembly GCA_030710605.1. Lineage (NCBI taxonomy): Eukaryota > Metazoa > Arthropoda > Arachnida > Pseudoscorpiones > Chernetidae > Cordylochernes > Cordylochernes scorpioides. The sequence continues at coordinate 36,836,928 of CP092874.1, forward strand.
CTGTAGAAGGGCAGAAATGCTCGAAAGCTTGAGATTACATTAATAAAAAATGAAAGGAAACTCATATCCAGAAATCTGTTGTATTATTTTAATTTCTATCTAGTCTAGGAGATATAAATCAAGTGTAAAAATACATTTTATACTGTAGTTGAACCTCCCGTAAGAGAGAGAGGAAAAAAAAAGGTTTCTCCTGGAGGTAGTCGTTCTTCAGAAGTTGTATCAAATTGATTTAGGTTTTACACCAGATTCTTCCATTCTACAAACAGATATTATCTCTCAAGCCATTTTTTAAAATTAATGATTTTTGACTAATCACAAATTGATTTAAGGAAAGAAAAAATATAATAAGAAATTCCAAAGCAGTCTCCTTTTGCCTTTCCACCTATATATTATGAGTAGAATCAGGTGAAATGACAGAGCTCCCCTTCACCCCCCCCCCTCAACAGGTTTTAAAAAGAAAATACATCTTCCCCACCCCACCCCTCAACAAAACCCCGGAGTTATATCCCCACCCCACGGGGGCTAGATACCTAGTTTGTTGCCTCCCCCCCTACTGCCATTTTTTAAAGAAAAAAAAACCCTCATATTTTAATGGTAATAAAGAAAGTGTATCTAGATTTATATAACAACGACATAAACCTTTAATTAAGACATTTCGTCTTATATTCTAAGACTTTTTTTCCGGGAGTCCAAGAAGGGGGGGGGGGGGGGGGGGGGGGAAGGAAACAAAGGTTGAAAGTAACAATACATAAAGAATACGTAATTAATTTGTAGATTACCTAGGGAGCTAATCCCTCGATATATTTTTTAAAAAAAAGTTTTTTTTTTTCACAGATTCTTTTTAAAAATATATAAATAGGTAAAGAGCTAATCAGCAGTCTTGGTGAAGACATAGCCAACATCGCGGGTCTTTTACTTATTTTTCATTTTTCATCAATTATCTCAACTTTTCTGCTGAATTATGTAACTGGTAGTACAAATAGATAAAATATCGGCCAATGAATCAGAGAAAAGTTTGTAAATGTTTGAATTGTGAAGTTAATATATGGAACTGACAACTTTTGTCTTTTCTCCTGAAGACGGTCACAACGAAGAATACTATGGGATATCTGATCTTGAATATCATCACCACAATAAGTCACATTTTAATAAACAGTCTAATCTATTTTACATACCCGGATATATATATATATATGCAAATAAGATAACATATTTAATTATTTCGAGGGATTGCTTCTTCTTTCTTAGTTTATTAATTAATAAAAAATGTTTAAACAAAACTTCGCGCTTTGTTGAAAAAGCATTTAGCAATGACCAAAAATACTTTTGATATATATATATATTTTGTTATCCCAAGTACTGGCCATACGTGTTACAGGCCATGATAATCATGATGGACCACATGTCATCATGAAGCTTTTTTGTTGTTGTTGCATACATAAAGCTATAAATATATTGTCAAAATTAGAAAACCCAAACTTCAGGATGTAACAGCAATCTATTTAAGGCAAGCACAGAATACGGCAGCCTAAAATACAAGAGAGGTAATGAGGAAAGTTTACACAGAATAGATAAATATCAAAATTGATAATCTATTAATAAAATAATAAATATTTTGCTACAATAGAATATACCTAAGTTATAGGCATTCTCCTGTTCTCCATTTTATGTTGAAACGTTGTTAAAAATAAAAAAAACTTCTACTGACAGAAGTATTCAAAACAAACGTGAGAGAGAGTAGGGGGAAGACGTCAGGGTGACGACAGTTTCCTGACGTGGGTTCCGTTGAACCGTAGCCAAGGCTTCACCAGGAAGTTTTACCTTGGTCAGCCTTGATTTGATGGGCCACACACTGGTGGTAGAACCTGGGTTTTCTAAGGGGGCTGCACGCACCGCTTAGAATACATTGAAAAATCTATGAAAACATGGTACAGAAGTGTAATTATACTGAAATCATGTGAAAAAAATATAATAAAACGGTCAGGTGTTGATATTAAAAATAAAGAAGACATATCCTGACCAGGAGCACATGTGCTTTTTAGATGGCAGAGCACCATCTAGTGGAACAGAAATCAACTAAACATTGATTTAGCTTGTTCCCTGATATTTGGCCCACTGAAAACATGTTGATAAATTTAAGAAAAATACATCTCCTGGTCATGAAATTAAAGTTTCTGATGGCTTACGCCATCTATCGGAATAAATATCAATTAATCGTTGATTTTTTTTAAATTGCCCTTTTCTTAATTGGAAACCATTGGTGGTTATCAGATAATAACGCGTCATCTATATATAAGAATTAAAATTATTAAACACGATTTTTACTTTCTCAAATAAAACACACAGCTTTATCAAGATCACCGGTCTTGTACAATTTCACTGCAGGAAGGAAGCACAGATAGAACCCCTATACTCCAGGCAACATAGAATCCAACAACAGCTTCCAGGTCCGACGTATGTTCAGTGGCCACACCGTAAACATGCCAAGGTTAGCGTCTCACCTCTTTCAAATAATATAATAATATATAAAAAAAAACTTTCTACTTTCCCTGTGATGAAAAATATTGAGAGAGCTTTACTCATCAGCGGTGAACTTTTCCAATATTTTTCATCACAGTCAGAACAGTAGATTTTTTTTTTATTGGAAAAAAACATGTTTAATGTATTTAATTATTAAATTACAAAACTATTTTAGACGCGTAATATTCTTTTTAAAATAAAACAATTTCTACTGCCCTTACTGCAATGGAAAAATTAAAGGGAGTCAAGAGTCAAGCATCAGTATCACTATAAAAGGAAGTTTCAAAAATGCAATATAACAGCGGTATGGTAAATTAAACTGGCGAAACCGCTGGGAGGGTTCACCACTGATGAGCCAGGCCCTCCCTTTAATTTTTCCATTGCAGTAAGGGCAGTAGAAATTGTTTTATTTTAAAAAGAATATTACGCGTCTAAAATAGTTTGTAATTTGATAACAGATGGCGCGCTAGTGCATCGAAGTATTTAATTATTATCTATTGGTGATGTGTTATATACATAGAAAACTTGGGGAATACTAATAAGTAATTTAATCGTTATTTTTTTTTACTGGAAGCTCGTCACCTCGCTGGTGAAGTATCTCTGTTGTTCAGTGAGGTAGGTAGATCCATCCGTAGTAGTTAAATATCCAATTTGACATCTGATGACATCCTGGTGACATTTCTGTCATTTATTTGGTCCTCCTCCCATAAAAATCTCCCCATATCAACCGCACTAGACCACTACCACCAAAACCACAATATATGAATATACCATATAACCATAATATATGCCTGGCCGGCATTCATATTTCTGTATATATAATTTAAAAAAAGGAAATATTATTTTTTTAGAGGGATAAAATAAAGAGAAATGGGGACATGAACTATAAATACATTTGAAGATTAGATAATAAAAAGGCATATATTAGATTTAATAAAATATTTATTTTGCCAATATTTCGGCTGGCTGAACGCCAACCTTTATCGAGGCATTACATCTTTGTATACACAAACTCAGCGCCACCTTTGTGTATATAAAGATGTAATGCCTCGATAAAGGTTGGCGTTCAGCCAGCCGAAATATATTGGCAAAATAAATATTTGATTAAATCCAATATATGCCTTTTTATTATCTAATGAATTAAATATGGATTGCTCTATTTTAAAAACATTTGAAGATATTCCGCAACAATGAGCTTCATTTTTAAATTTAAAAAGTAGTTAAAAGCTAGATATAAATTGTACATAATAGTTATAAATTTATAATATAATATGTAATCTTTGTGATTATTATCATTATATTATTTTATTTATTTATTTTTGATTATAATTATTATATATTTATTTATTTCCGTCTTTGACGAGTTTAATATTTGTTTTTGACTTCTGCTTTAGATGTTGTACTAAAAACTCTAACTGGCCGAAGTGTCTACAGTATATGAAACAAATATCCACCAAACAACAGTCCCAGACAACAAAATCACCAGTTTGGAATTCACTACGTTCCCACCACACATATTTACATACCTGATTGGGGTCATTGGAGAAATTAATTTTCAACAAAAGACTTGTTTGTTCCCGGAATTCCAACCTTGGAGTCTTTAATGTGGCTTAACTATCAATTAATTAGTAGAACCAGTCTCCCCCTTTATCTATAGTTAGGGTTAATTACCTACTGAATTATATAAAAATGGCCTTCTGAATTTTATAAAAATGGAAGTACTACAAGGGAATAAACAACAATTAGCGAAATGTATTGCATAAAAGTGTGAAACTTTTTGAAGACTTTAATTTTATAAATGAAAACTACTTTAAAAATACCTTGCTGCAACGTCCGAAGAAAATCGGCGCCTTACACCATGACAAGGGGCGCCATCTGCCCTGGTTACTTTTATTTGCATAGTATGTTTGAAAGTTTTAAAATATGGTACACCTATTCCCCGATTTACACGGTAGATACGTTCCTGAGAAAAATGTGTAAATCGGGGGATAGGTGTACACAGAAATAAAAATAAAATGCATTGACAAGTTAAAATATGTAGTCAGCACATAAGCTCGGGATTCCTCGTGAGATGTGTACACAGCGCATGTGTTCAATCACAGTAGCATTTAGTATAGTGCGATAAAAAAAAAAAACTTATTTGGAATACCGTGTAAAAGCGAAAACGTGCAAAAAAGTACCGTGTAAATCGGGGGATAGGTGTACACACTATTTCTCTTATATACTTATTGTGTACTTAGTGTCTTCTACTTCTAATCTTCTTTTCTATGAGCGCATATTTTCCTATTTGATCTCCTTGTAAGAAATTGAAGCTATTTTAGACGCGTATGATTCTTTTGAAATAAAACAATTTTCTACTTCCCTTACTGCAATGATAATAAAAGGACCAAGCCCTACTATTAACTTATCATTGCAGTAAGGGAAGTAGAAAATTGTTTTATTTCAAAAAGAATCAAATAGCTTCAATTTCTTATAACATATAGAGCGCGCTAATGCAATATATTATAATTGATCC
>CP092874.1:36842062-36861671 GCA_030710605.1 Cordylochernes scorpioides
CCTTATGTTGTGTGGATATGCAAAATAGGTTATATATACTCAATTTAGAATATAGTTGACATGTCATAACGGTGTATACGTATAATTATATGGATTAGAAGATTCCAGGTTCGAATCCTGACATGGTCGTTTTTTTACTGGTTGTTGGGCTATCTCTACATTTTCGTAACATCCTTTGACGGCACAGTGTTTTTGACGATTTGTCATCGCAAGGACATGAACCATGCTAATATATATATATATATATAAAAGTCAATTCCTGTCTGTCTGTCTGTCTGTTTCGCGATAAACTCAAAAACTACTGAACCAATTGGTTCCAAATTTTGCATGTCGCTTTTTATAAACCTGAGGAAAATTTTTGGCTACATTTTGCTTATAATTTTTGGCTATTTATTTTTTTAATTTGAAGAACTATTTTTTTACGCGGAGTAATCCGGAATGGAATGAATACCCAAATAAGGCCATTTTGTATACGCATCGGTGGCTCAGTGGTAGAATGCTCGCCTGCCACGCGGGCGGCCCGGGTTCGATTCCCGGCCGATGCATTTTTTTTTAACAATTTTTAAAACTCATTTATATTATATCTTCTATATATATATAAATAAATGTTTGTATGTTTGTTTGTTTGTTGGTTGGTTTGTATGTCCGGTATACAATTTCGCAGTAGTTCACTAATTCAAACCAAAATTTCCATACATAGGTAAAAAATTATAACACATATAATATAAATATTTATATAATAACTGCTCTAATTTGAAATATTTGTTAGGTTTTATTTATTTATATATTTTCATTTTTAGATATAACTGATCTAATTCGTCGTTTAAAATAACTGCTCTTGAAATATTTGGTATGTTTTATTTATTTATATGTATTTTCATTTTTAGATATAACTGATCTAATTCGCCGTTTAAAATAACTGCTCTAATTCGAAATATTTGGTATTTGGTATTTATTTATTTATATATTTTAATTTTTAGATATAACTGATCTAATTCGTCGTTTAAAATAGTTCGCTTAATAACACATATAATATAAATATTTATATAATAACTGCTCTAATTTGAAATATTTGGTAGGTTTTATTTATTTATATATTTTCATTTTTAGATATAACTGATCTAATTCGTCGTTTAAAATAACTGCTCTTGAAATATTTGGTATGTTTTATTTATTTATATATATTTTCATTTTTAGATATAACTGATCTAATTCGCCGTTTAAAATAACTGCTCTAATTCGAAATATTTGGTATTTGGTATTTATTTATTTATATTCTGCTTAGCTCACGAACAGCGCCCTCTATCAAGGTTATAAATACGTTTAAAATCGATATCTTCTCAAATTTTATTAATAATATTTTTCGCTTAATAATTAGAATACTTGATCTAAATCGAAATATTTATAGACGCTCGCTCGATTTGAAGATTTACACATGTGTATATCGTAACTAATCTGACTGTAAAGTTTGGAGCGGGACATTTCACAAAAGTAACGTCCACGGTGCCAATTTATAATTGTAACGAATAGTATTTGAATAAAAACATTTAATCGGGTAAAACCCGGGCGTTGCCCGGGTCATTCGTCTAGTATATATATATATATAAACGTTTAGTTTGTTTTTACTCCACTAGATGGCGCTCTGCCATCTAAAAAGCACATGTGCTTGTGGTCATGAGATTGCCTTCTTTATTTTAAATATCAACACCTGACCCACTTATCTTTTATTTTTTTCTATTGTTTTTTCATGTGTTAAGCGTCTTTACGCAAATTTGGCCTTAAATACCCATTTCTTGATTTCTCGGTGAAGCCATTGGGTCCAAAAAATCTTTTTGGTCGCAATGGTTACAGCCTTCTCCACGCTGACGAGCGCCAACAGCGCGAAACGCGTTCGTGGATGGCTTTTCTTGATTTATCAAGAAATTGGGTTGGCCAAATATCTCGGAGTAAGCTAAATAAACGTTTAGTTTATTTTACTCCACTAGATGGCGCTCTGCCATTTAAAAAGCACATGTGCTTGTGGTCAGGAGATGCCTTCTTTATTTTATATATATATATAGGACCTGGCTTATTATTTGTGAAATTTCTCAGTGGTTTCACCAGACCAACATCTCCCTCCCTCTTATTGCAGTAAACTCTGTGGAAGTTGTTTTCATTTGTAAAAGAGCACGTTCTCTATGAAAATTATGGCGGACTTTCTTTGGAGAGCACATTCTTTTTTAATTATAATTATCCCTAGTACACGTGGTACAGGCCATGATAATCATTGTGGATAGTAGTTGGCAACTGATTTTACTGAAAAACGTTCATACAATTCTGAAAAAGACGAACGTTGCGAAGGTCGAAATATCAAACAATAAACCCAACTTTCAGATCCACGATAAGGAGATGCCTTTTTCTTTTCCAAGCAATTAAACCCGTTTACAATATGTGCTGCTTTATAACTGAACGTTTGAATTTTATGGATTGCGATAGTTTTAGAAGATAATTTAAATATATTCAAAAATATTTGTTAATATAGAGCACAAAAAAACTTGGTAAGAAAAATACACAATTGTAGTTTTTCCCCCAAGTTTGTATTTTATCGTGTATTGCCATCTCCAATAAATAGGTGCCTGTCAACCTTTCTGTCCATTTGATCATGAGAATTCTGCTAGCATAACAGATGTCAAGAGTTCATTTTCAGTTCCATTTCTTTAGTCATTGTCCAAACTTCACATTCGATACAGAAATTCTGATCAAACAAAATAGTTTAATCAAGAAAAAGGCATCTCCTGATCGTGTGACTAAAAGGTGCTGATGACTTCTGTCTGAATCAACTATCTATGGCGCAAGCCATCAGCAATTTTTAATTACACAATCCGGAGATGTATTTTTCTTAATTTATCCACCTGATCCCAGTTTAATTTCACTTTTGTGCTATTTTGTATTCAAAAATATTTTAAGTATCCTTTTTTGTGTTCATTTTCATATTTAAATTTCTTCTTTAAAGCCTCTCTCTTCATCTCTAAAGTTTGTTCATTCCAATATGACGAAAGGTTTTTATGTCGACTCTGATGTATCTATAAAGCGTTATTTGACAAAAAGATGGGAATTTTGTCCCTTTAGAAATATGTTGGGTTGAAACTACTATCCTCACTTTAAATACTTACACAGTTCATTTTTGACTGAAAGCTATTTACTTAGCGATCTTCCATTTCCAGTAAAACGCTATATTGCACAAAAGAGAATACTCCATTCGTGTTTTCAGGAAAACCATACCAAAATCTTCAGTAAGGAGGATACAATATGCCAACTTAGCAAAGAAAAAATAGAAATTGAAATATCTTATTACATCTTTGAGTGCCAGTATATTAGCGAAGAAAGAGAAACGTTCTTCTCAAAGTAAAAACAACGAACTTACCTCAGTACAAAGTATTTTAACCAGCGCCTTATCAAGTTGAATGGTTGCTCTGTCTCTATATAACTTTTAAAAAGCAGTAAGTAAGAACTTAGAGTCATCGTTTTTTCCTCCACTACATGATGGTGATCGTGGGGATATCGTTGTAAGCCGGCAATGAGAGAAGAGAATCTGTATGAGACTGGTGTCTTAATAAAGTCTTTGTGTGTGTGTGGATTAAAAAACAAGCAATCCTTAAAATAAAAAAGTCGTTAAAATATTAAAAATAGAATCCTTATTATGATTGTGCTAACAGTGAGATTAAAACAAAAGGAAAAACTCAGTAAAATAAACGTTCTATAAAAAAACCAGAGAAGTGGCTACTGTAAGAGGTGTATATAAAAGGAAAATTAACAGTGTTACCGGGTTAATTGAGAAGTTGAGAACAAGGGGACCGAATAAGATAAGGAAAGTGGAGCGAGAGGTGGCGTGATGATGATGACCTCGCTATTGTTCTGTGAATATATTTATTACATTTTGACCATTTAAGCGATAACATCAGTGATGAAATTTAAGAAATTTTCGTAACTCAATCTTTTCACACAACAAAACTATATTCGAATACAAATATATATATTGATACTTTTAATAAATGCATTTTATATATTTATATTACACGTGAAGGATGCCTTTTATTGATGCATAAAATTATTTGAGAACAATCCTTTTAGCATTATTTGTTAATCAAAATTAAAGCAGTTTTCCTTATTGGAATATACAGCCCAAAGGGCCTGGCGCATATTAGATATCTATAAAGGTAATATAGTATTAATACAAAGCAATAATGAAAACATTAAGACGCGAATGTTTCTTTCACAAATAAATCAAACTTTTCTACTGAACTTACTGCGATGAAAAAATATTGGGAAGGCTTGGCTCATCAGTAATGAACCCTCCCAACGGTTTAGCCAATTTAATCTACCAGACCGCTTCTTTAGAGCTCTAATACTGTTTTGGATCATTTTGTTTATATATGCTTCACTGAGGGATGGAATCATAGAAATGATATTAAAGCAAACAATGGACATAAGGTTTTAGGACTGTAGAATTACATTACACAGATTATAGTCCAGTTCCAGTTTAAAGATAATTATATAAGGGACTTGATCATAACATTTACAATGAAGTATTTATACAAGTTCATCTTATTAGCAGTGTCTTCATGTATTTACAAGGTCTTGTCGTACGGGTGACTTAGATACTGGATTTTCTTTCTTATCAATTACGTTATTTTCTTTATTTGTCTTTTCTCGCTACACAGCTGCCTTAAAAAGTAATACCATGGAATCAATATATATTTGTTTTAATTTTTAAAAAAACATCTGAATGTATGATTTAGTTTTTTTTTAAGTATTGCTGTTGTAAGAAATATATATGGGTAGTCAAAAATAAATCCATTTTATATCCACAGAATAAGTAAGAAATGGAATCATTAAAGCATGAATGTTTCTTTTAAACATAAAATAAACTTCTACTGTCCTTACTGCGATGAAAAAAATATTGGGAGGGCTTGGCTCATCAGTGGTGAACCCTCCCAGCGGTTTCGCCAATTCAAGCTACCAAACCGCTTCCCAGAGCTCTAAAACTGTATTGGACGATTGTGCTTATACATGGCACGTGTGTGTTATCGCCTTATAATAGAATAAATAACTTCTTTATGAATTTAGCTGTTTTCTTAATAAACATTTCCTTTTGCAACCTTATATGATCTCAAAGACAGGTTCTGTCAGTCTAAAGCCATGGTTGAGGTACAAGCAAACGCCACGCTGACGTTGTCTTGAAAAATGCTCGCGTTTATAATTATTTTTAAATAGTGTGAAAGGTTTTTTTTTTTGTGTGCCAATATTATTTATATATACTTCAGAATTAAAATAAAAATATTATATAATTATTCCGATAAGTGGCAGCAATTATCATTGAAACATTCAGGATCAGTCGATGTCCGTTGTAATAATTATAACACACATCCTCTAATTTTAATATCTCTCTCTCTTTAATACTTTTGTTGGAAGATAAGTTTCATGTTAGGGGTACATACAGCGATATGCTATCGAAATTTTCCCTGGTTCGGATCTTTACCGTCTTTTTTTCTTCTACTAGATCATTAATTAGCCCTACAGTATCACACGCGATGTCTATTCTAATTCAAAATATTAAACTCTGTTACACACACATATATGAAGTAAAAATAATCTTCTTTTTCTTTATTATCTCTTTGAGGGAAATAAAATTCATTTGCTTTATCCATTAAGACTGGGAGCACTCGTTTGGCAGCAGGCCGACTTGACTCCAATATTGAATGGCCACCTCCTACATAAGGAACAAATGCCATGTACAGCCGCTCTCCTAATTCGGAAGACAGACCCTGATCATCCTGGATCAGGAGTCCTTACAGGGTACTCTCAGCATCACCTAATTGGAGAATATTTGTCCGTATAATCATCAAAAGTCGACTTGATGGAGGCCACCAACAACAAATGAGCATGGCCAGCTGAGCCCAAGTTTTTAGCGAGCTTGTTACTGCTTCCCTTCCTCCTTTCTCATCCGTGTTGGCATTATAAAAGGCGCAGAAAAAAAAACATTAAAACATCAACAACAACAAAAAGAAATGAGAAGTTTGGAGAACCAATCAGCGGCCATATAAAACTGACACCAATACAATACAAAGTGATAAAGGCTCAGTATATAGTGAGGTTTCAAATTCGCGGTTGACCCAACAGATACATCTCAACCTTCAGTAACCATAGTTTTCAATTAAGGCCAGTACAAACCTATGGGAGAGAGAGAGTGGTAATTCTGTGAGTATGGCGACACCCAAGCCAACCCTGACCTTCCGCACGGCCCTTAGCACGCCATCCAGCCATCACTCCATATCTCCTGTCATCAACAATACCAACTCACTACTGAATAAGACAGTTTCCTACTTATCGGAAGCTTAAACACAATCTTCTCTGAAACGTAACATAAAATTAATTCAGATTTGACTGATAACACCTTCGACCTCGATAGTATAAGCGTAAAGAAAAGAAAAAAGAGAAGGTCAGCCAATAAAAATGTAAAACTAACCTGACAGCTCACCTAAGTTTATTTTTAGGTGACAGAGTGGCTTATCTACTGGAATGAATATAAACTAAATGTTGATTTAAATTTTATTTAAGTGTAAGTTTTTGATTTATTAAAATAATTTGGGTTAGTCAATATACAACAACAACAACAAAAACCTTTATTAAGACACTATTGTCTTACAAGGGGATTCCCCATAAAGGTTATATATGTACATGAGTGAGGAGGAAAAGCAATTTAGAGGGGAGGGGGAGCAATCAGCCGTTGTCTGTGGAGTTGAGCACTTCTTCTCTCATTTTATCAATCGCCTTGAAAAATTTAAAATATTTATAAACAAATGTTTTATCCAGTAGGAGAGTAGTGAAGATTTTATATACATGTTGTTCATTGTAGTGAGTTAGCCCCGAAATTTCGCGAATTTCCAGTCTCTTTTCATGTAGGAATGGGCAATGGAATAGATAGTGGACCAAATTGTCTTGGATGCCAACATTGCAGAAGTAGCAATTTAAAGGGTCGCTGTTCCAAAATTCCGTGATATCCTCGCGGAAAAGTAGCCATAGAATCCTTTGGTTAGTCAATATACTGGAATAAACTGAAATTAACGTTTAGTTGATAGTTATTCCTATAGACGGCGCTCTTTGTCATCGAAAATGTTCAATTGAGTGGTCAGGGCATGCCCCTCCATATATTATAACTATTTCAACAAACATATTTCTTTTAGATGGAAAATTAGGTCCCTTGTGGATCTCATGGAATAAAGTCCGCCTTGGGCTGACGAGGGCCATTATCCCGAAACCATGGTCTCCAAGTGGACAGTTCTCAGTTTACCAAAGCTGGTGTTGTGGCTTTGTTACCGACCTGAGGCCGTTAGTCTGCAGAGACGGTCAATAGGCGTCTAGCTTTGACGTCTATTTTGACGGGAGAGGCTCCTTATGCTTTTATATATTTCTTTTAGTGTAGGACCTATATCACTCCAGTAAGAATAAAATAAAGCTAAAAAACGGAGCTAAAACTTTTTATACTTTTTCTTAAGTGCTTTCAAGCTCTTTCTCTAGCTTTCGGTCTTGAAAGCCTTTCTACAGAAGAACATAAGATTAAAAAAATATATACAGTAAAACCCCTCTATAGTGAACCCCAATGTGACAGAGCTTTTGGTTCACTATAGCCACGGTTCACTATAGCCACGGTTTGGCCATTTTTTTTTTAACTTTTCTAAATATTTAGACCGTATAATTAAAAAAACAGCCATACAAACAGGAAAAGGCAGCCACTTAATAATGGTCACTTTGTTTTAATTCCCTAAATTGACCTATTTCTTTACAGTAATGCTGAATATCAAAAGAAGTCATTTGTTAATAGGTTCTTCTTATCATTAGCATACATGTTTATATATAAACCTATGTATAATTTAAAAATTAAGCCAAATCCCCTAGGCAAAACATTATTAATTATATATTTAAAAGGTAAAGAGTATTTAGAACATCTTTCTCAAATAATATAATACTATATATATATATATATATATATATATATATATATTTGAAAAAAAATGCCTCTAATACCTTGTTGTTTGAAAGTGAAAAGTGAAATTTGAAAATCGGAATTGTCTTAAAATATCGTTATTTCGATCAAAGGAATAAAGCTCCGTGTATTCTGAATCAATTGAAGATGAATCAAAAGTATCCAATTCAGAAATATCGGACGCGAAACATGTTTATACGATAGAGCGATCGGTAAAATTGCGAATAAAAAACGCCAATTTGATAACACAAAATCGGTGGTAAAACGGCCGGCCAGGGGGAATATCCGCGAACCCTGAATGAGTCATATACCTAACAAGAATTTCATTCTAAAAATAGAACTGTAGTGGTAGTTTGAGAATTTATAAGTCGATTTGTTTGTGGCTCATGAGACACGGGGGAACTTGGGGAAACTATTTTTTTTTTCTTCTTCCAATTCCAGTTTCCACATATTCTTCTGAAGTGTATATTAAATTTTGTTTTTAACCTGGTATTTTTCAAACCATTTCAGGCTTTAAAATTATTTGGAATTATGTTTTAGCCTAGGTTAAACTTGATATAGAACGCTTCTAAACGGGCATGCTGCCACTGTTTTTTTTTTTTTGTTTTTAGAACGCCACTCTTTGTTTCCTTTCTTTATTTTGGAAGCCATTTGTATTTTTATTCTATTTCAAAATTGTCGAATGCAAAGATATTCTATTAAATAAAAGTACAATGTGTAAAAATGTATACAACATACAGCAAAAATAGAATGGAAATGAAAACAAACAATGCCGCTAATTTTTTGTTTTGAAATCGCGATCCGTGAGCTGAAACATGCTCAAAATTTTGTTGTTTTAAAATTTTTTTAAATCACAATTTTAAGTTCGTTATAAGCATAGTATTTTTAATAGATTTTATCATTTTGGGACCGAAAATAGGTTCGTTATAGGGGTAGTTCGTTATTTTAAAAATCGAAAAGTTCGTTATGTCGATGGTATTTTCAATGGAATGGAATCGGGAATCGCCGTGGGTTCGTTATAAGGGAAGGTTCGCTATATCCAGGGTTCGTATTGGCGGGGTTTTACTGTATATTTTTTATTATCCCTAGTATTATACGGGGTACAGGCCATAGTGAGTAGTAGTTGGCTTTTACTGCAAGTGTGCCACATATCTACATATGTTAAAAGCGCAGTTTGACTTTTTGCATTTATAAGTTTGGTTACTTGCATTCACTGGCTAGGTCAGTCTTTTGTAAGATTCGGGGGCCGTTAATAACTTGGTTAATCTCACAATATTGAACTATTTCGACGTTAATTAAGGAATTTTAGAAAATTCTGCAGTGTAATATATATATATATATATATTACTTATTAAATTATAAATAATAAAAATAACTTCTCTACAGTGTCCTTATCCTGTGAGGATTATAAATTGGAGGGGGGCATGGCTCATTCAGTGGTGAACCCACTCAGCAGTTCTAAGTTTCACTTAGAAGCCATCTAGACGCCATTAGGTTTTGACGTTTATTTTGACGGGAGAGACACCCTACTATGCTTCTATGGATCATTTTCCTCCCGGCAAATTTTCCATCTATACTCTAGCCATAGATTTGGCCTAGCCACCTTGCCAGCAAAACACCTCTTTGGTAGATTGTGAAGATTCTATTAGATCCCTAAACAAAAAAAAAATGTTTCTGCCAGGGCTCGAACCTGGGACCTTCCGCGTGTTAGGCGGATGTGATAACCACTACACCACAGAAACATGTTTATTTTATTACTGCAAGTAATTTAAATTTTAAAATTTTAAATTAACATCTACAGAGTAATTAATTATTAAATAATTAAAATGATTTCTATTGCCCCCTTATCCTGCGATGTTCAAAAATTTAACGAAAGAGGGCATGGCTAATCAGTGGTGAACCCCTCCAACGGTATTTACTGAGATTTTAAATGCAGGTCTGATGCAACTAAAACAAAAAAAAATGTTTCTGCCAGGGCTCGAACCTGGGACCTTCCGCGTGTTAGGCGGATGTGATAACCACTACACCACAGAAACATGCTAATTTTATTACTGCAAGTAATTTAAATTCGAAAATATTGAAATAGAATCGAAATTACAAAAAACTATAATAATAATAAATAAATAAAAAAGCATAAGACGCCGCAACTCTTTTTATTTGCTTGATTAAACCCTTCGTACAAACCATTCTTCGGACAAACGTTTAGTTAGCTGAAGAAAGGCTTGCCCGAGAAAGCTGCTTCCTTTAACAAAGTAAATAAAAATAGTTGCGCCGTCTTATGTTTTTTTTTTTTTTCGTAATTTCTCGAAATCTGCAATCCTATGATAATGAATAGCATCGAAATTGTTTACAAATTTGATCAATAGATGGCGTGCTCTCTCTACTATTTTGATAAATTAATTATCTCCTGTAGGTTTACGTTCACACTCTGGTGACCTTCTGCATAACTTCAACAGCCATATACCAATATTCAATGAAGACAACAAACCTATGTAAATTCAAACCTATATACATATCCTGAGATTATAATTTATTAATGTGATACTCTTGTTGAAGGGCTGACGGTTCGAAAAGCTTGAAAATAAATAGTTGCACAAGGAACTTAACCCTGGAAGCATTATTTATTTTATTTCATTCTGAGAATAAAAAGCCTCAAACTATAACAAAAATTGATCACAGATAAAATTCACAAAAAAAAAAAAAGTATTTGAGAACACCGGAAGATATTTCAAAGAGTTTCTTAACGACCTTCTTACAGATGGTGATGATGATAGGACAATATCTGTGACGAGTCATCATCAAGGAGACAATAAATCTAGACACGCTGTGTTTAAAGACCGGCTGGGAAATGTCTTCCTGGAATCCTCAATACAAATTATTTTCTCCTGTAGGTACTTGGTTGATTCCAACGTTTTACTTCTTCATCTTAGGTCAGCTCACTGCTGAGCCTCTACATTGATAAAAAGCAATAATAAGGGAGTCGTTGGAAGGGTAGTCTATAGCGTTGGTTTTCGACCGCTACGACCCGGGATCGAATCCTGCATTGGGCAATTTTTTCGAACTAAAAAAAAAAAAAAATCCTCCATTGGCCCCCGATTCTTGCATAAGTCCAACCCCACTAGCGAGTGCAAGTAAACAAACAGGCTCTGACACATTTGTAAGTGCAAAAGTCGAAGTGTAGACATGTGGTGCAGTAAAAGCAGTCGTCAACTTCTACCCACCATGAATATCATGGCCACGTGTACTAGGGATAGTATATATGTCGTAGCTAAATGAAGAGGCGCAGCCGTTATGCTTAGAGAACAGCGCACCCGCGATGTCTGCCACCTTTTATTTTTGTACCGCCTTTATACATGGATGAATTTACATATTTACATTTTAATACAAGCGTAACATATTTACATACTTATTTTGACGAAAATAAATTATATCTCTTGTCATTAACTATACAAATTATGACATATATATATAAGGAAATAACGCGCCATCCATATATGAGAAATGAATGTATTAAAACACACATTTTTCTTTGACACAAAACAAACTTCTACTGTCTTCCTGCTTATGTTCATAGTCTGCTTAAATACCATTTCTAAAATTCCATCCTTCAGTACAGCATATAAAAGCAGAATCGTCCAATACAGTATTAAAGCTCTGAAAAAAAAAAAAAAAAAAAAAGGTCTGGTAGATTGAATTGGCGAAATCGCAGGAAGGGTTCACCACTGATGAACCAAGCTCTCCCGATATTTTTCATCGCAGTAAAAACAGTAGAAGTTTTTGTTTTATGTGTTAAATAAACATTCGTGCTTTCATTTTTATTGATATTCTTTTCTGTTCTTTTCCATTATCTTCTTTATGGAATATCTCATCTTTGGTTCTCCACTTCCCCCCCCTCGAAACTATTCATTCTCTCAGTTATTTGGAGGGTTTATTGTGTGACCATTCCAAGCTAATCAAGCGTGTTGTGGTCTAAACTAGTTCTTGTTAAAATTCCAACGATAGAGTAGACGAATGTATTATGGGGGTGATAGGTATATGGGGATGGACTGGAATAGGGATATGGGATGGGTGAGAGAAAAAACGGGATGTAATAGGATCGTAATAGGTATAAAGATGAAATGTTGGTAAAAAATATGGTGTTACGAGAAACAGATGGACAGCTGAGGGAATTAAGACATTTAAACAGAAATTAAAGGAATTGCAAGTAGTAAAAATATCAAATCTCGATAGCTCCGTAAATACTTTCAGTCAAAGAATTACTGAGACAATGTCAACATCAGGAATAATGTACTTAACTAAGGGTGCCCCCGGAGAATCTAAACCATGATTTGACAAAAACTGTTACGAGATGAAAAAAGCTAACAAAAGAAAGTCTGAAGGAATACCGTAGAACCAACAGAAAGGAAGACCTTGAAAGCTATGCTCTGCATAGAAAGAAATATCTCGGTTTATTAGATGATAAAAGGAAGAAATATATTCAGGAAAAACAAGAAATATTGAGACATATAAAAGATTCAAAGTCCTTTTGGAAGACCATTGCGCTATTTAAAAAAGCAACAAAAATTCAAGGAGAAATTACTGTACAGGAATGGCACGATTTTTATTGCGAATTAATGAGTATTGAGGAAAAAGAGAAGATTTGTATTATAGAAGTGAGGATTTCGCCGAGTGATCCAATACTTGATCCAGAGATAACTTCTGAAGGGATAGGCAGGGCAATCAGAGATTTGAAAAATAATAAGGCAAGTGGACCTGATGACATCCCCAATGAAATAATAAAAGTACTCCCAGACTCATACATGGGTTTATTAGAACAAATTTACAATAGAGCTCTGATAATGGGACACTATCCTACAATATGGACTAAATCGATCATAAATCCAATCTTTAAAAGCGGTGACAAAGACAGCCCTTCAAATTATCGTGGTATAGCACTGATAAGCAATTTATCGAAACTATTTACGACAATACTAAGATCAAGACTGAATGAATGGGTAGAAAGAAGTAACGTCATTCCAGAAAATCAGGCGGGTTTCCGAAGGAGTCGATCGTGTGTGGATCTGATATTCACATTGACCACTCTAATACAATTATCATTGAGGAAAAGGAGAGGAAAATTATATGTATTTTTTGTTGATTTGAGAAAAGCATTTGATACTGTTCCTCACTCATTACTTTGGAAGAAATTAACCAATCTGGGCGTAAGCTATCAATTTATACACGCAATTAGAAATTACTACGAACAGGCGACTGTGGCAGTTAGATGGAGGGGATCAATTACAGAAAATATCAAGATACATTCGGGCGTTTTACAAGGAGAGCTACTATCGCCATTACTTTTTATATTATTCATGATGGACCTGATTAAAATGTATGACAACTCAGATCTGACGAGTATATACCTGCCGGAATTTGGTGATGTTCACCTGCTGATGTATGCAGATGATATTGCTATTATAGGGGAGTCGAGGATAAACCTCCAAAAAATATATATATATATATTGAAAGAATATCTTGGTGAGAACTATATGACACTGAACGAGTCCAAATCGAAGGTTATGGTATTTCGCAATGGTGGTAAACCCTCAAGAGAAGATAGATGGTACTGGAATGGTAAACCTCTGATGGTAACAAGAAGATATAATTACTTGGGATACCCTCTGGTCAGTACAACTAAAACCACTCAAGCCGCAAACTTTTCAAATGGAAACTTGCGGCAATAAATGCTACAACCCCCCCCCCAATATTAGCAAAATCAAAAATTAATTCATTAAACTCTGCAATGAAACTGTTTGATTCTATTGTGATGGCTGTTTTGATGTATGCTGCTCCAATTTGGGCAACAAAGCATAAAGATTTATTGGATCATATACAAGATACATTTATTCGTAGGTTCTTGAATTTGCCTAGATATACACCAGGATGCATAATAAGACCAGAAACAGGCCGCGTCTCATTAATAATAACAGCTAGAAATTGACCTTGAAATACTGGCTGAGGGTGCTGAGTATGGATACAAATAGATTGCCACGAATATGTTTAAATATTCACTAAGGAATGCTATCCCAGGAATATTAAGAACTGCGATAGAGCAAACAATACAAAATGACTTAACAAGAATAACCCAATCAAAGTTATATTCCCACTATAGAGACATATATACAACGTTTACCACCGAAGAATATTTCTTAAGTGAACTCCCCTTTCCAGTCATCAGATTAATCGCGCAATTTAGAACCCTTTCAATTTTTTTTCAGAGAACACAGCCCGATTTTAATGAGGAGTGAAGACCTGAAATGCACTTTCTGTGAATCAGGAATAACAATGGAGATGTTGCACTACTTATTTGATTGTGCTGCTCTGTCTGAGGAAAGACGAAAACTAAATAATAAAACGGGACAACTTTGTCCTTCATTTCCAGCACTAATTAATGAAATATCAAAGAATAGGTATATAGCGGTGGCGATATTTGGATTCCACAGGATTATATCCCGGAAAAAGGCCACACAGTGTTCTCCCCATCCTTTGTGAACTAGCGAATCCTGTATAGGGCGAGAGGCCCTAAATAAAGGGTTTATTGTTGTTGAAATGTTGGTATAGGGATATGGGATGATAGAAGAGGAATGGGATGAAATTGAGTGGTAGCAAGCTTAGGGATGAATTGGAACAGGGATATGAGATGGGGTGCGCGAAGAACGGAATTAGAATTAGGGTAGTGACATGTATAAGGATGAAATAGTATAGGGATATTGAGTGGGGTGATAAAAACGGGACGGAAAATAGGGTGGTAATAGATATAAGGATGAGATAGTATAGGGATATGCGATGGGGTGATAAAAACGGGATGAAAAATAGGGTGGTAATAGGTATAAGGATGAGATAGAATAGGGATATGGGAAGGGATTATAAAAACAGGATTGAATAGGGGTGATAACAGGTATAAAGATGAAATAGGGGTGGGAGCAGGTATAGGTAAAATAGAGATTAGATATGGTATGAGACGGGGAAGATAATAGATGCACATATCGTCCTTAAATAGGCCCCATGCAAATTTTCTCTCATTCTTTCCTATAGTAGTGATTCCACCATTGGACAATTATCGAAGGAATACTATGTGTGTATCAGCATATTCCAACTTTAATACCGCATGGTAGCTCGAAGGCCGTATGCTAATATCCTCAATACTATTCCCGTTGCAGCACTAACGACCGAATACTGCCATGCTGATCTAGTATGCAGAGTGATAGGATGAATGGAGTAGAGTTTCAGGAGTGGGAGGGGGGGAGGGGCCGTGTAGGCTGCCGTCACATTCCGAGGGCGGGAATTATGGGAAGGAAGGTCGTCTGCTATCTATCCCTCTCTCATCATGTTGTGTCGTCTGTGGGGAGGTAAGTCTTCTCTCTCTCCCCAGCCTGCTGTCCGTCCATCCACTGTAGCTGCTGTGATCATTCCACTAGCCTGACCTTACTTCAGACTTACTTCATCACTCGATTGTTTTCACCAGCTGCTCACTTCGAAATGAAGTCTCTTTTTTTGGCCGATGTATAAAAATTGTTTATAAAACATACAAACACGAGAGCTTAGCTTGTTTGTTTCCTCATTCTGATAAAACACAGCCCTAATAGGTATTATTAGAGTTATTAAGAAAATCAGTTTTTTGGCTTGAAAACAACGACAAAGCCTTTATTATGAACATTCGTTCCATACATTCTCATAGATTGATAAACAGAAGTAAACAGAATTAATATATATCTACAGAAATTGGAGAACAACATTAATCTTCTCCTCAAGTTGGGTCGATCTTCTCTGTGTTACGCCTTTTGACTGTGCTGTTCTCCAGAATTTGTGAAGAGCCAAATATATCGGTCCTGATTTTCACTAGTTTTGCTAATAAAACATTTGGCGAATTGTTTTCATAAGCAATCTCCTGGCGGAGAATTACTATCTCATCCTCCAAAGCTGTAAAACGTGTTTTGACTTGAAAACTCGCTCAGGTCTTAGCGAAGTCAAGAAACCAATAAGTTATCGTGTTTTAAATAACACATCAACGATATTCAAGTTTATATAATAAATAGGCTCTTTTTTACTCTCAACACAATGTTCTACTAGGTATTTATGTTGTGAGCATTTTGTTATACCGGTTTTTATATAAAAACATGCGATGAAATAAACAATTTGTTTCTCGATTTCCCCCGATTAAAAGAGAAGCCCGTAGAAGCGCGGCTTTTCCTTGAAAACTAACTTATATAAAAGAAATAATAATAAAAAAATCAAACGATACTATCTCTTGTTAATTTTAAACCTAAACTTTTTAAAAATTGTGTTTTTTTTTTTCATTTTCCGAGGTACTATATCTAGTTTCAAAATTTTCCTTATTTGTTGGTGTTTTTTTAGCTCTCTACTGTACCGTCTTCATAAAAAAAAAAATATTTTAAAACTACATTAACAACCATTTTCTTCATAACTTTTACAAACACTAAAATGTTAAATGAAACACGTAGCAGGGGAAATTGACATTTTAGATGCGGTTTGCTGGAATCCTCTCGGCTATTTAAATTTCTAAAATGTTTTATGTGTAAAAGAAACTTCAAGGTTTTCATTTCCAATTCTAGAATGTTCTCGAAGAATATAATAAATATCTAATAAACGTTTTTTATTTATTTATTACACAGACTATATTGGCTAAACGTGTTTCATACTGTCGGTCCTCGTCAGCATGGCTGTACCTCAACGACCAATTCTTTATTTATCAACCTGATTCGGTAAATTTCTTCCTATTGTAGTATTCAGACCGCCTTTGCCGGTCCCAAGTCCGGATGAATAAGGAGGAGGGGGAGCAGTAACAAACTTGCTTAAAAACCTGGACTCAGCTGGCCTGGCTGATAATATTCTGTAAGGGCTCCAGGAATACAGGATGAGTCTGTACTTCATGTTTAGAGCGGCTGTACATGGCATCTGTTCCTCATGTCAGAGGCGGCTATTTTATATTGGAGCTAAGTCTGTGACCTGTTACTGAGTAGTGCTCCCAGTCTTAATGACAAAAGCAGACGCATTCTACTTTACCCAATTATTATGGTTGTCAAATCTCCATTGATGAGTTCTACTCATCCCCAGCAGACACCTCAAGTTCTACAGGCTTGATACCCTGATATGATTGTTGAGTGGAGATAAGAAGAGTAGTATTCAGTAGTAGACTAACCAGTGTTGTAGAAACAAAGGTTATCCAACTGTTTGACCAAAGAAGTCCAGGCCGTGAAGTGAGGGGACGTACTGACCTATGACACCGTTCTGACAGATGGAATGCGTCCATAAAACTGCCTGCCGCTGAAGACAATGCCCCGGAGGATTTTATTTATTGGAAGAGAGCCAGCCGATGTTTTGGGCTAAATTCTTCGTCAAGGTCGTGGGAGTGTGGTTGACCTCGGGGTGTCTGTGGTCAAATTCTTTTATTTTATCTCATTTTATAATCATAGAACAATCATCTATTGAACAATTATACTACTCATATACGGTTATCTGCGAATCAAACTTGTTTATTATTAGAAATATCGTTTTTGACCATACATTTCGTCGCGTGCAGTGATATTAACTTTTTCTTTTAGATGTTTTAGTAAATCATAGTAATTTGTTTGCATACTGATACATGTAATTCAACCTTGTTTTTTTTTTCTTTATGGATGATGATAGATGGTTATCCTGCAGCGTGCAATGTTACCGACTCCTATATTTTATTCTTATTAATGATCATAGAACAGTCATTTATTTAGATTCGGTAACACTACGCGCGCAATGCTTCTCAAGTTCTATTCGCTATTCGTTACTTAAAATAATTAATTGTTTATGTAACACGTTCCGCGCGTTGCCGACTTGTTTATCATCGCGTAGAATATGTGTGTGTGTGATTTTTTTTAGTTGAATGTGTTATAACACCTCAAATCTAACTAGTTAAACAAAAATATTTAATTAATTTTCTGTCTGTTTGTTGTTCTGTCTTGTATGCCCACAAATCTTGTGTAATCGATTTTTAATATACTTACAGAGCACCTAGAAGTCAGAACTTTGGCACACTTGTTTAAACTTATTGACAATGCAAATTGACAAAATTTCAGAGTTATGGATTGCCTGGATTTGACTATAATTTCTAATTTTCCTTTTAATTCGAAAAATGTATTGTAATTGTTAATCTCACAACAACAATATTTCTCCCGTATGCACCATTCGCTTTATACGAACTAGGGCCTCCAATCCCGGGATCCCGGAGCCAAATAATGATCCCCAAATCCCGGGATTCTGCTCGAAAAATCCCGGGATTACTGGTTTGTGCTTGAAAACCAGCGCAAAAATATATTTTTCTTATCTAGCATTTTGGTAATCAAAAAGATGATGAGATAGCACACTTTTGACGTTTTGTTTATACAGCTGCATTTCGGGTCTTTTTTTTTCTGAGAGATTTGAAATTATTTTCATGCACTAATCACGAAGGGTTATTCTGCAAGATCTTTCCAAAATGGCAGCCTCTAGAATGAGAGTATGCAGCAGTATACATGGAGGGGGCCCCAGTTTTTGTTGACATACAAATAGTGGCTTCTTAGATAGTAGCGGCATCCCTTTATTTTTGTGGCGGGCCTGCGTGTAACATGGATCCGCCACTAACCTCTTATCTGGGCTCCAAATTGTTTTATTTATATTTTTTAAATCTATGTTTATACTCTCCATCCTGTACTCTGTATGCATGGGTCATCATGAACGCACTGCTCTGCTGTTCATTTTGTGAAACCCTCGCTAGCTTTTTTGTCATTCAATTTAAATTAAATTTATTTAATGTCATTTCATTAAATGCTTCGTCACTATCAAGCATCAGCCTAAAGTAGTTTTCAACTTATACGAACATAAAACAAAGTCTCTAAAACAATATTATCGGACCTTGTTATTTCTCAATAGAAAACGCGTCGGACATTTTTGGTAAGCTTATCACTTCTTGATTGTGATGGCGAAGTTTATTCCTTTTAAATCAGAAGGAATCTGGTGCTATTACCTACGAGACGGATCTGGCCAAAATGCACAGTGTATAGCGTGCAAAAGGATTTTTAAATGCGTCGGTGGGTCAACAAAAGGGCTGCATGTACACCAGAAGGCGGTCCACGGAATCGAAACTTCGAAGAGAAAAGTTAAAGACGAAGTTGATACACAGACCCCTGCAAAAAAGACTCCCAAGATATCAATTCTAGATCATTTTTCGTCTGTTTCCATCGATCGATCGACTGATGCTCTGCTAGCTAGAATGATAGCTCTCGACGGATTGCCATTCTCCGTTTTTGTCACATCTAAGGATCTACGCAAGTGCTTCAATGCTCTTGGACATAAAATTCCTCTCTCCGCAGAG
Organism: Cordylochernes scorpioides; assembly: GCA_030710605.1. Lineage (NCBI taxonomy): Eukaryota > Metazoa > Arthropoda > Arachnida > Pseudoscorpiones > Chernetidae > Cordylochernes > Cordylochernes scorpioides. Next base: position 36,861,469 of record CP092874.1, read on the forward strand.
ACCTAGATTAAAGTGTGTCGTTATGCGGACACATTTCGTGAGAAGGTCGTTCGAGAGCTTCAGATGAATTTAATTTGTTTTTTTTGCAAAGTAATGCATTGCAAAGTAATCGTAATTACAAGGTAATGTATTACTTTGAATATGGATTACTGCCCAACACTGCATTAAGAGATGTGGTCTAAGAGTTCCAAGAACAGTAATTT
>CP092874.1:36861771-36875245 GCA_030710605.1 Cordylochernes scorpioides
TTTTCCAGATGTATGTACAGTAATTGACAGATAATTTCAAACTGTAACCCAAAAGCAATGATTTAGTTCATAAGCAGGCGCAAAATATATGGCTTTCAGGTTGTTTTCATCGAAGTAAGTGCCACGTCATTGGCACTATATAAAAGAAAAAATTAAAAATATAACGAACGAAACGATATACCTCTTGGCGTAGAAAGACGAAAAAGACTCCCAAGATATCAATTCTCGATCATTTTTCGTCTGTTTCCATCGATCGAACGACTGATGCTGTGCTAGCTAGAATGATAGCTCTCGACGGATTGCCATTCTCCGTTTTTGTCACATCTAAGGATCTACGCAAGTGCTTCAATCCCGAATCCCGGGATTGAAAATATGTACCGGGATTGGAGGCCCTAATACGAACTCTACACGTTATCACGTCTTATATTTAAGAAGAAAAAAAAGGCATCTCCTGATCGGGTAACTGAAAGCTTCTGATGATGGCTTGCGCCATCTATCGGAATAAATATAAACTATTCGTTGATATTTAATTATTCCAGAATTGGCCAAATACCCATTCTTGGTTAAGCTTTTCTTGATTATATAAAGAATGGGTATTAGTCCAATTCTGGAATAATTAAAAATCAACAAATAGTTGATATTTATTCCAATAGATGGCGCAAGTCATAAGCAACTTTCAGTTACACGATCAGGAGTTGCCTTTTCCTTAAATCAGATAAGCCCGAAAACTTGGGTTGTAATAACAAAACTGATAAAGAAATTTATATTCCTTCGGTGGATCTTCTATTTATTTATTTCTATAAAGTGTAGGCTTTATACATAGTCGACTTCCCTGTTTATCGGGGTAGAGAAACGTCCACGGTATATCCACTCCCACTGTAAATATCAAATAACCCAATAATTATATATACAGTTACGAGCGTCATTCTTCATCTCTTAATCAGTTTTCGTCTCTGTCACCGTTTGCTTTTTTTTTGGAATGGCGCCCTCCTATTGGTTGGCTACGATCACGCCACCTTTGCCCCCCCCCCCCCCCCCCACTCGCTTTTTCGTTTTTGTAACTATTGTGTTGGAGCGCGTCGCTCCTTAAATAAATGCATATATTAGTTAATAACCAAATGGAATCCTCTCTTTCTCTTTCCCAGTAAGAGACGCCTACGGAAGCCAACAGTACATAGACAGTTAAAGCACATAGGCTATAGTTATTAACTAATATATGCATTTATTTAAGGCGCCAATTTATAATTGTAACAAATAGTATTTGAATCAAAACATTCAATCGGGTAAAACACGGGCGTTGCCCGGGTCATTCGGCTAGTAAAATATATATACTACATACTAGCGACCTAATTTACATCAAAGTGGAATGCGCGTCGAATAGAATTACAATTAATAAAATGTAAATATTAAATTCATGATAAAATTGTGAAAACATTTAAAATATTTGACTTTAAAAAGTTGTACGTTTTACCATGTATATCGGGATTCAGACAATAACTCTGAAAGATATTACAGCGACCTATATTGAAGACAAACGAGATAACCAAGTGTGAACAAAATTGTCTCTGTCTCCTAATAAAAAAATTAAAAAAAAAAGAACAGACGACCGGCGATATCAAAGAATTTCCATTTCCACTTTCTGTAGTTTTTTTCATGAGTGTAAATATTTATATGTTGTGTTTTTTTAATTTATTTATTCAATGATTTGATGATTCAGATACTTAACCGAATACTATTATTTAGTTTTGGTTTCGGTTTAACGTAGATTAATTTCAGTCGACCCCGCTATATCCGCACCCGGTAAAACGTACATTGACAGTAGAGATGGAATGGATAGGATTTGTCTAACTGAAGACAGAATTGATAGCGTTATATCGGTTCTTTGCATAAGTTGAGTGGGTGATTTTTGTTTCCAAGGATTTGTCTTTACGAAGCTTCTTAGAAAGCCTGGGCTGTTCTGACCACGCCGTGAATCATACACTCATAGACAAAACTTAAGGAAGTGGAAAGTCTTTGATATCGACGCTCGTCTATTTTATTTATTTATTTTTTAAGGAGTCAAAGGCAATTTTGTTCACACTTGATTATCTTGTGTGTCTTCAATAAAGGTCACCGTGTATCAAATATCTTTCAGAGTTATTGTCTGAATCCTGATATACATACTAAAAGTACAACTTCCTTAAGTTTTGTCCGTGAGTGTGTATTGGAAAGTTTTGAAAAATGAACTATTCATAGTGCCGCTATTTCTTTTTAAGGAATACAAATAAAATAATTTTCCACTTCCCTTGCGGTATAATCAAAAAGGACGAAAGTATAAGTAGATATTTTTTCACAAGGAAACCAAGTGAGATAACAATCAGCTGCCAGGATTTTAAAATGATCGTCTGTTTTACCGGATAACATTACCAAACGATCATAAATTCCCCTCCCTCACCGGAAGTAAATATTTTCCTCCTCTGTGGCGCCACCTTCGACGACGCCATATTCCTTTTTTTGTTTACTTCTTTAATCCACAAGTTACATATATACACACATACATATAAATTATGGCTTTAAATTGCATACAATAATTACTTTGTTGTTGATACCTCATGTTTATGCAACTTAAAACTATGTAAAAAAAAAAGGCATCTCCTGATTGTGCAACTAAAAGTTGCTGATGGTTTGCGCCATCTGTCGGAATAAATATCAACTAATCAGTGATTTTTAATTATTCCAGAATTGGCTAAACACCCTTTCTTGATTAATTAATACAAGCTAACCATGTACGCGGTACCTAGGTACCATTTAGGAAATATGCAAAAAGGTGACGAATTTTGAGTATTTATTTAAGTTTTTTTTTTTAAATAATTATTATGATTATGTAGTTAATAAGTGTATATAGGTGCACAGTTCCGGTAACTCTATTGGAAATGATCTTAATTTCAATGGTTATTATATTTAAAAAAACGGTAGAATATTTATTGATATGAATATAATTAAATTGCACAATAGGAACAAGGAATTGAATGAAAATAAGAATTGCACAAATTTTAACTATAGAAATATATTTTGTTTACTAAAACATTGTACATGTAAACTTAAACTTAACTAATTCCTATTTGAGTGATTTTGTTGAGGATAGGACGATGATAGGAGAAATATGAAATGAAAGGAAGTGTTTCTGCTGTAATGTGTCTTGCGAAAGTCAAGTCGATAGTTGTTCCTTTTAACGTAGTTGACTTAGAAACGTTTGATACGCAATCAAGATTATACGTATTTTTCATGAATTTAAGAAACGAGTTGTCAGGCTTTACGTTTTTGTTAAAATCACCACACAGAAGAATCGGTATACTAGAATCAACTTGCACGAACGGTGGCACGTACTGGCTGTTGTGAATGTACGGACCGAGTCCTTGCCATAGTAACATTCCAATATCCTGCATACTAGCTCCTGGATGAATATATACAGCACCGAGTATAAACTTGAAGCTAGTATTAGCGGCGAAGCAAGTAACTTCAGTCATGCACATGTCACCCTTGGTTTTAATGACACGAGTTACGTCTGTAATCGCAACTTGGAACACTTCCGCCGTAGATGTCGATGATAATTTACGATAGATCGCCACTCCACCAGCCGCGTTGGTATTTGAAAATCAAAACACTTATTCAGATCGAAGGTTCAAATTTTTGCTAAATAAAATTTGTAATTGTAAATGATGAAGTTGAAAATTAAAACATTTACTTAAATTAGATGTTAAAATTCTTGCTTAACACAGTTTAAATAAAGTTTTCTTATATCTGCCACTTTTTCTTAATATTTGTAATTTTAAAGAATCAATTCGAAAATCAAAACATTTATTCAGATCGAAGGTTCAAATTTTTGCTAAATAAATTTGAAACTATTTAAAATTTGTAAAATAATAATTAATAAATTAATTAATTTTAAACTAATAATTTACTTAACACTATCAACATTTATCAATAGTATGACATAACCTATAAACTCAGTTTCTCAACTTTTGTGTCAATCTAACAATTAATCAATCAATCATAGTTTACGATAATGAAATATCAGTGTACAATTATTTACCTTTATTGTTGTAGTTGTTGTAAATGACGAATCTAAGCACTCCACATTTTCACTACAGACACAGCTGACGATACTTTAACCACACGTGTGAACTTGTATTATGACGCTTTCTTGTTTTTCCAACGCCAAGAACGTTCGAGAAAGACAAAGACAGAGACAAGCATGCGCCGATTCAATGCGCCTAATTCTCTAGCGCTGCGCGCGCAGCTGCGCGCGCAGCACTCTCGTTCGATGACTCATCGTAACGTTACCGGGCGTTACACTTTTTCATAAGTGACTCCCAGCCGCAACCTAATTTAAGACGTTGTCACGTCAAAATAAGCTTTTTTATATATTGGTTAGGGAGATTTCTCTATTTGATTTGAGTAGATTGTTAAAAGTTATTTAAAATTAATTTATGTGAGCAATAATTAGCCAGAAATTATTTTTCCTCTTTCAAAGTTAATTAAAAAAATCAACAATATGTATCTTTTTATACTGTGAAATAAGCGAGCTTTAGAGCATCAACGCTCATCTACTTGGCTTAATTACATCAAAGAGAGAAATACAAACTGTTGGTAAAAAACAAATGTTCACAAATTAATAAAGGATTCTTGATGTGGATTCTAAAGTCTTTGTTGGTGTTATTTGAATGTAATAATTCTGAAGGTTCAAAGTTTGGAAGATGACCTGTAGTGTGGACTATGTAAGGATAATATGTTTTACGTATTTATACCATTTTATGGTGTTCTTTGGATGTAAAAATTCTGAAAGTTCAAAGTTTGGAAGATGACCTGTAGTGTGGACTATGTAAGGATAATATGTTTTACGTATTTATACCATTTTATGGTGTTCTTTGGATGTAAAAATTCTGAAAGTTCAAAGTTTGGAAGATGACCTGTAGTGTGGACTATGTAAGGATGATATGTTTTACGTATTTATACCATTTTATGGTGTTCTTTGGATGTAAAAATTCTGAAGGTTCAAAGAGTTTGGAAGATGGCCTGTAGTGTGGACTATGTAAGGATAATATGTTTTACGTATTTACACCATTTTATGGTGTTCTTTGGATGTAAAAATTCTGAAAGTTCAAAATTTGGAAGATGACCTGTAGTGTGGACTATGTAAGGATGATATGTTTTACGTATTTACACCATTTTATGGTGTTCTTTGGATGTAAAAATTCTGAAAGTTCAAAGTTTGGAAGATGACCTGTAGTGTGGACTATGTAAGGATAATATGTTTTACGTATTTACACCATTTTATGGTGTTCTTTGGATGTAAAAATTCTGAAAGTTCAAAGTTTGGAAGATGACCTGTAGTGTGGACTATGTAAGGATGATATGTTTTACGTATTTACACCATTTTATGGTGTTCTTTGGATGTAAAAATTCTGAAAGTTCAAAGTTTGGAAGATGACCTGTAGTGTGGACTATGTAAGGATAATATGTTTTACGTATTTACACCATTTTATGGTGTTCTTTGGATGTAAAAATTCTGAAAGTTCAAAATTTGGAAGATGACCTGTAGTGTGGACTATGTAAGGATGATATGTTTTACGTATTTACACCATTTTATGGTGTTCTTTGGATGTAAAAATTCTGAAAGTTCAAAGTTTGGAAGATGACCTGTAGTGTGGACTATGTAAGGATGATATGTTTTACGTATTTACACCATTTTATGTCGTTCTTTGGATGTAAAAATTCTGAAAGTTCAAAATTTGGAAGATGACCTGTAGTGTGGACTATGTAAGGATGATATGTTTTACGTATTTACACCATATTTACACCATTTTATGGGGTTTTTTGGCGATGATCACTTCATGGAGTATAAAGAGCGATCTCTGTTTGTCTTATCACCACCCACCCCCAGGGGTGGGGGAACTGTCGAACATCACGTAACACTTCTTTCATACTCTCTCTCCCCCGATAAGTTTTAACGACCTCACCACGGGTGTCGTGTTCGGCTACTTGTTTTGTTTCTGGTAACTTGTCTTTATATACTTCTTCTCTATTACTCTGTTAATTAGAGCTTCTTTTCTTGAAAGATAACATTGTGTTCGTTGTCTGTCTCTTTTATTACTGGTTGTCTCATGTAGCCTTTGTGTTTACGTGTTTATATGGAAATAAAGATATTAGTATGGCTCTTTAGATCTTAACACTTTCTAACTTAGTTTTCTTTCTTTTTGAGAAAATATCTTTGAGTATTTTTTTGTGGGAATTGAGTGATATTCTTGATTTTTTCCCCAAAGCCCTCATGGACACAACTTAAGGAAGTTGTACATTTTACCATATATATCGGGATTCAGACAATAACTCTGAAAGATATTACAGTGACCTTTATTGAAGACTTACAAACAAAACTTAAGGAAGGTGTACCTTTTAACATATATATCGTGATTCGGACAATAACTCTGAAAGATATTACAGTGACCTTTATTGAAGACGCACGAGATGAACAAGTGTGAACAAAATTGCCTCTGTCTCTTAAAAATAATAATAATAAATAGACGACTGGCGATATTAAAGACTTTTCACTTCCTTAAGTTTGTCTATGTGTCTATATTTCCCATTTTTTTAGAACTTTCAAAAATGCTAATATTATAATTATTATTATAATTATTATAATTTATCGAAATATTTTTTCTTTCATTGAAAACAATATTTGTAATCATTTAAACGGATAATAATAAAATATATTGGAAGGACCTTGCTCATCAGTGGTGAACCCTCTCTCAGCGGTTTCGCCAGTTTGATGTGATATGATTGTTCAAATTATTTTTTTAACTTTTTCCATCTTTTTCAAATTAATTTTGTACAAATAGAGATAATAAAAAATATTACTTTTAAATAGTTTCTTTTTATTATTATTTTTTAAATCGGAAGCATTTTAATTTACTTTTCAAATATCTTTAGGGGTTTGTTTTAATTGTAGCATTTTTCAATCTGTTCAATCTATAGAGAAATAAATACCTTCACTTTACCAGGCTCTATCAAAAGTTCGCGTTCATAAATAAAGTTTTAATACCCACATTAAGTAATATATAGAATACACTCAACAACAACAACAAAAAGCCTTTATTTAGGGTCACTGACCCTATACAGGATTCACCAGAGGTATGCATAAGAACAAAGCAGTGAGACAAAGGAAATAACGATATATACAGAGGAAAAAAAAACAAGAAAGAGAAAGAGGGAAGCAAGAAAAACAACACAAAAAGAGTAGCAGTAAGAAAGTGAGGAGTGAATGTCACTTGGCCTTCTTCTCAGATATGGACTTGTGAAAACCATAAAACGCCGTAGCAATATACTTATTCTGGGTCATATTGTCAATTATTGATGGAAGTGAAGCACAGAGTTGCCCAGTTTTGAGCATAAGGGTTCTTCTTTCTTCTTTCAGAGCAGAGCAATCAAAAATATAGTGAATGATTTCATATTTTAGTTTTGAATTACAGAAGGTACAAATCGGGTCCTCACCGCAGAGCATCTTGGTGTGGTTTTCTCTAAAAAAAAACTTGAAAGTATTCTAACTTGTGCGAGTAGTCTTACAACCGGGAAAGGAAAATCCCCTAAAAGTTATCCCTCCGTCATGAAAGATATGTGAATGTCTTTGTAGTGAGAGTATAGCTTAGATTTATCCATTCTTGTAAGGTCGTTTTGTATAGGTTGGTCTGCCGCTGTTTTTAGGAGCCCTGTAATCGCGCTCCTCAGCGTTTCAAGATAATCACAGGAAACAAGTGCAGGGGATCCATTATTGTTAAGCAGATTGGTGAGCTTTTTAATGAAGCCGATGGGTGTGCCCGAAGCATTAGACATTTCCCGTGTTCTATTAAAACATATACGCGGCAATCTGTCACTGCTCATATTCAACACCCGCAGCCAATACTTCAGGGTTAATTTTAAAGCTGTTACACTCAAAGAGATACGACCGGTTTCTAATCTGATTATGTAGCCTGGAGTGTATCTGGGCAGATTCAGGAACCTACGGATAAATATGTCTTGTATACTGTCCAGTAAGTCTTTATGCTCTGTTGCCCACAATGGAGCGGCATACATCAGGACAGCTCTCACTATTGTATCAAAGAGTTTGATTGATAAATTTATTGACTTTGCTTTTGATTTTATTAATATTGGGTGTGTGGCGTTAATTGCTGTAAGCGCTTTTCCTTTAAAGTAATTTGCCGGGTGAGTAGTTGTTATTGTTGGTGTCAGAGGGAATCCCAAGTATGTATATCTTGAAGTTATTGTTATGGGTTTATCATTCCAGAACCATCTATCCTTATTTGAGGGTTTACCTCCATTACGGAACACCATAATCTTTGACTTGGACTCATTTAGTGTCATTAAGTTCTCATCGAGATATTCTTTCAGTATTTTGATCTTCTTTTGGAGGTTCATCCTGGACTCACCTATAATTGCTATGTCGTCGGCGTACAGCAATAAATGGATATCTCCAAATTCCGGCAAATTTACACTCGGCAGGTCTGAATTATTATAAATTTCGATTAAGTCCGTGATAAATAATATAAAGAGCAGTGGGGAAAGTGGTTCTCCCTGGAGGACTCCCGAGTTTATCTTAATACTTTCCGTAAATGATCCCTTCTATCTGATAGCTATAGTTGCTTGTTCGTAGTAACTTCTGATCGTACTTATGAATTGGTAACTTATGCCTAGGTTGTAAAGTTTTTTCCAAAGTATTGAGTGAGGTACAGTATCAAATGCCTTCCTTAGATCGACAAAAAAGACATAGTTTTCCCCTCTTTTTTCTTAATGATAGTTGGACTAAAGTAGTTAGTGTAAATATGTGGTCAATACATGATCTTCCTTTTCTAAATCCCGCTTGGTTTTCCAGTATAACCCTTCTTCCCTCGACCCTCCAGTCTTGATCTTAGGATTGAAGTGAAAAGCTTTGATACATTGCTAATCAGTGCAATACCTCGGTAGTTGGAGGGGCTGTTCTTATAACCATTTTTAAAGATTGGGTGTATAGTGGAATTTGTCCAAATTGCTGGGTATTTTCCAGTCGTCATAACACTATTGTAGAGTTGTTTCAACAGCAGTATGTACGAATCAGGGAGTATTTTTAATACTTCATTGGGGATGCCATCGGGCCCGCATGCCTTGTTACTCTTCAAACCAGCTATCTCCTTGTATATGTCTGCATTGGTTATCTCTGAGTCCAATATAGGATCGTTCTGAGAAATCACATTATGTAAATTACAAATTCTCAAATTTTTCTCTGTAGTCATTAGTTCGCGGTAAAAGTTCAGCCAGTCCTGTATAGCTATTTCTCCTTGGATTATAGATGTGCTTTTGTAAAGCGCAATAGTTTTCCAGAAGGTCTTTGAGTCTTTAGCATTTCTGAGTATTTCCTGTTTTTCATTATCAAAGCCTTTCCTTTTTAGATATATAGAATACACTCAACTTATGTACATAGCTATTCTTTCCTTTTCTCCTTTTTCTCTTTTCTGCGCGAGGATTCAGTTTCTTGCCCTGCTTCTCATTTCTTTTTAGATTCATTTCTAACAGGAGTCTGTATAAGACGGAATGTCTTAATAAGGGCTTGTGTGTGTAATATATAGAATACTGAATTGTTATTCTAAACCCTATTACGTTATTTCAATCATGTGGAAACGCTCATCGATAGTGGGACCTTAACTTTATTTATATTTCTTCAAATTAAAGACCCTTTCGGCCAGTAAATCTTTTTTATTATCTCGACGTTTCGATAAAAATATTTTGTCTTCGTCAGGAGCGAACAAAAATTAAAATATTTGGCAAGGCGTTAAAAATTATTCTAAAGGCTGCAAGGGCGTTCTCACGCGGTATTTCAAATTTTGTACAACATCTAAAGCACGAGTCAAAAACAATATTTATTTATAAAGAGACAAACTTCAGGATGACACAGCAATTTATTTAATGTGACAAATCAACATTTATAAGATACAAGTTAAGTAATGAGGGAAGTTTCCTGAGTAGCATAATATAAATAATATAAATATAAAAAATTAATAATCTGTATATAAAATATAATAAATGCTACAATATTGGTATATATTTAAATAATTTGATTTTATATTGGAGGCTTCCGCTTTGGGAACGAACTTTTGTCTGGTATTTATCTGGTGGCTTTCTTATTCTTCCCTTTATTTAGAACTAGCCGAATAACCCGGGCAACGCCCGGGTTTTATCCCGGTATCTATATATTTGCAACGCAAATTTGCAAAAAAAAAAAAAAAAAAAAATCGAAGAATATTCGGGATAGAGACCTGAAATTTTCACTATAAGTTTTTCCAGATTCTACTATATATACTGTTAAAATTTCAGTCAGATTAGTTATGTATTGTGAACGTATATAGCCGACAAACATACACTGACTTTTAATATATATAGGGATTTATTCCGAGATATTTAAAACTACAAACTACACATTCTAAAAATATTTATTCTTTAAAAACTATCCCCCCCAATTACACTTCTGTATATATAATTATAAAGCTATTTTTATCTTCATTTAAAAGGAGGTAATTTAAATGCATCTTTCTCTTTTCCACTTAGATTTGTTTTCGTTGAACAAAAGATGTCCTCATTCTTGTAAACATGGCTACCTACTTCCTTTAAACTGCATGGAGTCGTCTGCTTTATAAGGAAGTACTTTACGGTTCTCAGTTACAAAGTGGCAGAGGTCTGTTTGGTTACTTACACATTTACTGGTGAGGTTGGACTTTTTTTTTTTTTTTTTTTTTTTTAATTACGCCTTACCGTTCGTATACGCCGGTATAAAATATTTAATGGGATTAACCTATATAATGGATTATAACGCCATCTTTATAAAACAATTGAAGCTATTTTGTATCATTTTCTTCTTCTTCCTTTATATATATATACAAAGTCTCTTTACTGTCCTTACTACGGTGAAAAAATATTGAGAGTGCTTGGCTCATCATTGGTGAACCTTTCCTGCGGTTTCGCCAATTTAATCTACCATCTTGTCTTATTTTGTTTAGATTGTGCAAATGATATATCTCATTTGTATGAGATCAGTGCGAACAAAATTGCCTCTGTATCCTAAAAAAAAAACAGACGACCGGCGATATCAAAGACTTTCTGCTTCCTTAAGCTTCGTCCATGAGTGTAGTTGTATCAAAATAATTATATAGATCTATATGTACATATTTCCCATATAACTATGTAAATATGAATACATTCCCCCCACACATTTACTGTATCTTTCAGAAGAATCATTATATAAGACTAAAGGTCTTAATAAAGACATTTATTATTTTCTTATTTGTATTTATAAGTCTGTTTCAGTAAAGCACATTATTTTTGTCAATTATACAGAAAATATGCACGAGTTTTAAGGCTGGGTGATGAGGAACTATTGGGAGATGTGTTTTGTGGTTTCGGGGAAGGACCGATGTTGGTTTCATTGTAGATGTTTTTGGCCTATCTCTGTGTAAAGGTTCATTTTTAAGTTGTTTAATAATGCTTATGATGTCATACGGAATGTGATTTTTTTTAATCTCTTTTACGATGTTTCTTAGAATTTCGGATGCTATGAGAATGTTCCTTCTTCAGAGAGAGAGATATCTGTAACCCAGGTTCCTGGAGCGCAGAACGCCAACTACCCGGGATTTCTTCTTTAGTACAATGTCAGAGGATATAACCACTGGACACACATCCATTTCTCTGTGTGAGTGAGTAATGTTCTGGCAAATTGAAAAATAAACAATTTTTTTCTTCACTTCACTAAAATAAACGAAAATTCTGTGGCAATATTTCTTGGTAAACGATTTGACTCAGTGCAATTCCTATTGGCACATTTTCAAAAATCTCGTGATGTTTTAAACTTGTAAAAAAAACATAGTTAGTCACGCTTCAAATCCTGGTTACTAATCCTGTAATTAGTTAGCTGCGTTTTAATAGGATTTATAGAGAGGGAGAGACGTGAATCTTGTATGAAATGGCAATGTGTTGTTAGTCTATTCCATAATATCATCTCCACATAGGTGTTGTTAATGGATTTTATAGGGAGAAAAGAATACTAATGAGAGAGATGCATAAATTTTATACACTTACTTCGAAAAAATTATATAATTACACTCATGGACAATGATTGATGTCGCCGGTCGTCTGTTTTTTTTTTTTTTTTTTTTTTTTTTTAAGAAGAAGGGGGCAGAGGATGTTCACATTTAGTTATCTCGTATGTCTTCAATAAAGGTGACTGTAATATCTTTCAGAGTTAATTTCCTGAATCCACCAGAAATCTACTGCTCTCAATGCTTCAAAACATCAAAATGGATTTACCTCAACAACAATTTTGACTGGCCATGGTTACATCCAGGCAGATTTTGTAAAGATATTGAAAGAAGACCCAACTTATCCCCATTGCCAAGATGAAGACCAAACCGTGGACCACTTCACTAGCCCAACCTTCCAATACCAAAGATTCCTGACGGCGACTCTCCTAGGGATTATCAACCTAAGTACAGCATGCCTAGAAAATCTCCCAAGAAATAAATCTGCCTGGCGCCACGTCATGGATTGGACTTCCACTGACATTGTAAATATAACCAAGAAGATACTTTTGTACGTGGCTCCAGGAACCTGCCGTGTTAACTCTATAAATAAATAATAAATTAGTATAATTATTTTGATTGAATTGAGAGGGAATTGGTTTGTCATCCTTTGTCTTCTCTCATTCTCTACGTGACAATAAAGGACGAGTTTTTCTACAATTAGTAAACTGAAGATAAAAGAGAGAATTTGGGAAAGGGTACTTGATTCATCAGTGGTCAACCTTCCCATAGATTTCACTAATTAAATCTACTCTATCGCTATATAGTTTCTACTGTGAATGGTGGGTATAACGGGAATACGCTTGGAGCGAGCGCATTTGTATAAAAGAATAAACAAGAACAACAACAAAAATTCTATGACGTTTTTACGTGAACCCGAAATAGATTCTGCACAAAACAAGAATAAATCTAGATTAAGAACAAACAAAACTCTCGCTGTTTTTGTATGAATAAAAGGAGAAAGGAAGAGAATATATCCACTTGCAGATCGTTTCCTTCCTTGTTGCCAGCTCCCTGGCTTCCAGTACCAATTGGAACATCGGCAGTCTTTAGACACTTCTGTTCCATCATCTTCCAGGCGCTGTCTTACTCCAACCCACCGTTTCTTTAGTTTTCCTGCCCTCAAATCCCCATTTACCTCTCGTCACACTGCGGGGGAAACTAGCCAAGAAAACAACATTAAATAAACTAAAAATAAAAGTCACCTCTCCAGTCAAAATAGACATCAAAACTGAAGAGGGCAATTAGCCTGAAACCATAGAGTATAGGTGGGCGCTTCTCAGTTTGCCAAAGCTGGTGTTGTGGCTTTGTTACCTACCTGAGACCGCTAGTTTGCGGCGACA
>CP092874.1:36875345-36935750 GCA_030710605.1 Cordylochernes scorpioides
TTTCATTATGAGTCTTGTTATAGCGTCATAGCGGTTATGGTCACTGCTTCTCTATACAACATGGCCTGGATGTACATGTGGTGTAGATAAAAAGAGTTTTTTTTTTTAATACATAAGAAACACAAGGTAATAAGACCAAATATAAATAAATAGTGATTGAAGTTTCTGTAACAGCGCTATTACCATCATCAGACAAAAATCAGTACTTTGGTCTGATGATAGCAGTAGTGTTACCGGAATGCCACACACTATTTATTTGGTCTTATTATACCTTGTGTTTGTAATCTATAATCCAAATTGTATCTAATCACTTTTTAGACATATTTTATTGGAAGCTTTTGGGTCTTGCTCTTTCTTCAACCTATAGTGTTAATTAATTATTTTTAACTACAGGGGTTTGAGAAAGACTCGAAAGCTTCCAATAAAATAAGAATGGAAAAAATTGCAGCAAGTTATTTACAGAACTCACATCAACATAGTATATCCCACAAATGCCAAAATTTCAAACCTATTGTAATGTAGTATCACTGCTTATTGTGTCATCTTTCATTGATCCCATATTATCAATTTTATCACATATCTAGTATGTTATAATGTGGTTGACACCCAGCTACAATGTTCTAACAAAGTCACACACTTCAGTTATTCCATCCCCACAAAAGGAGGAAAGATACCTACCAGGTTCAGGAGAGCAGCTCACCAGACTGAACATACAGATCCTGTTGTCTGTGCTGCTGGCAAAGACATGGCTCTTGCTGGCGTTGAGACAGAGGCTGGTGTAGCCTGCACCAAACCATATCAACACACGGAGGGAGAGACAATCATCCCCTTATATTGAACTCCTCTAATAATCCCCAATAATATAAACATGTAAAATGAAAGGATTAAAAGCACGAATGTTTCTTTTATAAATAATACAAACTTCTACTGCCCTTACTTGTCCATAGTTTTCTTGAAAACCATTTCTGAGATTCCATCCTTCAGTGCTGCGTATATAAGCAGAATCGTCGAATACAGTATTAGAGCTCTGAGAAGCGGTCTGGAGGATTAAATTGGCGAAACCGCTGGAGGGTTCACCACTGATGAGCCAAGCCCTCCCAATATATTTTATCATCGCAGTAAGGGCAGTAGAAGATTGTATTATATATAAAAGAAACATTCGTGCTTTTAAATCCTTTCATTTTATGTGTATAGATGGCGCGTTATTGCTTTGTGTTAATATAAACATGGCTGGAGTGAACCAAAGGTTCAGTCCCATTAGGGTTCGCTATAGTGAGATTTGTGTGGTGTCGCTGGAGACCCCGTGGGCAATATTCCATTGCACTTGGTGGCCGTCACCTTGTACATTAATCCTTCTATGTAGCATTTATATGCAAATTTTTCACATCATCATTGTAATAAAGAGAGAGTATTATACGATGCATTAGTGTGCCAACTGTTATAAGAAATTTGTACTATTTTTTTACGAGTATGATTCTTTTCTTTAAAAAAAAAAAAAAAAAAAATCAATTTTCTACTGCCTTTACAGCAATGAACTGGCGAAACCGCTGGGAGAGTTCAACGCTGATGATCCAGGCCCTCCCATTTATTTTATCATTGTAGTAAGGGAAATAGAAAATTGATTTATTTTTTTAAAAAGAAAAAGAATCATACGCGTCAAAAATAGTACAAATTTTTTATAATAAGAGAGTAATTATACATATACTGTGAACCTATGTGATTGATAAGATTTCAATAAATCAATTTTTGAGTGTCTACAGTGGCACTGTACATGGCATTAGCCCTCATGCACCAGTATAGAGTATTTAAAGAAATAATAGAGAAACATTAGCTAAAACAAAAATAAACAAGAAGTGGTGGATCCCATCTAAGCACAGCTGGTACAGTGGCATGAACCCAGGAGGAGCTCTGAATCTCAGACAGCACCAAACAACACTAACAAGATTTAGAACAGGCCATCTCAAGCCATTGAAGATAGAAAATAACAACAAATCTACCCCACTTGCCCAATATGTAGCTTGACACCTGCAGTTTGGCTTGCATTAGATGCACTAAACAGGACCTTTGGGAGAAGCTGCTGCTTATCATCAAACAGCTCGAGGAGCATGAACTCATGGAATTTGTGTAATCTTTACACAAGGGCATAAGAAACAAAAACAGACTCCAGGGTGGGGAATTTGATAGAAGATTCATGAAAGCCTACAAAATGTCACAAAGATTTGGTAAAGTGGCTAAGTGAGAAGAGAGCGCTTAGTTTTAGGCAGTGTTAGTTTGTGAGGTTGAACTGGATCACTATTCCATCTCTGGTTGGATTGGGAGAAAAAATGGTCAAATTACTGAATATGAGTTATACTGATTAGAGGAATTCCAAGATGGGTTTCATCTAGGATGACTCACTTTGAAAGTAAGAATCTGCAGTCCCAATTATCAGAAGTCTAAATAACCAATTGTCCCCATTATAAGCAGTTTAAATTATCAACAATAGTTAATAGCCCTAATTATCAATAACCCCACATTAGTCATAGTTTCAATTAGCAGCAGTCCAATTTTTCCCAGTTTTCATCCAAATTTGAAGGATTAAGAGTGCTTTGGCAAACAAATTTATGTTCCTTGATGCTTAACTTTCATGATCCAAATAAATAGCGGTTATTGTATGTGAGAGAGGGTTTTATAGTTTAAAACCAATACAAGATCAATCTAGGTACAAGGGACATAGTAGAACATACCATGGTCTCTGTAGCCTTTCTGCCGAGCATGGATAGATGCACAGGGAAGTGGTTCCTTTGACTTGAGGTAGGTTTTCCGCAGGTCCATAGCTTGATGGTGCTGCACACAGATAACTTGGTGATTTTGAGGTAGGATGCCATTCTTATAAGAGTTAACTGTAGGGCCATAGACCACTACTATGGTATACAGGTTGGTTTTCAGTCTGAATGCGCTAGTCAAACCTGATGTGATGATCCACATGAATATTCACACTCCTTATAAAATCTCTTGTGACATCTTCTTCTTTCTTATCTCCACTCAATCATATTAGGGTGTCAAGCTTGTAAAGCTTGAGACTTAACAACCATCATGACTGGGTGAAGTAGAATGCGTCTGCCTTTGTCATTAAGACTGGGAGCACTACTCAGTGGCAGGCCGACTTAGCTCCAAAAGAAATGGCTGCCTCTGACATGAGGAACAGACGCCATGTGCAGCCACTCCTAACATCGAGTACAAACGCTGCTCATCCTGTATCCCTGGATTAGGAGCCCTTACAGGGGTACTATCAGCCGGGCCAGCTGAGCCCAGGTTTTTTACCGAGCTTCTTACTGCTCCCCCTCCTCCTTTTTCATCTGGGCTTGGGACCGGCAAAGACGGAGTTTCTGGTGGCATGAAAATATGAAACTTCCACAAGTTCTGTGTCCATGAATGTATATAATAAAGCAATTAGTGAGAATCCGCAAGACACACATACCTATCCGAGGCTCCAGAAGATATCAAGGTCTCGTCAGACTGGAAGAGGACAGCTGTCACTGACTTGGTGGGTTTCTGGGATAGACATCTGGTCAGGTTTCATCAGCATGTAGGACATCAACAAACTTACAATATCCATCTGGAGCTTCTTCATCTTCTTCTTGCACTTGTAGCCAAACATGTCGTGGGCACTCTGGATGATGTTGACTGGCTGGTAGGAGTCCCCTGGTGGTGGCACAGACATTGGTCACACACATCTAGCCGGGAAATTAGCATATATGATTATTTATTTATGCTTATGAGGTGATACAGCAGCGTATTTACAATTAGAGAGGAGACAAAATGAATTAAATCTAGAAAAAAGAAGTGAGGACATATCGGTCAGAGCATATATGATGAGGACTTACTTCACCGTCTACTTGTGAACATAAAGGGTGAAATCATCATCATTATAATAGGATTTTTTTTTGCTTATCCCTAGTACACGTGGTACAGGCCATGATAATCATGGTGGATAGAAGTAGGGGACTGCTTTTACTGTAAGTGCACCACATGTCTACACATGTGAAAAGCAGTTTACTTTTGCATTTACAAATGTGCCAGTGCCCCGTTTAGTTACTTTCACTCACTGGTGGGGTTGGACTTTTGCAAAAATCGGGGGGCCATTGGAGCATTTTTTTTTTTTATATAATAGGATAATTATATATAGTAGAACCTGCCTATAAAGGACAACACCTAATTACAGAGCCAAAGTGTCCTTTAGGGAGAGGTGTCCTTTTACCGGAGAGTTGCCCAAATTATAAAAATGGTAATTTTGCAAATGAAAACTGACCTTTATAGAGAGGTGTCCTGTAGCGTGGGTTTCCTATCATGGAGGTTCTACTGTACATCTTAATTAATTTCCTTTTAAAAAATTAAATCATAATTACCAAGATAAATTTACTTTTAAGAAATAGAGACAGTTGCCAAATTAAACATAAACAAGAACTGAAGGATCCCACCTAAGCACAGTTGGTACATCCTTGGAGCAGTAATGGTTTCCCAGACCTCAAAGGTCCATAAACCGGCGCGCGATAGCACACCCATTGCTGCATCTAGGTCACCTAACCAAAAGGGAATGATGCATTCTCCATGCACCGAGCGGCCATTGTTTGGCCCCTCGCGCCTGCCATTATGGTCTGGCTCCATGGGGTCGACCAATCAAACCCACAGGCGTCTCCGAGAGTTCATGGCAAGGTTGCTGACCGAGCCCTCTCGTTCGGGACTTAGTTAAACCCGTCCTACGCTCCAATAGGACTCCCCCCCCTTTTGGCCCTCGAACCCTTTGTTCACAGTACTCCCTGAATCTGCCGACGAATCAAGGACCTCTGAGGTTCTGAGGTTTACACAGGGAACCAACGCGAAGGCGGGAGGGTGGTACTACTGTGTGCACCCCTTGGTTTCTCATAGTGCGCACGGCAAGGACGCTCCCAATGACGCACACACAGAGCGAAGACCCAAGAGTTTCAAGACACGTGCGCCTCGCGTCAGTCAACCAAGGGCAGATGGCTAGCTTACAGCTTCACTGACCATCAGCCAGTGGCACCCCGACGCGGACGAATACGCAGAGTCGCCTCTCCACTCCCCTATCCTCAAGGATGAGTGAGGGGTGGGCATTCTTTCCCCACAGTTGGTACAGTGGAGTGGATCCAGGAGGAGCTCTGACCCTCAGAAATAGACAGCATCAAACAACACTAACAAGTTTTATAACAGGCCATCTCAAGCCATTGAAGATAGAAAATAACAACAAAATCTACCCCACTTGCCCAAAATTATTATTATTTAACAACTCTCTGGTAAGAGGACACCTCTCCCTAAAGACATTTTGGTTCTGCAATTAGGTGTCCTTTACAGGGAGGTTCTACTGTATTTACAGTAAAACCCCTCTATAGTGAACCCCAATGGGACAGAGCTTTTGGTTCACTATAGCCACAGTTTGGCAATTTTTTTTACTTTTCAAAAATTTTAGACCGTATAATTAAAGGACAGCCATACACACTGGAAGAGGCTGCCTCCTAATAGTGGTCACTTTGTTTTAATTCCCTTAATTGACCTAATTCCTTACATTAATACTGAATAATAAAATAAATTATTAGATGATAGGTTCTTCTTGTCATTAGCATACATGTACCTCTATGTCTAATTTCAAGATCAAGACAAATCCCAGGCAAAGTTTTATTAAATATATATTAAAAATAAAAAATGATTTTAAAACATCTTTATCACATTATATAATACAATGTTTACTTGAAAATATGGCTCTAATACCTTGTTGCTTCAAAGCACTCTTCAACAAGCATTGTACCTTTCAAATAAAGTTAATGTTTTTCTCTTCTATTTCATGTTTCCACATATTCTTCTTAAGTCTAGATTTCTTTTTGTCTTGAACCTGTCATGCAAACCATTGCTGGCTTAAAATCGCCATAGTTCATGGCATAAAAAATAAATTTTGTTGCATCACGGGCCCGTTTATTTGGACTTTTTTTTTTAGCCCTAACACGTACGATCGTGGCAAAAGTTGAGGTTGATTCCTCTTTGTAAACAATTATAATTGCCTTCTATTTTATCTCTTATAATAGAAAAGATATATTTTCTTATTTTAACAAGTCCTAAATTTTGCCTGTGTTGTTTCACTTTGAAAATTTTTGAAAGTGGCCTTTTTTTTTAGGTAAAAACGTTTTTGTTTTTAGAATGCCTTTGTTTTCTCTATTTTGGAAGCCATTTGCATTTTTTTTCTATTTCAAATTTGATGGTTGCAAAGATATTCTATTTAATAAAAAGTATAATGTGTAAAATTTTATACAACATACAGCAAAAATTGAATGTAATTGAAAACAAACAATGGCGCTAATTTTATTGTTTTTAAATCGCGATCTGCGAGCTGAAACATGCTCAAAATTTTGTTGTTTTAAATTTTTTTTTAAATTACCAATTTAAGTTCGTTATAAGCATAGTAAACAACAAAAAAGCCTTTATTTAGGGTCACTGACCCTATACAGGATTCACCAGAGGTATGCATAAGTTATAAGCATAGTATTTTTAATAGATTTTATTATTTTGGGACCGAAAATAGGTTCGTTATTTTAAAAATCGCAAAGTTCGTTATAACGATGGTATTTTCAATGGAATGGAATTGGGAATCGCCGTGGGTTCGTTATATCCAGGGTTCATATTAGCAGGGTTTTACTGTATTTATTTGACAAAGGAACCAATCCAGGTTCCTGGAGTAGCCATAGAAACAATGGCAACAATGAACCAATGGCATTTTTTGCTGTTATGATGAGCTGGACCACTCACCTTTCTTGTTGACTCTAAAGTCCCAAATGAGGATCATTCCATCTCGGGACCCTGAGGCTAAAATACCTGCACATACATCACACTGTCAGGACACGCTAATGGGGGAATGGTCACAAGATCAACTCTCTGTCTAGCCATTCTAAACCTCAGATACAAATTTTAACAGGAGGAAATAGATTCTACAAAAATAAAGGTCACCTCTTCCATCAAAATAGATACTGAAACTAAGTGCCATCTATTAAGCGTCACCGCAAACTATGGTCGGTGACAAAGCCACAACACCAGCTTTGGCAAACTGAGAACTGTCAATGTGGTGACAGTCAATAGATGGCACTTATTTTTGCATCATTTTGGCAGGAGAGGCGACCTTATTTTTCTAGATTCTCAACCTCCATTATTATCATACAGTATGTAAAAATGATAATAACTCATAAATATACATTAGATTTTCCAAAAAAGAATACTATCACTAGAGAAAACCTCTCTACAAAGGACAGTTTTCATTGCAAAAATTACCATTTTTACTATTTAACAACTCTCTGGTAAGAGGAGACTTCTTCCTAAAGAACACTTTGGCTCTGCATCTAGGTATTGTCCTTTAAAAGAGGTAGTTCTACTTGTATTAGATTTTTAAATGACAATTTTGAATGAGCAAAATATAATGTAATTAAATATCTAATGTGCACCAAATTCTTTTATTGCTGAAAAAAAAAGGAGAATTTTACAAAATATTTTCTTGCAACAATGAAAGAATTTGGAGAACAGATAAAATACATGGCCGTAATTATAGAAGCAGAGTATGATATAAATGTTTATTTTAGGTAAAATCTTCATTTCTTATCTTGAAGGAATTTATATAGCTAAATATTCATATGATTATGATTGGAAAACTGCTGCACCAGTCGCATTTCAGACCAATTGGGATTATCAATAATCCCCACTAACCAACATTTATGCAAATTGGTGACATTAGGATTAGTTTAAATAAACATTTGCCAAGTGAAACTGCTGATAATTGAATGTACAGTAGAACCTCCCTATAAAGGACACCTAATTGCAGAGCCAAAGTGTCCTTTAGGGAGAGTTGTCCTCTTACCGGAGAGTTGCTAAGTAGTAAAAATGGTAATTTCGGTGTTGAAAACTGTTCTTTATAGAGAGGTGTCCTCTAGCGCGAGTGTCCTCTCATGGAAGTTCTACTGTAATAGGTTCTAGTAAGACCTATAAAGAAGGTACTTACAGCTACTAGAAGGGTGGAAGTCAAGAGACTTGACACTGCTGATGTGTTTCTTGAGACAGAGGATCTGCTTGCCAGTTTCTATGTCCCAGCAGGCGATGGATTGGTCACCTGATGCCGTGGCCAGCATGGTCTCCCGCGGGGCCCACTGGAGGTCAAATATGGCGTTGTCGTGGGCCACCCAACCTGGAACATCCTCGCTTGGTTTTATCTATTTGATATATAGGACACAATATCCCAGCTTGGGATACTTGCGCCAAAGTACAATTTAGCATCTTAATTTAACAAACAAAATCAGTATATGTTAAAACTAAAAAGTTAGTTTCTTATAAACAAAAAAGAAATCTAAAATGAATTTGCAAAAAATTTTCTAATTTTACATAGGTGTCTTTGCTATATACAAATTCGCACATTTCTTTGATGGGAAAATAATTTTTACTTCTGTAGCTGTAAAAAATTGGGCATTCTATCGATAAATGTATCGAGTCTTGGTTTTCTTTTCCACAGAAGCACTTAGGATCATCCATTTCCCCAATTTTCATCAGAAATTCTCCATATTTCCATGGCTTGTTTGGTGTTGGTTTCCACAAGATGGCATCTTAGGTTTACAGCTACTGTCCATTCCTCTTCTTGTGCATGTACATGGCAGCACAGACATTCTTGGATAACACCAAATACAGATAGTTCAGAAGATCTTAACAATATACAGTATAACCTCTTTACCTCAATATAGTTTTCCAAATCCCAATAAGTCCATATTCCTTAATTTAACAACTTCAAATCAACACTGGCTTTAATTCAAACAAAGATTATAAATCCTTGGGATGTTGAATTAAAGAAGTTAGACTGTATATATATACATACAGTTCATTATAATATATTTGATTATTTATATTTGAATTTGTGTGGTCTTATTACCTTTCATATGATACAATGTATTAAAAAAAAATGACTCACTGGTCATCTTGGACTTAGCAACAGGTCGGCGAGTGTCCAGCAGAAAGATGGTTCCATCCTCAGCTGTGAGTCCGGCCACATGTTCCAGTCCCAGCTCTGGGAACAAACAGTCCGTTATAAGATGGCAGGCAGGGACACAAGTCCATGATACTCACTGGAGCAGTGGCGGAGAGAATATGGAGGCAGGTTGTCCAGTTGCTGGAACAGACAACAATGATCACTTCACTTCAACATCAACATACTTTGTTTTAGGGGAATTGTAGCACTTTTTTTTTTTTGCTTATCCCTAGTACACGTGGTGGTACAGGCCATGATAATCATGGTGGGTAAAGGTAGGCGACTGCTTTTTCTGTAAGCGCACCACATGTCTACACATGTGAAAAGCAGTTCGACTTTGCACTTACAAATGTGCCAGAGCCCCGTTTGGTTACTTGCACTCGCTGGTGGGGTTGAACTTTTGCAAGAATCGGGGGCCATTGGAGCATTTTTTTTTTTAAACAGAAAAAAGTGTCCAATGCGGGAATCGAACCCGGGTCGTAGTGGTCGGAAACCAAACGGTTAACCAGCCTTCCATCGACCCCCCGTAGCACATTGTAGTACAGTGATTTCCAATATTGAGGTTGGCCAGTGTGAAACACCATCTTTTTTTTTTATTTTTAATTATCACCCCTAGTTGTGATGATAAGGCACAATTTGGATTATAGATTAGAACAAAAAGATAATAAGATCAAATCCAAATAAATAAACTATTTACACTATTTAGTTGGATTTAGTCTTATTACCTTGTTATTATCCTTAGTACACATGGTGCAGGCCATGATAATTCATAGTGGGTTGTAGTTGGAGGCTGTTTACTGTAAGTGCATCACAAATCTACACATGTGGAAAGCAGTTTGACTTTTGCACTTAAAAAGTGTCCAAGAGTCACATTTGATTGGACTTTTGTAAGAATTGGGGGTCATTAGAGCTATTTTTTGTAAAATTCAATGCCAGGTCAAGGCTGTCGAAAACTGAAGGTTTATACAACTTGTCCAAAAACCCATCATCTTTTTCTGTACAAGCCTCATCTCTTTGTGGCTTCTAATTTCAAAACATTCTATTCGAACATTAAATACCAATTCTTTCTTTTGGTCTACCTCTCCCTTGATTCTACAAGCTGTATCCCTCCAGTATGGTCACTAGTTGACCCTTGCAGTACATGTCCTGCAAACTTCCACTTGCTTTTAAATGGCTTCATTTAGAAGTCTCTCCACTTCTACTCAAGGTTTAGTTAACAGTCATTCTTATAGATTCCAGCATATGCCATCAACAACATGCTAAACTACTTACTTTTAAGGAAATAGAAACAGTAGCCAAAACAAAAAAAAAAAACAAGAACTGGAGGATCCCACCTAAACACAGCTGGTACAGTGGAGTGGACCCAGGAGGAGCTCTGAACCTCAGAGAGCACCTAACAACAATAACAGGGCTCCAGGACTCAGGACTAGCAATGTCTACTTAGGAGCGGCTACAAATGGTGTCAGAGGTGGCCATGTAATAAGTGCCTACCAGCAGTAGTTTCTACTCATGGAGGTTTTACTGGTCAGATACAGTCCCAGTGAGCAGAAAATCCCACTAGTATAAACACATTTATAAAAAGGACAATTTTCACTACCAAAATCACCATTTTTACATCAATTAGTTGCGCTTTCTCTCCTATAAAAATAAACCAGCTCTCTAAAGAAACTAGGTGTTGTCCTTTATAGAGCAGTTCTACTGTACTAAGAAATGCTCCTAATCTTAATTAGTGAAGCAAGACACATATCATCTCTCCAAATTATGTTGTTTCTTTTTTAATCCCTAGTACAAGTAGTAGAGGCTATGATAACCATGGTGGAAGTAGCTGGTGACTGCTTTTACTCTAAGTGCACAACATGTCTAAAGAAACACTAGGTAATAAGACCAAATCCAAATAAATAGTGTGTGACGTTTCGGTAACAGTGTTGTTACCATCATCAGACAAAAGTACTGAATGTCATTTAGTATCACCTTGTGTTTATAATCCATAATCCAAATTGTGCCTTATCATGTCTAACGAAGTTCAATTTTTACACTTACCAGTGTGCCAGAGAGCCCCATTTGGTTATTTGCACTCGCTTGTGGGGTTGGACTTTTGCAAGAATCATGGGCCAATGGAGCCTTTTTTAAATTAGAAAGAAATGTTCAATGCAAACTTCAATCCGGGTCGTAGTGGTCAAAAACCAACGGTTTAGACCATTCGTCCACTGACCCCCATTATGATGGTTATAGAATGGAGAGGGAAGCAAAAAATCATTTCTGACAAAGTTGGTTGGTTGCTCAGGTACCCCTCAGATGGGGAGGTTTAAGTGGCGAACTCTCATCATAATTGGGACTTGCTGATTAAATATGATTCCAATTAATAACAAAAGTTGTGTTTTTTAGTGACAGGAAGTGTTAACAGTGACGCTACATCTAGCATAGATAATTTCAAAACATTATTTATTTTTTACGCAACACCCACACAAATTAAGAGAAAAGCATCTACTGGTCATGTAAAAGTTGCTGATGGCTTGTGTCATTTGTCGGAATAAATATTGCCACGTGTAAAATTAGGGAAGACAAAAAACTTCAGGAGGAAACAAAAATTTATTTTTTTTTTTCAGGAGGAAACAAAATTTATTTCAGGGAAGGACAAACTATCAAAGGTAAACAAAAGATAAGCCACGAGGGAAATTTACAGAGTCGCAAGATATAAAAATAAAAAATTACCACTCTGTTAATAAAAAATAATAAAATTAATAAATACTATGTTACAATATCAAATAATTGTTGATTTTTTAAATTATTCCATAATACCCTTTCTTTATGAATCAAGAAAAGCTAACCACATGTATGCATTTCAGGCTATTAACCTTCTTCCAGAGGGGGTATTTGACTAATTCTGGAATAAATAGAATTCAACGAATAGTTGATATAAACACACACACACAAGCCTTTATTAAGACACACAGGTCTTATAGAGGATTCTCCTTGGGGTTACAAGACGGAGAAACCTATGAAAGTGGGAAATAAAAATGGAGAAAGATTATATACATATGGTAAATATATACAGATTATAAGAAAAAAAAAAAAAAAATTGGAAATATGGATGGGAGAAGTGGAGAGCGAAAAGAGGAAAGAAAATAGGTATTTACATATGGAACAAGTCAATTTAAGCCATGTGAATAGTTGACATTTATTCCAACAGATTCCAAAAACCATCAGCAACTTTTTGTTAAAGGATCAGGAGATGTCTTAATTTATCCACCAGATCCCAGAAAAATTAACATTTGTTGTATTTTTTCACTCCACAAAAGCCTTGATTTAGACATAAAAGTCTTATACAAGGATTCATCACGGAATCTGCAAAGGAAAAAAAATGAAAACATTTATTTAGATTTTATGATAATAATGCAGAATACACTGATGAACAAAACTCAGGATTCAGACAATAACTCTGAAAGATATTACAGTGACCTTTATTGAAGATACATGAGATAACCAGCCTCTGTCTCCTTCAATGAAACAGACGACGAGCAACATCAAAGACTTTCTTTCCACTTCCTTTAATTTTTTTCCATGAGTATATATACAGGAAAATATAATTTTGAGACAATTTGTCTCATATGCAGTTTTCAATACTAAAGCCTGAGGAACACAAGAAAAAAAAAAAATGAACACAAGGTAATAGGACCAAATCCAAATAAATAGCGTGTAACATTTCAATAACAGAGTTGTTACCAAAATGTCACACACCATTTATTTAGATTTGATCTTATAACCTGGTATTTATAATCTATAATCCATATTGTTCCTTATCAAGAAAAAAAAAGGTATTTACATATAATTCATGCATATATAAACCTTTATTAAGGTCTTTCGTCTTCTGAATTTTTACATAACTTCCATTTTTCCTCTAGGAGAAAATAAATTCACATAATAAAACCAAATTAAAGAAAAATGTTTAAAGGGTCAGAAAAAAAGAGAGCTTTCCATATTCTAAGTTATTTTTATCAAGAGACCAACTTAGAGAAGGGGCAAAAATCACTTATCAGCTGTTGGAGGGGAAGGTCAGAAACCAAAAGATTAGATAAAAAACTTTTTCCTGTTTTTTTTTTTTTTTTGTGATAAAAAATTCCCTATTCTCTTAGGGTATACTAATAAGTAGTAAAACTACAGTTAAACTATTGGGAAAGTGAAAATTGGACCCATTTTCATTTTTTACTTATATTGCTAATACACATGGTACCACTCATGATAATTATTATGGTGTGTTTTTCTTATCCCCTTGTGTAAAGATTACACTAATTCCATGTTTTATGATGAGCAGCGGCCTCTCCCAAAGGTCCTGTTTAGTACATCTAATGCAATATGTTCTGAAGCTGCAAGTGCCAAGCTATAATTTGGACAAGTGGGGTAGATTTTGTTATTATTTTCTATCTTCAATGGCTTGAGATGGCCTGTTCTAAATCTTGTTAGTGCTGTTTGGTGTTGTCTGAGGTTCAGAGCTCCTCCTGGGTCCACTCCACTGTACCAGCTGTGCTTAGGTGGGATCCTCCAGTTCTTGTTAATCTCAGTTCTTAATAATCATTATGAATAAGAGGGGTGAATGAATTTTTGAAGACTAAAGAGTACAAAAGTTGCTTTCCTTTCAAATAACAACCTAAAGGAATATGATCATTTATCAAAAATGTATTGTTGTTTCTTATCCCCTTGTACAAAGATTACAGAAATTCCATGAGTCCATGCTCCTCGGGCTGTTTGAAGATAAGCAGTGGCATAAAATTCATCAAAAATTTAAAAACAGCATATAGATACAAGAAAATAAGACCTAATCCAAATAAATTGATAGTGTGTGACGTTTCGGTAACAGCATTGTTACCATCATCAGACAAAATAAAATGTTCTTGTATTCATAATCTATAATCCAAAAATTGTGCTTTATCAAATATCAAATATTTAGTAGAATCTCTAAGAGAGGACACTCTCACTATAGGACACCCCTCTATAAAGATAGCTTTCATCGCCAAAATTACCATTTTTGACTATTTAGCAACTCTCTGGTAAGAGGACATCTATCTGTAAAGAACACTTTGATTCTACAACTAGGTGTTGTCCTTTACAGAGAGGTCCCACTGTACCAGAATTTTTTTTAATCAATGGAACAGCAAAGCTCTGGTATACATAGGCAAAAACCTTAGAATATGACCTGAATAGAAGAGACAGTACCATGCTCTATGGGAAATTTTTGTATATAAATATTTGATGACAATGTTTCCTTTCTTTCTTTCTCCTTCTTAATATCTTATGACTATTCTTTACAGCCTAAAATTATTATTATTTTTTGCTTATCCCTAGTACATGTGGTACAGGCCATGATATACATGGTGGGTAGAAGTAGACGACTGCTTTTACTGTAAGTGCACCACATGTCTACACATTTGAAAAGCAATTCGACTTTGCACTTACAAATGTGCCAGAGCCCCATTTGGTCACTTTCACTCGCTGGTGGGGTTGAACTTTTGCAAAAATCGGGGGCCATTGGAGCATTTTTTTTTTAAATCAGAAAAAAAGTGCCCAATGCGGGAATCAAACCAGGGTAGTAGCGGTTGAAAACCACCGGTTTAGACCATCCTTCCACAGACCTCCAAAATTATTGTAAATATGTATAGACAACTGTCAGCACAAGTGTCCCTAGAGGGACATGGGGCTTTAAATTGAGTGGGACATAGAATCCAGTAAAATAAGGAATCTTACTTCGTTGGTGATGACAAATTTGTCATCGTGGTGGCAGGCAAGTCTCTCCAACAGGAAACTGGGGTCCAACTTGACAGCTGCAACAACAACATGTTGTGAAATGTTGAAGATAGAGGTTGCCTGGTGACATATATATTTCATTTTGAAAAAGACACTTTGGCCAGTTCAAGTTTTATTTTTCTCAACATTTCAACAATTTTTTTTTTGTCTTTATCTGAAGATATAAAAATAAACAATTTGCCAAATGCTTTATTTTTATATCTTCTGACGAAGACAAAAAAATAAAACTAACTGGCCGAAGTGTCATTTTTAAAAAAATAAAATATGTTGTGAAATGTTGTTACAAGAATTCCAAGAACATGTCAAGAGCATTCTAAGAAGTTTGCAGCAGCATTCAAGGCAGCACACCAAACTGTCTGAAGTATTAGGTAACCAATCAGGAACATGGAAGAGTAGACTATAAATGCTGCATTTGCGAGTTGTACAGCAGTTTTTATTGTTAGACCACTTTGTGTTCATCATGACCAATTTATCACACAAGAGACAACACCGTTGTTCCTGTAAGTACATTGCACTGGAGAGGAGGGGGATTCAATATTTGACACAAGGTTTCATTTCTCTAGATCACTACACAAACCTTTCAATATAGAAAATATTGGTTATGCCACTTGTGTACTCAGTGTGGCAAGAAAGAAATTAACTGTGCATACGTCCATTACAGTAGAACCTCCCTTTAGTAGACACCCCGCTAGCGGACACCTCTCCACAAAGGACAGTTTTCATTTGCAAAATTACCATTTTTTGTTGGAGAGAGTAACTACGCACACCGGCTGTTGCTTAGCAACGCCAGCTTCCCCCAGACATCACGTGACCTGGCGCCGCTCCGACCGGCCGTACCTGTATAAGTTTTAGTTTGCTTTTGTTGTCTGCCCCTACGCTTGCCTTTTTTGAGTATCTTTGTTCCTTGTCATCTTAATATAATATTATTGTTAATTAAACAATACTTTTGAGATACAGCCTCTGATTCTCTTACATTTTTACTATTTAGCAACTCTCTGGTAAGAGGACACCTCTCCCTAAAGGACACTTTGGCTCTGCTATTAGGTGTTGTCCTTTACAAGGAGGTTCTACTATATATCAAAATTTCCCAACTATTTTTTTTTTTTTTTTAATATGGATTGGTAAAAATTTGAGAAAAAAATTTCACATAGGGTGGGGGCCTAGTAGTTTTCTTCTTAACAACAACAAAAACTTGACTAGGTATTAAAGAACGCAGGGGTCAAAATCTGTATCAATATAACATAATATTGGGTTTCTTCAATAGAAGGGCTATCATTTCCAAAGCTAGAGATTGGAAAGAAACCTATCCCTGGAACTCTGATATTTTCACCTTAATACAAGGGATTATTTTGTTGAAATTTTGTATTCTTTATGTGAATCCTAATAAAATTTTTAAAAAGTGCATAAAATTTTCTTATTATTGATTGTGAAATGGTACAATTTGGATTATAGATTAGAACTACAAGGTAATAAGACCAAATTCAAATAAATAGTATGTGATGTTCCGATAATAGTGTTGTTACCATTCTTAGACAAAGACTAAATGAGAATTCCATGATATTTTTTCCTCATTTAGTTTTTTGTCTGAGGATGGTAACGTTATTACCGAAACATCACATACTATTTATTTGGATTTGGTCTTATTACCTTGTAGTTATTATTGATTTTTTTTAAGAATATATTTTTTATGTTAGACAGGTTAAACGAAGCTGTCAAAATTTATAGCAGACAGGTGCCAGTCCAGCCATTGAGAACCAGTGACCTAGACGACAGCTCTGTGAGCCTGAGTTGGACCAATTAATAACAGAATAGAACAAACATCAAATAAATGTTGATATTATACAAACTTTACTAGTTTTTCTCAGTGGCTACTTATGCTTCAGAATCTTGGACTATAACAGCATCCTTAGAGAAGAAAATCGATGTGTTCGAGATGTATTGTTGGAGAAGAATGCTTTGTATACCTTGGACAGCGCGTAAGACGAAAAAAATGCAACGATACTATCACAACTAACGGAAGATGACTGACTTTTGGGGCATGTACAACGGAATTGTTTGAGATTCTTTGGTCACATCACGCGACACAGGGGAATGGAGTACACCATAATGACCGGAAAAATGTCTGGGCGACGCATACCTGGATGCCTGCCAACACGCTTTGTGGACCAATTAAAGGAACTCACTGGCTTGATGGTTGCTGAGGTGGTACATCGAGCTCAAGATAGAGATGGCTGGCATCGCATCGTGTTTGGGATGTAATACGTACTGTGGGCCACAACGTTCGATTGCAAGTAAAATGATTATAATTATGATGCAAAACTGCATAAACATGAAATCGAGATGATCCCTATGAGGAGAAAGCAAAGGCAGGATGATATCAGTAAATGAGGAAGTACTGGAGTGTGGCTCCTGTGAGGTTGATGATACATCAAGTAGGCCTAGGAATTACAAGATCTCTTCGCAGTGAGGGTGGAGCAACATGCCTTCAAATCAGAAGAGCACTTTGGTGAGCTAGTGTCAAGGTGTCCAAGCCATGCAGGCTGAAAATTCTGAGAACTAGGTAGAAGCTAAAGAAAATAAGACCTAATCCAAATAATTTATTAGTGTGTGACATTTCGGCAACAACATTGTCACCATCATCAGACAAAAGAATAAATGATTGTCTGATGATGGTGACAATGTTGTTGCCGAAACGTCACACACTAATAAATTATTTGGATTAGGTCTTATTTTCTTTTATTATAATCTATAATCCAAATTGTGCTTTATCAAAATAAGACCTAATCCAAATAAAATAGTGTGTGATGTTTCGGTAACAGTGTTGTTACCATCAGACAAAAGTAATAAAAGAAAATGCCACAATTTATTTATATTAGGTCTTATTTTCATATAGCTATAATCCTAATTGTATTTTATCAACTAGGTAGGAGATAAATCAGGCAGCGATGAAGGATCCCATCAAAATAGACGGCAAAACACTAGGCAACATCTATTGATCGTCTCTGATAATTACCAGACTCAGGGCAGTTGATAAATGGAACTTAGTTTTTGACATCTATTTTAATGGGAGAGGCAACTTTTATTTTTATAGATCATTATCCTCTCCCAGCAAAATGCTCCAATGGCCCCCGATTCTTGCAAAAGTCCAACCCCACCAGCGAGTGCAAGTAAACAAACGGGGCTCTGGCACATTTGTAAGTGCAAAGTCGAACTGCTTTTCACATGTGTAGACATGTGGTGCGCTTACAGTAAAAGCAGTCGCTAACTACCCACCATGATTATCATGGCTTGTACCATGTGTACTAGGGAGAAGCAAAAAAATAAAAAAAATTATCCTCTCCCATCAAAATGTCCATCTATATTTTGGCCATAGATTTGGTCTAGCTACTTTGTCAGCTAAACATCTCTTTGGTAAATTCTGAATTTTTCATTTGATACCTTGCGGATCTCTTATGAAATCAAAGCTCACCCTGTACTGAAGAGGGCCATTAGCATAAAACCATGGTCTCCATGTGGACTCCTCTCAGTTTCCAAAGCTGCTGTTGTGGCTTTGTCACCGACTAGACTCTACTAGGTCAAGAGATGATGTCTAGTTTTAGTGTCAATTTTGACAGGCGAGGTGACTTTTATTTTTCTATAGATCAATATCCTCCCAGAAAATGTTTCATTTTTATATCTATGTTATACAACACTATATATATAGTCTATTTGATAATACATTTAGATCATACCACATTTTATTGAGAAGTTTTGGTTCTTTTAGCTTGTTAATCAAGCCTATTTTTAATATTAATATAGTCAAAATTAAATATATTAAATTTTATATTTAAAAATATATTAAATATTATAGTTAAAATAATATAGTCAAAAACTCCCTTTCAAAAATTAGATTTATATTTCTATATATTTACCATATTAAAACAATATGAAAATCAAATGTTCAATTAGTGACATAAACAATGAAGTGAGCTCTAAAACTACATTATACTCATTTATTTATCCATAACAAAAACTTTTGCCTAATGCATATTTTTTTTTCTTAATACTGTATAACTTAGGAACTATATTTATCTTATGTGGAGAAAAAAAAGTGTTTTTAAAAATTATTGGGTATTTAATCATATATTTAGCAAATTCTAATGTAAATGTGATTTTTTTCGGCTAAATATATATTAACTTTTTTTAAAGCAAACACGATTGTAGAAAGGCTTGAAGAATGGTCACATTTTCGTCGTGTCATATTTAAAAATGATAGAACAACTCTTAAATTAAGTAATTTTTAGGGCTTCATAATAGCTGCTAAAATGTCTCATATACCCCCACTTTTTGCGGGTTCAGGCTTAATAGTTTTTGTATATTATTATTTTTTAAAATAAAAATACTTTAAAATTATATAGTGTATTTTTTTAAATTCATACTTGTTTTTGTGCATTTCCGAGAAGAGTTAAGACCTGATTTTAAACAACACGCATAATTTAAAGCATTCATCTTTAACTACACGCCAAGCTATGGCATAAGACATAAACAAAAGTAAGGTTTGGCGCTTTAATAATTCAGGATGACCAAATTGTTTAAATTCTAATTTTCTTCACACATTTATTTTTATTTATTTTTATTTATATTATTATCACATATTATGTCAAAATTAAGTATAAAAATTTAATACCATAACCAGTAGAAGCAATAATTTATTGCGGAGATGGAGATCTTATAACAAGGGCAACTTTTTTTCAATAAATACAAATTTTATTTTACACTTTTTATCCTGCAAGTTAAGGTGTAAAAGATAGATTTTTTTACTAATTTTTAATACTGATAATATTTATCAATTGAGACTATATATATTGAGTTGCGACCTTAAACTTAATTTCAATTTTTATATAAATTAAACTGTTTTTAATAAACCAACTCTGAACATATATTTTTAGCTTAAAATCTTATTATTAATACTTACTTATCGAAAAAACGCCTAATTTGGCTTTTTCTCTTCTAAAAATAAGTGCTTTATAATAAAAATCTAAAAAGTTTAAATAATGATCCTGGGTGTTTTGTGTGGTGGGTTTCCTGAAATATTTGTGTAGGAATAAATTACATATAAAGTCAATTTTCAGAAATTATTTTATTTCAAGAAATTTTTATTGATTTCTTGAGTCACCTTTTTTCAATGTGTTTCGTTTTGATCTCTAAAACACAAATTGATATTTAAAAATAGTAATATTATTTTAAATCGCGCAGGGAGTCAATATTAACTGAGTTTATACTTTGTGCAAAATTCACATGTAATTTACAAAACAACAGTCTCTGACTGCAGATCTGATTAAAAATTTATCTGCACTTTTGGACTAGCATGATAATCTTTAGTTGTGGAAATAATCAAAGTCCTAAACAAAACTTCCCGCATTATATTTGGTTAAGTACGCCAATTCAGTGAAGTCAATGGCAATAAACTAACAAACAGTGCCACAAAAATATCACTGCTTCTGTCTAGAACATCTATACAAAACATTGCTTTGATTCATGCTCGAAACTTTTCGCGAATGGCTCCTCTAGCGCCCTGTACAAAAATATATTCCCAGAACAACTCACGAAATCTCTAGGTAGAAAGGATAGCAACGCCTACTCCTGGCTAGCGAAAACGGTGCATGGCTCTACCAGCTTTCTTCCGAGTCCTGGCTCCCGCTGGGCCTTCCTGCGCCTAGGTCAGCTTCTACGCTGGGAACTTCACCTGGAAGGAACTCCCACTTCTCTTCTCGCACGCCTAACACATTGCTCCCTGGTGGACGCTTCAGCTCTGTTCAGTTTTGGCTGTCAACTTGTTGATGAGAACCTGCCAGGCTATAGTGCTGCGCTGGATCGCCACCAGTTCACGAGAGTCACGTCTGCACTGCCCGCCACATGTTTTAGCGTCCAGTCTAGATACCCCGCCCATCAACCAGCTCCTGAGAAATAGCACGAATATCTTGCGTCCTCTCTGAAGACAACACAGACGTTGGGCTTGCGATGCATGCCTTGTCCCATTCTGCCTACCCACCAACAGTCCTGCGTTGCCTATGTGTCAAACGACCTGTGTCTGGCCCATAAGTACTGGTCCTGCCGCTGTGTCAGGCCTTTCATTCAGAAAGTCTTCACCATAATTCAATGATCTCTAACCTGCAAAGCTAAGTTTTTTTTGGGCGCGACCTGACGATGGCATGGCCATCCTTGCGTCCGTTAAAGTCTGTATCTACAAGTTCTTCTTGAGCGTAGAATTAAGGTAAATTCAAAAGGACCCCCTCTCCACATGGAGGAGAACTTTATCAATGTGGAGGAGCCTTCCTTGGCAGAAGAAGATTTAAACATGCATTGACAAATTGTCAATAATGACTTTTAATTTGTTACAGGAGAATTGCCTCTACTACTGCTGTCTCTTGGAAATTCTACCTAAAACCTCTATAAAGTGGTCATCACTGGCATCCTCATAGGCCATGGCCATGTCCTGACACTCGTTATGTTTGGGCATCCCAAAACAGATCCAGCCTGTTTCCACTGCTGGGAAGAGCCACAGATAGTCAGAATAACATCCTCCTAAGCTGTATTGCTTTCTTGAAACAGATGATCCAAACTGCTATTATGCTAGTGTTAGGACACCTCGTGACCACTGTATACCACGATTCATCCATAACCCTACCTAACCTAACCATGTCCCAACCTACCCCCTCTAAGCTGTAAGGCTCTGATGATTGTAGGTAGATGGAGCCTGAAGCCTTCCGCCTTGACATCACCACCGAGCCAGAGCCTGAGATGGGCTCAGACATCCCTTCCCTGTGTTCAAGTCACCTGACCTATTGTTGCTGACTTGATCGCACCAACCCCAAGCCAGACTCCAACATTCCTATCCCTATGGGCAAGCCACAGAACCAAGGCGGGTGGTAAAATTATAATCTTCAAGCAGAACATCAGCTCCACCACGAACTCTAAACCATTCCCAAGCCGACCCCAAGATGTTCAGGTCCCACCCTGTTCCTTTTATTTTTATACTAGCCGAATGACCCGGGCAACGCCCGGGGTTTACCCGATTGAATGCTTTTATTAAAATACTATTTGTTACAATTATAAATTGGCGCCGTGGATGTCATTCTTGTATAATATATGTTGGACTCCTCCTGTTTTTAGACATATGGGAATGGAGCATGTAAGATGTGACTTAGTAAAATTTCCTTATTAAAATATTCAAGTGTGACATTTTGGTAACAACGTCGTTACCATCTTCGGAATAGCGTGTGACATAGAAGTGTTGAGTTCCCGTTACGCACTATCGACATGTGTCCCTACAATAAATTAAATGATCTATAAAATAGTGGTCGGTTCTCTCATCAAAATAGACGCTGGAATGGGTCGCCATCCATTTTGCCGCCCCTACAGTCCAACGGACTCGGGTCCGTGACGCGCCCATTTTTGTGTCACGTTCTTTGAGATCATCCAACGACTTTGGGAGATCTCAGATAAAGATGAACATGTTATTATTAGAAACTAAAAATCCTGAATATAGAAGATCAAATTAACACTTCTATTAAAGCATAATAAGTTGAAATCAATATCTCAAATTAGGTATCATGAAGTATCAGGTTTAGATTTTATTGGTAGGAAGATCTGATTAAACATGCAGGTATCCTTTAATCCCGATATTTTTTTTTTATAATAAAGATTCAACAAAATGCGATAAGTAAGTTACCATCTGGATATATGGGAAGGACTCTATTCATAAAGATTATACCAGAATCTAACAAATAAGCTATAAAAACAAGCAAACTATAGACTTATACTATTGACATTAATAATTGTAATATATCTAAAACAAAGGTCTTCAATAAAATCATAAAGAGAACAACCTAATGAGTTTAAGGCAACATGGGTCTTATTAAATTTAAATCAATGAATAGTATAATGGTAGACATGATGGAACACACTGAAACACAGACACTCGCGACAATGTATGTGGCCGGTAATTTATGGGAGACTTGATTATTAGTAACATTCCCTTCAAATAGGTAAGAAACATACAACATTTCATTTAAACAGTGGGAGTAGCACCATAAGGCAAGGAATGAAGTATGTATGAGAGGGAACAAGGAAATTTCTCCATATTAGTTATATACTAGATATTTATTCAGATCAGACAAAATTCTGGGGACATTTCATAATAACGAGACGTGTTATTTACATAATGATCTAGGTAGAGGTGACTTAAGGTTACAGATTCTTCTATATATAGGGGAGAACATAGATCTCCATCTATTCTAGCGAGATAAGATATATGAACCCTAACATTCCTTTGAAGTTACTTAAGGCCCTTTAGGGCCCATTCAAAATCTAAATAGATTAGTTTCTATGCGCAAAAATAAAAGGGGGAGCTAGGCCATAATGGCGGGGCTTACCTTCTCTCGAGAGCGGCGGTAAGGTCTGGTCTCCTCTACGTCTCAGGCCCGTCTGGCGGAATCTCTCCTGTCACTGAGCGACTCTCTCTATTTCTCCTTGATTTAGCCAAGGAAACCTCCTTTTATCCTTGCCTCTCTTTATTTTCATTGGCTGCTCGAGCCAAAGTTTCTATTGGCTGGCATTTTCATTCGTCGAAAGAGAGCACCAATGAAAATGGCCAACGTCTCCAGTATACAATTTCACCGACGCCCCAGGCCTCTCCCATCAAAATAGAACATATCGTATTGCCAAAACAAACAAAAAATCTAAAGAGGGAAACAGCCACGGCACTAGTGTAAAATTTCATCAGACCCCAGGCCTCCTCCACATGGGCTGTATAATACGATCCTCCCTTTTCTCGGGACGGTATATATATCGCCCCCCCCCCCGTCTTAGCTAAAAATCGACACAGGCCCCTTTCACTTGAACTGTAATATAACGCTTCCCTCGGGAAGGATATTTTATAAGGCTCAGTCTTTTAGAGATCTTCCTTCTCCATTTCTTCTGGTCACCTCTACCTAAATTTTAGATGAGGGGAATATATGTACATATGGAACAACAGCTTCCAGCGCGGATGTCTCTGGATGTCACTGGTGTCTTCTTCTCCACCAGGCATCAGCTTTCAGCATGGAAGTCTGGTGTCATCAAATGTCTAGGTTTCTGGGCAAAAAAGGTGGTCTATAAGTCTATGTGGGAGGGAAGCCATGTATCCATTTGATGTTGATTATACATACGCCTTCTGTTGGGGTATGGTTACAAAAACGTGCCCCAACATATACACTGGGTGACATTGAAAATGGAACACCAAGAAATAGTGGCCAGAAAATTATGCAAATTTCAGGGTAGACGCGCCTAACCGAGTTATGCAAATGATGTAAAATGCGCAGCTCTCGTGCGCACGTGGAGTAAGATATAAGGGAAGGAACTTGCAGAAAGGACAGTATTCGTGTCGTTATTTCTTCAAGGAAAATCATTGTAGAAATTCTGTTCTTGTGTCAAAAGACACGTGTAATAACAGAGAATGCCAGGTCATCGTAAACGGAGGCAGTTCAAGCAGACAGACGCTTTTACGAGGGGCATGGTGATCGGACTGAAGAGGGCAGGTTGGTCCATACGTCAAATCGCAGCTGATACACACCTTGGTGCGTCCACGGTGCACCGACTGTGGAGAAGATGGTTGGAACAAGGAAATGTGGCAATTTATAGGAAGGGCCGGTGCAACCAGAGTGACGTCAGCACGTGTGGATCGGCGTATCCTTCGACAAGCAGTGGCGGCCCCACAAGCCACTTGTACCGCCATCCTGCAACATGTGCAAGACACCCTAGATCATTCCATCTCGACCAGAACCATTTCCCGTCGATTGGTTGCTAATGGCTTGCACTCATGCCGTCCGCTAAGAAGACTGCCATTGACCTCACCGAATAGGCGCCAACGTTTGGAATGGTGCCGGGCTAGATCGACGTGGATGACGGAATGGCACAGGGTCGTGTTCTCAGATGAGTCGCGTTTCTGCTTGTCCAGTGATAGTCGCCGTGTACGCGTGTGGCGTCGACGTGGAGAAAGGTCCAATCCGGCAGCAATTGTGGAACGCCCCACCGTGCGACAACGTGGAATCATGGTTTGGGGCGCAATCGCGTATGATTCCAGGTCACCTTTACTTCGTATTCAGGGCACTATGACGGCCCAACGATACGTTGATGATGTGCTGCGACCGGTGACACTCCCCTACCTTCAGGGGGTACCCAATGCCCTTTATCAGCAGGATAACGCCCGACCGCACACTGCTCGCATTAGCCAACAAGCTCTGCAAGATGTACAGATGCTTCCCTGGCCACCGTACTCTCCTGATCTCTCACCAATCGAGCACGCCTGGGACATCATTGGACGCCGTTTGCATGCCTTGCCACAGCCGCGTTCAGAAGACGAACTGTGGCAAATGGTTGAGAGGGAATGGAGAGCCATCCCTGAGGACGCCATCCGTACTCTGATTGACTCTCTACCTAGACGTGTTGCTGCGTGCATCGCCGTCCGCGGTGGTCCTACTTGCTACTAAGCCGACGCCGTTCTCGCTCTGTATTATGACTATCATTTTGAAATGAAGATCACTTATTGTTCGTCCTTGTCTCTCTCTGTCTGCCGAGTTTCATCACTTTCTGGCCACTATTTCTTGGTGTTCCATATTTAATGTCACGCAGTGTATAAATGAGTTTTAAAAATTGTAAAAAAAAAAATGCATCGGCCAGGAATTGAACCCGGTCCGCCCGCGTGGCAGGCGAGCATTCTACCACTGAACCACCGATGGTTATGAGAAATGGCCATATTTGGGTATTTATTCCAATCACAAAAGCAAACGGTGACAGAATTGATTAAGAAAGGGCAATGCCCGGGTTTTACCCGATTAAATGCTTTTATTCAAATACTATTCGTTACAATTATAAATTGGCGCCGTGGATATCATTCTTGTGAAACGTCCCGCTCCAAACTTTGTGTCTGAGAAGCGATATTTTTATAAAGAGATGATCTGGCTTTGTGTCTTTTGCTCGAATGAATGTTCAGGCCGCTGGCTTTAGCCGGCCTTTCCCAATTCTGAACATGGGTTGCTGACCTAAGAGGTAGTTGGGGATTTTTATTTTATTTCAATTTAAAGCGCTATGTCCCCCTAGGGATACTTGCGCTGTATACATGTATACCTTTACATTTGTCTATACATATATATATACTAGCTGAATGACCCGGGCAACGCCCGTGTTTACCCGATTTATATACAACAGTGTAATTGTAAATAATTGTTTATATACATATTAATTCTAAATTAATAAAAATTTTGAAAGCAAAATAAATAAGTAAATTAAAAGTATATACATAGTTATTTACAAATAATTAAGATATGAATTCTTTATAAACCTCTGGAATTGATATAGGCTTAGCAAAATACGATGTTTCTTTTTTAAGGATTTCTAGTTGTTTTTGTACTCACGTATGTTGTAGTTACGAGGACATCCCTTTAGATAAAAACAAATATATATTTATTTAAGGAACGACTTGTTCCAATACAAATATTGTTAAAACAAGCTAGCGATAAAACATAACAGAAAGGTTGAAGGTAGAAGTTGGAAGTGACGTCATCATAGTCGTGACGTCAGCATCGATGATGATTAAAGTCAAAGTTTGCGTAACAATTCCCTCCTTACTTTGTCTTTATTCCCACGATGCTGAGGTTCTCCAGGTGTTTCTTCATCTGGTCTCGGGATAGGTCCTTTGTGAAGATATCCGCCTCCAGGTCCTGAGATGGCTTGTACAGAAGGCAGATGTCTCTGGATTCATAACAGTCTCTCAAGAAGTGGTACTTTCTGTTGATATGTCTACAGCGACTGCTTTGTTTAGGGCTGGAGATCCAGTTGATCAATGACTGAATGTCTGTATAGATCGCAGTTAGTTTTTTCCATGAAATTCCATTCTTCCAGCTCTCGTAGCAGGTTTATTATCCACTTGATTTGACAGCAGCTTTCACAAGCAGCTATCGTTTCCGCTTCC
Organism: Cordylochernes scorpioides; assembly: GCA_030710605.1. Lineage (NCBI taxonomy): Eukaryota > Metazoa > Arthropoda > Arachnida > Pseudoscorpiones > Chernetidae > Cordylochernes > Cordylochernes scorpioides. Next base: position 36,902,177 of record CP092874.1, read on the forward strand.
ATTGTGGAGAGGGCGACGAGTGGTTGTTTACTACTTTTCCAGTCTATAGTTGCTTCGCCGAGCTTCAATACATATCCGCCGTAGGATTTTCCAACATGAGTGGTCGACCAGCTGGCATCGGTGTAGGACTTCAGGATTCCAGTCTTCCCTCTTTCAAATTTCACTCCTAGGTCAATTGTTCCTCGTAGGTATCTCATCACTCTTTTGATTGCTGTCCAGTGCATCTGTTTTGGTTGTCTGGAGTACTGTGAAAGTTTGCTAGTGATGTAAGCGATGTCGGGTCTGGTGTTAACAGCTAGAAACATTAGCATTCCAAGGGCTTCTTGGTAAGTGTGCTGATCACAATTGTTATCTTCAATATGATTGTCCAAATTGATTTCTTTGGAACCTGGTGTTGGAACTTCCTTACAAGTTTCCATTCCATATTTCTGCAATATTTGTTGTACATAGTGGCTTTGCTGTAGCGAAATTCCCTCCTTGTCTTGTATGATCTTGATTCCCAAAAACATGCCTTTACATGTTACATCCTTTATTTCAAGGTGATGTCTCAATTTATTGATGAATCTGTTTGAGGTATCTTCAGAATCTGAGACAGTGATAAAGTCATCAACATATATCCCTACATAGAAGTATTTGTCTTCATTCCTCCATTTAAATAGGCAAAGATCAGATTTAAGTTTTTCCAGTCCACAGTCATGAAGTACTTGACTGAATTTCTCATACCACGATCTTACGGATTGAGGTAGACCGTAAATACTTTTGTTGAGTTTGCAAACTTTGTTTCTGTCTTGGACAAATCCAGCATGTTGTTCCATGAATATTGTGTTTTCAATGTTTCCATTTAGATAGGCTGCTTTTACATCAAATAGTTTAATGACTGAATCTTTTGTTGCTGCCATTGACAAAACAGTCCTGAGGGTGGCATTTTTAATTACAGGGCTGAAACTTTCGTTGTAATCTCTTCCTGGGATTTGGTTGTATCCCATTGCAACAAGTCTAGCTTTGTAAGTTTTGTTTTCTTGGTCTTTAGATATTTTGAACACCCATTTACTTCTGACAACTTTAGCGTTTACAGGTCTAGGTACCAGTTCCCATACTTGATGCGAGTACATGTTCTGTATTTCCTCAAGCATTGCGTTCTCCCAATGTTTCTTGTCTTCGCATGCGATGGCTTCATCATAGTCTTTCGGAATGGTTTCATTCGTAGTAGCCAGAACGTAGTCATCGAATCTTTTAGGTATTGTTCGAGTTCTTTGTGGCCTGTCTGATCCACTTGACTCTGTCTGTCTGTTGATCATGGTATCTGGTGCTGGCTCTTCAATATCAACATCTGATAGAACATAATTGTCCAGTTGTTCATCCTCCTGAATGAAGAAATATGTGTCAGTGTCCGTATTATTATCACTTTGTTTTTCTTCCGAGATGACATTATTGTTCTCTCTGAAGTGAATTTCTGCGGTTTCAAGAATAACTCTAGCTGTGATATCAAATACTCGATAAGCTCTTCTGCATCTTGAATAGCCTACAAATATTCCTCTCTTAGATTTAGCTTCTAGTTTGTGTCTTTGATGATTCTCGAGTTTATAGAAGACTTCACAACCAAATCTCATGATGTGAGAGACGGATGGCTTTTTACCTTTCCATTTTTCCATAGGGGTAGTGTCTGGGTCATTGGTTGTGGGAGTTAGATTGTACAGATATGCAGCTGTATTCACAGCTTCTGCCCAGAAGTGTAGGGGTAATTGGGAGTCTGCCAGAAGTGTTCGGCCTTTGTCTAATAGTGTTCTGTTAGCTCTTTCAACTCTCCCATTGCTTCTTGGGGTGTACGGTGTAGTTAGTTCATGTTTAATTCCTTTGGATTCTATGAAGGTTTCAAGGTTTTGATTGATAAATTCTGTTCCGTTATCTGTTCTAAGTTTCTCCGGTTGCCGCTCTATCTCAATACCCAAAAAGTAATTAAATGGTTCACTTGTGATCTTAAATGAAAACATTAGTTCATCTAGAAATTCTTTGATTTCCTGTTCATTTGTACCAGCAATGATTCCATCATCAACATATATGGCAATAATGAGTAGTTGATCATTTGTTATTCTGAATAATAAACAGGGGGGTCAGCTGTACTTTCCTTCAGACATCTTTCTTTCATGAAGTTGACTATTTTCTGATTCCAGCATCTTGGTGACTGTTTGAGTCCATAGAGACTTTTCTTCAATTTCCATACAAGATCTGTTCCATTGTTGAATCCTTCAGGTTGTTTGATATAAATTTGATCTTGTAAGTCTCCATATAGAAAGGCTGCCTTTATGTCAAACTGTACCAATTTTAAGTCTTCATTAGCAGCAATTGCTAAAAGAGTTCTTATGGTGTCATATCTTGCCACAGGACTAAATGTTTCTCCACAATCTATACCCTTCTTTTGTGCAAACCCTTTTGCCACCAGTCTTGCCTTATATATTGTAATCTCTCCTTTAGAATTCAATTTGGTCTTTAATACCCATTTACAATCAATTGGTTTTTCGCCAGGTGGTAATGTTGTACATTCGTATACATCATTTTCTGTTAAAGAATTCATTTCTTCATTCATTGCTTCTTTCCAAAATTGTGCATTTGGAGAATCCATTGCTTCTTTGTATGTCTTGGGTTCAAGACCTTCTGCAATATTTATTTCAGCATCAATATATGATATAGGCTTAGCAAAATACGGTTATTCTTTTTGAGGATTTGTGGTTGTTTTTGTACTCACGTATGTTGTAGTTACGAGGACATCCCTTTTAATAAAAACAAATATATATTTATTTAAGGAACGACTTGTTCCATTACATATATTGTTAAAACAAGTTAGCGGTAAACATCAGAAAGTTTGAAGGTAGAAGTTGGAAGTTACGTCATAGTAGTGACGTCAGCATCGATGATGATTAAAGTCAAAGTTTGCGTAACAATATACCTTTGAGGTTTTGATATATTTGATCGATCTCTTAGATTGTATACGTCTGATGTTTGAACATTGCTTTCAATTTTCTCAATATCTTGAGTATCATTTTGTTCATCAATATGATTACTTGAAAGTTCCTTATTTCTCTTTTCAATATCAAGGCAAAATGTTGGTATAGTTTCCTTGAATATTACATCCCTACTTGTGACAACTTTGTTTAAGTTCGGCATCCAGATTCGATACCCATCCTTGTTACTGCAATAACCAACTAAAATACCTTTTTCGCTTTTGGCATCTAACTTTCTTCTCTTTTCATCAGGCACACATGAACAAAACATTCAGTTCCAAATATTCGAAGATGATCAACTGCTGTTTTTTTTATCAAACCATAGTTCATAAGGTGTCTTTCCCTCAATTTGTGTTGGTCCTGTTCTATTCAAAACATATGTAGCAGTGTTAACTGCCTCTGCCCAAAGCTTTAGGCTCATATTTTTGGCATATGTTGGGACACCTCGTGACCATAATATGCCAAAGTAACCCAGAACCCCACCTAACCTAACCATATCCCACCTTTGTCCATATAAGCCACAAACCTCTGGTGATTGCGAGGCGTCAAGATGGAGCCTGAAGCCACCTTAAGCCTTGGCAGCACTGAGCCAGAGACTGAGATCCCCTTCCTGTAGTCAAGCCACCTGACCTGTGGTGGATGACCTGGCCCCACCAACACCAAGCTAGTCTGAGATGGACTCAGACACCCCTTCCTGGTGACCAAGTCACCTGACCTGTGGTGGATGACCTGGCCCCACCAACATCAAGCTAGTCTGAGATGGACTCCGACACCCCTTTCTGGTGGTCGAGCCACATGTCCGATGGTGGCTGACTTGACCACAAGCTAGTCCAAGATGGACTCAGACACCCCTTCCCTGTAGTCAAGCCACCGACCTATGGTGCTTGACCTGACTCCACCATCTTCATGCAGAACACCAGCTCCACCACGAGCCCTGAACCTTTCCCAAGCTGACCCCAAGATGCCCAGAATCAACAATAATAATTATATTTTTAAAATTATTTTTTAATTCAATATTTTCGTATTTTTTATTTTATTTTATTTTGTGAATATTATTTTAATAATTTTTATATTTAATTTATTTTATTATTTTTTAGGTGCCTTTTTTATTTTCATAGAGAGAAGAGGGATGATAGCCTAAGGGGGTGAGTCCAGCAACACTGGGGCAAGGGAAGCGGGATATTGACATTCTTGGATTTTTGACATTTTTGATATTTACATTCGGATATTTACATTTTTTTTCTTAACAAGAATTTGATTTTTTTCCTGAGAAGCAAAAGACTTGGAGTTGCGGAGGGCGGAGGCGCTGGCTGCGGCCTTAGCAGCCCCTTTTTTCGAATCGTGGACTTGGGTGATTGGATGACGAGGTAGGTTGGGGATAATCTGGGACTTTGGCATAATAGGCCTTTTGTATATAGTTTAAAACTCCTCTCTTCTAACCTTATTTACAGTTTTTTTCTTTAATATATATTTTTAAATCTTATATATATGTGTGTGATTCCATTAATTAATTTTTCTTTGTTAAAAAAAATATACATGATGTACATTGTATGATTATTTTTATTGGTCTAAATAAAAATGTGTTTAGCCAAAAAATGATTGGTTAATTTTCCCTTCAACATCAATTGCTAGCCGGCACAGCTTTAGGTCTCTACATGTGCCATAGATGAATAAATTGTGGTCTGGTTTTCTGCAGCCACTGGCGCCCTAATATTTGGACATGTAGAGATCTGGAAATAGTTTATTTAATGACAACAACTTAAAAACCTATATAAAACCTCACGATTTTAACAATGTCGCCCAAAGCAGGGCATAATTATGTTTATAATTTATTCTTCTTTTATACGTTAAAAACGTATAAAATATCACGATTTTAACACATATATCATTGTACGAGCTGCTTCTATTAAAGTCGTTTTCTCTTTCCGCTGAACCATTCTGTTGTGGAGTATATGGCATTGTGATCCTATGATTAATACCATACTTGTTTGTAATTTTTGAGGTTTCTTTATTTACAAACTCCTTTCCTCCATCTGTGAGAATTTCTTTCACTATATGTCCAGTAGTCTTTGTTTCCAAGAGAAATTGTTCTAGCTTTTCAATGACTTGTGACTTATTTTAGGAAATACACTGATCGGTATTTTGTAAAATAATCTTTGAAACACACAAAGTATCTCATCCCTCCTTTCGAAACCTCCTGCATAGGGCCACATACATCTACATGAATTAAGTTTCCAGGTTGGGTAGAATCATATTGTTCTCTTGATCCAAAACTCAGTCTATGTTGTTTGCCATAAATGCATGCCTCGCAAGGTTCATTGTCCATGACTGCATCTATTCCTTGTTCTTTAAGCCATTTTTGAACATGCCTTTTATTTTGATGTCCAAATCTTTCATGCCATAGTTGTAGCATGTTGACATTTTGGGTTTTGGCTAAATTGACTTCTGCAGCATTTTCAGGTTTGATACTTGTTATTAACATACCATACAAGCCTCCTGGTAGTCTTTTTCCTTCTACAATAACTTCTCCAGTTGTTGTCTTAAAAAGTTTACAACCTTTTTCATCCATTTTCATTTCAAACCCTTTATCCAATGTGGACTGTAATGACATCACATTACGACTGAAATTGGGAACATACCATACATCAGTTAGGTAGTGAGTTTGCCATTTACCTTTTACACAAGTTTCAATTGTTATAGTTCCACTTCCATAAGCTATCAAATTTTCATTACTTCCAACTTGAACAGTCTGTTGGGTAGGAAAATCCTTATAAGAAGTATAAAAACTTGCATTTCTTGTAATGTGGTTAGTAGCTCCTGTGTCACCAATCCAAATGTCTTCATCTTGTTCATTGAATCTTTCACTGATTAAACTTTCACTTAATTTTGAATTAAGTTTTAATTTAGTTTCATCCTTTTCTTTATCCTTTAGTTTCTTCTGTTTTGCATACCTACAATCTTTGGCCAAGTGTCCTTTTCTATGACAAAAGTAACATTATCTTGTTTCTCTTGTTTTCTGAAAATTTTCATTACTTTTGGTAACTTTTCCTTTCATATTTTGCTTATTTTCATATGCATTTGCTATTTGTGCTGTCGAACTTGATGTGCTGCATTCATCTCGCTGTTGAATTCTTATTTTGAGTAACCGAAGCCTTTGTGTGAGATTGTCTACAGAACGTTCTTCTTTAGACACTGATTCCCAAACACTTTTAAAATCAAAATATTCACCAGGCATTATGATTCTGCACATCAGCATGGATTCTGGCAATTTCAAATTTTCTTGTTTAGTAAGTTCATTTTGCATATCATTCCATAAACTTTCTAATTTTGAAATGTGCTTTGAAATATCATCTGTATGATCCTTATTAAAATTAAAGAATTGATTATAGAGCATGTCTAATCTTTGATCAGAGCTTTGCTCATAGACACTTAACAATTTGTCCCACATATCTTTAGCACTTGAGCAGGGAATGATTAGTTGACTTACATCAGGCATCACTTTTGTTGTAAATAACAATTGGGATATTGCATATTCACTTTCCCATTTTACATATGCCTCTTTTTCTTCATTTGTTTATTGTTTTATTGGCTTTCTATATGTTCCATCAACAACGCCTATTACTTTGTTTATTGTTAAAAGCAATTTTATATTTTTCTTATATTCTGGCCAGTTTATTAATCCTTCCAATTTGGGAATATTCATACCCATTTTAATATTATCCATTCCAGCCATTACTAATATAAATTTTAACGTGATAAACAAAATAGAATTCTTTTTAGGCTTACCGCTGCTTCATTTTTGTTATATTGCGCAGTGGAAGCGTGCTGGGCCCATAACCTGTTGTGTTTTAACTTTAAAAACACACAAAAATATAATAAACTTGAATTTGTTTATTCAAGTATCAAGGAGAGAGAATTGACATCAGACTTACCAAAATAGAGACTCGAATGGACGATTGGGATAAGCGATTCTGCAATATAGAGGAGAAGCTAACTAAATGTATAGAGTCTCAACAGGCTACCGAAAAACTGGCTTCATGTAATTCGTTAAAGGTAAATGAACTGGAGGCTAAAGTCGAATTTTTTGAGACGAGACTGCGTGAGCCCAATCTAGTGTTCTATGGTTTCGAGAGGGAGGGTGACGAAAATCAGGCAGATTGTAACTTGAAGATTCAAAACATAATTAGAGATATAATGGAAATCGGAGATGATTTAAAAATAACAAAATGTCACCGACTTTCACGCGGATCCACCATGATCCATCACGCGATGCACCAGTTCTTGTTGTGGTGCCTGATTATGCTGATAGAGCAAAAATATTTTAAAATGCCTACAAACTCAGAGATACTAAAATTTCGATAAGTAAAGATTATAGTAAAAATGTTAGAGAGCAACGGCGCATCCTAATTGCAAAAAGGAAAGAATTGGGTGAAAGGGGAATAAAATCGAAGTTGAGAGATAACAAGCTTTTTGTAAATGATAAAGTCTGTAAAGTGATGAATGGCCAAGTTGTTGATAGCACAGGAGTTGCTATATAGCAAAAACCTTGTAGAAACAATTGTGTAAATAGAAGAAATACGACATCAAAATCACAAATTAATTATCCGCCCCATAATCAAATAACGGAAAGTTTACTACGACATAAATACATGTAAATATGATTCTCAAGACGATGACAATGCAAAATTTTCTGAAATTTCGCGAGACATCGCGGAAAAAATAATATGTTGGAATATAAATGGTTTCTATAGGATTCTTTCGATATTTCCACTCCTCGAGCACATAAAGAACTACGAAATTTTTGCTCTACTTGAAACATGGTGCCTGAACAGGACTAACATAACACTAAAAGATTATCAAATTATCGAATTACCTGCCACCAAAGAATCTGGAAGGGGAAGAGGGTCAGGGGGTATAATTGTCGGTTTTAGGGAAGGCGGGAAATATAGAGTAGAGAGTTCAGAAAAGGATGGCACTTGGTTATCTATTTTCTTATCAACAAACACAAGAGCCCCCAACATGTTATCTGTTTAATATTTGTATACCTTCCTCCAAACCAAATACAGCTGCATAACTTAGATAAACTGTTTACATACATTCAAAAGCAAATAGCAGATGGAAAAGAAATTATTTTACTTGGAGATTTAAACATCAGAACTGGGAAGTTGGGAGGACTACACAATCCACTTAATTTCCAGCTCCCTCTAACATCGGAAAGAAGGGCCAAAGATCATATAATATCATCTCTGTCTAATAAACTTCTTGATTTCCTGGAAGATAATTCTTTGACAATAGTTAATGGAAGATCTAGAGGTGATAAAGATGGAGATTTTACATACATATCTGAAAGAGGCTCTTCAACTATTGACTATTGCATACTCTCACAGGGTTCACTACAAATTTTACTGGACTTCAAAGTCGATGACCAACTGTACTCTGACCACCACCCTTTGGTTTTAACGATAAAAGGCCAAAACTTCAATGAGAAAAAAACCAAACGGGAAGATTATAATATTACGAGATATAGATGGTCTGCCGATGGACTCGCAATGTTTAAAATGAAACTGGAAGAATTGCGGGAAAAAAACATACCAGCCTCCAATGACCTTGTATACACTTTCAATCAGCGAATTTTGGAAGCAATGTCATCTGCAAAAATAACCTACTCAATTAAGGGCGGCCCCAGGAAATCTAAGCCCTGGTTCGATAAGGACTGCTATGATATGAAAAAACTGGCAAAAGAAAGTCTGAAGAAATATCGTAAAACAAATAGATTGGAAGACAGAGAATGTTATGCTTCTTCCAGAAAGAAATATCTCGCTTTATTGGATCTAAAAAGGAAAGGCTTTGATAATGAAAAACAGGAAATACTCAGAAATGCTAAAGACTCAAAGACCTTCTGGAAAACTATTGCGCTCTACAAAAGCACATCTATAATCCAAGGAGAAATATCTATACAGGACTGGCTGAACTTTTACCGCGAACTAATGACTACAGAGAAAAATTTGAGAATTTGTAATTTACATAATGTGATTTCTCAGGACGATCCTATATTGGACTCAGAGATAACCAACGCAGAAATATACAAGGAGATAGCTGGTTTGAGGAGTAACAAGGCATGCGGGCCCGATGGCATCCCCAATGAAGTATTAAAAACACTCCCTGATTCGTACATACTGCTGTTGAAACAACTCTACAATAGTGTTATGACGACTGGAAAATACCCAGCAATTTGGACTAATTCCACTATACACCCAATCTTTAAAAATGGTTATAAGAACAGCCCCTCCAACTACCGAGGTATTGCACTGATTAGCAATGTATCAAAGCTTTTCACATCAATCCTAAGATCACGACTGGAGGAATGGGTCGAAGGAAGAAGGGTTATACCCGAAAACCAAGCGGGATTTAGAAAAGGAAGATCATGTATTGACCACATATTTACACTAATTACTTTAATCCAACTATCATTAAGAAAAAAGAGGGGAAAACTATATGTCTTTTTTGTCGATCTAAGGAAGGCATTTGATACTGTACCTCACTCAATACTTTGGAAAATACTTTACAACCTAGGCATAAGTTACCAATTCATAAGTACGATCAGAAGTTACTACGAACAAGCAACTATAGCTATCAGATGGAAGGGATCATTTACGGAAAGTATTAAGATAAACTCGGGAGTCCTCCAGGGAGAACCACTTTCCCCACTGCTATTTATATTATTTATCACGGACTTAATCGAAATTTATAATAACTCAGATCTGCCGAGTGTAAATTTGCCAGAATTTGGAGATATCCATTTATTGCTGTACGCCGACGACATAGCAATTATAGGTGAGTCCAGGATGAACCTCCAAAAGAAGATCAAAATACTGAAAGAATATCTCGATGAGAACTTAATGACACTAAATGAGTCCAAGTCAAAGATTATGGTGTTCCGTAATGGAGGTAAACCCTCAAATAAGGATAGATGGTTCTGGAATGATAAACCCATAACAATAACTTCAAGATATACATACTTGGGATTCCCTCTGACACCAACAATAACAACTACTCACCCGGCAAATTACTTTAAAGGAAAAGCACTTACAACAATTAACGCCACACACCCAATATTAATAAAATCAAAAGCAAAGTCAATAAATTTATCAATCAAACTCTTTGATACAATAGTGAGAGCTGTCCTGATGTATGCCGCTCCATTGTGGGCAACAGAGCATAAAGACTTACTGGACAATATACAAGACATATTTATCCGTAGGTTCCTGAATCTGCCCAGATACACTCCAGGTTACCTAATCAGATTAGAAACCGGTCGTATCTCATTGAGTGTAACAGCCTTAAAATTAACCCTGAAGTATTGGCTGCGGGTGTTGAATATGAGCAGTGACAGATTGCCACGTATATGTTTTAATAGAACACGGGAACTGTCTAATGCTTCGGGCACACCCATCGGTTTCATTTAAAAGCTCACCAATCTGCTTAACAATAATGGATCCCCTGCACTTGTTTCCTGTGATGACCCTGAAACGCTGAGGAGCGCGATTACAGGGCTCTTAAAAACAGCGGCAGACCAATCTATACAAAACGACCTTACAAGAATGGATAAATCTAAGCTATACTCTCACTACAAAGACATTCACATATCTTTCATGACAGAGGGATACCTTTTAGGGGATTTTCCTTTCCCGGTTGTAAGACTACTCGCACAAGTTAGAATACTTTCAAGTTTTTTTAGAGAAAACCACACCAAGATGCTCTGTGGTGAGGACCCGACTTGTACCTTCTGTAATTCAAAACTAAAAAATGAAATCACTCACTATATTTTTGATTGCTCTGCTCTGAAAGAAGAAAGAAGAACCCTTATGCTCAAAACTGGGCAACTCTGTGCTTCACTTCCATCAATAATTGACAATATGACCCAGAATAAGTATATTGCTACGGCGTTTTATGGTTTCCACAAGTCCATATCTCAGAAGAAGGCCAAGTGATACTCACTCCTCACTTTCTTACTGCTACTCTTTTTGTGTTGATTTCTTGCTTCCCTCTTTCTTCTTATTATTTTTTTCTTTCTCTTTTTACTCTGTATATATCGTTATTTCCTTTGTCTCACTGCTTTGTTCTTATGCATACCTCTGGTGAATCCTGTATAGGGTCAGTGACCCTAAATAAAGGCTTTTTTGTTAAAAAAAATGTAAAAGAAGAAAAAAACATTTTAGGAAAAGCAAAAACAAAACAAAAGTACTGGTCAAAAAGAAACATTTAAAATCACAGAATAATATCTTCAACAGATTATATATTTTACATTTAAACCTTTTTGTTCATATACAAATATTATTTTGTATATATTGAAAATTTTTATTATTAGTCTGGATAAAATCTGTTTAGCTGAAAAGGATTGGTTAATTTCCCTTTTTAGCACTTTTTGCTAGCCAGTACAACTTTAGGTCTCTACTGTGCCATAGATGAATAAATTTGAGGTCTGCTTTTCTGCAGCCCCTGGCGCCCTATTTTTGAACATGTATAGATTAGGAAAAATGTTTAAAGCAACAGAAATGATAGATAAAAACTCTCATAAATTTACATCACACAACACACCTAGACTGACCCACCTCAATCCTACACTTACTGTCAACCTCAAGACTACCTCAGTATGGAACTTTTTGATTAATGAGTTATAACAGCAATCCACTTAGTATGTGATGGTAATAGTCTTTGCTAGTGATTTGATGAGTTAAGGTAAACGTTGTTCTGCGTTTCAGGAACCTAGGTAATCTACATATTTTTCTTCTAACATCTTTAAAAATTAATTTGTCTAACCTTGATATTCCGACCACCTCAATACTCAATAACATCAATACTCTAGATACGGCATTCAACTCAACTAGGTTTCATGCCACTTCAGCATAAAAAGGAAATTAATACAACAATTAATTCTCAAAAAGAACAAATTACCAAATTACCTCTACCTTTTGACAGCCTTCCCAGGAAGCTTCCTTGTACCCAAAGAAAATAGTTTTCCTACAACTATGAGCCTATCTATATACATCAGACACCTTCAAAATTTGCAATGCTATATTTGAAATATTAGAAAGGACGTTGATTTGTACAAGTAGATATTGAAAAACTCTCAGACATGACCCCGATGAGCCGATTTCTGACGCATTCGTCCCGAAATCCATGAGGCTCTTTCATTCTCAGGGAGTTCACGAAATATTACATCCCGCTATATAAAAGGTATACTTTGCATGTATCCTGTGCGCACTGGGGTTAAAAAAAAGACAGACAACTATATGTTTTGATTAAGACTACAATATATTTATTTATCTCTTAAAACAAAAAAAAAAAAACACAAAGATAAGAAATAAAATAAATAAAATGGGCAATGAGGATAGGTTGTGAGAAAATTTACATGGATATACCTGTTAAAAAAATAATTATTGAAAGATACTTAACTTAGTGCTTCAGTTGGAAGGCTGGGAAATTTCTTCCACTCAAATCTTGTAGAACTACATTTTTGGTTGATTTTTTACGAGCCTGACTCCTATCTCTATCTCTGCTCTAAGACTGGCTCTAACTAACTTTTTTCCCCAGGGTGACCTAAAAAAAATTAATAATAAATCTTTATCTGGTCACCCTCTGTGATAAATAAAAGAAATTTTTAAAAAATAAAAAATAAAATTATAATAAAAATTATCATTTGAAATATTATTTTAAAATATTAAAAAAAAAACCAAATAGCTGCTTATTTAAAAGAAAAAGGAAATTTATTATAATTTATATACAAAAATTAGAAATAAAAAGGAGGTGAAGAGATGGGCTGGTTTGACAATGAAGAATGCTCGAAGTCCTCTTCTTTCTTGTCGAGGCAGCTTCCTCATTGTCTACCAGCTTTCTCTTTGATACTGTGGGTGAACTTTGTGGAGGCCCCAGGAGTGGCCTCTACAACCCCAAGTGTCAGTCACTTCCCTTTCAGGTGTCCATTTTACCATCTCCTATCAGGCTCTCCTTGGCGTCAACGTATTTAATGAAAAGGCCTTAATAAACCTCGCTAAAAACAAATCAATCTGGAGACATCTGATCATCTGGATGTCCTCCTATAATTATGCAACAAACTGGCTATTATGGAATCTCTTTCTTGTTTTGCGCGTTTTTTTAAAGCTATATGCATATTTAATTTGATTTGATTTAATTTAGTTTGATTAAAACTAATCCCCTAACCGCCACCAACGCAATTTACAAAATTCCCTGTCTCGATTGCGAACAGTGTTACATGGGAGAAACTGGTCGATCTATCTGTGTAGAGGCCACTTCTGGGGCCTCCACAAAGTCACCCACAGAATCAAGGGAAAGCTGGTGGACAATGAAGTGGACTTCGAGAATTCTTCTTTGTAAAACCAGCCCATCACTTCACCTCCTTTTTATTTCTAGTTTTTGTAAATAACTTATAGTACAATAATAAATTTCCATTTTTTTTAAATAAGCAGCTATTTTGGGTTTTCTTTTTTTAATATTTTAAAATTAATATTTCGAATGATAATTTTTATTTTTTTTATTTTAAATTTTCTTTTTATCACAGAGGGTGACCAGATAAAGATTTTTTTTTCGGTCACCCTGGGAGGGAAAAAGTCAGTCACGAGGAAGTTTTAGTGGGAGCCAGTTCTTTTTTTTTAGATAAGAGAGTATAGGGAAGCTCGTTAAAAAAAAATGTAGTTCCACAAGATTTTGGGGAGGGATTTCCAGCCTTCCAACAGAAGCAAAAAGTTAAGTATTCTTTTTAATAATGATTTTTAATTCATGTAAAATTTCTCACAACCTATCCTCATTGCATATTTATTTATTTTATTTCTTATCTTTGTGTTTTCTTTTTGGTCAAAAAAGAGATAAATAAATATATATTGTAATCTTAATCAGAGTTTATGTCCGTTCTTTTTTTTTTAACCCCAGTGCGCGCAGGTAATTTACAAATTGTACCTTTTATATAGCAGGATGTAAACTTTACGTGAACTCCCTGAGAATAAAAGAGGCTCATGGATTTCGGGACGATAGCGCCGAAATAAGCTCATCAATGACGCCTTCAACGTGGGACGATCAGTTCCAAATAAGGCCACGAAAAGTTCACGGTAAAATAACACCCTGCTGTTTAAAACATGTAACTTGTAAAATTCTGTCTAAAGCATAATACTAATATATAAATGTGTGCTAGTTGGAGGCTACGGAAAATCCAGTAAAGAATGGTAAAGTCCACGAGGCGGCCAACCACGTGGAGAGCGGATCCCGCCATTTTTTGAGGTAAGATTTGACATATTTGTGGGAATATTAGATATTATTTGTTTCTTGAATAAAACTAGGCATATATTGTTTAAAAAAAAGGCATATTTTAGATCAAAATATCATTATTTTCCAATATTTTAGTTGGCTGAACGCTAATCTTTATTAAGATATTATGAGCATTCTGAAAAATAACAGTAACGCCAATTTTATATTTAAAATTATTTGTACTATGTGTAAAAGATTTTCGCATAAAAATAACAAAATATATATATATAAAAAAAAGGAAATGTTAAACTACAGTTTTTTTTTAAACTAAAAACACAGAGCGCAAATGGGCATAAATATAAAATTGTGAAATTTGAAATGGAACATAAGTAAAATTTGAACATATCCACAATTTGGATAATTGCGTGTATATTTTTTAAAAATTATATGCAATTAATACAATTGAACATTGGAAATCATTAAAATTAAACATTCGATATCAAATTCTACATATAGCAATTATAAGTAGGAACGTAAAATATGTACAGTCAACACTTTCGCCTCAAAATATACATCCTGCAGAATCTATTAAACTTGATGTATTGGTCTTTATTGCAAGCAGCTTATTTTGTATTGGTCAGGTAAAGTTGGTTTCTTCCCTTGGATCAGAAGTTAATGGACATTTTATCAGAAGGTGTTCAGGGGTTTGTTGTTAGTTTCCACAAGTACATGCAGGTGAACCAATTTTGCCAATTCTAAACAAATATGTGTCGAAGTCACCATGTGTCCAGTATAAAAAAAAATTTGAACGTTATAGAAGTTGGGTTGAACATCTTTTAAATCATATGTTGTCAACACCAGTATTTTTTTTTAGCAAGGTACACCAGTTTAGAGTATTTGAAATCTCAAATTTTATAATTTTTGTGTTTATTAGTTAACAATCTTAAAAATTCCGTTATACTAGCTGGTAGATAGAAAATTACAAGGAAATTTTTTTAGCGGGAAAATGCAAAGAATCTGAGAAACCATGGGAAAGCAAATAAAGATATCAATCAATGTCAAATTCTAGACTTCCTCCCCCGCAAGTTTGATTGACAAGTCGGCGAGACACTAAGGGTTTCAAGAGAACCGTTTTCCCGCCTACAAGGAAACCTTTAACAAAGCACAGTCTAGACCAAGCGCTTGGTATAAAAAGGTACGTTTTTCAAAGGCTTGGCCTTTTTAGGCCTGGCATTATGCCTGCCACACATTTCTTCCATTTCTTTTATTTATCTATTCATTTTAATTTAGTATAATATTCTAATAGCGTCGAATTTAATATAAGTTAATACAATTTTGTACGAGTCATTAGGACAAGATAATATTTATGGATGCCAGTATGGCCAATTTTATGGTAAAAGTCTATCGCAACGCAATTCTCTTGTGTAAAATGTTTTATTACCATTTAGATTACAGTTATGTATAATAATTTATTTTCTCCATTATTTATTTTAATTTACTTTAGTTTTTTTTAGTTACTTTAATTTATGCGAGAAATATGTTTGTTCAATTATACAGTTTAGATAAGACGTGTTTTTACAATATTTTTTATTAGCGTAAATGATCTCTTAAACTGGTCTTGTAATTTTATTTTAATGCATGGGAATCTTAAACTGGTATTGTAATTTTTCTTTTATTGACAAGCATAGTAGCGAGTGCGCAAAACAGTATTTTATGATCCTGTAGAATGTTATATTCCTATTTGTAAGTCCTCGTGGAGGAAAAAAGGCTTAAGATATAGTAGTAAATATTGATAGAAAGGTACGTTTTACGCGAAGCTACGGCCTTTAAGACCATAGTCTGGCTCTATGCCTACCAAATATTTCACCCATTTCCTTATTTAACTATTTATTTTAGACTTGATATAATATTCCAATAGTATAATATGCCAAATTATATTTTAAAAAGCATCTGTTAATGTCATTATGACAAGATACTTTGTTGGATTCCAGTATGGTTAATTTATCGGAGCGCAAATCCCTGTTTAAAATAAATGTCTTATTGCCATTTTTGATTAAAGTTATGTATGGTGATTAATTTTTTTTTACGCATCATTTTAAATATTTTAAGTACTTTAGTTTATGCGAGAAATATGTTTGTTCAATTATACAGTTTTAGATAAGACGTGTTTTTACAATATTTTTATTTTTTAATAGCGTAGATGACATTAAACTGGTCTCGTAATTTTTTTTTGCATGGACATATTATTTTGTGCAGATAGTAATCTGTAATTCTGTAGTATTGTATATTCTCATTTGTAACTCCTCGTGGAGGGAAATGCGTGACAATAGTATAGCGTTTAATTGACAGAAAAACCTTCTTTGTATAGATTATTAGCCTTTTTTTTTTCCAGTCACCTTTGATTATTTTTTTTTTGCATGTGTCACGCACATTACAAATACTACTGCATATAGTTGTATCTCTCCCATTTATAGGTGCATTTATATTTTATTATTTAGTTATTATCGTATTCAATCTAGTAGCGATTTATAGTATGATAATCCATATTACAGAATTTGGTGGGGAAGGTTTTCCTTTTTTAATGAAAGTAGTGAAATTGTTGTTTCTTTTCTTTAGCTCCAGCCAAAGAACAAAATCACTTTATTTTATATCCTGCATCCTTTGGAAGCTGATAGCATTATTTCAGAATTAAATGCAATATGCAAACTTAGCTATTTATCAGACACGTAGCTACAGGTAACCTAGATAAACAGCGATAAAAACTTTGCACCTCGTGCGTGTTTGCACTTGACTGGTTTTTGATAAGCCTTTCCAGAAAACCTTATCTTCAGATTGTTTGGCAGCAGAAGCCAGTAACAAAAGAAACCTATAGCATCATAACAGACCTAAAAACTCGTTTCGGCATCAGCTTTCGTAGTTTTATGAAATGTGACATTAGACATTGGTAACCAGCAGCAAAGACTACATTTCTGGGAGGTCGGGAGTAGGCCTTGAAGATTTAGGAGGGTATCTTGCGTAGACTTAAACTATGGATGTCGGAGCATGTAATTTCGTCTACAAAATTGTACATTATTTAATAGGATTTAAAGATACTTACGAAGGTGGACGTGAGTGAATAACGACATAAAACAATATCCCGATGGACGCCACCGCGCGCAAAACCACGTGGCATGAACCAGTTGAAGAGTGGGTCACTGTGGTAGGATGTGGAGAGAATATTTGAAATATATGCATCAATGGTAGAATACAGAGATGTACTCTACATACTATCCACCTGCAAGGCTGATGCACCTAATTTCGCTCAGAATCTTCCAAAATTGACTAACCGGCATGCCAAGTTAAACTACGCAAGATGTAGTTGTGCCAACCTGCACCTTCTCAGATGTGTCTAGGCTCGGTTCACCTCTGTCATACCACGGGAAACCACTGCGACAGCCATGTTTCAACGAGATAAATGTTTAGCACCACAACGAGATATATATATATTTTAGCATTCAATTCCCTACTTTAGTGAGACCTCAATGGGAAAGTGTGCTGTGTCAAAAAACCAGGTCAAGTCAATATACATAATATCATCGAAGGTGTAAGAGAAATTAGCCTGCAATTGATAGTAAAATTTTGAACTACCGCGTAGTGAGCAAACGTAATCCCTAGCAGAGCAAATAGGACAATCTAATATAATGATGTCTAGTCTATTTTATTTTAGTTAAAAGGAGGTCCAGGCTGGACTAAAGAAAAGAACAATATAGTAGACCCTGATATAAGTAAAATAAAATGCGTGTAAAACAAACCCTTCCCATAGATAGGCACTCTAGGTAAATTAAGAAAGCTGTATAAGAAACAGTCAGTACATAAAATTTTAGTAGGTATTAAATGGGAGAGAACAAAATTAAGCAGAACTCTTCTTTTGTAGAATTTTTTTTTCCATGAAACCTTAAATTTTGAAATTTTATGTTAAAATTTTCAAACTTTCTCATGTCAAAGCATATAGTATAGACAATCAGTCTTGTTTAATATTTGGCAATTAGGTGTAACCTATTTGGCACAAATATTCAAGTTTAGGGTAATTTTTTTATTAAGATTAGATTTAAATAGAATAAGATATTATTAGATCAAGAAGCTAATACTTAGTACTTCAGTATGGTGCACAGTTTACAGTAGGATCGGTGGCGCAAGCAGCTAAATAGACGAATAGGTATAGCTGGGGCGACATCAAGTTTACTCCAGAGCCACACAACAACTCCAGAGAAGATGTACTGCCGAGGTCGGAGTAATGTTTGGCGGCGAGCAGTTTGTGTTCTTAGTGACGTCCAAGGTTGAGTATACGGGAGCCATCGTATGACGCTCAATAATCCCTTGAATTGAGATTAAGTAGACATAGACAATCAGAAGCCAGGTAGTTTAGAGCAGTGGTGTAGCAGAGTGTAGGTTTCCACATTAGTACAGATATCGGTTGGGTATATACAGACGCCCTTTAATTCCATATTCTAGAACTATTGCGTGTTGCCTACAGTCAACAGGCAGAATAAAGTTGTTGCACTAGTGGTGTAGAGTGGTTGCTGTGACTGGAGCGTGTTTGAGGAGAGAAGGTCAATCAATAGGATCTTATCAGTGGAGGAAGCGCCTCCAATTGTTTGTCGCCTTCATGAGTTGAATGTCCTATTCTTTGTCGCTCTAATTAGTAAATTGTCCTATTAAATTATCTTTGCAGTGGTACTAGGTGTTGAGGCAAAGACAATTTAGGGACTTTTGATATTTACAATTATTTTAAGGTTAGATTAGCTTACAGTTGAGACTGATATCAGTCATTGAATATAAATAGTGAGTAAGAGATTGTATGAGGCATAGGTTAATTTATATTGAAGGGCTTTTAGTTCCCAAATTTCATCTTTATTTAGTTATTTGATTTCACATTAAGTCCTGACAATTTTAGTATTACTTTTATTAAGGTATATTGATGATCATATAGTATTTTGGCTTATATAATAGAATCTAGCTTTAGTATGATTGCCCGCTATGAATGAATTGTGTGAATGGGAATGCGGAATGAATGTGAGAAAGCAGCAGTCAATTATATTGTTAGACCAAACTACGAATTTAGAATAGTGTTAGGGAATTTTAATAGGATCGATTTTATTTTGATTTCAAATTTGTTAGGGATATAAGCTTCTCAGGACAATGCAATTCTTAAATTAGAAAATAATCGCTCCTTTTTGTTAGGCTTCCTTCGGGAATATGAGTTTTTTTTTTTTAACTTTTGATATGTGTGAAACTTTGGTGGACTTAGCGGGTTTTCACCGGCGCACCAGATGGCTACATACAATTCAATTAAATCAATGTAGGGTTTGATAACTGGGTGGTATCTGGTTTCAAACCCCAGTAGGGGAAGTGTGCGCTATAGGTATGCTTCCTTCCATACGGATAACGTTAGTGGTAAAAGACTGAGTTAGGATGGGTCTTGCAAGTCGGGGACTTGATCGGTTCTATGCGCTGACCCATTTGTTGGGTCTGATACCATTAATAGGGACGCGCGAGGTTTCGTAGTGTCTTCAGATGACTGACACGAGGACTCTTCGGCGAGGGCATCAATAAGTGCAGAATAGGCCAGTTAATCACGCCACGGGCTTTGTGCTGGACGTGAGGTCTTTGGCATTTCGGGCTTTGTGCTGAATGTCGTATTTACTCATACACTGGCTATGAACCATGATGAGTTGGATGATGTGTTCATCCTGGAGAACCAACCCAGCCCAGTCAGTCTTTATAAAGGACTTCCTACCAGACGTACTACGGTAGTACATTGATAAAATACTATTTATTTTATTTTTTATTAGGTATTAAACAAGTTTAGAGCTTGATCATGTTAGTTTAAATTAGTTAGTAGCAAACCCATATAGAATTGGACATGTTTCAACGAAAAAGGCATGGAACTGATAGAGATAAATTTTGACTGACAGGCACCGTGTCAAGTCGATGTGAAGTCACCAGTTTTTTTTTTTTTGATCCATTATTGGTCTTTCATTTTATTTTATTTTCCAGTTTGAATTCATTATAGTTCAGGTTTGAATTCATTATTGGCTTTCTTATCTATCTAATTTTGTTTTAATTCATTATTGGTTTTCTTATTTACTTAATATTTTTTGATCCATTATTGGTCTTTCATTTTATTTTATTTTCCAGTTTGAATTCATTATAGTTCAGGTTTGAATTCATTATTGGCTTTCTTATCTATCTAATTTTTGTTTTAATTCATTATTGGTTTTCTTATTTACTTAATATTTTGTTTGAATCCATTATTGGCCTTTTATTTATTTAATTTTGTTTGAATTCATTATTGGCTCTTTTATTATTATTATTTTTTGGTTTGAATTCATTATAGTTCAAGTTTGAATTCATTTGGCTCCCTTATTTATTTTTATTTTTGTTTGAATTCATTATAGTTCAGATCATTATTCATTATTGGCTCTTTTATTATTTTTTTTGTTTGAATTCATTATAGTTTAGGTTTGAATTCATTATTGGCTTTCTTATTTACTTAATTTTTGTTTAAATAAATTATTGGCCTTTTATTTATTTAATTTTGTTTGAATTCATTAGTGGCTCTTTTACTTTTATTTTTAGTCACTAAGCATTATTTTTTTTAAACTAGTAGGTATGCACCTTCCCACAAATGTGTCAAATCTTACATATAAATAGATGTATATATGTGTTTATAACCCTTGTGTTCCAGGCACCCTAAGACTCCGGATATACTTATCACAATACTATCCATGTCACAGAGTGGAACTAAAAAGCCAGTCTTGCATTCAACTGGCGAATAAATAGAATGCATGGCGCCCTTTGTTTTGACATTTATTTTTTTATTTTAGACAGTGCTATTGTTTCCGCTAATCCAGAGCATTCCCCGACCTCCACTTTTTGACCCCGGAGATTTGACCTGCTCCCTTGCAAGCCAGAGCATTCCCCGACCTCCACTTTTGACCCCGGAGATTTGACTTGCTCCCTTGCAAGCCAGAGCATTCCCCGACCTCCACTTTTGACCCCAGAGATAGTCCTGCTCCCTCGCAAGCCCAAATCCCGTGGTCTTGGCGGGGAAGGACTGTAGAGGCCACTTCTGGGGCCTCCACAAAGTCACCCACAGAATCAAGGGAAAGCTGGTGGACAATGAAGTGGACTTCGAGAATTCTTCTTTGTAAAACCAGCCCATCACTTCACCTCCTTTTTATTTCTAGTTTTTGTAAATAACTTATAGTACAATAATAAATTTCCATTTTTTTTTAAATAAGCAGCTATTTTGGGTTTTCTTTTTTTAATATTTTAAAATTAATATTTCGAATGATAATTTTTTATTTTTTATTTTAATTTTTCTTTTTATCACAGAGGGTGACCAGATAAAGATTTTTTTTTCGGTCACCCTGGGAGGGAAAAAGTCAGTCACGAGGAAGTTTTAGTGGGAGCCAGTTCTTTTTTTTTAGATAAGAGAGTATAGGGAAGCTCGTTAAAAAAAAATGTAGTTCCACAAGATTTTGGGGAGGGATTTCCAGCCTTCCAACAGAAGCAAAAAGTTAAGTATTCTTTTTAATAATGATTTTTAATTCATGTAAAATTTCTCACAACCTATCCTCATTGCATATTTATTTATTTTATTTCTTATCTTTGTGTTTTCTTTTTGGTCAAAAAAGAGATAAATAAATATATATTGTAATCTTAATAAGAGTTTATGTCCAATCTTTTTTTTTAACCCCAGTGCGCGCAGGATATTTACAAATTGTACCTTTATATAGCAGGATGTAAACTTTACGTGAACTCCCTGAGAATAAAAGAGGCTCATGGATTTCGGGACGATAGCGCCGAAATAAGCTCATCATCTGCACCAGATTATCTGAACACAGCCGCAACATACGCACCAACGACCGCAAGTCTCTATTATGCCAACACATCACAGAATTTCGCCACTCGTTCAATTTGGACAGCGCTGTATGCGTTTACTAGGGCGTCGGGAACAAGTATCAGCGCCTAGTCCTTGAATCTTTGGTCTCGCACTGCACGCCCAGTTTCAACCGAAAAATCGACCTCGCACCCCAATACTCCGTGTTTTACCTCGCCAATCCCCCCAGCTGAACTATTCACCTACTGTATTTGGCTATCTTTCATGTCCATAGTTTTAAAATATTGCCAAGTTGTAACCTGAAGAAGGGCATTCTTGCCTGAAAGCTTGTTTTTTTACCATTAAAAGAAAATCACCACGTTTTTATCGCCTTCATTTCAAATATTAATTAATATTATTTACCTAATGTTTTGAAATTAAATTGTTTATTTAACTTTTTTTTTTTTTGTAAATGAATGCTATATATATAAAACATTTTAAATTTCAAAATTGCCTTTCTATTGAAAACAGTTAAAACGATAGGGTTTGTCAGAATAATCAAACTCATAAAGAAGCTTTTCGTGTCCGCATATTTTATCATTTTTAATTATTATGAAAGCACATTGAAAATTAACAAATTATCATAATATTGTAATATAAAAAAATAATAAATTAGAAAAACATTTGCCCTTAGCAACAGGCATGTCACAAAAAGTTTGCATCTGATAACCTTGGAAGGTTTTTATTAAACGTATTGTTGTTAAACATTAGTTCACTTTCATAACTTCTTTCTTTTAGTTTTTTTATGCTGAATTTAAAAAATTTAATAAACAAGTTGCTAGTATTGTAATAGTAATTAATATAAGTCGTCAAATACAAAGTAAGCTAATGCATTTATATATTATCTTTTTAGGTAGTCCTTTGTTTATATGAATGAAGGTAAACACAATGTATTTCAGGTGACGTATCTTGAATTGTAAACAAAGAATCTTTATTTTTGTACTTCATACATAGCATTTTTTATAGATTTTATTGAAACCTACTTATTTTTAAATTAAAATATACCCATCATTAATATTAATATAGCAGACGAAAATTTTTAAAATACAATTTTTTGTTGTTGTTTCGCAAAATTAATGGATTTGTACAGAATATTTATCAATGCAATGAGATAGGTATTTTTAAAGTAAAGAAAGAAAAAAATATTAGATTACATTCATTTCTAAATATACAAATGAACACAATCTATGTATTCATATAGAAATCTTGGTAGAATCAAACTTGAGTAATATATATATTTTTATCATGTTTAGATTATAATGTGTGATTTAAAATAATCTGTGAATAGTAGCCTCTTTTTTTTTCACAAAATTTTAATTGATTAAAATCTAATAGGATCAACATTGACCCAATATCAGTATATATATTATAAATTTGCTTAAGCTCATGTGATTATATTTCAAAATGAAGAAGGGAAACTTTTATTGTTGAAAGGGAGAACATAAAGATAGTAACTTCTGATGTTTCTTAAATTTTGAACATAACATAATGAAATTTAAAAGAAAAATGTTTACATTTATATCAATATATAAATCAAAAATTTATCTGTCAGTTTATTGACAATTAAAATAATTTTATTGACATCTAGTGCATTGTAATATACTTGCAAAAGTGCACAGTGTGCATTATTTAAAAAAATATAATTATATATGCATTATACTATGTAGAATGAATATGGCGCCCCTGCCACCCCTGCCGAGTTTGGTGAAGAATCACCAGCAGGGGGGGGGGTCTCCAGCGACACCACGCATTTTGTGATCTACGAAGAAAACGTGCTTTGCGGCTGTGGAGATGATGTGGTCAGGTTATTGCTACACTTCTAAACTACTGAGCAATTATCACAAATTTTTCATGTAACCTCTTCTGATCTTGGGAATGGTTTTAGACTTTTTTTTTAGAAATTACTTTTCATTGCAATTTTTTTTCACAGAAAATTAAGTAAAAATTTTAATGATAAGGCACAATTTGGATTATAGATTATAAACACAAGGTAATAAGACGAAATACAAATAAATAAATATTTTGTGATGTTTCTGTAACAACGTTATTACCGAAACGTCACATAATATTTATTTATTTGGATTTGTCTTATTACCTTGTTAGTGAAAATTTTAGTTCAATTTTAATTTTCAAAATTTTTATTATAACTTTTTATCAATAGCTTTTTTTATATAGCCACATCTGTATTAATCGCATTAATACACATTTTTGAACATATTCTTACTTTGTACCCAGACGCTGTTCGTGTTCTTTGTCTAATCAGAATGGCACAAAGATACACACTCGAGTTCGAAGCGATGTAGCAAAAATTATCGCTTTATTGTATGTGGCACTGAACAGAAGGAGTACAATCAGTGGGACTTGCCTTCAACCTCCCCGTCAGAAGAATCCTTGGTGCCGTGGATGTTACTCTTGTGAAACCTTCTGCTCCACACTATACAGCCTGGACTACACCGCCTTGTAGGCCGCTCTGATGTCAGGCTCTCCTGGCACCGTCTTGCAGGATCATTCACACGCCCCGGAGGTAACTCGCCGCAGATGTGACCAGACTCTGTCCTCCCCCACACACGAATGCCGTTTTTGGTGCCTGACACATGGACCATCCCCTGCAGCTATAGTCCACCCATCTTCTCGCAACTTTACTCTGGAATCTTGGCTTCTCGGATAGCTTGTCATCCATTTTACAATATGAAAAATTACAAATGCTATTTTTATATTAGTGAATAAGTACACTGGGAAGAAAGTGAATAAATTTGGAAAATAAATAGCAGAGAGTGAGATATAGAAGTCCAACAACATTTAAGAATGAGGCTTAAAGATGTCAGAAGTTTCCAGAAAGTCGTTAAGAGAGTACAATGATCTCTCTTACGTGATTCACGCCATTATTGCATCAGATGAAGGCCCAGTACTTTCGCATTGAAAGCTATAAAAACCTCTGATAAGCCGGAAATGCATCGCCACTTCCAAGTCAGCGGGAGCCCTCATCACTTCATCCTTTGATGTTCCACAATGCCGCCATAGAACAGTAAGAAACCTCTTCTTAACCCTTTCCATCTCTTGCTCCTAGCTCAACTCTTTCCGTTCACAAAACTTTCCTAGTACAACTGTGTCTCTTCATTTTTATGTGTAGACATTCTCAAGTCTTCCACTCTGCCTCGACCAGGACTGCCTGTACTCTGTGAGAACTGTTAAAGGTCTTCCAGGGTGCAGAGAGGTATTGGGAAAACTCTCCACACCCTGACTGTCCCTCTCGGTTCCCACAGGAGTGAACGA
The DNA here is from genome assembly GCA_030710605.1 of Cordylochernes scorpioides. NCBI lineage: Eukaryota > Metazoa > Arthropoda > Arachnida > Pseudoscorpiones > Chernetidae > Cordylochernes > Cordylochernes scorpioides. The sequence continues at coordinate 36,927,632 of CP092874.1, forward strand.
GAGTCAACAAGATATTAGTTACCACATCTACTTATATATTTGCCTTATTCTGTCTGAAGCTCACGGATAGAATGCGCGCCCATTGGCTGCCGGCGAACACGTGTCCTCCCTGCCCCCCTCTAGACAACCCTGTTATCAGCTGTGTGATACATACACCTGTCTATAGCGGCCACCCTGTCTATAGCGGTCACTTTAGGCAACCCTGTTATCAGCAGTGTGATACATACACCTGTCTATACAGACCACCCTGTATATAGCGGCCCATTGGCTGCCGGCGAACACGTGTCCTCCCTGCCCCCCTCTAGACAACCCTGTTATCAGCTGTGTGATACATCCACCTGTCTATACAGACCACCCTGTATATAGCGGCCATTCTAGATAACCCTGTTATCAGCTGTGTGATACATACACCTGTCTAAAGCGGTCACTTTAGGCAACCCTGTTATCAGCAGTGTGATACATACACCTGTCTATACAGACCACCCTGGCTATTGCGGCCACTCTAGGCAACCCTGTTATCAGCTGTGTGATACATCAACCTGTCCATACAGGCCACCCTGACTGTAGCGGCCACTCTAGGCAACCCTAGGAAGCAAGATGTATACAAGGTGTAGACAAGATGAAGATCTAGATGAAGATTAAAACGTTTTTAAAATATATTCGCGCTCGGGTAAAAACCCGGGCGTTGCCCGGGCCATTTGTCTAGTATATATATATATGTCTACTAGAAATTAATGTTGTGATGAAATCATCTAACTTACTTTTTAATTCAACACTTACTTTAATTCAACTGAAAGTTCATATTCCTTGGATTGTCAAATTAAAGAAGATAGACTGTATTGAACTTTACATTCATTAGCGATGCAGTTAGAAACATTGAAAGTACAAGGTAATAACACCAAGTCCAAATAAATAAATAATGTGCAACATTTCGGTAACAGCATTGTTACCATCTTCAGGCAAAAGTACTGAAACATCTTGTCTTCCCTAATCTACCCAGCATCCCCACCAAAATATCACGTAGAAAATTAACCCTTAACTGAACGGTGGATTTTTTTATGTAACTGGACGGGTTAGGTTGATTCAACCCACTTATGTGATTTTATAAAATAAGCGCTTAGTTAACATAAAGAGCAAAGAGTTTTTATTTTTACCACGTTTTTTTGATGGACATTTATAGCATATTTTTTGGAGTATCAGATTGTTGTGGCATCGTAGATTCCCTTGATGTACTTGAACCATCATTCTTCTCGAATTGTTGTCTGTAATTCCAACGGGAGAGAATTGAGATTACGTGTGGCCAGGTGTTCATCAGTCAATGCTCTCCCAAGAACAACAATAAAATTACTCCTTTATTTTTTATCCTTTTTTATCAATCTGATTATCGATTTTCTTTTTTTGGGAACATAGGAGAATAAAATGGTTGTTCCAGTGAAACCAAAAATAGATGTTCCTGATTCTCTATTAGGGTGCGTTTGAAATTGTGGTGGAAACTGAGGTTTGTTCTTTCTTATCCTTTCTAAATAAATATGTAAAGCCATGTTCTTTCAACTTATCAACTAATTCTATACTGTAGTGAACCAATTGTCTGCTGTAATATTTCTATTACTCTTCCAAAGTGGTCGACTAATCTCTAAAACATACAGTAAAACCCCTCTATAGTGAACCCCATTGGGACGGGACTTTTGGTTCACTATAGCCACGGTTCACTATAGCCACGGTTTGGGTATTTAAATTTTTTTTTGATAATATAATTAAAGGGCACGCGCAAAAAAAAAAAAAAAAAAAGGCTACCTCTTAATATTGGCTGCTTTTTCCCCCCTAAATTAAACCTATTTCTATATATTAAAGCTGTATATTAAAATAAAAACAAAATCATGTGAAAATATTGCCTTTTTGATCAGTTCCTCTGATAATTAAATTAGTATAAATGCAACCTGCCCCCCATATGTCAAAAAAATCCAAGAAAATTATACCTTATATATAAAAATTAAATAAAAACTTTATTAATAATATTTTAAAAGGAATAACAATTTATTTTAAATAAATATTATTATATTACAATATAGGATACAAAGGCTTACTTGATGTAGTCTGTTATTTTTTTCTGCTTTAACATATTCCTTAATAATTTGGTTTCATATCTAGCAAAGAAATCTTCATTTTTAAAAATTTCTTCTGCAGTGAAGTCACAAATTCTAGAATATGTCTTCAACCATTTTAAAGATGACAGCACTTGTGATGATGATGGCATTTCCTCCTCCTCTTCTTCTTCTGGTAAATCAATATCAGGAACATTTGTCACCATTTTAATAATCTCCTCATCTGTCATTTCAGCGAAGACCTGTTCATTATCATCAACATGGACATATTGCTCAAAATTTGAGGTTGCTCGTGATATTTCTTCAAGGCTTAAAGAAATTGTAGAATCTTGTGGGGCTATTTCAGCTTGAAAGGTTCCAAACCCAGACAAGGAAAAGCAATTTACAATAGTTGATTTAGGGACAGAGTTCCATGACATATTCAACAATTCTATTGAATCAAGCAATGTAATATTTGTTTCTCTATCATTTTCCATGTCTATAAGGCATCTTCTTATCAACTTCATCCTGTATTTTCTTTTATTATCAAGAATAATCCCCATATCCATGGGCTGTAGCTTGGCTGTGGCATTGGGGGGGAGAAATACTACCTGAATATTTTCCAATTTTTCAGGAAGGTGGTGTGCTGGACAGTTGTCCAGGATGAGCAGCACCTTTTTATTTTCACTGCCAAAATATTCATCTAAATAGTGAAGATATTTTTTGAAAATTACAGCTGTCATCCAAGCTGTTTTATTTGCCTCATAATGGGTGGAGAGATTTTTTTCTTTTCTAAAACATCGTGGCTTGGCATATTTCCCTATAACCAGGAGAGGAAGCTTATCTGAGCCATCCATATTAGTCCCAGCCAAAAAGGTAATTCTCTCCTTGGACCTCTTTGTCCAGAACAAGTGTCTCCTTTGAAGGTGAGTGTCTTGTCAGGCAAACATTTATAAAATAATCCTGATTCATCAATATTATAAATATTGGAGGGAGAATACTTGTCCAAAAAAGAAGGAATTTTCTCTTTCCAATCTTCCACCACCAATGGGTTCACTGCCCTTTCCTCTCCACAAATTTTTCTAAAAATAATATTTCTTCTGGCCTTAAATCTATCAAGCCAGCCATTACTGGCTTCAAATTCATCATATTTCATACCCATGGCATAATAAATGGCCTTTTGTTGTAAAATGAGTCCATTTAGTGGGATGTTTTTTAGCCTAGCTTGTACTAACCACGTATACAAGGCTTCTTCTAAAAGTGGATAATGACACTGACGATAGCGGCAATAGTTGGGATTGATTCCTTTTTGTAACATTCTTTTTTTATAGTCTTCTCTTTTGCCCCATATCGTAGAAATGCTACTTTTGCTCATTTTCATTTTCTTCCGAAGTTCCGCTTGCGATGTACCACTTTCAATAGCTTTTATGATGGATAATTTCTTTTCAAGTGATATCTTGGTACGAGCGATTTTTTCTTTGGCACTTCCAATATCTTTTAAAACTGGTTTTAAAAATTTATCCATGTTTAAGGAATTTTCCTAATGTATAGTTAAGAAATTTAGTTTTCAATAAGGCATGAAAAAATTTATAAAAGTGCGCAGTATAAAAATAGAATGTGAATAAAAACATCCAATGTTGCTAAATTCTTTGTTTTGATTTGCGATCTGTGAGCTAGAGCTCACACAAAATTTTAATTAGATTTGAAAATTATAATTTTGGAATTTTATAATTAAAATTAAAAGTTCGTTATAAGCATGGTATTTTTGATAGAATTTAATATTTTGGGACCAAAATTGGGTTCGTTATAGCGATAGTTCGCTAGTTTGAAAAGTGAAAAGTTCGTTATAGCGATGGTAATTTTAATGGAATGGAATGCGGATTTTCGATTGGTTCGTTATAAGGGAAGGTTCGTTATAGCCATGGTTCGTCTTAGCGGGGTTTTACTGTATATATATTTTGGGTTGGCAGGGATATTTCTCTTTGTTGACTTGATTGATAATTCTACTTATGCAAAGAAAGAAGTGTTATTTTATAAAAGGAAGCTAAAAAATAGCGGAAGATGGCGATTCAAGTATGAGAGAGAGCTAACACTGACAGGAAAAAGTCTCACGCTTCTGGACAGCCTGGGCGGAATCCGCCCCCACATGCAAATTTAACCCACCTCCCAAAACTGATATTTATAAATGATGGATGGAAATTGTTTGTATCACTGTAAAATTAGAATACATGAAAGCTGGTAGCTCTCAGTAAACGAAAAAAATATATTTTTCCTATATTAAGTTTATGCATGGGCGGAATCTACCCACCCCCGTCCAGTTAAGGGTTAAGAAAGACAAACCTCAAAAGTGACACAGAAATTTATTTAATGAAAAACCAAATCACAATTCATAAAATCACAGAGAAACAATCAGGGAAATTTGCTGAGTAGTAAAATATAAATATCAAAATTAATAATCTATTCATGAAATAATAAAAATATCTTGCTATACAATATATTTTATACTATTGGGCGCGTAAAAATGACTCAGCGTTTTTTTTTTTTTTTTTTTTTTTTTTTTTTTTTATTTTTTATTATTATTTTTTTTTATTTTTTTTTTTAATTCATTATAAATTTGCATAAACATACTTTCATCTTTTTTTTTTGTTGTTTTGCATCAATTTCTGCATCTTAAACGCTAGATATTTATATGTAATATACTTGATATAAAATCAAGGTAATAAGACCAAATCCAAATAAATAAATAGCGTGTGACGTTTCAGTAACAGCGTTGTTACTGAAACATCACACGCTATTTATTTATTTGGATTTGGTCTTATTACCTTGTGTTTATAATCCAAATTGTGCCTTATCAATTGATATAAAATCTTATGCACATTTTTATTTAAGCTCTTTAGATGTCTTTGCCTGGAAAGTCTTATTTATGGGAAGCTTAGCTTTCAACTTCAGGAAGTGTACAACCAAAGCTCATCAAATGCTCTATATATATCACCTATGGAAACATTGCTCCTTCATTAAGAACCTGACAAGTGTGGTTTATAAACGATTCAAATCTGGAGATTTTGACATCAACGACAAGAAACACGGAAAGATGCCAAAAATGTTCAAGGATGAGGAACTTAAAGCATGGATAAAGCTTATTGGCTAAAGATAATGCTCAAACACAGTTAGTGGCTTCTCTCAATGTCACTCGACAGGATGTTTCACTTCGTTTGCAAGCTATGGGAAATATCGAGAAGGAAGGAAAATTTTTGCCTCGTGAATTGAGTGAAAAAAAAAAAAGGCAAATCTAAGAACGATATCTGAAATCCTGCTGGATGCTGTTATACTCCATATTTGAATATCTTATTTTAAAATAATCCTTATTTTTATTTATTATGTTTTATGACATGTTTGGGGGATTGGTGAACGGGTGGTCTAAACCCATGGCTTTCAACCACTATGATCCGGAGTCGAGTCCCGCATTGGGCACTTTTTTTCTAATTAAAAAAAAATTCTCCAATGGCCCCCGATTCTTGCAAAATTCCAACCCCAACAGCGAGTGAAAGTAAGCATATGAGGCTATAGGACATTTGTGAGTGCAAAATTTGAAATGCTTTTCACATGTGTAGACATGTGGTGTATTTACAGTAAAAGCAGTTGCCAACTTCTACTCACCATAACTAAAAGGTAATAAGATCAAATCCAAATAAATTAATAGGATGTGACGTTTCGGTAATAACGTTGTTACCATCATCAGACAAAAGAATTTAAAAAATATATTTTGTAATTTTAATTTTTTTATTCCTTTGTCCGATGATGGTAAGAATGCTGTTACCAAAATGTCACACTCTATTAATTTATTTGGTCTTATTCATCTTGTAGTTCTAAACTATAATCCAAATTTTATCTTATCATTCTACCCCGCCATGAATATCATGGCATGTTACCATGTGCACTAGGGATAATTCACCCCCATTTCTTTTGTTGGCTGGTATTGTGATCAGGGTGCATGGATCTGCTCCATGGACAAGACACCACCACTAGGGATAATAATGGGAAAATAATCAATGACATGTTTGTCTTCTCACCCTAGCTATCACCTCAGGATTGACTGTTGTGTGAGCAGGTACACCTTCCAGCCATGGGCCGTATCTACCTAGACCACATTGGAGGCTCGCGGCTCTTCTCCTGTGCCAACTGCGACACCATCCTGACCAACCGCAATGAGCTGATCAGTACGCGCTTCACCGGCGCAACAGGCCGGGCCTTTCTTTTCAACAAGGTGGTCAACCTCATTTATAGGTGGGTGGTGTAATCTGGATTACAATACAACTACCCATCTCTATGGAAGGGACAACACCTAGTTGTACAAAGTCTCCTCTCACATTGGTGTCCTTTGTAGAGAGGTGTCCTCTAGTGAGAGTGACCTCTCTTATGGAGATTCTACTGTATATATATATATTGATGAGACAAATACAAATGATGAGAGACGTGATGCTCAGATGGTTTATTTGGTGCAGTGCTGGACTCGTGGTCCAGGAAGGTCATGACGTTCGGGGTCTCGCCGGGCCGGTTGTAGGAGGGGATGGAGCTGTAGCTAAGGCAGGACATGTTAAACAATTCCGTTACAGTGTATTCCGATCGAGAGACTTAAGATAACTGCATGTTGTATTTAACACATTGCTGCGAAACGGTGGTCAATGGTCAAATACAATTTGAAACGGTGGTCAATGGTCAAATACAATTTATACCAGTCATCTCTGTGGTGCCGTTTCTCTCTCTCTCTCTCTCTCTCTGATTAATAAAAATTAAAATAATAATAATAATTTGTACTGCTCCTGTGTACCATCGTCGCTACTTGTTGACACACAACAATATGTTATATAAAATTATTTTATTTTAAAATTATAATTTCTAGAATAAAATACTCTGTTAAGTAACCGCCGCCAGCGCCGCCAGCCAGAGGTCCAGCCAGAGGTCGTGTCTTTCCCTATAATAAACCTATTGTTGTTGTTTCCCATTGGCTGGCTCAGACCTTTTGTAATTATGTAAATAAGTATTTTGTTTTCCTTATTCTACTCGCTTTAAAACAGGCAGTACTTTATCAAATTCTGTTTTTTTAATATATTCCTTAAGCTCAATTAAAGCTAATTCTGATCTAAACTATTTTTATGATTATTACCACGACTGCAATATCAAAAAACATATTCATGTATCAAGCAAAATGATCAATAATTCTATGAATAATATTCAAAAACAGCAGAAAATATTTTTTTGTGTATATGTATATGACTCAAAAGAAAAAAAAGACAAAATCCAAATAATTAGATTCAGTAGAACCTCTCTGTTAGGACAGCTAGTGGTAGAGTCAAAGAATAGAGAGAGATGAGGTTTCCTTTTTTAACTAAGTCTTGTTATTTTTTATTTTATTTTATTTTTTGCTTATCTCTAGTACACATGGTACAGGCCATGATAATCATGGTGGGTAGTTAGCGACTGCTTTTACTGTAAGCGCACCACATGTCTACACATATGAAAAGCAGTTCGACTTTCACTTACAAATGTGCCAGAGCCCCATTTGGTTACTTGCACTCGCTGGTGGGGTTGGACTTTTGCAAGAATCGGGGGCCATTGGAGCATTTTTTTTTAAAACAGAAAAAAGTGTCCAATGCGGGAATCGAACCCGGGTCGTAGTGGTCGAAAACCAAACGGTTTAACCAGCCTTCCACCAACCCCCCAGTCCTTGTTATTTAGGTCTCAAGTACCTCAGTCCCACTCTTTGTGAACATGTGGGGACTGACATTTGGAGTTTTGGCAGCAGGATCTGTGTCAGAGATTTAAATCCATAGTTGTATAACACAAGTACAGTAACCTCATCGTTTGATTCCTATTTTTATTTATTCATTGTTGTTATTCCATCTTTTTGCTGTATACCACAGAAATGAATGGGTGTACTTTGACTTGGTCACCCTTCTTTATTCATTTATTGTTTATTGATATTTCTTTTAAAGAAAAGAGACAAGTTATCCTCCAGAGAATCCAGACCCAGAAACAAA
>CP092874.1:36939708-36983176 GCA_030710605.1 Cordylochernes scorpioides
CGTTTATTCGTTGATTCTTCAAAAATTAGCTTGAAAGCTGTTCTCCTTCACAACGGAAATAAGTTCCCATCAGTGCCAATAGCACATACATCCAACAAGAAAGAGACTTACGAAAACATGAAACACTGCTTTTGAAAAAGGTAGAATATGAAAGATACGGTTGGAAAATATGCAGCGATTTGAAAGTCATTGCTCTCTTGCGTGGATTACAGCTTGGATATACAAAATTTTGTTGTTTTCTGTGTGAGTGGGATAGCAGAGATAGGGAAAGGCATTACATTAAAAAAAGCTGGCTAAACCGTGAAATCTTTACTCCAGGACATAAAAATATTGTAAATCCTCCCTTAATCGATTCAGAAAATATTTACTTACCACCATTACATATTAAACTGGGATTAATGAAGAACTTTGTCAAGGCAATGGATCGAAATGCCAGTGGATTTGCCTACCTAAAACAAAAATGTTCTAGCATAAGTGATGCGAAAATTGAAGAAGGCATTCTCGTTGGACCTCAGATTCGAGAATTGCTGCAGGATGGAAATTTTCAAAATAGTTTGAATGAAGTTGAAGCAGCAGCATGGAATTCCTTTAGAAACGGTTGCAAGAACTTCTTAGGAAGTGTCAAGGCTGAAAATTACCGACATAGTTAATGATCTGTTGCTTTCCTACAAGGCACTGAGATGTAACACGTCTCTCAAGATCCATTTCCTGCATTCACATCTGGATTTCTTTCCAGACAATCTTGGTGCAGTTAGCGATGAGCATGGTGAGAGGTTTCATCAAGATACATCAAGCATGGAGAAGCGGTACCAAGGTAAATGGAGTCCCGGTATGCTTGCTGACTACTGCTGGACACTCAAGAAGGATGTACCACAAGCAAAGTATAGAAGAAAATCCACTGTCACTACTTTTCAATAAAATAAATATATTTCGTTCACATAGGCCTATATATTAAAAACATTTCCAAATTTCGAGTAGGTGTATCTCAAAATCTTGCGTGATAGAAAAAAAACTGATTGTATATTTGGAATCAGCACAAAGAGTTAAATTTAGATATGATGCTGTTTCTTTTGGGACAAAGAAAAATAATTTTTGATAAGCCAGTGAAATGTAATAAGGTTTATGCAAAAATGCTTACGTAATATTTTTTGCATTTTTTTTGTATTTATCCCTATACTAAAATAAAAAGGCTGTCACGCAAAAACCATGGGTGATGGAAAAATTCTGATTAGATTTTTGAGTTCAGCATGAAAAGTTACACTAGAAACACCATCAGGTTCTCTTGGGCAAAAATGTTGTTGACCAGTGTTATTATACCAAGTATGCTGAAACAAAGGCAGTATCAGAAGCAACCGTGAAATAAGTCTCTACGTTTTTAATCGAACATATTATTTTACGTCACAGGGCCCCAAGATTTCTTATTAGCGATAGAGGTCTACAATTCACTAGCAATTTGATGAAGGAGGTAATGAAATTGTGCAAAGTTAAACATTGCTTCACAACGAGCTACCACCGCCATGAGTTGGCGCCTCGACAACTCAAACATGGAAAGGAAAAGTTCAGTAGATCCAATCGGTTGGGTCTCTTGATGGGCCGTCCATAACTTGACACAACATTCGGGGTTTCAATGTGATGCTGCTCTTGTTGTGAAATCAAAGGGTCCTCTTCAGTTGTCAATCGAACTTCTTGTGTGGGAGATCGCTCCGCTAGAGGGTCTCGACAACTTGTCTCGGGCGTTATCTCTAAATTGTAGAGTTTTTGAATAGGTCGTATTTTATCACTTGATGAAGTTTTCACTTTCGCAACCCTCACAAGACCGTCTTTTCCTGGATAGAGTTGGATTATTCTGGCTAACGGCCAGTGTAGTCTCTTTAAACTCTCTTGTCCAATGAGAACCATGTCTCCCACCTTGAATGGTATGGTAGTCTTCAGGCGTCTCGTTTCTTGTCTCAGGAATCCAAAATATTCGATACGAAATCGTTCTCTAAGATCTTCTCGTACACGTTTGATATATTGATATTTGCGGGAGAGGGTCTGGTTATCAATCAAGTCCAGGTCTGGAACGCCAACCTCTCTGACCTCATGTAAGAACAATGAAGGTGTCAATGGAGCGAGATCCTCACTTTCTTCCGTTAGGTAGGTCAGAGGGCGTGTGTTCATCAAGCTTTGGACGTCACACATTACCGTGGGCAGTTCTTCATATCCCAAGGAGGTTTGACCGAGAATCCTAAAGAGCAATTGTTTCATCATTCCAATCAAACGCTCCCACCATCCATCCCACCAAGGAGCACCAGGCGGTATGAATTTCCAGGTGATGTTTTTCAATGTGGGATCACATTTTAATCTCGAAAAAGCAATCTTCTTTAAAGTATCAGTCATGCCTCGGAAATTAGTCCCGTTATCCGAATACACAATCAATGGGCGGCCTCTTCGAGCAATAAATCGGCGGAAAGCTTGGAGGAAGGCTTCCATAGGCAAAGATGTCACAAGTTCCAGATGAACTCCTCTATACACTGCGCATGTGAAGATGACAATCCATGCTTTCTTCTTATTCTTTAAGATAAGATGCCCAGTTAGATCAACTCCTGCTATTTCGAAAACTGCAGCATCTCGGTCTTCTTCCTTTATTCCAATTTGTAAAAATGCTTTCTCAATATCGGAAGAGACACCTACTTCATATTTCCGGAATTTATTTAAAAGTCTTGGTATAATTTCTATCAAATTGGGTTCCTTATCCAGACAGTCATTCAGGGAAAGTTTACCTCTCTTCTGGGCCGACGCATTAAAAACTGGCCTTATTTTAGAAGTTTGACTGTTTCTTTTATACACTGGTCGATGTGGCAGGTTGTGTACATCATCTAGTTTATCCTCTCTGGAATACTCTATTATCCCCTGATTTATACATTCTTCAAAGATTTGTCCATACTCTTTCATGTCTCCAACTTCTTCAAGTTTTCTTCTTACAGAACTTAGTTGGTTTTCGGCTAGGTCTCTATTCGTAGGAATCATTTCCTTGTCTTGCACCCAGGGTAGAGCTACCTCATAGCGCTCCTCAATATCTCGCGTCGTGGTGTGGGCGAAATGTTCCTCCATTTCAGCTTGTAACGACTGATTCTTCTTCTTAACCTCCGCGTCAGAGACTCCAATTGCATCTAATTTCCACAAGTTTTCTAGATCCAAAGATAAAAGTGTGGTCACGCAAAGGGAGCTGGTGTCATCTCTCACCTCCGTTGGAGGAATCTTTCCCATCACAGTCCATCCTAGTTTGGTACGGATTGCCACCAGTCCAGATGAGATTCTTCTCTGCGCATCGGTTAGCAATCTCCCGGCGATGTCCGCCCCTATAAGGACTTCTATACGGTCTCTCATCAAATCAGACACGTCAAGTTCTTCACTCCCTTCTAAAAATGATCTTGGACACCGGAGGTATGCTTCCACAGATAAGGGGTTGACCTAGTGCTTCAAACTCACAGCGATAGGAATTATTGATGTCCGATAAATGAATGGTATAGACCTCATGTTCAACTACGTTGGTACTCGATCCTCCAAACAAGGAATGCCAGAAGAACTCTCTCCTTGATTGTTCGTATTCCATTTCCATTGCTGTGCTATGTAAAATATATGATCTTCGGGATCCGGTGTCTATTATAGCCCGTGCCGTCTTCTCCGTTCTGTTCCCTTTGAGGGTTACTCTCAAAGTAGGTAACAAGACGTCTGGGGAGGTTGGCGAGAGTTTCATCTTGCACCGTTGGAGACTTGGAAGATCCACCTCTATCTAAAATCAGTTTTGTGCACATGACATCCAGGTGGGAAGACATGTTGCAGATCGAACAACGGACAACATTTATGCAAAATTTACTTAAATGAGAAGGCCGAAGACATTTATAACAAACGCCTTTTTTCCTCATGAGTGATCGCTTTTCGTTTAAGCTCATATTAGCTGCAAAGTCACACTTAGGGCTTCCATGGTTGTCTTTACCACAAAATACACATTCATTCGATTTGTGAACTGAATTCAAAAGTTCTGAAGCTGTCGCAATTGGTTTTTTATTGTAGAATCTTGTCTTTGGATGTTTGTTTAATAAATTAGGTTTAGAAGTTGATTCATTCCCGGTACCGATTTCGTTTCTAAAACTCCTCTCCCGTGCAGTTAATTGTCTTTCTAGAAAGGTAATCAAGTCATTAATTACGTAACCTGTCGGGAGTTCTTTATTCAATTCCAAATTAAGGTCTGCAGGTAGAAGCTTTATTATTATCTGGCACAACAGTTGTCTGTAAACATCAATGGACACGTTTAGTGACTCGAGACTTCTTATTTGAACAGAAAGGTTGTCAAAAAGTTCGCGGAAGGTTCTTACATCGCTTGACGTTTTGAGTGGTCTCATTGACAACAAATTGTTCATATGTCGGCTAATCAAAATGTCTTCTCGCCCAAATCTGTCTTTAAGCAATTTTATAGCTTTCTCATAATTGTCCGCAGATAAAGCGAAACCTTCGACTGTGTTTAGTGCAGTTCCGCCGAGATGTGACTTCAGATAGTTAAATTTATCGATCGGGTTCAGTGAGTTGTTCTGGTGAATAGCTGCATCAAAAGAATTCCAGAACGTCAGCCACATTCACTAAAGTTTCCATAAAATTTCGATATCATCAATTTCGGAAGTTTCACAGTCGTGCAGGAAGGTACATAATGTCTCATTTCATTTTCATCTATTCGTGAGTTCGAATTCGGTATATTTTCGCCATGAAAATCTGATTGGCGAATCTTTTTATTTGCCCTAAATCTCCAAGTAATATATTTCTCTCGATATTCCTCTACGCCCTGTAATTCCCTCTCTAAATCGTCAGTTTCAAGAAGCGTTTCTATTTTGTGATCAACTAATTTGAGTTCATTAAATGATTCATTCAATTGTTCTAATAATTCTTCAAGTTCAATTCTCATTAGCGTGTCAAGTCCACTTTCAATCTTATTGCATGTTTTCGTTAAATATGATCTGTTAATAGCATTCTTCTTTTTTAAACGTAGAATTAATTCTTCCGCCATCATGTAAACAAAGCGGCAAGTAGGGTTAGCTAAGCGAGTTCCAAAATGGTCAGCTCAAAATGCTTCTTTTTTTTTTTTTTTTTTAGAATCTACCTTCAACAGTCCTGGCTGGGATACCAAAAATATTGCGATTTCACCGCCACTCTGTGTTGTGACGACGATCTAAGTTCTATAGAGGTAGTCGATCACCTCTATTCTTGGTCGGCGGGGTTGAAGGTTCAAAATTAAGGTGTCGCTGCTTATAGCACTATTAAAATATTAAACGAAAACAGGAGGGAAAATTATATTTATTATAAATTAAGAAAATAAGTAAATTAGTTTTTAATTAATTATATATTTAAATATTTACACTAAAAGAATCGGAGATCAGGGCAAATTCTCGTGTTCGAAAGTTGTTTACAGGTTCTTCTGTATTTGTTTTCTCATTTTAGCCGCTGCATCCCCGTAGCCGCTTCGGTCGGCCTCCCAGTGGCTGCTGCGAACTCCTTCTTTTCCAACACACAGTGATAGGCTTAGCAAAAATACGAGGTTTCTTTTTAAGGATTTCAAGTTGTTTTGTACTCACGTATTTGTAGTTAAGAGGACATCCCTTTTGATATAAACTAATATATATTTATTTAAGGAACGACTTGTTCCAATACAAATATTGCTAAAACAAGCGAGCGATAAACAAAACAGAAAAGGTATGAAGCGTAGAAGTAGTGTGACGTCAGCACCGATGATGATAAAGTCAAAGTCTTCGTAACACACAGGCTACTCGCCATTTTTCCTGTTGTTTGGGAGGGAACCCATTTCTCTCTTAGACGACGATAATATCCCAATGGACAGTAACATGGATGATTAGAGGAATATATAGAAAACTACTTAGATAAAATTGCAAGGACGAGACAGGTAGTCATTAACAACACAGAGAAGACTCAGGAAAGGATGAAAAGAAACTATGACAAAAACACAATGAGAAAATCTATGAACTGGGACATTTAGTGGCAGTTTGGACACCAGTCAGGAAAATCGGAAAATGTGAAAAACTATTGAGAAAATATTTTGGCCCATATCGAATATTAAAGAAGCTGTCTAACGTAAATTACTTAATTGAGCCGAAAGATAATCCTGGCCAAGACCCATTGATTGTCCATGTCTCAAGACTCAAACCCTATTTTGAGAGAATTGATGAGGTAACTCACGAGGACGTGACGACCTCTGGAGAGGGGGAAGTGTTGCATCATGGCTAATGAACCTATTTTATTTTAATTTGTAATATTATTTTTCATATATATTAAATATATATTTTATATTTATTTATTTTATTAAACAGAATATATGTATTATAAACAGAATTAATGTATTATATAATCATCATTTGTATTTAGGTACACTGTGTGACTTCACTGCTCTCTTTGATGTGAGAAATAAATAAATAATTCTGGTGGCTACTCAATGTAGAGTTATCTCATTATTCCCTTATATAAATTTGTAGGATTGTTGAAACACGCTCTGGTAAGATGCAAGACCCAGCACAGGAGAGAATCAAGGTTGAAGAGTCTGCCAAGCCGCAACCTGGTGCAACAATATTTAAAAATTAATTTGTCTAACCTTGATATCCCGACCACCCCAATACTCAATAACATCAATACTCTAGATATGGCATTCAACTCAACTAGGTTTCATTCCACTTCAGCATAAAAAGGAAATTAATACAACAATTAAGTCTCAAAAAGAACAACTTACCAAATTACCTCTACCTTTTGACACCCTTCCCAGGAAGTTTCTGCAACATCTTCGTACACATTCATTTTTAGCAAATCTTTATTGTCTTAGTAAAGTCTGATACAGCCTTTTATTGTTTATTTTCGAAACGCCAAAAAGTGACAAAAACAAATCAAAAAGGTGATGGGTTCCCCGGTTTGGATAGTTGAAAAGGGAGGATACAAAAGGGGGGAAAAACTCTGTAATTGATTAAGAGTTGAGCTAAAGCAAAGATCGAGCATATAATATTGTCAGAGCAATGGTCTAAAGATGGAAACAGCCGCGACACTATTATACAATTTCATCAGACAACCCATGAAATCGTTATTAAATTGGGCAATCTATAAAACACTGAAACACAGACACTCGCGGCAATGTATGTGGCCGGTAATTTATGGGAGACTTGATTATTAGTAACATTCCCTTCAAATAGGTAAGAAACATACAACATTTCATTTAAACAGTGGGAATAGCACCATAAGGCAAATTATGTATGAAATAGGTAACAGAGGAAACAAGAAAATTTCTCTAGATATTTATTTAAATATCTTAAAATTTGGGAACATGTCTATACTGACGAGATATGCTATTTACATAGTAAAATTTAGATAGAGGTGACCTGAAGTTACTTTATAGCCCTTTAGGGCCCATGCGAAATCTAGGTTGGCTACTACACAAAAGGGGGGGGAAGGCGCTAAGTCATAATGACAAATGGCTTACCTTTTCTCGAAAGTGCCGGCAAAGGTCTGGTCTCCTATCTGCAGACTGTCCTTTCACTGAGCGACTCCGATCGAATATCCTGCCTTTTGGCAAAGAACCTTCTTTTATTCATCTCTCTCTCCATTTTCATTCGCCGAAAGAAACACCAATCAAAATGGCGAACGGCTCCAGTATCAATTTCATAGACGCCCCAGGCCTCATCAAAATAGAACATATAGTATTACCAAAACAAAAAAATCTAAAAAGAGAAACAGTCATGGCACTAGTGTAAGATTTCAGACTCCAGGCCTCTTCCATCAAAATAGAACATATAGTATTACCAAAACAAAAAAATCTAAAGAGAGCAACATCAACGGCGATAGTGTAAAATTTCAGACGCCAGCCCTCCCATCCACATGGATTGAAATACCATCCTCCCTTTTTCTCGGGACGATATATATATATCGCCCCCCCCCTCCGTCTTAGCTAAAATTGACACAGGCCCCTTTTCACTTGAACTGTAATATAACGCTTTCCTTTCTCGGTTCAGTCTTTTAGAGATCTTCCTTCTCCATTTTTTTTTTCTGGTCACCTTTACCTAAATTTTTGGTGAGGGGAATATATGTACATATGAAACAACAGTTTCCAGCTCGGATGTCTCTGGATGTCTTCTTCTTTACCAGGCATCAGCTTTCGGCATGGAAGTCTGGTGTCATCTGTTGTCTAGGTTTCTGGGCAAAAAGAATGGTCTGTAAGTCTATGTGGGAGGGAAGCCATGTATCCATTTGATTTGATTATACATACGCCTTCTGTTGGGGTATGGTTACAAAAACGTGCCCCAACAATCCTCCCCCTGCCAAGTAATGGACAAATGCGTTTGTGCTATTCATTATTCATCTGCCTTTCATCAGTTACTATGAAAGCAGGCCCATTTCTAGCAAAATGCATTTTCCATTACTAGGTGAAGCCAGGTGTACCGAAACCTATAGGGAAGATAAGGCTAATCAAAATGATGGTATGCTATTCTAGATGTTTATTATTCCGAACATTAGTGGGCATTGTGCATCCTGGCAAAGGGGTTTTTATGTGTTATTATTCTGTCAGCACACTGTTATCAACATAGGTTATGGGGGACAGTCATATCATATGTATGGAAGTAAGCAAGGTCATCTGTCTTACCATTCATGGGTATATATACCACCCTTCCACTTTCTTCTTTGGCCTTGAGGAGTAGGCCCTCCTTGTGGTAAGTCCTCTCAACCCCATCCTTGCCTCTTGTGGTGCTGGATTCATTGCTACCTTCTTTCTGCTAACAATACAGTTAGAGTATTTCCCTATTACATATTATATATAAAAATTTGGGCGCCAAGAAGTCGTTTAGAAATAACTGACTAGTCCAACTCCTAAAATATGCCAGCATCTTTATTTAAGTACCAATCAAGACATTCGTGTGGTATAGTTATACATATACAATCAAAGGAAAGGATAATTATAGTTAGCTGAAAGAAATATCTTGATACATAATGATTAGCCTATGACATGATGACTTTTGCTAAATAAAAAAAAAAGTTTACAGAAAACAAATTGTGAAAGTAATTATTAAATAAGGCACGAATATGTAATGATAAAATGAATCCTTCCATGTTATATGATGGGTATAATATATATATTGAAGAAAACACGTATCATGCAGATAGTGATTAAATATGATAAAAAATCATCCCATGATAGATGATAAAGAAAACTACTACAAAATTATATATGATGACAAAATATATATACTTATACAAGTAAGGCGGATAAAAGACAATAAGGATAAAATAGATCATGCCTTGAGGGAAGAATAAGCCATGACTACATGTTAAAAAAAATCGCAACATGGCCGGTAAATATTACTAATATCATGAATATCAAAGGAAATAAAATTGTTGAAATGAATAGCATATGATTATAATATAATATATATGATATAAAATAATAACATATTCAATTAGAAAATGAAAACACATTATATATATTTGTGCGCTGAAGGTTCAAGGTTTAGTATCTCAGTTAAGTTTTTCAATCTTATTCAGTCTGGAATCACGAGTTGGTCACTGGGTAATATTCGTCTATCCCGATCCTACTGGAGGGTGTGTTTTCTCTTATGTGTTAGATTCCTCTAATTACAATACTCTCTCAACCCAGATGGGAACGTCATTTAGAATCTTGGTCAAATGGAGCATAGCCCAGACCTCTATTAAACTACACAGTCCATTTAAATCTAGGGTGACAACCGTATGAAGAGAATTTTTCTGTTTTGGCAGAGCGACTAATCAATTTCTACTATTTTGTTTGTGACTCCGTTTACCTTGTCTCTGGGGTGTGTACAGTTCAGCTACCTCCCCCTTCCAAGAAATTCATATTACTTTCATCTACTAATATACCCTCTATTCATTGACCTGAATCCTACAAATCTACATCTTATAAATTTGAATTTTATCAATCTGAAATTTTGGTTCTTTTACAAATTCCTTCAGAATTCTACTCCCTGTATAACTGCTCTTAATTCTACTGTCCTCAATACAACACTTCTAAAACTTTGACTCATTGGCTCGTTCTGGCGTCTCGTTCGCGGTCCTTATAGTTAACTAATACTTTAAAATCTTATCCTATCATGAAACGAGTTTAAACTCGTTGAAGGTCTTAATAATTACTTATTTTGCCTCTCGAATCGGTCTTATACTCGAATTCATTCCAACAAAACGTATGGCAGGGCGAATCCTTTATTAGAAGAAACTTCCGCTAGCTATGGGGAATCAAACTGGTACCAAAAAAAATTCAATAGACGGAAACACTTCGTCTAGAATAACTGGGCAATCTCTGCCTACATGCCAATCTTACAGGACCTCCCGTCTAGAACACCCTCGCTCCAGCCACGCTAAAAGCGTCGAAACTACGGTGTCAGATCGGTTACCCAAGGTCGCGCCGTTATACCCCAGGCTATACGGCATGGCAAAACAAATCCCCCATCCTGCATAAAATTCAATCTATACCTCTTCGTTCCCTCTAATGAGGGGAAGTTTGGTGGGGTTTCTGGTCTGATCATAACCTCCCACAACCTTCCAGTCTGAGAATCGAGATATGATCATTATCTACGACTCTTAAAATTCAAGTTGATATAAATAACAAAGAGTACTTGATTACCCTAGTAATAGAAATTAAAATTTTATACTCCCGAAAGGGGAGACCTAACAAAATGGAGCGAATACCTTTCCTAACAATAGAGTTGTACAGCCCTGTGAGGCTATCGTTCCTAACAAAAAAAGAAATCAAATTTAAAATTGAACCTATTGGTTCCCTATTCTATGCTAAAGTACCTTTGGTCTTTACAGTATAATTGTTTTTAACCTTCTTACACATTCATTAAACCAATCCATTCATACACCCCCCCCCCCCATCATTCACGGTTTGCATACAAACTAAAGTTAAAAGCTGCTACACAAGCCAAAGTACTATAATTATCATCATTGATAGATCCTAATAATAACAAAATTTTCAGGACAAATGTGAAATCAAATAAAGTTTCTAATTAAAACAAAGTGGGGACTAATGCCCTATTAACTTAAATTAATGCCTCATACAAACTCTATATATACTAATACTTTATACTTGATAAATGATTGTTAATAAAATGGTTAACAATTCTAAATAATCTGAAAGCTAACCTACCTAAAAAAAATGTAATTTCAAAAACTGCCCTTGCTTTGACACTAAGTGGCTATTCACGACAATTCTATAAAGACACACACAAATTACAATGGCGAATAAAGGACCATTAAACGTGACACCTCATAAAAGCGGAATTGAGTCACTCCCCTAGCCACCGTGGGTGAAGTCACTTTCTTCCTACTTCACCTTGCGTCTGTCCCCTTTGCAGTAGTCCGACCTCAACACTCTATTGAAAGATGGATTTATAGGGTTTACGATTCACTACCCAACACTAACATTCTCAAGTGCTTTCCGAGGATCGACTACGATCTGGGCCTACTTAACTTCTACCCCTGGCTTAGGGTCCCTATACTTCACAACTTTACTCTGAAAGATTGACCTTTCATGTCCTCATTAGAAACCTATTTCAAAGCTACTACCTGAAGGCCAGGGATTATAGGGTTTCTGAATTACCCAACACAAGCCATAGGATGCCTATTAGGTTCGTTGTTTTAGACATAGCCCCCCCCCTCTAAGTTGTGATTTCCTACACCTTCCTTCACCTATTACTCCTGGTAATAACTAAAATTTCAGATTTACACTAAATAGTTAATTCACAGTGGTATACATTATTCTCATTAATCTTTGAAACTCGGGTTTTAACAAGAAATAGTTTGTATTAAAAAAAAAAGGAATCCTAATGAAGCTCTATTTAAAAAAAAAAGGTTTAAAAAAAAAAAGGTTGAAATCTCTAAACTTCTCATTCTATCGAGTTGATTCTCCGTACACACTCCAAAATCCTAGTTAGAGGCGACAGTCTAAGCAGAATTTACACTGTGTGGGCCTTTTCACCCTTGTAGACCTGCGTAAAGTTAAACTGTTCACACTAACTCTGTCAACTTCCCCTCGTCTCATTACTTCTGAGTTCGCTCTGGTTGTATTGTTGGATAAAATTGTAACATAACAATAAAAAGAAACTAAAATTTTCCTAAATCATATCCTGACAGGTTGTACAAGCTCTTCAAAACGGTGTGTCATATTAAAACAAGGTTGTGAGACAACTCTTAATTATATACTATACTAAAAATGAGGCTGAGCCAATTCTACACTAGGAGAACACGAAAACCCAAGATGTAGTCCTTGTAGCGAGCATGGAGCCCTATCACAAAACCCGAAGTGCAAGGAGGACAGAGTTTCCTGGTATTCCCTCTTATCTGGCATGACCGGTCGGGGTGAACAGTCGCGTCACGTGAAAGGAGGAAATATCTGAGTTCCCCCCTCTTGCTCTAACTGTTGGGTCGATTTGGCTCATGTAAATAGTAACTCTTATACTATATCTAAAATCTCTCATATAACTTATTAAATAAAACGGTGTAAAAACTGTGTTCTATACAAGGATAAGGTTGTGACAATTTTCTCTAAATGACACACTAATATTAAAACAAATTGTGAAGATCTTTAAAGATGGCAACAAACACTACAGTAAGGTTGTGAGACGGTATTCTGCACAAAAACAAGGTTGAGACAAATAACACACAAACCCTGAAACATGGTGTTAAAGCTCCTTTCAACACTTAGCACTAGAACACATGTTTAAAAAAAAAACTGCAAACTGTTTAAAGTTCACCATAACACTAAGACCTATTTGCTATTTAATATATAACCTAATATTGTAATTAATAAAGACCTATCTATATTAAATAGTGTATACAATCGCTGAAACTTATGTAAATCAGCTTACACAAACCCCCAGTGCATAATATGTCTTATTTTAAAAGAAATAGTTCTATCGAGGCGATATTGCGGTCGACAGCTACGCTTTATACATTAAATGTACTTTCTTCTATCAACCTTTATCTACTATTTACAAAACTCTTTATCCAACCCCTTCCAATTCTTTCTCTTTCAACATCTTTCTGCATCTCTCTATCTCTTTCTCATCAACATTCAACGCTTTCTCACTCTTTTTATCACTTTCAACACCTCTTTCATCACCTCTCTCTCATCTCTCTTCCATCATTTTCTACACATTTCACTGCCTTTTCATCCCTCTGGTGTTTCCTCGAAACCCGTCATCGGGATCTGGATCCCGATCTATTATCACTCTTAATTTTGACTACTCTATTCCAACAGCCTATGACCTTTAAGCTTTATAACTCCATATACACTCGGCGGGGTAGTTACCTTGTTAAGAAAACCTATAATGTCATAGATCATTTAGAGAGAGAACATAACAAATTTGTGCGAATAGTTTGCTTCAACTATTGATTGTAAGCCTATTAAACTCGTTCTCTCTAGGTTGGCTCGCTCATTAATCTTCAATCTACGTTCAATAGTCATATTGAGTTCACATGGATGCTAAACGTAAACTGTATTAAAATGGTGTAGTTTTCTAGTTTTCGAATTATATGACAGTTAAAAAAAAAATTCTGGAAATATCTCGCACTGGCTACTATAAAAAAATTGAATGGGGTACAACTCCGATCTTACAGGATACCTCATGGCTCATAGAATTGAATCGCTCATTTCTCACTAAAATATTCACACAGGTATGGAGGTATCCAGTGGTTCTATAGCTATTGGTCAACTAAATTAATTGGTGGCAGAAATTGAAGTTAGTTTAAAGGCTCATGTGCTGTTTTGTCATGCATCTTTATGTCATCTGCACAGGAAAGTGTCGCCTCAAGGACCTAATTCTGGGACTAACATCCGCTGCACATTTCAGGAAGGAGTGGTCGTCCATACAATAGCAAGATATCATTTTGCTGCCAATGTACAATGTTGAGCATTTTCCATGTCGTCATTTTGTCGATCCCCAATCTTCTAGGGTGTTTCTTTAAGCATTTCTCGATATCGTTTAATGCTTTATGCGATCCCGCCCGGCATTCAATAAGTATTATTTGATCGTACCATCTCCAGGAGACCATCCCATTGCGGCCGAACCATTTCCACCCAACTTATAACGCCGTCCATATCGCGTAATTGAAATTAGTGTAAAACTCAAAGAATAAGACCTTAATCTCTTAATTCTTTACTAATTTCAGTTGGCTCAACATAAATCTTCTCAATTATTATCTTAGTACAGTGGCGTGACATGTCACATTTCTTCTAGTTCTTTCGCAAGCTCGATTAATCCCAGTGAAAGCCCGTCCAGGCGTCAATCCCGTGCTAACCCGTCATGCATGACTTCAAATTTGGAAATTATTAGACCTGAATATTTGCAGTGGCATCTGCTTCCACTGAAAGTTTTTAAGACACAAGGCTGCCTCTTATCTTGTTTAAATCACTGTCTTTACTCCCATATGCCTGTGTTAACTTTAACCATGACCTTATCAATTCTCAAAATTCTGCCTATCGAATATCCTGAGGATCAATGTTCTTCTTGTCTACGGCGGATTAACACAATAATTGTTCTCTAGAGTTATCTGCGTCGAGTGGTCAGTCTGTACTACTAATTCTCCACTCTAACTCCAGGATTCCTTTATCTACTCAGGCTGTTCAAAAATTTTCAAGACAGTTGTTCAAATCCCCAATGATAATCTGCTAAATTTCGATAATTATTGGAATTCTCATTAAACAGAATAACTACACCTTTCTGACACAGAAATATCCAGCATCAAGATATAGCGCACCGTCCAATTTCTTTATTTCAAGACGGTGTCAAATTACAACTGAAGGAACATACTAAACATATAACTGGTTTAAATTTCATGTAATCTCATCATGCCTTCTGCTGGCAAATGTATACTGCAGATTTAATACTATCAAGATGGTTTTATTTGTCCTCATCCAAAAAATGTTTCAGAAATAGAATCTTGGAAATCTCTACTTAAGGCAAAAAAAAATTGCACATTTATCAATTTAAGATAACCTTCCCTTGTCAGAGTGTATACAGCTGCCAAGCCAAATACGCAGGGGAGACAGGAAGGAGAGTCAGCAATAGAATATATGAACATAGACGCAACGTTATTAATCAAGACAATAGGTCTCTAATTTTCCAATACTGCAAAGGAACAGGTCACACTTTCGCATTAGGAGAACCTAGAATACATTACAATAACATAAACAGCAAATATATAAGGCTTATAATTGATTTTCTATTATTCAGAAAACACAATAGCATTAATAGAAAATAGATTTGCCCGAAACATATAACACAATATATCCTGGTACCAGCTAATAATATCAACAATAATATAATTAACTTATATGTAATAGCCAATAACTATTATAAAACTACTTAAATAATAGAATTTCTAACCTATAAGATAATTCATAGAATATAGCAAACAATAGTAGAATATGTGTAATACCTTAATCAAAAAAATATGTCTTAAGAAAACAAATAATATGCAAAACTTTCTAATGTATATATATATATATATGTACATAGAATCATAATAGTTTTAGCATCAGGCGACGTTATATTTTCTTGATATATTGTATATGTTTCTCCTGTAGAAGGGCGGACAAGCTCGAAAGCTCGAGAAGACCAGAATAAAAGATACTCATCCCCATAGACGTTTTACTTTGATATCAGAAATCAATGATAATATTAAGGTTTTGCCACAAACAATGTGAATCGTAAAAGACAGCGGCGAGAGATGCGGTATACACCGCCTCAACATAACTTTCATTGCCTGATAAAATGCCAGTGAAACGGAAAGCATAAATTAAAATTTACGATTTATAATAGACTGTTAATCTCAGGATGCGTGGACTACTTCACCAATACTTAAAAATAGTATGGCTTTTCATTAGGTATATATTTCTAAAGTATAGGGGAAGAAACATATACTAAATTCGAGCCCCGCGGCGGGCGAAATGTTGGGTTCCCCGGTTTGGATAGTTGAAAAGGGAGGATACAAAAGGGGGGAAAAACTCTGTAATTGATTAAGAGTTGAGCTAAAGCAAAGATCGAGCATATAATATTGTCAGAGCAATGGTCTAAAGATGGAAACAGCCGCGACACTATTATACAATTTCATCAGACAACCCATGAAATCGTTATTAAATTGGGCAATCTATAAAACACTGAAACACAGACACTCGCGGCAATGTATGTGGCCGGTAATTTATGGGAGACTTGATTATTAGTAACATTCCCTTCAAATAGGTAAGAAACATACAACATTTCATTTAAACAGTGGGAATAGCACCATAAGGCAAATTATGTATGAAATAGGTAACAGAGGAAACAAGAAAATTTCTCTAGATATTTATTTAAATATCTTAAAATTTGGGAACATGTCTATACTGACGAGATATGCTATTTACATAGTAAAATTTAGATAGAGGTGACCTGAAGTTACTTTATAGCCCTTTAGGGCCCATGCGAAATCTAGGTTGGCTACTACACAAAAGGGGGGGGGAAGGCGCTAAGTCATAATGACAAATGGCTTACCTTTTCTCGAAAGTGCCGGCAAAGGTCTGGTCTCCTATCTGCAGACTGTCCTTTCACTGAGCGACTCCGATCGAATATCCTGCCTTTTGGCAAAGAACCTTCTTTTATTCATCTCTCTCTCCATTTTCATTCGCCGAAAGAAACACCAATCAAAATGGCCAACGGCTCCAGTATCAATTTCATAGACGCCCCAGGCCTCATCAAAATAGAACATATAGTATTACCAAAACAACAAAATCTAAAAAGAGAAACAGTCATGGCACTAGTGTGAGATTTCAGACTCCAGGCCTCTTCCATCAAAATAGAACATATAGTATTACCAAAACAAAAAAATCTAAAGAGAGCAACATCTACGGCGATAGTGTAAAATTTCAGACGCCAGCCCTCCCATCCACATGGATTGAAATACCATCCTCCCTTTTTCTCGGGACGATATATATATATCGCCCCCCCCCTCCGTCTTAGCTAAAATTGACACAGGCCCCTTTTCACTTGAACTGTAATATAACGCTTTCCTTTCTCGGTTCAGTCTTTTAGAGATCTTCCTTCTCCATTTTTTTTTTCTGGTCACCTTTACCTAAATTTTTGGTGAGGGGAATATATGTACATATGAAACAACAGTTTCCAGCTCGGATGTCTCTGGATGTCTTCTTCTTTACCAGGCATCAGCTTTCGGCATGGAAGTCTGGTGTCATCTGTTGTCTAGGTTTCTGGGCAAAAAGAATGGTCTGTAAGTCTATGTGGGAGGGAAGCCATGTATCCATTTGATTTGATTATACATACGCCTTCTGTTGGGGTATGGTTACAAAAACGTGCCCCAACAAAGGGATGATGATAACCTGCGTCTTGCAGATTAACATTTTCATAGAAACATATATATATACATATTTATTGCTAGCTATATATCACCATCTTCTCTCTTCAAACACGAAATCTCACAGGCGGTCTCCTCGCTCGAGGTGGGTTCCGCCTTAGGACAGGACCCTCCTCTTTCAAGGCCTCGGGGTCCAGCGAGCGAAGAGGCTCCAATGACTTTCCATCGTCTGCATCACTCTGAACCTCTGAATCTTGATCCGACCGCTGGCTAGTTAGTCCTGGCGACAGCGACTCCATATAACCTCTGTCTCGTACAACCTCCGAGATTATGGCACTGGGACCTGCTCCTCTTGAGTGCTCGGGTTGACGCTCTCCATCTCCACTCTCATCTTCCTCACCATTCCTCCACCTTTTTCTAATTTGATCCCTGTGATAGGCCTTTACCTGTCCGTGGATCAAAATGGTGTAGACTCTAGTTCCCTTCTTGCCCACAATTTTTCCTGGGATCCATTTATCACCACCTCTAAAGTTTTTACACCACACTAAATCATCTATCTGGAATTCTTCCAAATGGGTTCGCCGATCATACTTCATTTGCCTGGCTTGCTGGTCCCTAACTCTAGATGCCAAGCTGGGATGTATCAACGATACTCTGGTTCGAAGCGCACGCCCAATAAAGAGCTCTGATGGAGTCTTTCCCGTTGTCACATGCGGGGTGCTTCGATATGCCAGAAGAACTTTTGATAAGGTGTCTTGAATGGTATCCCCAATTTTCCTTTTATTTTTATCCAGGGCAGTCCTAATTGTTCTAACCGCTCTTTCAGCCAAGCCATTACTTTGCGGGTGGTACGCCGGGATCAATGTTTGTTTAATTCCATTTCCTTCCAGAAAACCTTTCATTTCACTACCAGTAAACTGAGGTCCATTATCAGATACAAGTTCCTCCGGTAGACCATAGGAAGAAAAAAGTCGCCGTAGTTGCTCAATGGTTTTGCGTGTGGTGGTCTCTCTCATTGGGATGGCTTCGATCCACTTCGAATGACTATCTACTACTATTAATAAATTAATGTTTTCCTTATTTGCAAAATCAATGTGGATTCTTTGCCAAGGTCTGGTTGACCATCTCCAGGGTTGCCATTTTCCTTTATTTGGCCCATCCTGGGATTGCTGACAGCTTCTGCACTTATTTACCAAAAACTCGATTTGGGTATCTAGATTTGGCCACCAAAAATGTGATCTTGCTACAGCCTTCATTTTGTTCATACCGGAATGAGTCTCATGAAGACAGTTCAACATTTTTATTCTGAGAGATGGTGGAATGACAACTCTCATTCCCCAAACCAAACACTCCCCATCTACAGTTAGCTCAAGTTTCCTTTGAAAATAAGGTCTGAGGTGATCAGCCACCTTTTCAGGCCAGCCTTGCTGAGTATAAAATTTGGCCAATGAGAGCACTTCGTCTTTTTCAGTTTCCGTGGCAATTTCCTCTGCTGTGATCGGCAATTCTTCCACATAGGATAAAGCATAGACATTATTTAATCTTGGAATTTCTTCACAGCCCACAGGAAAACGTGACAGAAGATCTGCATTCCCATGGTCTTGAGTTCTTCGAAATTTAATATCGTAAGTATAAGCTGACAAAATAAGCGCCCAACGCTGCAATCTTGAAGTAGATAAGGTGGGGATTCCTGATCTTGAGCCCAAAATGGTCACCAATGGCTTATGGTCTGTAATAAGAATAAATTTTCTTCCATAAATAAATTGATGAAACTTGGTAACTCCATAAATAATGGCTAGAGCCTCCTTCTCAATCTGAGAATAATTTTGTTCTGCTACCGATAAAGTCCGTGAGGCAAACATAATCGGTCTCTCCTGGCCTTCTATAATATGTGACAACACAGCGCCCACTCCAATCTGCGATGCATCAGTGGCCAAACACAATGGCAAAGTCGCATCATAAGGGACTAGCACCCTCTCAGAGGTAATGCTATTCTTGCACTTGTCAATGGCCTCTCCACATTCCTTTGTCCAAACCCAAGGACGTTTTTTGTGAAGAAGCTCATGAAGAGGCTTCAAAAGCTCTGGCAAATTGGGTATGAACTTCCCATAAAAGTTTACCAAACCAAGAAATGACCTTAATTCAGAGATATTCGTAGGCGTTTTGGCCTTCTGTATTGCTTGTACCTTATGATCTAAAGGTCTGATGCCCTCTTCCGTGACAAGATGTCCTAAATATTCAATTTCTTTTTGCAAAAATAGGCATTTTTCTTTCTTTAGTTTGATATTATACTTCGCCAAGCGAGCAAATATAGTCTTCAACAACGCCAGATGTTCTTCAATTGATGCTGTGGCTATAAGGACATCATCAATATAACAAATTACGCCTCCTATACCTGACAAAACCCTATCCATTACAGATTGAAAATAACTGGGCGCATTTGCCAATCCAAATGGCATTCTCTTAAACCTGAAAAGCCCTTTATGAGTATTTATCGTTAGTAACGGTCGGGTGCCTGGGTCCACCTCTAATTGCAGATAAGCGTTCCTCAAGTCCAATTTAGAAAAGTATTTTCCCTTGGCCAATGTGGAGAATAAATCTTGCTGTGTGGGAAGGGGATAGGCCGCAGTGTCCAAATATTTATTTAGAGTTACCTTGAAGTCGCAGCAAATTCTGATCTCTTTATTTTTCTTCGGCACTACAACCACTGGAGTGGCCCATTTACTGCTCGCCACCTCACATAGATAACCCTTAGCCACCATTTTGTCTAATGCTTCAGTAACTGCTGGCCTAATGGCGAAAGGCACCGGACGAGCCTTATGGAAAATTGGATTCACATCACACATGTTTACTGAAAATGTGAAACCTTTTATTGGTTCGGTTGTCTCCACAAATAGGGCTTGATTTTCCTTCAAAATTTCCTCAATGGTAATTTCCACAGGCATATGTTTTACCGCGAAACAGCCCAATTTCAATCTATTTATCCATTCTCTTCCCATCAAAGCCCTCTTTTCTCCTTTCACCACCAACGCTCTAAGTTTGTAAGTAATATCTTGACACTCCACTTTGACATTGATTTTACCCAGAATGGGTACCACGGTACCATCATAAGTTCTTACAATAATACTCGCTTTTTCCAATTTCAAGTGTTGAAGACTATTTTTAAAATCCTTTTCTGATATCAGTGTTAGACCACTACCGTATCCATTTCAAATTTAATAAAGTTTCCTTCTACTTTTAACTCCATCAGATAGGGAGGGTCACTTGAGGCAAAATTAATTTTATACTCAGGTATCGTCACGCTTATAATTTTCTGGACATACTCTTCCTCCTCTTCTTGGTCTCCTATCTGATGTATATTTCCCGGCTGATTCTGATGTTGCCTTAGATTTCTTCTACTGCTCCAACATATTGAGGCAATGTGTCCTTTTTTATTACACTTAAAGCATATCGCCTCCTTAAATCTACATAGTTCTTTATGCTGTTTACCACAATGTTTACATTTGCCATTCTGGAAATTTGATTCAACCTTGCGTTCCATCCTCAACTTATCTACACAATCTTCACCCTGCTCCAAGTGAAATAATTTTGTATTTTTCTCGGCCGCTTCCATAGATAATGCTATCCACAAACCATTTTATCACGTAAAGAATCCTCCAGAAAATTTCCAAAGTTGCATGAGGAAGCCAAACGCTTAATTTCCACCAAGTAATCCAAGATGCTTTCTTCCTTTAATTGCATTCTTTTAAAAAAAATGAACCTCTCTACTACAATTGAGCGCTTTGGAGAGAAGTGCCTTTTCAAGATATCTATTAGGTTATCAAAAGTTTTATCTTTAGGTAGAATAGGACTGCACAAATTCTTCAAAACACCATATGTTTTACTTCCCATGAGGGTTAGGAGATAAGCCTTTTTCTTCTCATCCCCTGCCTCCTCCAATATGAGAAACTGTTCCAATCGTTCATAAAACGTTTCAAAAGTTTCAGTTTCCTCATTATATTCCTTAAATTGGTAACTAGCCATTTTTTTCACTCTTTCTTAAATTTGCATCCTAAAACTTTGCAATTTGTGTCTTTTAAAATTTACTTTCAATTATATGCAAAATCAAAGATATTTTCTAAAAATATTTACTTCAAAATTCGAGGGTACTTACTCTTATATCCTCGTCGCCAAATGCAACATCTTCGTACACATTCATTTTTAGCAAATCTTTATTGTCTTAGTAAAGTCTGATACAGCCTTTTATTGTTTATTTTCGAAACGCCAAAAAGTGACAAAAACAAATCAAAAAGGGATGATGATAACCTGCGTCTTGCAGATTAACATTTTCATAGAAACATATATACACTTGGTTCTTTTTTTATGCGGTAGATGCGTTCCAGGGGAATCCGCATAAAAAAAAATCGCACAAAAAAAGACATACATTTATATGTAAAATGATGGATACGTTCCATTTATTAAAAAAATCGCATAAAACCTAAATAATGTTTTAAAATGCACTAGAAATCGCATAAAAAAAAGATGTATAAATAATAAGATTTAATTTTTTTCTCATCATATTTTAATAAATGGCACATATGTGTGTTAATAACAAAAACAAAACTTAATATGTAAAAAAAAAACATAAACAAAACTTTATTTAAAATCATATTAAGAATGTTTTCATCATTATTCGCTGTCTGATAATGTGCGAACCCGTTTGAGGATTGGTGCAAGATCACTTTCATCACTTGAAGATAAAATTACGTCATCAGATCTACATGGTAATGCTTCTTTAGGAACTTCAGTGATTTTTTTTTCTTTGACAAGGTAGTCAGTAATCAAACGCTGTGATGGCTTGACTAGTTCTTTGTAGAGTTCTCTGTAGCCAGACATACAAAATTTCAGATCACGTTGGAATTTTAAGGCGCGTTCTACATCATTATCATTTTGAATAAAAAAATTTTCCAATTTACCGGAAAGTTGAAGGCCTTCCCGAAGTAATTTTTCGTCCAGTGGAGTAACATCTTCCAGTTCGCTATCTACTGTTTCGAAATCTTTAGTAGTATCTACCATACTTTCCAAAATATCATCATCATTTAGGGCTTCGTCCACAAGCAATTCTTCTATATCATGCTCGCCAAAATCATCAAAACCTTCCCCACCTATTTCCTTAGCAATTGAAATAATATCTGATGTTACTATTGTTGTTCTATTTGATTCATTTTTCTTTGATACGCATTCAGGCCAAGCAGCTTTCCAACATGCATTTAAAGTTTGTGATTTTATCTCGGCAATTGCTAACGCAACATGATCTACACAGTTCAAGATATTAAATTGTTTCCAAACTTCAGTAACTGTTATTGTATCGGATTCCAGTTTATCGAAAATGAATTGGAAAGTGAATTTTACATAATATTTTTTAAATGTTGAAATAATTCCCTGATCTAATGGTTGAATTAGGCTCGTTGTGTTTGGAGGGAAAAAAACTACCTTTATATTTGGATGTTCTAAGTTTGGATGACCTGGTGCATTGTCAAGAATTAATAAGATCTTAAATTCGAGACCCATCTCTTTCATATAATTTTCTACTTCGGGTACGAAGCATTTATTGAACCATTCAGTGAAAATAGCCGTTGTTACCCAGGCCTTCTTGTTTGCCATCCAATGTACGGGCAGTGTATTTAAGTCTTTTCCTTTTAATGCACGTGGTTTTAAAGATCGATTTACAAGCAGCGGTTTTAACATTCGATCGCCAGATGCATTGCTGCACAGCAATAAAGTAACTCGATCTTTAGCAGCTTTAAAACCACTGGCATTTTTTTCGGACTTTGCAATGTAAGTACGGGTTGGCATTTTTTTCCAAAACAATCCTGTTTCATCAGCATTGAAGATTTGATGGGCACAATATCCTCCATCTTTAATAATTTTAGCCAACTTTTCAGGATATTTTCTAGCAGCTTCTTCATCTGCAGAAGCCACCTCACCTTTTATTTTTAGATTATGAAAAGAATGTCTTTTTATAAAACCAGTTAACCACCCTGTGCTGGCAGAGAATTGTGGATTACTTTCACGTGAAGATGTAGATGGCTCTGATTCTTTTAACTCCTTGTAAAATTTAAGGGCTTTCATCTTGATTAAATGTCCATCTAACGGAATTCTTTTTTGAGTTAAATCTTCAATCCAAATTACGAGAGCCTTTTCTGTTTTTTCTATTAAAGTGCCTCTTGAATATGATGAAATTTTAGAACTCAAATTTGTACCAGATCTGACTGATCTTCTTATTGCCGCTTCATTTTTTTTTTATTGCTCTTATAGTAGATTCGCCTAAATTATAACGTTTACCTATTGCTGTTGATCTTTCTCCTTTCGCCAAGCAATCGAGAATTATAATTTTGGTTTCTAGCGAAATTGCACTTCTTTTTTGTTTTTTATTATTGTCACACATTTTCTTTAAGAGGACTAAAAATTATAGAAAAAACTTAATGTACAATTACGCACTAAAATTATTCAAAAAAACTTACAATTCACTTGAGTAAATTTATCTTCCGGTTTTCGGTAGTGTAACGTCCTTGTATTTGTTGACGTTAATAAGCAAGAAGTACTTGGAAGTTTAAAAAGAAATACTTTATTTCTTTTAGGCCAACATCAGATATAGCATATTAATTATAAGACATATGTTTACATGTGGTAGATATTACAAACAGTCAAAAGGCAACTGCACAGAGTATCATCAGTGATAAATATGTGTTCACTGATAATTTACTATAAAAAGTAAATCACCAAAATATTTTCGATATTCGAATAATTTTTTTTTTCTTGCACCGCATAACTCCAAAACCGCATAAAAAAAACCGCATAAAAAGAGAACGAAGTGTATATACATATTTATTGCTAGCTATATATCAGTTTCCTTGTACCCAAAAAAAAAAAAATAGTTTTTTCTACAACTATGAGCTTATCTATATACATCAGACACCTTCAAAATTTGTATTGCTATATTTATAATATTAGAAAGGACTTTGATTTGTACAAGTAGAAATTGAAAAACTCTCAGACATGACCCCAAGTGTCAGTCATTTCCCTTCCAGGTGTCCATTTTACCATCTCCTATCAGGCTCTCCTTGGCGTCAACGTATTTAATGAAAAGGCCTTAATAAATCTCGCTAAAAACAAATCAATCTGGAGACATCTGATCATCTGAATGTCCTCCTCTAATTATGCAACAAACTAGCTATTATGGAATCTCTTTCTTGTTCTGCGTGTTTTTTAAAAGCTATATGCATATTTAATTCATATTATTCACCTAATGTTTTGATATCAAATTGTTTATTCAACTTGTAAATGAATGCTGTAAATAAAATATTTTAAATTTTAAAATTGCCTTTCTATTGAAAACAGTTGAAACGATAGGGTTTGTCAGAATAATCAAACTCATAAAGAAGCTTTTCGTGTCCGCATATTTTATCATTTTTTATATTTATGAAAGCACATTGAAAATTAACAAATTATTATAATTTTGTAATATATATAAAAAAATTAATAAATTAGAAAAACATTTGCCCTTAGCAACAGGCATGTCACAAAAAGTTTGCATCTGATAACCTTGGAAGGTTTTTATTAAACGTATTGTTGTTAAACATTAGTTCACTTTCATAACTTCTTTCTTTTAGTTTTTTTATGCTGAATTTAAAAAATTTAATAAACAAGTTGCTAGTATTGTAATAGTATTTAATATAAGTCGTCAAATACAAAGTAAGCTAATGCATTTATATATTATCTTTTTAGGTAGTCCTTTGTTTATATGAATGAAGGTAAACACAATGTATTTCAGGTGACGTATCTTTAATTGTAAACAAAGAATCTTTATTTTTGTACTTCATACATAGCATTTTTTATAGATTTTAGTGAAACCTACCTATTTTTAAATTAAAATATACGCATCATTAATATTAATATAGCAGACGAAAATTTTTAAAATACAATTTTTTGTTGTTGTTTGGCAAAATTAATGGGTTTGTAAAGAATATTTATCAATGCAACGAGATAGGTATTTTTAAAGTAAAGAAAGAAAAAAATATTAGATTACATTCATTTCTAAATATACAAATGAACACAATCTATGTATTCATATAGAAATCTTGGTAGAAGCAAACTTGAGTAATATATATATTTTTTATCATGTTTAGATTATAATGTGTGATTTAAAATAATCTGTTTATATTAGCCTCTTTTTTTTTTTTTGACAAAATTTATATTGATTAAAATCTAATAGGATCAACATTGACCCCATATATTATAAATTTGCTTAAGCTTCATGTGATTATATTTCAAGATGAAGATAGTAACTTCTGATGTTTCTTAATTTTTGAACATAACAAAATGAAATTTTTAAAATATATCAATATATAAATCTCAAAAATTTATCTGTCAGTTTATTGACAATTAAAATAATTTTATTGACATCTAGTGCATCGTAATATACATAAAAAAGTGCACAGTGTGTATTATTTAAAAATATAATTATATATGCATTATACTATGTAGAATGCTATGTAGAATGAATATGGCGCCTCTGCCACCCCTGCAGAGTTTGGTGAAGAATCACCAGCAGGTCTCCAGCGACACCACGCATTTCGTGATCTACGAAGAAAACGTGCTTCGCAGCTGTGGTGATGGCGTGGTCAGGTTATTGCTACACTTCTAAACTACTGAGCAATTATCACAAATTTTTCATGTAACCTCTTCTGATCTTGGTAATGGTTTTAGACTTTTTTTTTTAGAAATTACTTTTCATTGCAATTTTTTTTCACAGAAAATTAAGTTAAAATTTTAATGATAATGCACAATTTGGATTATAGATTATAAACATAAGGTAATAAGACTAAATCCAAATAAATAAATATTGTGTGACGTTTCAGTAACAATGTTGTTACCAAACGTCACACAATATTTATTTATTTGGATTTGGTCTTACTACCTTGTGAGTAAAAATTTTAGTTCAATTTTAAAAATTTTCAAAATTTTTATTATAACTTTTTATCAATAGCTTTTTTTATATAGCCACATCTGTATTAATCGCATTAATACACATTTTTGAACATATTCTTACTTTGTACCCAGACGCTGTTCGTGTTCTTTGTCTAATCAGAATGGCACAAAGATACACACTCGAGTTTGAAGCGATGTAGCAAAAGTTATCGCTTTATTGTATGTGGCACTAAACAGAAGGAGTACAATCAGTGGGACTTGCCTTCAACCTCCCCGTCAGAAGAATCCTTGGCGCCGTGGATGTTACTCTTGTGAAACCTTCCTCTCCACACTATACAGCCTGGACTACACCACCTTGTAGGCCGCTCTGATGTCAGGCTCTCCTGGCACCGTCTTGCAGGATCATCCACACGCCCCGGAAGTAACTCGCCGCAGATGTGACCAGACTCTGTCCTCCCCCACACACGAATGCCATTTTTGGTGCCTGACACATGGACCATCCCCTGCAGCTATAGTCCACCCATCTTCTCACAACTTTACTCTGGAATCTTGGCTTCTCGGATAGCTTGTCATCCATTTTACAATATGAAAAATTACAAATGCTATTTTTATATTAGTGAATAAGTACACTGGGAAGAAAGTGAATAAATTTGGAAAATATATAGCAGAGAGTGAGATATAGAAGTCCAACAACATTTAAGAATGAGGCTTAAAGATGTCAGAAGTTTCCAGAAAGTCGTTAAGAGAGTACAATGACCTCTCTTAAGTGATTCAGCCATTATTGCATCAGATGAAGGCCCAGTACTTTCGCATTGAAAGCTATAAAAACCTCTGATAAGCCGGAAATGCATCGCCACTTCCAAGTCAGCAGGAGCCCTTGTCACTTCATCCTTTGATGTTCCACAATGCCGCCATAGAACAGTAAGAAACCTCTTCTTAACCCTTTCCATCTCTTGCTCCTAGCTCAACTCTTTCCGTTCACGGAACTTTCCTAGTACAACTGTGTCTCTTCATTTTTATGTGTAGACATTCCCAAGTCTTCCACTCTGCCTCGACCAGGACTGCCTGTACTCTGTGAGAACTGTTAAAGGTCTTCCAAGGTGCAGAGTGGTATTGGGAAAACTCTCCACACCCTGACTGTCCCTCTCGGTTACCACAGGAGTGAACGAGAGTCGACAGGATATCAGTTACCATATATATATATGTGTCTACTAGAAATGAATGTTGTGATGAAATCATCTAACTTACTTTATAATTCAACACTTACTTTAGTTCATATTCCTTGGATTGTCAAATTAAAGAAGATAGACTGTATTGAACTTTACATTCATTAGCGATGCAGTTAGAAACATTGAAAGTACAAGGTAATAACACCAAATCCAAATAAATAAATAGTGTGCAACGTTTCGGTAACAGCATTATTACCATCTTCAGGCAAAAGTACTGAAACATCTTGTCTTCCCTAATCTACCCAGCATCCCCACCAAAATATCACGTAGAAAATTAACCCTTAACTGAATGGTGGATTTTTTTTTTATGTAACTGGACGGGTTAGGTTGATTCAACCCACTTATGTGATTTTATAAAATAAGCACTTATTTAACATAAAGAGCAAAGAGTTTTTATTTTTACCACGTTTTTTTTGATGGACATTTATAGCATCTTTTTTTGGAGTATCAGATTGTTGTGGCATCGTAGATTCCCTTGATGTACTTGAACCATCATTCTTCTCGAATTGTTGTCTGTAATTCCAACGGGAGAGAATTGAGATTACGTGTGGCCAGGTGTTCATCAGTCAATGCTCTCCCAAGAACAACAATAAAATTACTCCTTTATTTTTTATCCTTTTTTATCAATCTGATTATCGATTTTCTTTTTTTGGGAACATAGGAGAATAAAATGGTTGTTCCAGTGAAACCAAAAATAGATGTTCCTGATTCTCTATTAGGGTGCGTTTGAAATTGTGGTGGAAACTGAGGTTTGTTCTTTCTTATCCTTTCTAAATAAATATGTAAAGCCATGTTCTTTCAACTTAT
This sequence comes from Cordylochernes scorpioides, assembly GCA_030710605.1. Classification (NCBI taxonomy): domain Eukaryota; kingdom Metazoa; phylum Arthropoda; class Arachnida; order Pseudoscorpiones; family Chernetidae; genus Cordylochernes; species Cordylochernes scorpioides. The sequence goes on from CP092874.1 coordinate 36,968,109, forward strand.
CAACTAATTCTATACTGTAGTGAACCAATTGTCTGCTGTAATATTTCTATTACTCTTCCAAAGTGGTCGACTAATCTCTAAAACTTATATATATTTTGGGTTGGCAGGGATATTTCTCTCTGTTGACTTGATTGATAATTCTACTTATGCAAAGAAAGAAGTGTTATTTTATAAAAGGAAGCTAAAAAATAGCGGAAGATGGCGATTCAAGTATGAGAGAGAGCTAACACTGACAGGAAAAAGTCTCACGCTTCTGGACAGCCTGGGCGGAATCCGCCCCCACATGCAAATTTAACCCACCTCCCAAAACTGATATTTATAAATGATGAATGAAAAATGTTTGCCTCACTGTAAAATTAGAGTACATGAAAGCTGGTAGCTCTCAGAGTAAACGAAAAATATATATTTTTCCTATATTAAGTTTATGCATGGGCGGAATCTACCCACCCTGTCCAGTTAAGGGTTAAGAAAGACAAACCTCAAAAGTGACACAGAAATTTATTTAATGAAAAACCAAATCACAATTCATAAAATCACAGAGAAACAATCAGGGAAATTTGCTGAGTAGTAAAATATAAATATCAAAATTAATATTCTATTCATGAAATAATAAAATATATCTTGCTATACAATATATTTTATATTATTGGCCGCGTAAAATGACTCAGCGTTTTTTTTTTTTTAAATTATTATTATTATTTTTTTATTTTTTATTTTATTCATTATAAATTTGCTTAAACAAACTTTCATATATATTTTTTGTTTTGCATCAATTTCTGCATCTTAAACGCTAGATATTTATATGTAATATACTTGATATAAAATCTTATGCACATTTTTATTTTAAGCTCTTTAGATGTCTGTGCCTGGAAAGTCTTATTTATGGGAAGCTTAGCTTTCATCTTCAACTTCAGGAAGTGTACAACCGAAGCTCATCAAATGCTCTATATATATCACCTATGGAAACATTGCTCCTTCATTAAGAACCTGACAAGTGTGGTTTATAAACGATTCAAATCTGGAGATTTTGATGTCAACAACAAGAAACACGGAAAGATGCCAAAAAAGTTCAAGGATGAGGAACTTAAAGCATGGATAAAGCTTATTGGCTAAAGACAATGCTCAAACACAGTTAGTGGCTTCTCTCAATGTCACTTGACAGGATGTTTCACTTCGTTTGCATGGAAATATCGAGAAGGAAGGAAAATGGTTGCCTCGTAAATTGAGTGAAAAAAAAAAAAGGCAAATCGAAGAACGATATCTGAAATCCTGCTGGATGCTGTTATACTCCATATTTGAATATCTTATTTTAAAATAATCCTTATTTTTATTTATTATGTTTTATGACATGTTTGGGGGATTGGTGAGCGGGTGGTCTAAACCCATGGCTTTCAACCGCTATGATCCGGAGTCGAGTCCCGCATTGGGCACTTTTTTTCTAATTAAAAAAAAATTCTCCAATGGCCCCCGATTCTTGCAAAATTCCAACCCCAACAGCGAGTGAAAGTAAGCATATGAGGCTATAGGACATTTGTGAGTGCAAAATTTGAAATGCTTTTCACATGTGTAGACATGTGGTGTATTTACAGTAAAAGCAGTTGCCAACTTCTACTCACCATAACTAAAAGGTAATAAAGGGGGTCGGTGGAAGGCTGGGTAAACCGTTTGGTTTTCGACCACTAGGACCTGGGTTCGATTCCCGCATTGGGCACTTTTTTCTGTTAAAAAAAAAAAATGCTCCAATGGCCCCCGATTGTTGCAAAAGTCCAACCCCACCAGCGAGTGCAAGTAACCAAACGGGGCTCTGGCATTTGTAAGTGCAAAGTCGAACTGCTTTTCACATGTGTAGATATGTGGTGCGCTTACAGTAAAAGCAGTCGCTAACTACCCACCATGATTATCATGGCCTGTACCACGTGTACTAGGGATAAGCAAAAAAAAAAAAAGGTAATAAGACCAAATCCAAATAAATTAATAGTGCGTGACGTTTCGGTAATAACGTTGTTACCATCATCAGAGACAAAAGAATTTTTAAAATATATTTTTTTAATTTTAATTTTTTTATTCCTTTGTCTGATGATGGTAAGAATGCTGTTACCAAAATGTCACACTCTATTAATTTATTTGGTCTTATTCATCTTGTAGTTCTAAACTATAATCCAAATTGTATCTTATCATTCTACCCACCATGAATATCATGGCTTGTTACCACGTGCACTAGGGATAATTTACCCCCATTCCCTTTGTTGGCTGGTATTGTGATCAGGGTGCATGGATCTGCTCCATGGACAAGACACCACCACTAGGGATAATAATGGGAAAATAATCAATGACATGTTTGTCTTCTCACCCTAGCTATCACCTCAGGAATGACTGCTGTGTGAGCAGGTACACCTTCCAGCCATGGGCCGTATCTACCTAGACCACATTGGAGGCTCGCGGCTCTTCTCCTGTGCCAACTGCGACACCATCCTGACTAACCGCAATGAGCTGATCAGTACGCGCTTCACCGGCGCAACAGGCCGGGCCTTTCTTTTCAACAAGGTGGTCAACCTCATTTATAGGTGGGTGGTGTAATCTGGATTACAATACAACTACCCATCTCTATGGGAGGGACAACACCTAGTTGTACAAAGTCTCCTCTCACATTGGTGTCCTTTGTAGAGAGGTGTCCTCTAGTGAGAGTGACCTCTCTTATGGAGATTCTACTGTATATGTGTATATTGATGAGACAAAGGCGGGGACGTGATGCTCAGATGGTTTATTTGGTGCAGTGCTGGACTCGTGGTCCAGGAAGGTCATGATGTTCGGGGTCTTGCCGGGCCGGTTGTAGGAGGGGATGGAGCTGTAGCTAAGGCAGGACATGTTAAACAATTCCGTCACAGTGTATTCCGATCGAGAGACTTAAGATAACTGCATGTTGTATTTAACGCATTGCCGCGAAACGGTGGTCAATGGTCAAATACAATTTGAAACGGTGGTCAATGGTCAAATACAATTTATACCCGTCATCTCTATGGTGCTGTTTCTCTGATTAATAAAAATAATAATTTGTACTGCTCCCGTGTACCATCGTCGTGCTACTTGTTGACACACAACAATATGTTATATAAAAATTATTTTATTTTAAAATTATAATTTCTAGAATAAAATACTCTGTTAAGTTGACTGCCAGCCAGAGGTCGCGTCTTTCCCTATAATAAACCTATTGTTGTTGTTTCCCATTGGCTGGCTCAGACCTTTTGTAATTATGTAAATAAGTATTTTGTTTTCCTTATTTTACTCGCCTTAAAACAGGCAGTACTTTATCAAATTCTGTTTTTTTATATATATTTCTTAAGCTCAATTAAAGATAATTCTGATCTAAATTATTTTTATTATTATTACCATGACTGCAATATCAAAAAACATATTCATGTATCAAGCAAAATGATCAATAATTCTATGAATAATATTCAAAAAACAGCAGAAAATATTTTTTGTGTAATATGTATATGACTCAAAAGAAGAAAAGACCAAAATCCAAATAATTAGATTCAGTAGAACCTCTCTGTTAGGACATCTAGTGGTAGAGTCAAAGAATAGAGAGAGATGAGGTTTCCTTTTTTAACTAAGTCCTTGTTATTTTTTTATTTTTTTGCTTATCCCTAGTACACGTGGTACAGGCCATGATAATCATGGTGGGTAGTTAGTGACTGCTTTTACTGTAAGCGCACCACATGTCTACACATGTGAAAAACAGTTCGACTTTTCACTTACAAATGTGCCAGAGCCCCGTTTGGTTACTTGCACTCGCTGGTGGGGTTGGACTTTTGCAAGAATCGGGGGCCATTGGAGCATTTTTTTTTTTTAAACAGAAAAAATTGTCCAATGCGGGAATTGAACCCGGGTCGTAGTGGTCGAAAACCAAACGGTTTAACCAGCCTTCCACCAACCCCCCAGTCCTTGTTATTTAGGTCTCAAGTACCTCAGTCCCACTCTTTGTGAACATGTGGGGACTGACATTTGGAGTTTTGGCAGCAGGATCTGTGTCGGAGATTTAAATCCATTGTTGTATAACAAGGACAGTAACCTCATCGTTTGATTCCTATACCTATTTTTATTTATTTATTGTTGTTATTCCATCTTTTTGCTGTATACCACAGAAATGACTATGGCTTGGTCTCCCTTCTTTATTCATTTATTGTTTATTGATATTTTTTAAAAGAAAAGAGGCAGGATATTCTCCAGAGAATCCAGACCCAGAAACAAACCCCAAGTCAATCTGGATTTATACCCAAGATCCTAATGGACCCCACACCAAATAAAATCCTCATTTTGATTCCTCTAGATGACTTTCTACCTCAACAATTACAAATTCTAATTTAAAAAAAATGTTGGACGCTAATTACTGGCAACCTGGCCTTCTGTTTATCATTGGAGAAGCTTGCCCACCTCCCCATAGTTTAACTATTCAATTTTTGATCTCTTTTACCACATTTATATAAAAAAAATGTTGAAGTGGTTGGTAGTTCTAATCAGTTGTTGTGTACAGCGATGTACAGGACAGAGTCATGTTGACAGGCCGGCATATGGTGCGCGACGTCTCGTGCAAAAACTGCGACACAAAGCTGGGGTGGATCTATGAGTTTGCCACGGAGGACAATCAGCGCTACAAAGAAGGCCGGGTGATCCTGGAGCGCGCTCTGGTGACGGAGAGTGACGGCATGGACGAACATTTTGAGGATTGACATGTCCTCTAGTAGCTACCCAGAGAATCACCCTATATATAAATATATCTAAAGAAAACACATTATTTTTCTTACAGTACCACCACCATGGGAGCAGCTCGCTTCCAGTTTCAGAACAAAGTGGTCAATACATGACTTATGGTATATTCATAAAAATAATTTTTTTTTCTTCCACACTTTTTTTTTCATTCTAGTGTTTTTTTTTTTTTTTTTACATTTTTCTCTTTTTTTTCTTCATGAAGCTTTAGTATTTATTTTTTCTTTTTCCATCTTCATATTTTAGAAGAAGAATCCTGCCAGAGTTGTCAATAGTCAAATTTATTTTATTCTTTATTATTTATTCTAGTTCTCTTTGCCATCCCCCCCTCTCTCTTTAGAATATTTTTTTTTGTTTTTAAATTTTGAAAATTTTTTTTTACCTCCCTATAGTTGTCATCTTAATAAAAAGTTTATCTGATATTTTTCCGTTTATAATGAAATATTTTTTTTGATGTTATCAATGATTTAAAAAAAAAAAGTCTTTTACAGTGTTACTTAACCGTCTTTTTGGTGAATTTTTTTTTAATTCATTGAATGAATGATTTATTGTGAAAATATATATATAAAGTAAATTTGTGGGGATTGTTTTTTTTACCATTTTGATTTATAAAAAAATTATTATCATCATGGTTTTTATTTTTAGAGGAGCACTTGTATATATTATTATATCTAAAATATATTTAGAGAAATGGTTCAAAAATTCTTGGAGAGATAAAGCTGATAGATTGAGGACAAAATTGCACTTTTTTTTTTGGTTTTGCTTTTGGATTTTTTTTTTTTTCAATTTTATTTGTTTCAATTTTAGCTTTTCCCCATTTAGCAATTGGCATTGTAGTGATATACCTCTCTCTCTATATGTTTAATCAAATAAATTATATCTTTTTCTAATATTTGGATTGTGTTTTCTTCCCAGTTGTCAAAATACCCTTTAGAATAACCTCCGTGAGAAGACACTCATGCTAAAGGACACCTCTCTACAAAAGACAGTTTTCATCACCAAAATGATCATTTTTACTCTCTGGCGTATGGGTGACGCATACCTGAATGCCTGCCGACATGCTTCGTGGACCAATTAAAGGAACTCACTCGCTTAATGATCGCCGAAACGGTACATCTAGCTCAAGACACTTGACTGGCGTCGCATCGTGTAGGGATGTAATACGTACAGCGGGCTACAACCTTCGATCATGAATAAAATGATTGTACTATTCTTTGACTCTGCAGCTAAAGGGAATTTGTATTGTATTCTCTTGGATTATAGACTAGAAATAGTTAGTAACAAGACTTTGGAAGAGGCCTCTGCTTATCATCAAACAGCTCTAGTAGCATAGACTCATGGAATTCATGTAGTAATCTTTACACAAGGGAATAAGAAACAACAAAAGGTAACAAGACACCAAATTAATGATATGACATTTCAGTAACAACATTGTTATCAGACAAAAGTACTGTTGAAAGTGGCAATTCTAGGATATTTCTACGATGTAATACTCTTGTTGTAATTTGCATATTGTTTTAATATTGTCTATGCTAATTTGCATATCTGCCTATATAATCACAGTTTTGTTGGTTTAGGTTCTAGGATAGGTCAGGACGTTGATGATGTGAGCTGCTAGTGTGTATATAAGTTTATCTAGTTTAATCTCTTGTCCTTCCTTATTGTTTATAAATACCTCTAAGTAATAAAGGATCTTTGTAATTATCAGCCTTCTTTCTTCCCCGAATATATAAGGTTGTCCTAAAAGTTTCTGTTTTTCTTATTACTTGGCTAATATTATTACGGCGAATACACATAATAATACATAATACAATTACATTATACACCTATCCCCCGATTTACATGGTAGATACGTTCCTGAGAAAAACATGTAAATCGGGGGATAGGTGTACACAGAAATAAAAATAAAATGCATTGACAGGTTAAAATATGTAGTCAGCACATAAGCTCGGGATTCCTCGTGAGATGTGTACACAGCGCATGTGTTCAATCACAGTAGCATTTAGTATAGTGTGATAAAAACAAAAAAAAACTTATTTGGAAAACCGTGTAAAAGCGAAAACGTGTAAAACAAGTACCGTGTAAATCGGGGGATAGGTGTACATTATACATATTAACTCATGGAATTCATGTAATCTTTACACAAGGGGATAAGAAACAACAACATTATACATAATGGCGAATAATATTGGTATTTCAATTTTTTGCAAGTGTTTACGAATTTTTGGGACAACCTTGTAACAAAATTTAGCTTTTATGGGGATTATTTACAAAAAAAAGTTGTTCTTGTCAGTTATTCTTAAAATAAATTATTTTACAAAGATATGAAAGAAACCTTTCCTTTCTCAAAATGATTAGTTTTTAATTCTTTATTTTTTTTGCCTTACAAAATTCCACAGAGTATATATATTTTGAACTTTTATCATAAAATTTTTAATATATTTAATAATATATTTAATAAATTTTTAATAAATTTTTACATTACAGAAAATGTAGGCATGTGATGCAGCTTTGATGATGATTGATCCTTCCAACAATGTGCGCCTGTGTGTGACAATATAGAGTAAAACTTTGCTAATACAAACCTGGATACAGCGAAACTTTCCTTATAATGAACCTAAGGCAGGGGTTGGCAAACTTTTGAGTCAGAAGAGCCAAAAATGACAATATACAAATTTTCAAAGTTTTTAAAGAGCCATACATTTTTTTCTTCCCATAGTACTTACATAAATAATATTTGCATATGGAACTATATAAAGAGCCGTAGCTTCACATCCAAAGAGCCGCATATGGCTTGTGAACTGCAGTTTGCCAACCCCTGACCTAAGATAATCCCCAATTCCATTCCATTGAAATTGAAAATATCATTATTATAATGAACTTTCAGATTTAAAAAATATAATAAACCTAATTTCAAGTCCCAAAATAATATATTCTATAATTAAATTACTAGGTTTGAACTCATGGAATTTGTGTAATCTTTACACAAGGAGATAAGAAACAACAAAATACTAGGCTTATAACGATCTTAAATTTTATTTTAATAGATTCTTAAAATAGCAACCTTTTGAGCATTTTTCAGCTCATGGATTTTGCAATTTTAAAACAATAAATTTTTAGTGGCATTGTTTGTTTACCTTTACATTCCACAATGCGGACCAATTCTGTGGAATATCTTGGTCAACACACAGGAGGAGCTACCTGGGAGCCAGGCTGGTTCTCTACGCCGGTGACCAATTCCACATTATTGAGGCTGCTTCGAGAGGGAAGGCTCCAAATCCTCTTGAACTGGGCCCACGACTCTGGCCTCAGGTTCAACGTCTCCAAAACTAAAGCCTTCAACTTTAAGTCTAGGGACATAAGAACTAAAAGGAAAGGGATCAAATGGGAACATAAGCCGGCTATCCGGATGGAAGGACGGAGGGTAGCATTGGTCAATAGGATGACCATCCTGGGGGTGGTCATTGATGATAAGATGGGTTGGCAATACCACGAGGGAGGAAATGGTGGCGAGAGGCAGGGAGGCATTGTGCAGGCTGTCGCGGTTGGCTCTCAACAGGGGGGAAAGGAGGGTACTATTTTTAGAAACCTCTACCTCTCCTGTGTCGATCCAATCCTGCTATATGCTTCCAGGGCTTGGTGGCGCCGAAACAAGGATCAGAAAGTGGCGCCGACTAGAGAGAGTGCAGAGGGCAGTGGCACTCAGGATCACAGGGGGATATCGCACTACCAACACGGAGGCCTTATTGGTCCTTGCTGGACTAATACCCCTGGGATTGAAACTAGAGGAGGAGGCAATCAGACAAATGGCCTGGGAAGACAGGAAGGATGCCCTGGGATTTGAATCGGGTGCCCTGGAATGGAAGAGGAGCCCTAGGAAACCTCCGCAGTGGATGCCAAAGTGGGATTGGAGTCCTGTAGTGCCAACTGGGATTGGTGCTGAGGTCTTTAATGACCTCAGGAACCAGGACTGGAGCTGGGGTAAATATCTTCACTAATGTAGAGCTGATCTTCCAAGAAAGCTTAACACTCAGAATAGACGTACTGGTCTTTTAAGCCGAATAGGTTGTGATCAGGGAAGCCCTAAGAGTGTGTGCCGAGGAGAACATCAACCCCGACGCCTCTATTCAGATTGTATGTCGGCCCGGGTCGCCATCAATCTGGAGAAAGGGCAACTCGCGCATCAAGTTGTGGGTAAGTTGGAGATTATGTACCGGAACTCCATTGGGTTAGAGGACACAGCCTCATTGAAGGTAATGAGTTCGCAGATAGGCTCGCGAAGGCAGGATGCCTTAGAGATAGATCAGTGAGTAGCCCTGTGATCAAGAAAGAGGTATATAGGAGAGTCAGGGGGCGCGTCCAGGACCTATGGTTGGGCAGATGGAGGAACAGTGAGAAGGGGAGGGAGAAATACAATTGGGTAACGACACCCAAGTACCTCTGTAAGGTAATGTCCCACAAACTCATCAGGGTAGTTTCGGGACATGAGCCCTTCCCCAGGAGTCTCCACAGATTTAAAATTAAAATCAATCCTGATTGCGTCTGTGGAGAAAGGGATGTGGGTGCACGCCACTACGTCTTGGATTGTCCAAGAGTGGTGGGTGTGGAACAGGAGAGAAGGAGGGCGAGGGGCGCGATCGAGAGTGAGCTGCTGAGAAATAACAGCAAGCTTCTTGAGAAAGCCCACGACGTGGCAGCTGAGCTTTTCCTCAGCTGTGAGTGAACAGGGTCGACCGGTGGCCGCGGCTGGACACAGTAGATAGTTTCTCTATTTTGCTGTGACTGAAGGCCACCGGGATAGAAATCCTTCCAGACACTTTGTCTGGGAGGTGGTTTTTCCAGGTACAATATTCTAACACCAGTTTGGATACCGTATCTTGGCTAATGAGCAGGATAGCAGCGAAGGGCCCATGCCGGCTTATAGACTGAAAGGTTTGGGAGGCCATTTGCTTCTAGGATGTCTGTTAATTTTTTACCATGGACATCATTCTGTTCTCAATAGTTGCCGCACTCTGATAAATACTATGGAGTAAACAAGTTTAAAAAACGACATCATACTACTCTGATCAAAAAGTTTCGACACTTTGCTCATAAAATCCTGAAAACTCAATATATTTTCTACCGGTTTGTGGCAAACGCAAGCGTCGCCCTTGGCTTTGAGAACTGCCAATTTTCAAAAATCACGCGCCACAACAGCGCGAGCAGCGGCTGTTCGAAGTGAAGCCATTTTGCCCGTGCTTCGATTTCGTTAGTTACCGAAATGGAGGATCAACGAATTTGCATCAAGTTCTGTGTGAAAAACGGATTCAAGGGTGCCGAAATTTTTTGGATGTTGCAAACAGCCTACGGGGATGCCGTCATGAGCCGAAGACGAGTTTTCGAGTGGTACAAGCGCTTCAAGGAGGGTCGGGAAGAGACCGCCGACAACGAGCGTTTCGGGAGACCGTCCACATCAACCACGCCTGAAAAAGTGGACAAGGTGTTGGAACTGGCGCGTGAAGACCGACGAATAACTGTCAGGGAGGTCGCCGAAGAAGCAGGGATATCATTCGGGTCGACTCAATCGATAATGAAGGACATTTTGGGAGTGAGAAGACTCAACGCCGTTCTCGTTCCCAAAGATTTGATTTCTGATCAAAAGAACGCCCAGAAAGAAACGGCCAGTCTCAATCTCGAAGCGACAACCGACGACCCCGAATTGCTGAAGAGGGTCATTACTGGAGACGAAACATGGATTTACGGCTTTGATTCGGAAACTACCCAACAGGCATCGGAGTGGCGCTTCAAAAATGAGCCGAGACCAAAGAAAGCGAGGAAGGCTCCCAGCAAAGTCAAGGTCATGTTGACGGTGTTCTTCGACTACCAGGGCATCGTTCATCATGAATTTCAACAACAAGGCTCTACAATAACTGCTGACTCCTACCTGGGAGTTTTGAGGCGATTGAGGGAAGCGATCAGACAGAAACGGCCGGAGCTGTGGAGGAGCAAGTCGTGGGTCCTCCACCACGATAACGCGCCGGCGCACACAGCCCTCAAAATCTCGAAGTTCCTGCAGGACCACTCAACCTCTGTGTTCCCCCAACCCCCCTACAGTCCCGATTTGGTCCCCTGCGACTTCTTCCTCTTTGGAAAGCTAAAAAAAAAGTAAAGGGTCGGAAATTTCAGAGCATAGAAGAGATCAAAGTGGAATCGAAGAAGGCCATGAAGGCGATCCCGAAAACAGACTACCAGAGGTGTTTTGCCGACTGGAAAAAAAGGTGGCTGAAGTGCATCGCGGCCAGCGGGGACTACTTTGAAGGGGACAATTTGAATTTGGTAGAATAATAAAGTTTTTTTTAACTTATGAGCAAAGTGTCGAAACTTTTTGATCAGAGTAGTATGATGATGTTCATAGTTTGGCCAAAACTTCTTTGATTACAGATTATATTGAATAGAAAAAAAGTGAAATACACGACCTCATAATCATTCGAGGATAAACAAAAATATAATTTTAATATTTCTTTTATAATAAAAGAGTCTGAAGTTTCTTTAACCAAGGTATTCTATATTATTTCCACCTTAATTTCTACAACATCCAATTTGTAACCTATCATGGTAATTTCAACACACAAATGATCTTAATGTTTCTCTCTTTTTAAAATTTATTTTCTTGTATAATATGTTTATAACTGCTTCTCTTTAAAAATGTAAATCGTTGCAATTATCCCTAGTCGGAATTTCGCACTTTGTGTGTTGAAATAAAATAAAATGATAATTTCAAGACTTGAAAATATTCACACAGTGGACGATTCAAACTGTGGATGTAACATTCAGATTTCTACTCATCCTTTACTCAAGCGCCCAGACTATAGACATAGTAATGGTATTATGTGTATGGATGTAAGTGGACTAACACAGTAGATCTTGGATAATTCGAAAATGTCTTTAAATAGAATTCTTATCTTGATCCTTAGAATTTACTATAAATATAATTTCCGTTTTTAATTCGAATTTTTGAATAATTGGATTTTTTTTAGTCCCTTTGCCTTCGAATTATCCAAGTTGGACTGTATTAAGCAAAGTCTTTTATATCAAATTCAATAGTTTTTATAAATACATATCAGGCTTTTTACATAAAATCCAAATCTATTATATTCAAAGGCTAAATCAATGTTTAGTTGATTTCTGTTCCACCAGATGGCGCTCTGCCTTCTGTGAAATACATGTACTCCTGGTCAGGATATGCCTTTTTTATTTTTAATAATCCAAATTGTTAAATATAATTGTAACCTGTTCAAATCTGAAAGCTTGAGGGATGAGTTTCTTTTGCAAATAAATTTATTTCGAGCTTTCGGGCAACGCCCTTCTACAGGAAAATTAAAAATAAATTAAATTAAATTATATTACACTGAGATTAAGCGAGGCAAATCTATAACAAACTATATAAAATAAATATCAGAAACATGTGTGTTTGTTTCTGATATTTATTTTATATAGTTTGTTATACATTTGCAAAAGAAACCCATCCCTCAAGCTTTCAGATTTGAACATTCTATTAAGGGATTAGCCTATTAATAATAATAATTGTGATCTATATTAGATTTATATAAGTCAAAATGAATAGGTGGTGAATGACGATCATCATGAAATCATGATTTAATTTGGAGCAACTGATACAACAGGTGTTTTTATGTTCCAATATTTCACCTCTTCTCTCAATATATGATGATCGTTCCCGGCTGCCTTTATTTTGACTCAGGTACATCTAATAGCGGAGTACAATGGCGAGAGCTGAAATAGTTATTTTTTTCATTTTAGTGTATTTTAATAAGATTGAATTTTTTATTAATTTCATAATGTATATATAATGTATATCATAATGTATATATATATCTTAAAATACATTTTTTGTTAAAATTAAAGAACACTATTTTTTATTAGAAAAACTCTAACCATTCAGCATAAGGATTTTTTGTGTTGAAATAAATATATAGTTGAATGAAATATGAACTTTTATTTGAAATATTCTTCTTGATTCCTTCTCCGTAGCACGCTGAAGTCGCTCCCCGTAGCACGCTGAAGTCGCTCTCCGTAGCACGCTGAAGTCGCTCCCCGTACCACGCTGAAGTCGCTCTCCGTAGCACGCTGAAGTCGCTCTCCGTAGCACGCTGAAGTCGCTCTCCGTAGTACGCTGAAGTCGCTCTCCGTAGCACGCTGAAGTCGCTCCCCGTACCACGCTGAAGTCGCTCCCCGTAGCACGCTGAAGTCGCTCTCCGTAGCACGCTGAAGTCGCTCCCCGTACCACGCTGAAGTCGCTCTCCGTAGCACGCTGAAGTCGCTCCCCGTAGCACGCTGAAGTCGCTCCCCGTAGCACGCTGAAGTCGCTCCCCGTAGCACGCTGAAGTCGCTCCCCGTAGCACGCTGAAGTCGCTCTCCGAAGCACGCTGAAGTCGCTCCCCGTAGCACGCTGAAGTCGCGTCCCGTAGCACGCTGAAGTCGCTCCCCGTAGCACGCTGAAGTCGCTCCCCGTAGCACGCTGAAGTCGCTCCCCGTAGCACGCTGAAGTCGCTCCCCGTAATACGCTGAAGTCGCTCTCCGTAGTACGCTGAAGTCGCTCCCCGTAGCACGCTGAAATCGCTCCCCGTAGAACGCTGAAATCGCTCTCCGAAGCACGCTGAGTCGCTCCCCGTAGCACGCTGAAGTCGCTCCCCGTAGCACGCTGAAGTCGCTCTCCGTAGCACGCTGAAGTCGCTCTCCGTAGCACGCTGAAGTCGCTCCCCGTACCACGCTGAAGTCGCTCTCCGAAGCACGCTGAAGTCGCCACCCGTAGCACGCTGAAGTCGCTCTCCGTAGCACGCTGAAGTCGCTCTCCGTAGCACGCTGAAGTCGCTCTCCGTAGCACGCTGAAGTCGCTCTCCGTACCACGCTGAAGTCGCTCCCCGTACCACGCTGAAGTCGCTCTCCGAAGCACGCTGAAGTCGCCACCCGTAGCACGCTGAAGTCGCTCCCCGTACCACGCTGAAGTCGCTCTCCGAAGCACGCTGAAGTCGCTCCCCGTAGCACACTGAAGTCGCTCCCCGTACCACGCTGAAGTCGCTCCCCGTACCACGCTGAAGTCGCTCTCCGAAGCACGCTGAAGTCGCCACCCGTAGCACGCTGAAGTCGCTCTCCGTAGCACGCTGAAGTCGCTCTCCGTATCACGTTGAAGTCGCTCCCCGTAGCACGCTGAAGTCGCTCCCCGTAGCACGCTGAAGTCGCTCCCCGTAGCACGTTGGAGTCGCTCCCCGTAGCACTCTTAAGTCGCTCTCCGTAGTACGCTGAAGTCGCTCTCCGTAGTACGCCAAAGTCGCTCCCCGTAGCACGCCAAAGTCGCTCCCCGTAGTACGCTGAAGTCGCTCCCCGTAGTACGCTGAAGTCGCTCTCCGTAGTACGCTGGATTCTATCTCCATCCGTAGTCCACCATTTCTTCCATTTCGAAGCCTAGCCGCCATCCATCCTTCCAAATCAGCGATCCTGAAATTGGATTGACATTTGTTCTATCGATTATATTCATTGTTTTTCTAGCGGCGATTGTTGCAGTCATAGTTACAAAATAAATGCCTGCACCAATCCTAAACCACAGGACTTTTAAGAACTACGAGGAATAGATGGAGATGATTAGTTTTAGCTCCTATATACGGGAGAGTTGACAATTCTTTTTATAGATCAATAATCTCTATCCTAATAAAATGTACATCTATGATGGAAAAATGTACCCGTGGAATATCGAAGCAGAGTGAGGTGAATGTGATTAACTCTACACACATTTCATTGATTTATTCTTATCTGGGGATGGCCTCCATCTCCAGTAATCTCTGTCTTGGTGGAAAGTTGGAACTGAGAGCTGTTTGTATCGAGATAGTTCTTCCTGGTGTCGCCAGATAACGTCTATTCTTTTATGTGAGACTTTGTTTGGGAGTCAACCTCGATATGCTGCTAATGATAGTTATACACTTACTGAAATTTAAATTTGTTCATCAAGAAGGAGTCACATTAGATTTTGAATTGAATTTTATGCGTTCACTCTACAATTGAAGCAAACACATCACCAAAGAAAGACCCACAACAAGTACAGATTGATCTTTTGAATCACACCTACCATGGTCAATAAGTGTGTCAGAGACAGCCTTTTTCTGCAATGCCTGCATCAACCTGGTCAGGTAGCAAATAAAAAAGACGGAATCTCTCACGTATATGGTTAGCTTTTCTTGATTAATCAAGAATGGGCATTTGACCACAATTAGGGAATAATTAAAAATCAACGATTACTGCATGGACCGATC
>CP092874.1:36983276-37001411 GCA_030710605.1 Cordylochernes scorpioides
CTCCATTGGGTTAAAGGACACAGCCTCATTGAAGGTAATGAGTTCGCAGATAGGCTCGCGAAGGCAGGATGCCTTAGAGATAGATCAGTGAGTAGCCCTGTTACCAAGAAAGAGGTATATAGGAGAGTCAGGGGGCACGTCCAGGACCTATGGTTGGGCAGATGGAGGAACAGTGAGAAGGGGAGGGAGAAATACAATTGGGTAACGACACTCAAGTACCTCTGTAAGGTAATGTCCCACAAACTCATCAGGGTAGTTTCGGGACATGAGCCCTTCCCCAGGAGTCTCCACAGATTTAAAATTAAAAGCAATCCTGATTGCGTCTGTGGAGAAAGGGATGTGGATGCACGCCACTACGTCTTGGATTGTCCAACAGTGGTGGGTGTGGAACAGGAGAGAAGAAGGACATGGGGCGCGATCGAGAGTGAGCTGCTGAGAAATCACAGCAAGCTTCTTGAGAAAGCTCACGACTTGGCAACTGAACTTTTCCTCAGCTGTGAGTGAACAGGGTCGACCGGTGGCCGCGGCTGGACACAGTAGATAGTTTCTCTATTTTGCTGTGACTGAAGGCCACCGGGATAGAAATCCTTCCAGACACGTTGTCTGGGAGGTGATTTTTCCAATATCCGAACACCAGTTTGGATACCGTTCCTTGGCTAATGAGCAGGATAGCAGCGAAGGGCACATGCCGGCTTATAGACCGAAAGGTTTGGGAGGCCATTTGCTTCTAGGATGTCTGTTCATTTTTTTCCATGGACATCATTCTGTTCTCAATAGCTGCCGCACTTTGATAAATACTATGGAGTAAACAAGCTTACAAAACGACATCGTATGATGGTGTTCATAGTTTGGCCAAAACTTCTTTGATTAAAAATTATATTGAATAGAAAAAAGTGAAATACGCGACCTCACAATCATTCGAGGATAAGCAAAACTATAATTTAATATTACTTTTATAAAAAAATCTTATAGAAACTCAAGAATGTCATTCCTATTGAATGATACAAACGAGACATTTAAAAGTTTCTTTAACCAAGGTATTCTAAATTATTTGCACCTTAATTTCTACAGAATCCAATTTGTAACCTATCATGGTAATTTCAACACACAAATTATCTTAATGT
This sequence comes from Cordylochernes scorpioides, assembly GCA_030710605.1. NCBI lineage: Eukaryota > Metazoa > Arthropoda > Arachnida > Pseudoscorpiones > Chernetidae > Cordylochernes > Cordylochernes scorpioides. The sequence continues at coordinate 36,984,401 of CP092874.1, forward strand.
TTCTCTATTTTTTAAAATGTATTTTCTTGTATAAAATGTTTATAACTGCTTCTCTTTAAAAATGTAAATCGTTGCAATTATCCCTAGTCGGAATTTCGCACTTTGTGTGTTGAAATAAAATAAAATGATAATTTCAAGACTTGAAAATATTAACGCAGTGGACGATTCAAACTGTGGATGTAACATTCAGAATTCTACTTATCCTTTACTCAAGTGCCCAGAATATAGACATAGTAACGTTATTATGTGTATGGATGTAAGTGGACTAACACAGTAGATCTTAGAAAATTCTAAAATGTCTTTAATTCGAATATTTATCTTGATCCTTAGAATTTCCTATAAATAGAATTTCCGTTTTTAATTCGAATTTTTGAATAATTGGATTTTTTTTTTGGTCACTTGGCCTTCGAATTACCCAAGTTGGACTGTATTAAGCAAAGTCTCTTATATCAAAATCAATAGTTTTTATATATACATATTGGACTTTTTTACATAATCCAAATCTATTATATTCAAAGGCTTAATCAATGTTAGTTGATTTCTGTTCCACCAGATGACGCTCTGCCTTCTGTGAAATACATGTACTCCTGGTCAGGATATGCCTTTTTTATTTTTAATAATCCAAATTGTTAAATATAATTGTGATCTGTTCAAATCTGAAAGCTTGAGGGATGAGTTTCTTTTGAAAATAAATTTATTTCGAGCTTTCTCTCTCTCAGCCAACGCCCTTCTACAGGAAAATTAAAAATAAAGTAAATTAAATTATATTACACTGAGATTAAGCGAGGCAAATGTATAACAAACTATATAAAATAAATATCAGAAATATGTGTGTTTGTTTCTGATATTTATTTTATATAGTTTGTTATACATTTGCAAAAGAAACTCATCCCTCAAACTTTCAGATTTGAACATTCTATTAAGGGATTAGCCTATTAATAATAATAATTGTGATCTATATTAGATTTATATAAGTCAAAATGAATAGGTGGTGGATGACGATCATCATGAAATCATGATTTAATTTGGAGCAACTGATACAGCAGGTGTTTTTATGTTCCAATATTTCACCTCTTCTCTCAATATACGATGATCGTTCCCGGCTGCCTTTATTTTGACTCAGGTACATCTAATAGCGGAGTACAATGGCGAAAGCTGAAATAGTTATTTTTTCATTTTAGTGTATTTTAATAAGATAGAATTTTTTATTAATTTCATAATACTCTATATATATCTTGAAATATTTTTTTTGTTAAAATTAAAGAACATTATTTTTTATTAGAAAAACTCTAACCATTCAGCATAATGATTTTTAGTGTTGAAATAAATTATAGTTGAATGAAATATAAACTTTTATTTGAAATATTCTTCTTGATTCCTTCTCCGTAGCACGCTGAAGTCGCTCCCCGTAGTACGCTGCTCCCCGTAGCTCGCCGAAGTCGCTCTCCGTAGCACGCTGAAGTCGCTCCCCGTAGTACGCTGCTCCCCGTAGCACGCTGAAGTCGCTCTCCGTAGTACGCTGAAGTCGCTCCCCGTAGCACGCTGAAGTCGCTCCCCGTAGCACGCTGAAGTCGCTTCCTGTAACTCGCTGAAGTCGCTCTCCGTAGTACGCTGAAGTCGCTCCCCGTAGCACGCTGAAGTCGCTCCCCGTAGCACGCTGAAGTCGCTCCCCGTAGCTCGCTGAAGTCGCTCCCAGTAGTACGCTGCTCCCCGTAGCACGCTGAAGTCGCTCCCCGTAGTACGCTGCTCCCCGTAGCACGCTGAAGTCGCTCCCCGTAGCACGCTGAAGTCGCTCCCCGTAGTACGCTGCTCCCCGTAGCACGCTGAAATCGCTCCCCGTAGCACGCTGAAGTCGCTCCCCGTAGCTCGCTGAAGTCGCTCTCCGTAATACGCTGAAGTCGCTCTCCGTAGCACGCTGAAGTCGCTCCCCGTAGCTCGCTGAAGTCGCTCTCCGTAGCTCGCTGAAGTCGCTCCCCGTAGTACGCTGAAGTCGCTTCCCGTAGTACGCTGAAGTCGCTCCCCGTAGCACGCTGAAGTCGCTCCCCGTAGCACGCTGAAGTCGCTCCCGTAGCACGCTGAAGTCGCTCTCCGTAGTACGCTGAAGTCGTTGCCCGTAGCACGCTGAAGTCGCTCCCCGTAGTACGCTGAAGTCGCCCCCCGTAGCACGCTGAAGTCGCTCTCCGTAGCACGCTGAAGTCGCTCTCCGTAGTACGCTGGATTCTATCTCCATTCGTAGTCCACCATTTTCTTCCATTTCGGAGCTTAGCCGCCATCCATCCTTCCAAATCAGCGTTCCTGAAATTGAATTGACATTTGTTCTATCGATTATATTCATTGTTTCTCTAGCGGCGATTGTTGCAGTCATAGTTACAAAATAAATGCCTGCACCAATCCTAAACCATAGGACTTTTAAGAACTACGAGGAATAGATGGAGATGATTAGTTTTAGCTCCTATATACGGGAGAGTTGACAATTCTTTTTATAGATCAATATCCTCACTCCTAATAAAATGTACATCTATGATGGAAAAATGTACCCGTGAAGTATCGAAGCAGAGTGAGGTGAATGTGATTAACTCTACACACATTTCATTGATTTATTCTTATCTGTGGATGGCCTCCATCTCCAGTAATCTCTGTCTTGGTGGAAAGTTGGAACTGAGAGCTGTTTGTATCGAGATAGTTCTTCCTGGTTATCTCCAGATATCGTCTATTCTTTTATGTGAGACTTTGTTTGGGAGTCAACCTCGATACGCTGCTAATGATAGTTACACACTTACAGAAATTTAAATTTGTTCATCAAGAAGGAGTCACATTAGATTTTGAATTGAATTTTATGTGTTCACTCTACAATTGAAGCAAACACATCATCAAAGAAAGACCCACAACAAGTACAGATTGATCTTTTGATTCACACCAATCATGGTCAATAAGTCTTTTTCTGCAATGCATGCAGCAACCTGGTCAGGTAGCAAATCAAAAAGACTGCTTCTCTCGCGTACATGGTTAGCTTTTCTTGATTAATCAAGAATGGGCATTTGACCAATTAGGGAATAATTAAAATTCAACGATTACTGCATGAACCGATCTGACACCACTACCATTTTATTTTTCAATTCTATGGATACTTATTAATAAACTTTTTTCATTCGTGTAATTGACCTTCTATGACATTGTTAAAAAACACAGTTCTAATATATACAATATCTTTGACTCTGCGTCGTATTTTCATTAGTAATATGGATATAAAGTGGTGTATATATATATGAAAAAATGATAAAGAAAAAAAAAGTAATAAAAAGGTCAGGTGTTGATTTAAAAAATAAAAATGGCATATCCTGACCATATATATGTAATATTGTTGCAAATGTCGACGTATGGATAACCTGGCAGTCTCTTATGCATACCTCTGGTGAATCCTGTATAGGGTCAGTGACCCTAAATAAAGGCATTTTGTTGTTTGTAAAAGGATAAACTGGCAGTCGTGTACGTGATGCGAGTGTTGATGTTCTTCCCACGCGGACAACAAGAAGCAGAGGCAGGGCTGGATGTTAGCACCGAGAGTGATCGGGAACAGCCCACGGGACAGAGGTAGAGGCCATGACTTGGATGCTTATTACCGAGCATGGAGGGAGAGGCTGTCTGAGAGACAGAAGCCGCCTGCCGATGGCCACACCCTAGAGCATCTGCTGCTGACCCCCTGCCAAAACCTGTCCTGTTTACAGGGGTCGTCTATAAAGAGTGTCCCTAGGGACCCCACATGGGCTGGCGTTCCCTTTTTCCTCCCCTCTGTCCCTGCCACCAGCTGACCGAACACTCTTTGGATCTTTATTTTGACGTCAACATTTTTAGTTTTGCATACAAGTAGGGGGTTTAAATACAAATAGTTGATATACAAAATATGGGGTAGTAGTAAATAGAAATAGTGTACATTTTAATAGAAGGGTAGGATATTATAAGTTATCGGCTTTAACTAATTGGAAGATATGTTAAATATACTAAAAGTGTCATTATTATACAGTTTAAATATACGATATATATGTGATATCTTGGTATCTCTGGGACCAGTGTTACCTGATGCTAGACGAACCTCGATGTCAACTCTACCGTGCAGTCGTGGTGGAAGGCGACACAGCTGGGCCAAAGGTGAAATAAACAAACAGGGATTCCACTAAGAAGCGTCTGAACGTCAAGAAGGAATGGGACGAGGAAATTTCTGGCAGGAAAGGATTGATTACCTCTATAGAAGCGGTCTGCGCGGACTGAGACTGAAACAAAGGACTAACTAACTGAGGATTGGGGTCTCCTTTTTATAGCCGCTCTAGGTCCAAGCAGGTCACTGCCCTTTTTTGACGTAAACTGGGGGGGAAGTTACATCATCCAGGAGGGCCACGACCTCGTAAAAATTGGACTGGGCTCGATAGGCCTGCTTTCTTATTCTCACTTAGGCCTGATTAGTTTTAACCTTAAATTTCTCCTGTTATTCTCCATTCCTTCTAGCTGTACAGTTGCTATACTTTATTAGAGTCTTACGCGGTACAGATTGATGCTATTTGATGCTTTCTATTTACAGTAAATAACAAGTTATATACAGTCACGTGGTGAAACATGTGGTAGTAGATATGGTCCATGGTCTTATATCATCACATATATAAGAAATTCATATTTTTTCATAATAATAGTTTTTAAAATCATCTTTTGACTTGTGAATTTTGGGGAAAAAATTGTAGCGAAAAATTTTGCAAAAATAGTCCTAAAAATTTTCCCAAGGTTCAAAAGATCACATGTATTGTGTAAATAAAGATATAGTTATTTTTTAAAATTTCCTAGTCTATAAAATGACTTTGGAAGTAAAATTGCGACGAAAATTAATTAAAACAAATATAGCCTAAAACTTATTTTCTAGGTTTAGAATAACCAAAAATATATAAACTAAGAATAGATATTTTAATTAATTGGGGATCAGTAGGCGGGATTAGTTATTGAATTAATTAGTTATTCTGTTAGTGGACTGATTTGAGAGGCGTCTCTGCGTGTTGTCCTCCGTCGGGGTGCCACTGACTGATGTCCAGTGAAGCTGTAAGCTGGCCGTCTGTCCTTGGTTGTCTGAGGCGAGGCGCACGTGTCTTGAAACTCTTGGGTCTTCGCTCTGTGTGTGCGTCATTGGGAGCGTCCATGCCGTGCGCACCATGAGAAACCAAGGGGTGCACACAGTAGTACCACCCCCCCGCGTTCACGTCGTTCCCTGCGTAAACCTCAGTTCCTCAGAGGTCCTTGATTCGACGGCAGATTCAGGGAGTACTGGTTAAGGGTTCGAGGGCTAAAGGGGGGGGAGTCCTATTGGAGCGTAGGACGGGTTTAACTAAGTCCGAACGAGAGGGCTCGGTCAGCAACCTTGCCAATGAACTCTCGGAGACGCCTGTGGGTGAGTGGTCAACCCCATTGTAGCCGGACCATACTGGCGGGCGCGAGGGGCCTACCAGAGGCCGCTCGGTGCATGGAGAATGCATCATCCTTCTGGCTGTGTGACGTGGTTTTTCAGCGAAAAACAGGGGATGCAAGGGCTTTTGTTGCCTATATCATTCCTGGCTTTTGCCGAATTTCTATTCTGTAGCTAAATAGGGCGGGGAAGAAGTTTTTCCCGCCCTCTACAATCACTCTAGAGGGGAGTGAGTGTTGAGGCGTCTCTGCGTGTTGTCCTCCGTAGGGGTGCCACTGACTGATGTCCAGTGAAGCTGTAAGCTGGCCGTCTGTCCTTGGTTGTCTGAGGCGAGGCGCACGTGTCTTGAAACTCTTGGGTCTTCGCTCTGTGTGTGCGTCATTGGGAGCGTCCTTGCCGTGCGCGAAAATTGCACCAGGGCTAGGCCTGGTGTTGAAAAACCAAGGGTGCACACAGTAGTACCACCCCCCCGCCTCCGCGTCGGTTTCCCCGCGTCAACCTCAGTACCTCAGAGGTCCTTGATTCGACGGCAGATTCAGGGAGACGAGGGCTAAAGGGGGGGAGTCCTATTGGAGCGTAGGACGGGTTTTACTAAGTCCGAACGGGAGGGCTCGGTCAGCAACCTTGCCAATGAACTCTCGGAGACGCCTGTGGGTGAGTGGTCAACCCCATTGTAGCCGGACCATACTGGCGGGCGCGAGGGGCCTACCAAAGGCCGCTCGGTGCATGGAGAATGCATCATTCCTTCTGGCTGTGTGACGTGGTTTTTCAGCGAAAAACAGGGGATGCAAGGGCTTTTGCTGCCTATATCGTCCCTGGCTTTGCCGAATTTCTATTCTGTAGCTAAATAGGGGGGGATGCAAGGGCTTTTGTTGCCTATATCATCCCTGGCTTTGCCGAATTTCTATTCTGTAGCTAAATGGGAGCGGGGAAGGAGTTTTTCCCGCCCTCTACAATCACTCTAGAGGGGAGTGAGTGGAGAGGCGTCTCTGCGTGTTCGTCCTCCGTCGGGGCGCCACTGGCCGATGTCCAGTGAAGCTGTAAGCTGGCCGTCTGCCCTTGGTTGTCTGACGCGAGGCGCACGTGACTTGAAACTCTTGGGTCTTCGCTCTGTGTGTGCGTCATTGGGAGCGTCCTTGCCGTGAGCACCATGAAAAACCAAGGGGTGCACACAGTAGTACCACCCCCCCGCCTTCACGTGGCTCCCTGCGTAAACCTCAGTACCTCAGAGGTCCTTGATTCGACGGCAGATTCAGGAGTACTGGATAAGGGTTCGAGGGCTAAAGGGGGGGGGGGTCCTATTGGAGCGTAGGACGGGTTTAACTAAGTCCGAACGAGAGGGCTCGGTCAGCAACCTTGCCAATGAACTCTCGGAGACGCCTGTGGGTGAGTGGTCAACCCCATTGTAGCCGGACCATACTGGCGGGCGCGAGGGGCCTACCAAAGGCCGCTCGGTGCATGGAGAATGCATCATCCCTTCTGGCTGTGTGACATGGTTTTCAGCGAAAAAACAGGAGATGCAAGGGCTTTTGCTGCCTATATCGTCCCTGGCTTTTGCCGAATTTCTTCTTCTGTAGCTAAATGGGAGGGGACGCAAGGGCTTGTTAGCCTATATCGTTCCCGGCTTTGTCTTTGACAAGCCAAATTTTTCCATCTGTTTCCATCTGTAGCTAAATGGGATATCGGAGTAGATTAATTGGTTAGGGATTAGAGCGGTATATAGTAAAAGGCACGCACTAATATTTGATTTCATAGATGGCGAAAGTTCATTAGAGTGACATGGGGTGGCGATGGGTCGTGAAAAGAAAATGTCGGCATGTATCTGTTTGTTAACTCGTGTCCAACGGAAGAGGGGGGAAGTTATTTTTATCGTTGTTTATTTAGGTCAGGGGGCCCTTGCGGGGACAGCTTGCTTCCTTCCAACTTATTGGAAGATCTCTGCAGTAAGATGAAGAAAAGGGGCTGAGCAAGTCGGGGGTATAAGACGGGATTTCTGAGCGTCAAATATCGTGGGACATAAATGGTTAAATTCTACTAAGTGTACATCAGGTGTTACGCGAGGTGTTTGAATTAGTGGCGGGTGCGGGAGTAATAGGATGTTTTCTGTATATTATTTAAGTTTGTTCACATGAACTGTATCATCTTCTTTATGTAGGGGTCGATAGGGTCTGTTAATTCGGACTACGTTCGAAGATATTATCTCTATAATTGTAAACGGACCTGTGAAGTATGGTGCCAGTTTTCCCGTATCGGGATGTTTATAATTTTTTACGAGGACTAGGTCACCAATCTCGAAATGCGGGGTTTGATGACCTTTATCATATCTTTGTTTGTCCCTTTCATGCTTAAGCTGTGTTCTGCTGAAGGCAAGTTGCCTAGCTTTCTGTACGTCGGGGAACAAGTTATAATGGGTTTTTTGTTCTGGTGGGATGCTAATAAACATCAAAAAGATCGGTGGGAAACCTGTGACGGTGTGCGGGGATTGATTATAGATTTGGACAACTTGCTTAATTAATTTGGTCCAGGATGTCTTCGGGTTTTCGAGATATAGTAACCTTAGTTTTTCAGTGATGGTGGTGTTCAATCGTTCTATCAATCCGTTAGCTTGAGGATTGTTACTGGTGGTAAGTAGTGGTTGTATACCGCGAGATAGCAGAAATTTGCGGAATTTTTCGGTGGTGAATGCGGCCGCTCTATCCGAAAGTGGGCGTTTTGATTTGTCACGTTTGGTGACAAGCGTGATGGGACTGGCATAGGGAAATACAGAGGTTGTAATTATACCGTGTTCAAGCATTTGTTCGATTTATGTTTGTATTTAAAGTTGGTCATTTAGGGGTACTCGATAAGGACGTAAGGCAATTACCTTGTCCGAAGTAGTATTGATTTTTACGGGAGGTATTTTAAGCCTAGGGACGTCGTATTTATTGGCGGCGAAAACGGGTTCAAATTGATGCAGCACCTTGTGTAAATTATAGGGGCAGTGACTTAGGTTACTTGTGTCCAAAGCTATGCAAGAGGAGGACATAGAGGCGTTGAAAATAGGATCAGGAACATTACAATGAGGCCAAATAAGAGTGTTGGAGTTCACCACGTGTGAGCAACCCGTTCCAGGAGGGGAAGTTTTAGTAAATGGGACAGTTGTATTAACCTGTCCATGGGACACGTGTTGCTTGCACGAGGTGAATTTGTACAATGTAGTTGGTAGGGGTACATTATCTTGATACAGGAGTAGCTGAGGACTGTTTATAATTAGTAGAAATATTTTTATGGAGTTAAGGGAGAATATGCCAAAAGGCAAGGGTGTATCTATGATATGGAAATTTAGGTTCTGCGTTATGTTACCTATTTTTAAGTTTAAAAATATATAACCTATGGTGAAAATATTGTTAGCTATGGCGTTAATAGTTAAGTTAAATGGATGGACAGGTATTTTCTTTTGCAAACTGATTTCTATTATTTTAAAAGTATTCTGCCTAATTATATCGATAGATGCTCCTGTATCAAGTAGTAGAGGTAGGTTTACATTATTGGACAGTTCAGCTCGAACGAGCAATTGTTCAACGAAAATTATGTAGGGAGGAACCTACTGTTGTGCTGTCTTGTGGGTCGGGACAGGCTTGGTCTGGTGCCGTGGTTGGAGGATCTTTGGGACAGTTAGAGTTCACTGCTTGCGCTGGGCTCGTGGTTTAGAGATGGTCGGGGGAGCAGGTAACATACGCTTGCGTGTTGGTAACTCGGAGGGGTGCTTGCAGGAGGTTTGGTGGCTTTCTCAGTCTTTCGGTGTATTGTAGTTGGGCCAGATCAGCTTGGGCGTCGTAATTGACGAAGAAGCTCTGCGCCTCCTAGGAACCATCGTAGCGCGGTAGTTCCACATCTCGCGATAGTCTGGTCGCCACGGACAGCTGATGTAGCGTCCTTGCCAAACTCCCCAGGACATCTGATACCACCGGCGGGGGCGTGGCGTCCTCCTGGCTGGGGGCGACTTCCTGCGTCCTACCGAGGGTGTTTTCTTTTATCTTGGGAAAAGTGGTGTTTTCGGCCACTTTCATAGTCGGGATCGGACTCCATGTGCTCCTTCGAATCCTCCTCTCTTTCCTGTTCCATCTTTCTGTACAGACAGTGGTCTACTTGCTTACTTGTACCTTGGCGTCCACAATCCTGTCGACTCTTCGGACGGGGGAGTCTGTGATATCTTGGGACCTCTGGGACCAGTGTTACCTGATGCTAGACGAACCTCGATGTCATCTCTACCGTGCGGTCGTGGTGGAAGGCGACACAGCTGGGCCAAAGGTGAAATAAACAAACAGAGATTCCACTAAGAAGCGTCTGAACGTCAAGAAGGAATGGGACGCGGAGATTTCTGGCAGGAAAGGATTGATTGCCTCTATAGAAGCGGCCTGCGCAGACTGGGACTGGAACAAAGGACTAACTAACTGAGGCTTGGGGCCTCCTTTTTATAGCCGCTCTAGGTCCAAGCAGGTCACTGCCCTTTTCTGACGTAAACTGGGGGGGAAGTTACATCATCCAGGAGGGCCACGACCTCGTAAAAATTGGACTGGGCTCGATAGGCCTGCTTTCTTATTCTCACTTAGGCCTGATTAGTTTTAACCTTAAATTTCTCCTGTTATTCTCCATTCCTTCTAGCTGTACAGTTGCTATACTTTATTAGAGTCTTACGCGGTACAGATTGATGCTATTTGATGCTTTCTATTTACAGTAAATAACAAGTTATATACAGTCACGTGGTGAAACATGTGGTAGTAGATATGGTCCATGGTCTTATATCATCACATATATAAGAAATTCATATTTTTTCATAATAATTGTTTTTAAAATCATCTTTTGACTTGTGAATTTTGGGGGAAAAAATTGTAGCGAAAAATTTTACAAAAATAGTCCTAAAAATTTTCCCAAGGTTCAAAAGATCACATGTATAGTGTCCATATAAATAAAGATATAGTTATTTTTTAAAATTTCCTAGTCTATAAAATGACTTTGGAAGTAAAATTGCGACGAAAATTAATTTTAAAAAATATAGCCTAAAAGTTATTTTCTAGGTTTAGAATAACCAAAAATATATAAACTAAGTTACTTCTAGGTAACAGACATGTAAGCTTTAACCACCATAGATTCCATGACCAAAAGACACGAATGATACCTTTCAAATTTTGCCAATCCATGACTAATTTACATATGTGAGTTTAGAAATATATTTCCATACTAATTTCATAACAAAACATTGACACATATGCAAATTTAATTTAAAATTTTATTTTTCAAAATTTTTAGGTGATAATTGTTTTCAGAAATGAGATTTAGTCTAAAGATAAAAGATAATAATAAAAAATGTTAAAAAACAACAAAGCTCAAGAGAATGTAATTGGAAAAAAAATCTTATTTGAGGAGGGACAGCGTCTCAGGAATTTGAAGTAAAACTGGACAAGTAAGGCTGGTGGCGGCAAGTGAAAGTCCAATTTATGAGATGTCGCCAAAAAAGGCTTTTTTATTGGAAGATTGACAATTTCTAGAAGGTGGGGGTCTTGATGAGGTATCTAATGAGACTGTATAAATATATATCATTGTATTAGCTTGTTACCCTTGTACATTATGTGTATTTTTAGGCTTATTCTTGTTGATGGTATAGCTAGTAATATATTGGGGACTGTATAAATATATATCATTGTATTAGCTTGTTACCCTTGTACATATTGTGTATTTTTAGGCTTATTCTTGTTGATGGTATAGCTAGTAATATATTGGGGACTGTATAAATATATATCATTGTATTAGCTTGTTACCATTGTACATCATGTGTTATTTTAGGCCTTTTCTTGTTGATGGTATAGCTAGTAATATATTGGGGACTGTATAAATAGATATTATTGTATTACCTTGTTACCCTTGTACATATTGTGTATTTTTAGGCTTATTTTTGTTGATGGTGTAGGGGATATGTAAAAATATTGTTTTGTATTTTTATTTTATGTAAATTTCATTTGCTTTTAAAAAATCAGATTTATTTGTTGCAAATATGCAAAATTTTTATTATCTAATTTATATATATCTCTTTTCTATTTGATTGAATTATTATTATTATTGTTATTCTGCCTCTCATTCTGTTGGTTGCCTGAACAAAATAGCCATAGCGGTGTAGCCATAGAGATTCTAATAAAAGGCTTGATTTGGCAAGAAATTATTTATGTGAGTGTAATTGCTTAACCACCACATAAACTAGTAAGCCGGACAAAGAATCTCTACATAAACTGGTGAGCCGAACAAAAGAACTAGCACGACGAATTGATAAAATGAAAAGTGAGGAAACGGAAATAGTTGAGACCTATAAGGTATATATAAAACTTCCAACTTTCTGGATTGAAAGACCTGATATATGGTTCCATCAAGTAGAGGCTCAGTTCTTGATAAATAATATAAAGACAGAAAATACGAAATTCAATTATTTGATTGCTCAATTGGAGCCAAAATATGTCGAGAACCTCTGGGATATAATTACCTCTAAAGAAATAAATAAATATCCAGAGGCAAAAGAGAGACTTCTGAGAATATTCAAAGATGGCGAATCTAAAAGAATTCGAAAACTGTTATCAGGAATCGAACTAGGTGATCAAAAGCCTAGCCAGCTGTTGCAGAAATTGAGGTCATTAGCAACAGAGGACTTATCCAATAAATTTTTAAAGACGCTATGGCTCGAAAAACTTCCACAGGCAATTCAGCAAATTTTGATAATTAGCGAGGAAGAGCTCGACAAATTGGCAGTAATGGCAGATAGAATAGCCGAATTAAACCCCAAGACGGAGATCTATGAGGCAGCTAAGCCGGAGAATGAAACAAAAATGTTATTAAAAAAATAGAATCTCTGGAACAGAAAATAGAAAGTATGAAAATGGAGCGTCATGGTAGATCTCGTGACCGAAGATCACGTGATTATCACTATAATGCGCGCTCCCGTTCCCGATCTAAGGGCGGATATAATCCAAGGGGAAAATTCTGCTATTTCCACTATAGGTATGGAAAAAAGTGCCTACCTGGAAAATGTAAAAAGCCATGTGAATGGGTCAATTCGGAAAACTCCAACCAGCAGTAAGTGGTGCGACGCACTCTGCTGCTGGACAAAACATACGTCGCAATAGCCGTTTATTCGTAAGTGACAAAAAAACTGGCGTGCGATTCTTGGTGGATAGTGGAGCCGATATTTCCTTAATACCTTACAAAGGAAAACTTGGGACCACCCTGAACGATTTCAAGCTCTATGCAGCCAATGGAACGGAAATTTCCACGTACGGTACTCAAATATTATCTTTGGATCTTGGTCTACGGCGACGATTCCAGTGGCCATTTGTAATAGCTAAAACCAACAGGGGTATACTTGGAGCCGATTTTCTAAATAATTTCAAATTAATCCTCGATATTAATAGAAGACAATTGATTGACAGTATAACAAACCTGACAATAAAAGGTGATATCTGCTCAATCTCTGAAGAGACTTTTAGCTCTTATAGAACAACAAATTTTTCTAAACTATTGGCTAATTACCCAGATATTACGAGGCCCAACGTAGGAATAATGAAGGCTAATCACGATGTGAAGCACTTTATAATAACAAAAGGACCGCCAGTGTTCTCTAGAGCTCGACCATTGGATCCAAAAAGATTAAATGAAGCGAAACAAGAGTTCCAATTTATGCTCGAGCATGGAATAATCAGGCCATCCAAATCACAATGGGCTAGTCCACTTCACCTGGTCACCAAAAAAGACGGCACATTAATACCTTGTGGTGACTACAGAAAACTAAATTCTCAAACCTTGCCTGATCGCTACCCAATACCTAGATTGGAGGACTTTCAGCATATTTTAAGTGGAAAGATGATTTTTTTCTAGGCTTGATTTGTTTAAAGCCTATTTCCAGATCCCCATTGCCGAGGAAGTCAAGCCTAAAACAGCCATAATAACTCCATTTGGACTTTATGAATTCAACGTCATGAGCTTTGGCCTTAGAAATGCACCAGTTACGTTTCAGCGTTTTATTCATGAAGTACTTTGTGGCTTGGATTTTACATTTCCCTATTTGGACGATATATTAGTGGCTTCAGAAACTCATGAAGAACATGAAACCCTTTTAAAATTGGTTCTCGAGAAACTACAAAACTATGGATTGCGCATAAACATCGCTAAATCTATCTTAGGAGTTGACCAATTGGAATTTCTAGGGCACTGGATAACAAATGAAGGGTCTCAACCGCTTCCATCAAAGGTTCAAACAATTCTAGATTATAAACTGCCAACGACGAAACGGGAATTACGTACCTTCCTAGGTATGGTAAATTTTTATCGTAGATATCTTGATAGATATTCATGATTATCTGAAAGATTCAAAAAAGAATGATAAAAGAAAAATCGATTGGTCGGAAGAAGCCAAGTTGCAATTTGAAATATGTAAACAAGACTTAGCAAGTGCTGCATTATTGTCCTACCCCAACCCTGCACTTCCATTATCGCTCTGTACAGACGCATCTAATAATGCCATTGGTTCAGTGTTGCAGCAATGTGAAAATAATTGTTGGAAACCAATAGCATTCTTTTCGAAGAAGTTAAATAATGCTCAAAAGGTATACAGTACCTATGATAGAGAATTACTTGGAATTTATTTGAGTATTAAAAAATTTAAATATATGTTGGAAGGAAGAGAATTCTATATATTCACTGATCATAAGCCATTAGTACAGGGTCCATTATGAAAGTAATGAGCATTTACTGGCAAAATACATTTATTGATCGTAATTTGTGTAAATGTTCAATATTCTTCAAAATACATTCCTCCTGCATCAATACACTTGCGGAGAGGCGTTTGCCACGCCTGAAAGGCACCCTGAAACTCCTCGACAGAAATGCTTCTCAGGAACGTTGTAACATGGTGTTGGATGTTTTCCACGGTTTCCCAATGTTTTCCTTTCATCTCTCTCTTGAGTCTAGGAAACAAAAAGAAGTCACATGGAGCTAAGTCGGGACTGTAAGGGGGGTGAGGGATCACCGGGGTGTTGCTCCGGGCCAGGAAGTTAGTAATGATGAAGGCTGTGTGGCTGGTGGCATTGGCATGGTGGAGCTTGACCGTGTTTTAATGTCAGTCCTCACGCGTGGGATCCGGCGTTTCAATCTCCTGAGCACCTCCAGGTAAAAGGCTGAGTTTACAGTTTGTCCCTGCGGTACAAACTCACAATGGACTATTCCTCGGATGTCAAAGAAGACAATGATCATCGTTTTGATGCGCGACTTGCTCATTTGCGCTTTCTTGGGGCGTGGGGATGATTTTGTGTGCCAGTCACAGCTCTGCCTTTTCGACTCTGGGTCGTATTCAAACATCCAGGATTCGTCTCCGGTTACTACAGAGTTCAGAAAGTCCGGTTCATTTTGAATCAAATCCAACAATTCTTGACAGCGCAAAACTCTAAGTTCTTCCTGGTCTTGCGTCAACACTTTCGGCACAAGCTTCGCACAGACCTTACGCATTTGCAGATCCTCGGTCACATGTACCACAAATGTGGACATGTGCAATGTGTCAAGAATTTGCTGGATACTTAATCGACGGTCGGTACGCAAAACTTCGAGCACACGATCTACGTTCTCGTCAGTTCTGGCCGTTGTTGGGCGTCCTGAACGGGGTTCGTCGGCGACCTCCTCCCGGCCCTCCTTGAACGCCTTGTGCCACTTCCCAGACTGTGATCTTGAAATGCAATCGTCCTTGAAGGGTTTTTGCAGCATCTGGAATGTTTCGGTTGCATTTTTTCCAAGCCTCACGCAGAACTTTATGGCGTATCGTTGTTCAAGCGAACGCTCCATCGCGCTTTGTTACAAAAGTTGAAAACACACTTCAAGCGGAGGCATGTATCTCCCCTCACACTGCTCGAACTCAACTGACGACCAGATGGATTGAAAGGGCATATCCCTCCACCACATTTCCCACGGTTTTACCGTGTTGCCATCTATCGTCGCGTCACAATAACATTATGCTCATTACTTTCATAATGGACCCTGTATATGCTTTCAAACAAAATAATGAAAAAGCTTCGCCAAGACAACAGAGACAGCTTCAATATATTTCACAATTTTCCACAGACATCCGGCATATTAGTGGAGATCCCATTATACCTGCCAGCAGAGAAGATCCCATCATACCTGCCAGCAGAGAGGATCCCATCATACCTGCCAACAGAGAAAGTCCCATTGGGCCTTCCAGTAAACCGCAACCTGCTAAGCCTAAGGTGCGGTTCGAGTTGCCAAGGGAGACCCGCAGCGGAAGACGGATAAAACCTCCTTCCAGGTACAATGAGTCTATTGGACGTGACTTCCGTCACTGGAAGGGGAGTGATGTAGGGGATATGTAAAAATATTGTTTTGTATTTTTATTTTATGTAAATTTCATTTGCTTTTAAAAAATCAGATTTGTTTGTTGCAAATATGCAAAATTTTTATTATCTAATTTATATATATATCTTTTCTATTTGATTGAATTATTATTATTATTGTTATTCTGCCTCTCATTCTGTTGGTTGCCTGAACAAAATAGCCATAGCGGTGTAGCCATAGAGATTCTAATAAAAGGCTTGATTTTTGCAAGAAATTATTTATGGGAGTGTAATTGCTTAACCACCACATAAACTAGTAAGCCGGACAAAGAATCTCTACAATGGTATAGCTAGTAATATATTGGGGACTGTATAAATATATATCATTGTATTAGCTTGTTACCCGTCGCGTCACAATAACATTATGCTCATTACTTTCATAATGGACCCTGTATATGCTTTCAAACAAAATAATGAAAAAGCTTCGCCAAGACAACAGAGACAGCTTCAATATATTTCACAATTTTCCACAGACATCCGGCATATTAGTGGAGATCCCATTATACCTGCCAGCAGAGAAGATCCCATCATACCTGCCAACAGAGAAAGTCCCATCGGGCCTTCCAGTAAACCGCAACCTGCTAAGCCTAAGGTGCGGTTCGGTTTTTTAGGCTTATTCTTGTTGGTGGTATAGTTAGTGAGATATTGGGGATATATCTAAACTCTTTAGTAATTCTATAAATGGGAAATCAAACCCAATCTCTTCATCATAGAATACAAAGGAACAGGATTTTATGGGCAGATAACTACGGAGAAAAATTTCATAATCAAGCCAGTATCATTACTCGTGTTGCCGTAGAAATGTCAGGGAAAGGTGTGCAGTCGTGTGACAAGGACTGATGGTCTGTCAAGGTCTGATGGATCGTCTACACCTGGCGTCTGTCAAGGAAGGAGATGTGGAGGATAAAAGACAGCCGCGTCTTCTGCAAAGTCAGTTCTCAAGATGAAGTCCATCTTCCTGGTTCTTTCCCTGGTTCTGGCGACCGCCTGGGCCCAAGGTAGCTTCTCTTTTTCTTTCTTCTTCTTGAAAGTTCCGTTGGTATTGTCTTGGGATCTTCAGATGATGGTTCTTCTGCCGGGTCTCATAATATATTTATTACTGACATTGTCTCCTCTTCTAGTTCTGGCGACCGCCTGGGCCTAAGATAGCTTC
>CP092874.1:37001511-37120305 GCA_030710605.1 Cordylochernes scorpioides
TGATCTGCTCCATGGACAAGACACCACTACCATTTTATTTTTCAATTCTATGGATACTTATTAATGTCCTTTTTTCATTCGTGTAATATACCTTCTATGACATTGTTAAAAACACAGTTCTAATATTTAATTATAATTTATTTATAAAATCTTTGACTCTGTGTCGTATTTTCATTAGTAAAATATGGATATATATATAAAGTGGTGTATGTATATTTAAAAAATATATATTTTGGTTAGCAGCCCCGTAAAATAAAGATATTTATATCTAGAAAAAATTTGATTTTAAAAATAAAAATTACGTATCCTGACCATATATATAAGAAATTCATATTTTTTCATAATAATAGTTTTTAAAATCATCTTTTGACTTGTGAATTTTGTGGAAAAAATTGTAGCGCAAAATTTTACAAAAATAGTTCTAAAAATTTCCCCAAGGTTTAAAAGATCACATGTATAGTGACCATATAAATAAATATATAGTTATTTTTAAAAATTTCCTAGTCTATAAAATGACTTTGGAAATAAAATTGCGACGAAAATTAATTTTA
This sequence comes from Cordylochernes scorpioides, assembly GCA_030710605.1. Taxonomy (NCBI): domain Eukaryota; kingdom Metazoa; phylum Arthropoda; class Arachnida; order Pseudoscorpiones; family Chernetidae; genus Cordylochernes; species Cordylochernes scorpioides. The sequence goes on from CP092874.1 coordinate 37,002,063, forward strand.
AAAAATATAGCCAAAAACTCCATTTCTAGGTTTAGAATAACCAAAAAGATATAAATTAAGTTACTTCTAGGTAACAGACATATAAGCTTTAACCACTATAGATTCCATGACCAAAAGACACGAAAGCTACCTTTCAAATTTTACCTATCCATGACTAATTTACATATGTGAGTTTAGAAATATATTTACACACTAATTTCATAACAAAACATTGACACATATGCTAATATAATTTAAAACTTTATTTTTCAAAATTTTTAGGTGATAATTATTTTCAGAAAAGAGATTTAGTCTAAAGATAAAAGATAATAATAAAAAAATGTTTAAAAAATAACAAAGCGCAAGAGAATGTAATTGGAAAAAAAGTTCTTATTTGAGGAGGGACAGCGTCTCAGGGATTTGAAGTAAAATGGACAAGTAAGGCTGGTGGCGGCAAGTGAAAGTCAAATTTATGAGATGTCGCCAAACAGGCTTTTTTATTGGAAGATTCTCCAGTAATTCCAGGGTTATAGATTGACAATTTCTAGAAGGTGGGGGTCTTGATGAGGTACCTAATGAGACTGTATAAATATATATCATTGTATAAAACAAAATGATTTAAAAGCGCGAATGTTTCTTTTATACATAAAACGAACTTCTATTGTCCTAACTGCGATGAAAAAATATATTGGGAGGGCTTGGCTCATCAGTGGTGAACCCTCCCAGCGGTTTCGCCAATTTAATCCACCAGACCGCTTCTCAGAGCTCTAATACTGTATTGGATCATTCTGATTTTATATGCTACACTGAAGGATGGAATCTTAGAAATGGTTTTCAAGTAAACTATGGACATAAGCTTATAGGACAGTAGAATTACATTCAAATATTTGCTTCGAGCAATGCTCTTCAGCAAACTATAAAGACAAGGCCAGTTAGGAATAAATTAACACAAAGCAATAACGCGCCATATATACATATAAAACAAAATGATTTAAAAGCGCGAATGTTTCTTTTATACATAAAAAGAACTTCTATTGTCCTAACTGCGATGAAAAAATATATTGGGAGGGCTTGGTTCATCAGTGGTGAACCCTCCCAGCGGTTTCGCCAATTTAATCCACCAGACCGCTTCTCAGAGCTCTAATACTGTATTGGATCATTCTGCTTTTATATGCTACACTGAAGGATGGAATCTTAGAAATGGTTTTCAAGTAAACTATGGACATAAGCTTATAGGACAGTAGAATTACATTCAAATATTTGCTTCGAGCAATGCTCTTCAGCAAACTATAAAGACAAGGCCAGTTAGGAATAAATTAACACAAAGGCCATCGCAGTTAGGACAATAGAAGTTCGTTTTATGTATAAAAGAAATATTCGCGCTTTTAAATCATTTTGTTTTATATGTATAGATGGCGCGTTATTGCTTTGTGTTAATATATCATTGTATTAGCTTGTTACCCTTGTACATATTGTGTATTTTTAGGCTTATTCTTGTTGATGGTATAGTTAGTGAGATATTGGGGATATCTAAACTCTTTAGTATTTCTATAAATGAAGTAATCAAACCCAATCTCTTCATCATAGAATACAAGGGAACAGGATTTTATGGGCAGATAACTACGGAGAAAAATTTCATAATCAAGCCAGTATCATTACTCGTGTTGCCGTAGAAATGTCAGAGAAAGGTGTGCAGTCGTGTGACAAGGACTGATGGTCTGTCAAGGTCTGGATGGATCGTCTACATCTGGCGGCTGTCAAGGAGAAGAGATATGGAGGATAAAAGACAGCCGCGTCTTCTGCAAAGTCAGTTCTCAAGATGAAGTCCATCTTCCTGGTTCTTTCCCTGGTTCTGGCGTCCGCCTGGGCCCAAGGTAGCTTTTCTCTTTCTTTATTTTTCTTGAAAGTTCCGTTGGTATTGTCTTGGAATCTTCAGATGATGGTTCTTCTGCCGGGTCTCATAGTATATTTATTACTGACATTGTCTCCTCTTCTAGTTTGGCGACCGCCTGGGCCCAAGGTAGCTTCTCTTTTTCTTTCTTCTTCTTGAAAGTTCCGTTGGTATTGTCTTGGAATCTTCAGATGATGGTTCTTCTGCCGGGTCTCATAGTATATTTATTACTGACATTGTCTCCTCTTCTAGTTCTGGCGACCGCCTGGGCCCAAGGTAGCTTCTCTCTTTCTTTCTTCTTCTTGAAAGTTCCGTTGGTATTTTCTTGGAATCTTCAGATGATGGTTCTTCTGCCGGGTCTCATAGTATATTTATTACTGACATTGTCTCCTCTTCTAGTTCTGGCGACCGCCTGGGCCCAAGGTAGCTTCTTTCTTTCTTTCTTCTTCTTGAAAGTTCCGTTGGAATTGTCTTGGAATCTTCATTTGGTTTTTCTGCCAGGTCTCATAGTATATTTATTACTGACCTGGTCTCCTTTCTAGTTCTACTGTCCGCTTGGGCTCAAGGTAACTTCCCTCTTTTTTATTATTGAAAGTCCCGTTGGATTTTTTTTGGACTCTTCAGGTCTCTAATCTTATCTCCTCTTTTAGTTCTGGCGTCCACCTGGGTCCAAGGTAGCTTCTCTCTCTTTTTCTTTCCTATTCTGTCTTGTTTCGGAATTGCCTAGGACTTTTTGGATGGTAGTTTTCCCACCTATAGGCCATTTAGATTCTACTACCCTCGTTTCTTCTTCTGGTTATGGCGTCCACCTGGGCCTAATGGGGCTTATTTCTTTCTGCCTTTCTAAAGGGCCTGTTTGACTTCTCTAAAACTCTTTGAATATGGTAGTTCTTCTGTAGGGTATCTTTGACTAATTACTACTGTTCTGGGGCTATTTACATTTAGGTTCTTTGAGTCGCTTGAACCCGAAGTCCTATATCTCCTTTTCTTTAATTTTTTTTTTACTTATATTGAAAATTTGTGCCGTATTTCTACTGTACTAGTCACTTGGATTGATCTATACTATGTAGTTATTTTACTGTTTTTTGGAGTTACTTATCTGTTTTATTTGGTAACGGTTTTCAGCTAAAAGGACTTGGCTAAAGACCTTTGTTAATGGTTCAGTAAGTTAGACTTTAGAAGAATTTCAAATACAGAATGTGGAAAAGAGTTTTAAACAATATTTTCCTAAACGTGCGAATATATTTGAGAGAATAGCTTTATCTAGATTGAAGTATTATTTTTCAAAGAGATCATTTTCTATTGTATGTGAAATTTTTTCATTGTTGCTGGATTTTATTGGTAGTATTTGTTCTGCGTTCCAGGAACCTGGGTTATAAATCTCTCTCTCTTGGTAGTCTTTCACAGCAGAATGTTTTGAAGGATCTTAATTTTAATCAAAAGGCTTCAGTACCATTATTGAATGGCAGTTCTCAGCATGGTTCTGTAATTTGAATCTACCCCATTATAACTCGACAAATGTTTCAGGCCGAGAGGAAGGGTTGAAACGTTGCCAGGCCGCGAGACCTGGAGTCCGAACTCAGCTGATCGCATGTAGTGTAAGTTTATTTTTATTGCATACTATATTGTAGGTTGTAGTATTCAGGGAAATATGTAATAATCGTAATATTGTTAATACGTAATAACAAGATCCTTAAAATCCACAATTAACCCATATTTATGCTATATAGGAAGATTAGCGTAATATAAGAAGGTACTGGGGGAATGTAACTTTGGTCTGTTGGTTTTGTGCATATAGGTTAATCATTGCATAAGTTCAGAAAATAGCTGAGTATACAAAGTGAACAGTAATAGAATTATATTTTATATATACAGTTTTAAAATATGTAAAATAGATTTTAACATATATATATATCTAAATGAAAAAAAAACGAAAGAAAAAAAAATAAAAGATAAAAAGATCAGGTGTTGAAATCAAAAATAAAAATGGCATATCCTGACCAGGAGCACATGTGCTTTACAGAAGGCAGAGCGCCATCTGGTGGAACAGAAATCAACTAAACATTGATTTAGCCTGTTCCCTGATATTTGGCCAACCCAATTTCTTGATAAATCAAGAAAAGCCATTCACGAACGCGTTTCGCGCTTTTTGGCGCTCGTCAGCGTGATTGATTTATCAAGAAATTGGGTTGGCCAAATATCAGGGAACAGGCTAAATCAATGTTTAGTTGATTTCTGTTCCACCAGATGGCGCTCTGCCTTCTGTAAAGCACATGTGCTCCTGGTCAGGATATGCTATTTTTTATATATCTAAATATAATATCTATATAAATTCGGCGTGTTATAATTGGCTAGAAGTAGTACTTCTAGGTCTCCGTGTTGAAGGACATGTTAGCCCGAAAGCTCGAGAGATAAAAGAAATGAGAAAAGAAACCAAAACTTTGATTCCTTATTGATTATGTCAAAGTGTGTTTTTTTATTATCTCTAGTACACGTGGTACAAGCCATGATAATCATGGTGGGTAGAAGTTGTCAACTGCTTTTACTGTAAATGCATCACATGTCTCCATATGTGAAAAGCAGTTCGACTTTTGCACTTACAAGTGTGCCAGAGCCCTGTTTGATTACTTGCACTCGCTGGTAGGGTTGGACTTTTTCAAGAATCGGGAGCCATTGGAGCATTTTTTTTTCAGTTAGAAAAAAGGGCCCAATTCGGGATTCGATTCCGAATCGTAGCGGTCGAAAACCAACGGTTTAGATCATCCTTCCACCGACCCCCCTTTTTCAAAGTGTAAAAGCAGGGAAGTAGTATAATAATGGAGTAGTTGGGCGTGGCTCCCAACTTGGTGTATAAACGGATGAAGCAATAAACCTGATATTCGGTATACTTATGTAAAATATACGTAGAGCACACACTATTAGCCATTTTCAATTTTTTATTTAAACCCTATTTGGATTTACAAGCCAAAAACTGTCAACAATGAAAATAAATATTCACCTTATATACAAGCAGGTTATCTAAGCGGCTTCCTCGCTTCAGGCGCTTTTGAACTAACATACACGCATAGACAAAACTTAAGGAAGTTGTACCTTTTAGCATGTATATTGGAATTCAGACAATAACTCTGAAAGTTATTATAGTGACCTTTATCAAAGACACATGAGATAACTAAGAGTGAACACCATTACCTCTGTCTCTTTAGAAAAGAACTTTCAAATTTTAAGTTTTTCCCATGAGTGTTTATATGTGGTATAAAATATTTTATCTTTTCTAATTTTCTCTGAAAAGTCCTTCACAAGACACAATTAAATTATATAATTAGCTTATTCCTAAACATTGTACTTATGAGAAGATGATGGGAAATGTTCCGAAGGCTTCTTATCAAGTAAATGAAATTAAAAATGAATATAGCGTCAAATATTTATTAATTTTAAACATTATCATAAATGCGTGTTAATCTTGAATCTATTTTAACGATGTTTTTATAGCTAACTGATGTTGCCAGAGATTCTATTGCTTCACCCCATGCTGCTACTTCAACTCCAGCACCACCACCACCACACCATCCCCTTCTGACCAATCCAGGATGATGGAGGAAGATGACGTCATGATGGGAGAGGAAGAGATGAGAATGATGGAAGAAGGAATGGAGGAAGAGAGGCAGGGAGGTAGTTTTGCCAAGCGGATCCTGGTGAGTAACCTCTTTACTAGCCGTACCTGTGGTCCTGTTTATTTACAACAACAACAAAAAGCTTTATTAAGACTTTTTAATCTTATACAGAATCTCCAATCACAAATGTAGGATATCTGCAGGAAAAAAAAAGGTCCTGTCTATTTATGACAGCAGCAATTACCTGACGTTAGGTAGGTACTAACCATCATCAGAATTATATATTATAGTGTAGGAAGTGAGGCTGGCTAGAGTAAAGTCAGAGATAGTGGCGGTAGATAGAGTATACTGGTAGACTATTGCTTCTTGTAGCTATCTTAGCGATACTAAACACAATTTAGACAATTTAAAACAGCTATTTACCTTTATTAAGTACTAGACGAAGAATGGTGATGACCATCATCAGAACTATGTCTTGTAGAGTAACGTCAGAGATAGTGGCGGTAGATAGACTAGACCGGTAGACTACTAGTACTGGCTTCCTGTAACTATCTTAGCGATACTAAAGACGAAAGAGACAATTTAAAACGGTTATTTACCATCAGTTCAACAGTTAGTGAATTAAAAACAAGAATGAAAATGAGATTAGGGGGGGGGGGGGGAATAAGAGAGAGAGTTTATGTAAAAAAATATTTAATCTCAATCTCTAGCTTTAGGGCCTGGGGCCAGATAGCCTGGAAGCCTGAGGTTTTCACCTTAATACCGATATAATGGATTATTTTGTTGAATTACGATTAGTATTTTTTCCCCTAGTACACGTAGTAAAGACCATTATAATCGTGGTGGGTTGTAGTTGGTGACTGCTTTTACTGTAAGTGCACTACATGTCTACACATGTAGAAATCAGTTCGACTTTTTCACTTACAAATGTATCAGAGCCCCGTTTGCTTAACTATACTTACTGGTGTGGTTGGACTTTTGCAAGAATCGGAGGCCATTGAAGCTCTTTTTTATTCAGAAAAAAAGTGACCAATGCGGGATTCGATCCCGGGTCGTTCCTGTCGGAAATCGACGGTTTAAACCGTTTGTAATTATTATTTTGGCAATGTGTTTCTTATGCCACATATTATCAAATAGTATATCTACAGACATACATTACTACAACAATACAAAAGTTATTAAATGAGACAACTTAGCTCATCAATAGGGAACCTTCTCAGCGGTTTCAACAAATTAATCTCCAGACTGCTCTACAGGGTGGCTCTTAAGTCCCGAAAATTTTAATTTTTAATAAGAAATAAATAAAAGGGGACTTATGGTCTACCCTGTACTATTGTATTGGAGATTGGTTTTCTTATTTTATTATTCAAATTTTTACGGAAGAAAATTGATCAATACATTTAATCATATTTTTTTTTTAAACATGGAAACCTTCTCCTTGGATTATAAATACTATAGAATAAAGCGTTAGGAGAAAATAATTTTTAATAATCGACTACACGAGCTTTCGGGCAGTCACGCCCTTCAACTGGTAATGATACATGATGGCAATAGGCCTTAAATAGGATTCCGTTTTTTAAGATATATTTACATATGAGAAAAATAAAGAAAAATTGTTTTTTAGCCGTCCTATATTATTTTTCTCATATGTAAATATATCTTAAAAAACGGAATCCTTTTTAAGGCCTATTGCCATCATGTATCATTACCAGTTGAAGGGCGTGACTGCCCGAAAGCTCGTGTAGTCGATTATTAAAAATTATTTTCTCCTAACGCTTTATTCTATAACATTTAATCATATGTATGCAACTCTGCAGAACTATGAGAACTATGCTCATAGGTTCCCTAAACACCCCTAAGCTGCCTTCCTTAGTGCAGGGTATATAAGAAAACCAATCCAATGCAATAATAGAGCGGTCTGGAGATTTATTTAGGTAAACTGCTGAGAGGGTTTACCACTGATGAGCCAAGTCCTATCATATCATTTTTTTTATCATTGCAGTTACGTCTCTAGAGATAATATTTGATAATATCGATTATTAAAAAAACCTATTGCGAAAAATAATAATTGCCAAATTGATTAATAACTGGCTATCGAAATTTTATAATTATATATGATAATATACAACAACAACAACAACAAAAGCCTTTATTGAGGACCTCTCGTCCTATAAAGGATTCGCCAGTTTACAGAGTAATTGAAGAGAAGAGAACTAAGAATATACAGAGAGAAACCTATATGATAATATAAATTTCAACAATTAAATTAGAGAGGACAATGGAAACAACATAAAGAAACTCCCAAAACATTTTATACAGAAGGATACATGTACTGTTGTTGTTGTCATATCCAATGAAGAGCTTCAGATGTCTCCATGCATCTCTATCAAAGCAATGGAAAATAGGAACGGTTACCACGTTAGTCACCTTGGACCAGAATTAGGTCAAATATTCCAAGGGTCTAGGGGTGCGGTCGGACTTCTCCCCCTCTACATGTACTCCCCTGATATATAACTACGTTGTGTAAGATGTAGTGGATAATTCTTTTAAAAAAAATTAATTGAAATTTGATCTTATATAAATGGGATACTCACAATAATTTGGCTTATATGTGTAAGATCAATTATCAGAGAGGAACCGTTATATATGAAAATTTTAGCTTTACTATGTTATAAAAAAGAACAAAAGGATTAATTGGAAATCAAAAATAAAATCTTAAGTGAGCATCCAATATACAGTTACGAGCGTCATGCGTTCTTAAACCATTCTTCAGTTTTCATCTCTGTCACCGTTTGCTTTTTTTTTTTTGGAATGGCGCTCTCCTATTGGTTGGCTACGATCACGCCACCTTTGCCCCCCCCCCCCCCCCATCATGCCCTCCCCACTCGCTTTTTCGTTTTTGTAACTATTGTGTTGGAGCGGGTCGCTCCTTAAATAAATGCATATATTAGTTAATAACCAAATGGAATCCTCTCTTTCTTTTTCCCAGTAAGAGACGCCTACGGAAGCCAACAGTACATAGACAGATAAAGCACATATGCTATAGTTATTAACTAACATATGCATTTATTTAATGCGCCAATTTATAATTGTAACAAATAGTATTTGAATCAAAACATTCAATCGGGTGAAACACGGGCGTTGCCCGGGTCCTTCGGCTAGTATTTACATAATGGTAAAGAAAACAAGCATCCAATCCCATGATTCTCTCTGTGATCGGCAGCTAGTCCAACAATTCGAATGATCCATGTTAAAACATATACCGCGAATATCTATCTATTGTATTCATAGATCAATATCTTCCCGGCAAACTTTCCTTCTATATTGTCAATCTGTGGTCGCCTACTTGGTTTATCATCATTAGTCACGTGACGTCAGCATTTTATTTGTAAATATTTTGTTTAGATATCTCTCTGTTTTCTTTAAGATTGAAAATAATTCTAAATATGTTCCTTGTTAAAATAAATATGTTTTATGATTACTCTATGTTCTGGTCTCACTTATAATATTGATATGGACCAATCTAACATTGACATGAAGCCCCCCCAGGACCCAGGACGGTGCAACAATGTATAGTTATATTTTCAATTTTCTAACCATTTCTTCTTCCCATGTTTCCAGCGATTTATCTGCACCTTGCGTGGAGGACAATTCGAGGCCATCGACAAGCCAGCTCAGTCTCCTTGTGCAACTTTAAATTTTTTCAGAATAGTAAATGGGGTAAGTAAAACATATTTTAACGTTTTTCCATGAAACTTTCAAGTTTTTATTACACGTCAACACACGAAAAACACAATATTTAAATAGAGCAATCCATAAATAGATCTTTAATTAAAAAGGCATATATAAGATCAAATATAATTTATTTTACCAATATTTCAGTTGGCTGACCGCCAACCTTTTTCTCCCCATTGAATATAGGCAAAAAATATTTTTTAAACTTAATTCTATTGAAGTTATGATGAGTTTGTTGTTGAATATAGTACAAATGTGATATTGTACTGGGATAAGGTGCATAAATTATTAAAAAGAAAAAGGCACCTCCTTATCGTGCAACGGAAAGTTGCTGATGGTTGCGCCATCTATCGGAATAAATATAAACCATTCTGGAATGATTAAAAATCAACGAATAGTTGATATATATTCCGATAGCTGGCGCAAGCCATCAGCAACTTCCAGTTGCACGATAAGGAGATGCCTTTTTCTTTTTCATAATTTAGAAAAGGATTGTTAAAAGTTTTTTATTCTTGTATTGAAACCATCTCATTAACAAAGCCCAGATGACTAACTACAGAATGAGGATCATTTGACTGGAAACAAGTTCTTCGTTATTCAAGATGAAGCATTCCGTTCTTCTAACTGACTGAAGTAGAGCCCAGGAAATTTGATTTAATAAAAAGATAAAGAAGATGAAAACGTTTGTTTTACAAAAATAATAAAAAGTTCGGAGATCGCTTCATAGTCATCGGAGCAATTAAAATTCCCCTTGATTGGATCTTTATGCAAAATCAATGCGAAGAGTACTATGTATTCAATGTTTTGAGGTCTTTTCTAGAGAGCATCATATTCCTGAACTCTATGGTATGAGGAGACGAGCAAATTATTTGTTAATCATAATGCAGTGAACAATCATACCTTCCATTTTACCAACACATGGTGGATTAAATTGGCGAAACCGCTGGGAGGGTTCACCACTGATGAGCCAAGCCCTCCCAATATATTTTTGATCGCAGTAAGGACAGTAGAACTTCGTTTTATGTATAAAAGAAACATTCGCGCTTTAAATCCTTTTATTTTATATGTATAGATGGCGCGTTATTGCTTTGTGTTAACATATATAAAGAAGTTAGAATAAAAATTAAAAATAAATGCCAGATAGAACAACAGGATCACCATTTCAAGTCTCTTAACACCATCCCCAAGGATGGAGGTATATGCAACAGTGTCTGCATAAGCACAAGATTCCAAACTCTGGAGGATGTTTGGAAGAATTTACAAGATGAGTAGAGGAAAGTGACTCAATAGAAATGAATGCTGATGATGGTTTCGTGAAAAGACGCTATCGAGAAATTAGAAAAAAGGAAAAATAACTTACATTGACCAACTAACTATTCACACAAACGTAAATTATTATTTTAAAATGCATAGTAATGCTAACAAATATAGGTAAATAAATAATTTTTTTAGATCCAATATATGCCTTTTTAATTAAAAAAAAAAGACAACTAACAAATATGTTTGGATACCTTTTGTTTATCTATTTATGAATTGGCACAGCAAAATGTCCTCAAAGTCTAGTGAAAGAATTCGAAAGATTAAAATATACCAACCATGAATATCTATATATATAAAAATCAATGTTTGTATGTTTGTTTGTATGTCCGGTATACAAATTCGCAGTAGTTCACTAATTCAAACCAAAATTTCCATACATAGGTAAAAAAATACGGGGAAGACGATAGGTTATTTTAAAAAATATATAAATCAATTATTAAAACTATATATCCAAATTATTCTACTTAGCTCACGAACAGCGCCCTCTATCAAAGATTAGATTAAATTATGCTGATGCAAACAAATAGATAATGCTAATAACAAACAATTATAAAAAAACTTATCTAAATATATATCACTCGGGTAGATATGCACACGGGTCACCCGTCTAGTACGCTATACAACATAATTGTAAATTGTCACACAAACTATCTTATATAATTCATTACTATGAATACATGATGAGACCTTAACTGTCCTTTTTGATCCTGGTTCCTGATTCCAAAATAACTCTACTAGGTACCGCTCAAAAGAACAACCTAGCTTATAATATTTACAACAATGAATAATATATGTGAAGTTTATTCACGTATTAAAACAAAGCTTATGTCCATAGTTCTTTTAAAATACCCATTCCAAGAGTCTATCACAGTATCACTATAAAGGAAGTTCCAAAAAATGCAATATAACAGCGGTATGGTAGATTAAACTGGCGAAACCGCTGAGAGGGTTCACCACTGATGAGCCAGGCCCTCCCATTAATTTTTCGATTGCAGTAAGGGTAGTAGAAATTGTTTAATTTCAAAAAGAATCTTACGCCTTTAAAATAGTTTCGAAATTTGAAAGCAAAGTGTCCAATGCGGGATTCTATCCCGGTTCATGGCTGTCGGGAATCGAGGGTTTTAACCACTTGTCTACCGATTTCTATTTGACCTTTTTGAATGCCATCTAATAAAGTTATCAAGTTTGATCTGAAATAACAAAAGTGTGTTTATGCAGACTTGCACCGATGGTGAATGCAGAAGAATTCAGTCCTAAATATTTTCTTCCCGAAGAATTGTCATCTTGAAATAAGTAGAAAATAAAATTATGCAAATTATGTCTTGATTCCATTATCCGCACATAAGCCAGGTGTTTAGAAACACAATTGGTCAATTCATAGCGCCTAAATGTAAACATTAGGAGAAATGTCATCAACATGTCAATCCCCGAAAATTATAAATATTTTTTAACGATAATTTTTAAATATATATATATATGGTTTCTTGGTTTGCCAAAGCTGGTGTTGTGGCTTTGTCACAGACCTGAGACCTCTAGTTTGTGGCGACGGTCAATAGATGGCGTCTAGCTTTGACGTCTATTTTGACGGGAGGGGCGCTCTATGCTTTTATTAAAAATATATACTCGAAATTTATTTCTACAGACTTTAACCTGCAATGAATAAAATTTGAAAGAGGAAAGGTATGTGTTTCGGATACGATCACTGCCTCACTTACTAAGCTCGGAAAGCTTGCCGCATCCTGGATAAGTCTGACCTTATCTAAATAGTTATGCCAGAGCTTGACTGTATCTTCTTGCCAGACTTCTTCTGTCTCCAACCGAATTGAAGCCTATATGCTTATTTAAAAGTGCCCACAACACCAGAAACCCTGATGACACTAATAATTCACCCGATTTATAACTGACACACTTTTATTAAACTAACGCATCCTTATATACAGAATTATATGTATAAATATGTAAATCCTCTGGCTGAATAAGCAAAAAAAGAGAGAAATTTACATAACCGGCGTCTCCAGTATGGCTCATCAGTAGTGAACCCTCCCAGCGGTTCCCCCATTTTAATCTCTAGACAGCTTCACTATTGTATTGGACAATTTTCTTATATACCCTGGACACTTTCAATTAAATAAGGGTTGTATAAATAAACTTTAAATACACCTATCTCCCTATTTACACGGTAAATACGTTCCTGAGAAAAACGTGTAAATCGAAAATTAAAATTTTCGCGAAATTTTTATGCGAAGAAATACAGACACAGTGTTCGTGTGCAGCAAGTCAGCACATAAGCTCGGGATTCCTCGTGAGATGTGTACACAGCGCATTTGTTCAATCACAGTAGCATTTAGTATAGTGCGATAAAAAAAAACTTATTTGGAAAACCGTGTAAAAGCGAAAACGTGTAAAACAAGTACCGTATAAATCGGGGGATAGGTGTATATATTAAAAAAAAAAAAAAAAAAACATTGGTAAAAATGTCATAAATTTAAGCGCTAGAGGGCGTTAAGTTATTGATGATAGTGTGACAGTAATGAAGGTGACGTTTGGGTAGAATAAAATGATAATTTATTATATGACTTTAAATAGTTAAATAGTTTGCAACGCATAAAAGTCGGTGGACGAGTGGGGGGTAACTCCCCCGATTCCCGACAGTCATGAACCGGGATTGAATCCCGTGTTAAAATTTGTTCAATATGTGAATAACTCACATATTATTCATTGTTTCAATTATCATAAACTAGGTTGCTCTTGTTGAGCGGTACCTAATAAAGTGATTTTAGAAGGAAATAGTTTGAGGGATAAAAATGAGAAGAGATAAACTAAGGTAAATGGATAAAAATAATGATAAATTAAGGAAGTAATGTCAAAGACCCAAATGGCTGGCGATCGGTTACACCCCCTAAGATGGCGGCTAATGTTTACAAACTTCCCGAGTAGATCGCGCCATCTATCGGAGATAAGGTACATAATACTTGCCGAGCTGCCGAGGGATTCAACACGGTATGTACATTTTAGTTATTGGTGATATTTTAAATGTCAATCCCGTAGATACAGGATAATACGTAGATGTAGATGAGATAGAATAAATGACAAATGGAAGGTTTATCAGGATTGTGATACAATGTACTGAAGAGGCCATCACTCCCCAGTGTATAGTGAATGTGTTAGGATGGACAAGATAGATAAGAACTGAAGAAATTACTCAACTGTCTTACAAAACATCTCCAGGAGTCGGTCTCAAGGAATAGAGAACAAGTTGAAATTTAAAGTTACATTCTGTTCTCAATTTCAGATTCCAGGTTTGAGCCCAAATCAGATTGGGAACCAAGGTTTTCTTGTCCCGAGTCCTAAATGCTACTTTAGCAGAATGTATCAGAGAAGAGAGAAACATATAAATATAAAGATAAATGTACCTCTCTTCCGTCAAATTAGACGTCAAACCTAGACGCCATCTATTGACCGTCGCCGCAAACTAGCGGCCTCGAGTCGGTGACAAAGCCATAACACCAGCTTTGGCAAACTGAAAAGCGTTCATCTAGAGACCATGGTTTCGGGATAAAGGCCCTGATCAGTCTAGGGCGGCCTTCATTACATGATATTCACAAGGAATCTAATGGAACCTTCACAATGTTGTGGCTTTGTCACCGACCCGAGGCCGCTAGTTGCGGCGACGGTCTAGCTTTGACGTCTATTTTGAGGGGAGAGGTGTCCTTTATTTTTATAGATCAATATCTTCCCGGCAAAATTATATATATCAATTAGTTTAGTTTTATTCGCTCACATTAGAATAGAAAATATCAAAAGGATTATAAAAGAAACACATCACAAAATAATTGATTTTAGATAAAGTAAGAAATTTTGAAAAGTTATGTAAAAAAGTTCCGCGGAGCCGATATACAGATAGATTAAGGAGATTCTTCTTAAAGAAGATAACATTATTATGCATCAAGATTTGGAAGATTAACAGGAAGATGTGAGGAGAAACATGACACCGATTGGCTGAACGTTGATTTGAAAATAATGGATTTCCTACAACCTCAGAAAGGTGATGGTCACAGTGGAAATGAATCCGTGCACAGCTTTCAAAAGCAGGCAAAGTGTGCCGATTGCCCAAATTGGAGCTCCAACTTTATGATGGGCATGATGTCCGAGATGGCTAGGTTGGTGCTCGCAGTTTGCAAAGTGTGTGTGTGTGTTACATGAATACTCCAATATGACTGATGTGTACTAGTTCCAGTACTTGATGCAATCGATGAAGCCTGGGACTAGAGTGGAAAGACTTGTAAAGAGCTACCCTCTAACAGCAGACAACTGCCTGAAGGTAATTGCCACGTTAAAGAACCACTTTGGAGATCAGGTAATCCTAAAAGGGGTGTTTGTCAGGCAACTATTGAGCCTTGTAATATATAACACCAATAGAAAGAAGCTGTCCCTGTATAAGACCTGTACTATAAGATCAAATTCCATATGTGATCGTTAGAATCGTCGTGGATGAGTACAGAACGTAATGCCACATTCTTGTATCCACTTATGGAATCCAACATGCCGGAATAGTTACCTAAGGTATGGCGACGTAAATATTTCTCGGAATATAATGCGGATGAATCGGTAGATCAGCTACCGACAAACATAGTCGGATTACAGACAGTTCCCTTCTGGCTCTAGAATAGATCAGAACCCCTCGACAGGCGCTGGCCTCTCCCTCTCGGAGGTGACATCCAACATGCCTCGTCCGTTTTGTGCTGTCCTATTAATGCCTGAAACCACTCTAACCATTGTGGTCAACACGACTGCATCTAACCAATCTGCTTACCACAACAATCAAGAAAACCAACATACAACACTACAGTCATCTGACTAGATAAACTCACCACGATATATATGAGATATCTTGGGACCTCTGGCACCAGTGTTACCTGATGCTAGACGAACCTCGATGTCCCCTCTACCGTGCAGTCGTGGTGGAAGGCGACACAGCCGGGCCAAAGGTGAAATAAACAAACAGAGATTCCACTAAGAAGCGTCTGAACGTCTAGAAGGAATGGGACGAGGAGGTTTCTGGTAGGAAAGGGTTGATTTACCTCTATAGGAGCAGCCTGCGGACTGGAACTGAAACGAAGACTGACTGATGTCTAACAAAAGACTAACTAAATTAGGCTTGGGGCCTCCTTTTTATAGCTGCGCTGGGTTCAAACAGGTCACTGCCCTTTTCTGACGTAAACAGGGGGGGAAATTTACATAATCCAGGAGGGCCACGACCTCGTAAAAATTGGACTGGGCTCGCTAGGCCTACTCTCTTATTCTCACCTAGGCCTGATTAGTTTTAACCTTAATTTTCTCCTGTTATTCTCCATTCCTTCTATCTGTACAGTTGCTATACTTTATTAGTCTTACGCGGTACAGATTGATATTATGTGATGCTTTCTATTTGCAGTAAATAGCAAGTTATATACATGATGCACTAGAGCGCCATCTGTTATCAAAATTCGAAACTATTTTAAAGGCGTAAGATTCTTTTTCAAATCAAACAATTAATTAATTTTTTCATTGCAGTAAGGGCAGTAGAAATTGTTTAATTTGAAAAAGAATCTTACGCCTTTAAAATAGTTTCGAATTTTGATAACAGATGGCGCTCTAGTGCATCATATTATAAATGTTCTAATAAAAGACACAATTTGATATTTGCGGAAGAGCGATTGCTCGAAGCATATTATATATTTATAAATATATATAATTCTGCTGTCCTAAAAGCTTATGTCCGTAGTTCACCTAAAATACCCATTCGAAGAGTCTAGCATCAGTATCACTATGAAAGGAAGTTCCAAAAATGCAATATAACAGCGGTATGGTAGATTAAATTGGCGAAACCGCTAGGAGGGTTCACCATTGATGAGCCAGGCCCTCCCAATAATTTTTTCATTGCAGTAAGGGCAGTAGAAATTGTTTAATTTGAAAAAGAATCTTACGCCTTTAAAATAGTTTCGAAAGTTATATACAGTTACGTGGTGGAACATGTGGTAGTAGATATCTGGATTATTTACAACAATTCGATGGTCTTAAATCATCACAGATGGCCCCGGATGTGAGATGGTTCATATGGAGGGATTTAAGAGAGCGGAATAGAAAGACTGTTATTAAGGAAGTAATTTTTAAAAATTAATTGAAATGAGTTGGTATATAACATGGGGTTGATTTCTGTATATCCATAAGAGATAATAAAGTATAAACAACACTAATACTAATCATATAAGTAAACTTAAAATAGGAATAAAAAATTTAATAGAGAACATATAATGATGATAGGTAAAAATATAAATGATTGGATGGGTCAATCATGATCTCTTCGTGATGGGCTTTAGAAAGGGTTGAGGGGTTATTTGTGATTAGGTTGAGGCAATGTTACCTTGACTCAAGTCCCAAACCATTTAATGTGCACGGCGCGGAAAACCTAGGCCATGTTTCACATGTAAATTTAAGGACCGAATAAAGTTATAGTACCACAATCGAATAGTAAGATAAGAGTGATTGTTATGGGTTTTATGAATTAGTCGTTAAGACGTACGCATGCAGGATAAATGAGGGCGAAGATCAGTGACCAGAAATCAAAGTTTTAATTGGAGTCGTCAGGGGCTTAGCGAGAAAAAGAGTAAAATAAAAAGATGTGCCAGTGTGTGGCATAAGAGTGCCCTGGAATATATATTAAAAAAATACAATTTGCACGTGTCCAAGCCAGAAGTTGGGATCGGTAAATCTGGGGGACGGTGTGTCAATATTGTTAATTACGAAATCAAAGTAGGTCAAGTCTAGCCTGCGAAGGCTTGTTAAAAGTTCCTGCGGTAAAGGGTTAGTATTTATTAAGAAGTAACCTTTAAAGTGGTTGATTAAGAGGTTATTGAAGATTGCCCTGTTTTAGATCATGATTTTTAGTTTGATTATAAAAGAATATATCATTGAGATATGAAATTGCGAGATTAAGGCTTTGCATATAGCGTTAAAGGATTTGAAAAATCGAAAATAGAATTGCGAAGTTAAATGCAAAGTAATCTTTAAAATAATAAAAATAGTGATGACATGATACAAAGATTAACACACTATAGCAGTATATAAGGGGTAATAGAAAGTGAACATATTAAATGAAAATTAATAATGAGCAATATAATATACTCGATAGCATTGAACATGGTAGCGGAAGATGAAACAATGTAAATAACATCTAATTTATAAAGTGAGAGAAAATATAAAATGACAAATGCAAATTAGTGATATAAACATGAAACATAAGCTTGAGATTATTAGATATGAAAGATAAAATATAAAGTTGATTATAAAAAAATAGAGTCATAGAGCAAAAGTAAAAAACAATTTGGTAAAGAGGAAAAAGTAATCAATATAAAATGACAATAGTCTAAACTGATTGGTCGACGTAAAAAAAACAATTATAAGAGCAAGATAATGATTATTTAAAGGATATTAAAATGAAAATAAAAAATATTCATCGAGAAAGAAGAGCAAGTAAGATTATATAGAAGTGATATATTCGGAAAAGAATGGAAAGTAGTAGGCCAAATGTATGTTCCTGTTTTTTTTTTTAGGATGGGTGGAGAGAGATTTAAATTGTCCTCGGATGCGATATCTTTGGTCTTGTTGGCCTAAGTTGTTCTAACTTATCGAATTTGTTTTATGTTTGACGCGGCTCGTGGATCACATTGTTTCCAACTGTGAAACTCACTGAGTCCTAATGTTGTCGATTTTTTGTTCGCTGCGCCACGTTTAGGTGAAAACGTGATTCTTCCTAAAGCGGCATTTATATTGTGTGTGCAGGAAACACGGCGATCTGTTCTAACCGGTCAAGGGTTTTTTTTTTTAATATGTGGGTGTGTGTGATTTTTGTAGGTAAAATGTTGTCCTTGGTTCTAAGTGTCGATGTTAAGTGGACGAGTTAATCGAGGGCGAGAGAATCTAGACCTGGTGACTTGGTTTTGGGTTATTAATGAAATAGTTATTTTAATTCATTGGGGTTCAGTAGGCGGGATTAGTTATTGGATTAATTCGTTATTCTGTTAGTGGGCTGATTTGTTAGTGAAAGTAGAATGAACGTGTTATACAATTTATTTGTAGTTAGCGGGGAAGAAGTTTTTCCCGCCCTCTACAATCACTCTAGAGGGGAGTGAGTGGAGAGGCGTCTCTGCGTGTTGTCCTCCGTAGGGGTGCCACTGGCTGATGTCCAGTGAAGCTGTAAGCTGGCCGTCTGCCCTTGGTTGTCTGAGGCGAGGCGCACGTGTCTTGAAACTCTTGGGTCTTCGCTCTGTGTGTGCGTCATTGGGAGCGTCCTTGCCGTGCGCGAAAATTGCACCAGGGCTAGGCCTGGTGTTGAAAAACCAAGGGGTACACACAGTAGTACCCCCCCCGCCTCCGCGTTGGTTTCCCCGCGTCAACCTCAGTACCTCAGAGGTCCTTGATTCGACGGCAGATTCAGGGAGTACTGGATAAGGGTTCGAGGGCTAAAGGGGGGGGAGTCCTATTGGAGCGTAGGACGGGTTTTACTAAGTCCGAACGGGAGGGCTCGGTCAGCAACCTTGCCAATGAACTCTCGGAGACGCCTGTGGGTGAGTGGTCAACCCCATTGTAGCCGGACCATACTGGCGGGCGCGAGGGGCCTACCAAAGGCCGCTCGGTGCATGGAGAATGCATCATTCCTTCTGGCTGTGTGACGTGGTTTTTCAGCGAAAAACAGGGGATGCAAGGGCTTTTGCTGCCTATATCGTCCCTGGCTTTGCCGAATTTCTATTCTGTAGTTAAATGGGATGTCGGAGTGGATTAATTGGTTAGGGATTAGAACGGTTTATAGTAAGAAGCACGCACTAATATTTGATTTAATAGCTAGTGAACATTCATTAGAGTGACACCGGGCAGTAGCGAGGGGTCGTAACAAGAAAATGTCGGTTGTTTGTTAGCTTGTGTCCAACGGAAAAGGGGGAGCGAACCTATTTTTGGTGCGATTTCGGATTTAGGTCAGGGGCCTCTTGCGGGGACAGCTTGCTTAATTAATTTGGTCCAGGATGTCTTCGGGTTTTCGAGATATAGTAACCTTAGCTTTACAGTGATTGTTGCGTTCAATCGTTCTATCAGTCCGTTAGCTTGCGGATGGTTACTGGTGGTACATAGTGGTTGTATACCACGAGATAGCAGAAATTTGCGGAAATTTTCGGAGGTGAATGCGGGCGCTCTATCCGAAAGTAGGCGTTTTGGAGACCCTTGTTGTAGTACCTTTTTTAGGGTTTGGATGTACGTTAAGGTACTGGTAGATTTCGATGGGAATGCCTCAGCGTATCTGGTCACGTGATCCACTGTAACATGGAGATACATCTTGGAGTGTCCGTATTTCGAAAATCCGGATATTGTATTTATTGATATTAAATCGAATGGTTGTTGTGTTTCGAGGTTGTTGCGGACTTAGTAAAATGTTATTCAGTAATATCAGATTAGAAGTGAGTGAAAGTGCGACTTTCGACGTGGATACGCTTTGCGGTGAGATGTGTCACAGGCGTGAAGGCGTCTTTGGCCTGAAAAGTGAAAGAGTTTTGTGGTGTGGCGCTGTGGCACGAATGTGAATGAAAAGGTGTCTCGTGAAGTCGTGTTTTGGTACAAAATCTAACCTGTTTCACCATAAATAACAAATTTACTAAAGTCATGGGTGCTGGTTGTACGAACATATATCGATAATTTTTATATTGTTAGTGGATATGGCACGTTTAATGTGAATTTTTTTTGTGTGTGTTTAGTGGGGCGACGTTATGGAGCTTGTGTGGCTCGAAATTGGATTTGGGTGTTAAGTCGCGCGCTAAAATTGTTGCCAATTGAAAAGAGTGATGTGAGAGGGCGTTGTTTATTTTGTTGAGGGAGATTTGTCGATTATTAATATGCATGTAAAAGGAAGGTACGAGGGAGTGTATCTATGTTGGAATTTAACGATTGGAATAGTTTTGGAAGGCTGTGACTTAGGTTACTTCTGTCCAAAGCTATGACAAAAAAAGGACATAGGGGCGTTGAAAATGGGATTAGTCTGATTTAGCAATATCTATAGTCTACAGTATTTGTAGGTTTATTCTTGGCGATGGTATCTAGTGAAACTGTGATATATAACATTGTATTGACTTGTTCTATTTCTATAGTCCACAGTATTTGTAGGTTTATTTTTGGTGACGGTAGTTAGTGAAACTGTGGATATATAACGTTGTATTGATTTGTTCTACTTCTATAGTCCACAGTATTTGTAGGTTTATTATTGGTGATGGTATTTAGTGAAACGGTGGATATATAACATTGTATTGACTTGTACTACTTCTATAGTCCACAGTATTTGTAGGTTTTTTCTTGGTGACGGTATTTAGTGAAACTGTGGATATACAAAGGGTGTTCACACTTATAAGAAACAAGTTTTATTATAAAATATTAAAAATTAACTCCATATTTGAAATTTTTCAAATGTTCTATTTGAAAGCTCCTTTGTTTATTTACAGAACGGCACCTGAATTTCCACGATAGCAGACACTTTCTGACCATGGTCATACTCAAAAGATCCCATTCTTCCTTTAGGACTTTCCAGAGCTAATCTTAACTATTTGGACATAATTAAAATATGCAAACAAGATGATATCAACATTTCTAAAAAGGGTATTTATAATATTATTCACGACAAAAATATCAAGTTTTTATTCAAAGCACCTACGGAGAAATGGACAAAAGATTATCACCCTATATCTGTGAGAACTCCTTCAACTGTCAAAAAAGTGAAAAAATATATTACAAAAGAAAATTCAATGCCACAAAGAGATATAGCCAAATTAATAGGAACATTATATAGGATTTAGGAACATCAGTGTCAACAATAAATAAAATAAGAAATAAAGATTTAGGCCTAAAAGCTACAAAAAAACGGTTGTTTCAGAGCCATATTCGTCAGCGACACACTATAAGCAGATATTTTTATGAAAATTTCTTGGCTGCTGATAGATGGAAATTTATTGTTACATATGACGAAGCATGGGTATATTTAACCGATTGCGACATAAAAAGAGCTATATACTATCAAAAAAGGGTGGCAAAATCTAGGCCAATTTGGTTGAAGGAATGTGCCGAAAGTTACCCCAAAGGATTTATGGTGGCATGCGGTATATCATATAAAGGAAAATTAAAAATAAGAAAGGTTGAAAGAAATGCAAAAATAAACTCGGAGTACTATCAAAACAACATTTTAGAACCTATATTTTTAAATGATATTCCCTCTATCTTTGGAAAAAGAGCAACAAAGTCTGGTTTCACCATGATAACGCCACAAGTCATACCTCATCTTCAACCCAAGCTTATATGGACGATCTAAGGCAAAGAACAAGAATCAACACTATTCCAAAGAACAGAACCCCTGTAAAATCTCCTTATTTAGCCCCGAAGGATTTTTGCATTTTGGATGCCTTAAAAGAGCACTTGGAAAGAGACACCCTAGGACAATTGAAGGTCTCTGGAAAGTGGTAAAGGAAGAATGGGATCTTTTGAGTATGACCATGATCAGAAAGTGTCTGCTATCGTGAAAAATCAGGTGCCGTTCTGTAAATAAACAAAAAGGCTTTCAAATCGAACATTTGAAAATTTTCAAATATGGAGTTAATTTTTAATATTTTATAATAAAACTTGTTTCCTATAAGTGTGAACACCCTCTGTATAACGCTGTATTGACTTGTTCTACTTCTATAGTCTACAGTATTTGTAGGTTTATTCTTGGTGATGGTTATTGGTGAAACTGTGATATTTAACGTTGTATTGACTTGTTCTACTTCTATAGTCCACAGTATTTGTAGGTTTATTATTGGTGACGGTATTTAGTGAAACTGTGGATATATAACGTTGTATTGACTTGTTCTACTTCTATAGTCCACAGTATTTGTAGGTTTATTCTTGGTGACGGTATTTAGTGAAACTGTGGATATATAACGTTGTATTGACTTGTTCTACTTCTATAGTCCACAGTATTTGTAGGTTTATTCTTGGTGACGGAATCTAGTGAAACTGTGATATATAACGTTGTATTGACTTGTTCTACTTCTATAGTCCAAAGTATTTGTAGGTGTATTCTTTGTGACGATATTTAGTGAAACTGTGGATATATAACATTGTATTAACTTGTTCTACTTCTATAGTCTACAGTATTTGTAGGTTTATTCTTGGTGACGGTATCTAGTGAAACTGTGATATATAACATTGTATTGACTTGTTCTACTTCTATAGTCCACAGTATTTGTAGGTTTATTCTTGGTGACGGAATCTAGTGAAACTGTGGATATATAACATTGTATTAACTTGTTCTACTTCTATAGTCTACAGTATTTGTAGGTTTATTCTTGGTGACGGTATCTAGTGAAACTGTGATATATAACATTGTATTGACTTGTTCTACTTCTATAGTCCACAGTATTTGTAGGTTTATCCTTGGTGACGGAATCTAGTGAAACTGTGATATATAAAATTGTATTGACTTGTTCTACTTCTATAGTCCACAGTATTTGTAGGTTTATTCTTGGTGACGGTATTTAGTGAAACTGTGATATATAACATTGTATTGACTTTTTCTACTTCTATAGCCCACAGTATTTGTAGGTTTATTCTTGGTGACGGTATCTAGTGAAACTGTGGATATATAACGTTGTATTGACTTGTTCTACTTCTATAGTCTACAGTATTTGTAGTTTTATTCTTGGTGACGGTATCTAGTGAAACTGTGATATATAACATTGTATTGACTTGTTCTACTTCTATAATCCACAGTATTTGTAGGTTTATTCTTGGTGACGGAATCTAGTGAAACTGTGATATATAACATTGTATTGACTTGTTCTACTTCTATAGTCTACAGTATCTGTAGGTGAATTCTTGGTGACTGTATTTAGTGAAACTGTGATATATAACATTGTATTGACTTGTACTACTTCTATAGTCCACAGTATTTGTAGGTTTATTCTTGGTGACGGTATTTAGTGAAACTGTGATATATAAGGTTGTATTGACTTGTTCTACTTCTATAGTCCACAGTATTTGTAGGTTTATTCTTGGTGACGGTATCTAGTGAAACTGTGATATATAACATTGTATTGACTTGTTCTACTTCTATAATCCACAGTATTTGTAGGTTTATTCTTGGTGATGGTATTTAGTGAAACTGTGGATATATAACATTGTATTGACTTGCACTACTTCTATAGTCTACAGTATCTGTAGGTTTATTCTTGGTGATGGTATTTAGTGAAACTGTGGATATATAACATTGTATTGACTTGTACTACTTCTATAGTCTACAGTATCTGTAGGTGAATTCTTGGTGACTGTATTTAGTGAAACTGTGGATATATAACGTTGTATTGACTTGTTCTACTTCTATAGTCTACAGTATTTGTAGTTTTATTCTTGGTGACGGTATCTAGTGAAACTGTGATATATAACATTGTATTGACTTGTTCTACTTCTATAATCCACAGTATTTGTAGGTTTATTCTTGGTGATGGTATTTAGTGAAACTGTGGATATATAACATTGTATTGACTTGTACTACTTCTATAGTCTACAGTATCTGTAGGTGAATTCTTGGTGACTGTATTTAGTGAAACTATGATATATAACATTGTATTGACTTGTACTACTTCTATAGTCCACAGTATTTGTAGGTTTATTCTTGGTGACGGTATTTAGTGAAACTGTGATATATAAGGTTGTATTGACTTGTTCTACTTCTATATTTCACAGTATTTGTAGGTTTATTCTTGGTGACGGTTTTTAGTGAAACTGTGGATATATAACGTTATATTGACTTGTTCTACTTCTATAGTCCACAGTATTTGTAGGTTTATTCTTGGTGACGGAATCTAGTGAAACTGTAATATATAACATTGTATTGACTTGTACTACATCTATAGTCCACAGTATTTGTAGGTCTATTATTGGTGATAGTATTTAGTGAAACTGTAATATATAACATTGTATTGACTTGTTCTACTTCTATAATCCACAGTATTTGTAGGTTTATTCTTGGTGACGGAATCTAGTGAAACTGTGGATATATAACATTGTATTAACTTGTTCTACTTCTATAGTCTACAGTATTTGTAGGTTTATTCTTGGTGACGGTATCTAGTGAAACTGTGATATATAACATTGTATTGACTTGTTCTACTTCTATAGTCCACAGTATTTGTAGGTTTATCCTTGGTGACGGAATCTAGTGAAACTGTGATATATAAAATTGTATTGACTTGTTCTACTTCTATAGTCCACAGTATTTGTAGGTTTATTCTTGGTGACGGTATTTAGTGAAACTGTGATATATAACATTGTATTGACTTTTTCTACTTCTATAGTCCACAGTATTTGTAGGTTTATTCTTGGTGACGGTATCTAGTGAAACTGTGAATATATAACGTTGTATTGACTTGTTCTACTTCTATAGTCTACAGTATTTGTAGTTTTATTCTTGGTGACGGTATCTAGTGAAACTGTGATATATAACATTGTATGGACTTGTTCTACTTCTATAATCCACAGTATTTGTAGGTTTATTCTTGGTGACGGAATCTAGTGAAACTGTGATATATAACATTGTATTGACTTGTTCTACTTCTCTAGTCCACAGTATTTGTAGGTTTATTCTTGGTGACGGAATCTAGTGAAACTGTGATATATAACATTGTATTGACTTGTTCTACTTCTCTAGTCCACAGTATTTGTAGGTTAATTCTTGGTGACGGAATCTAGTGAAACTGTGATATATAACATTGTATTGACTTGTTCTACTTCTATAATCCACAGTATTTGTAGGTTTATTCTTGGTGACGGTATTTAGTGAAACTGTGATATATAACATTGTATTGACTTTTTCTACTTCTACAGTCCACAGTATTTGTAGGTTTATTCTTGGTGACGGTATCTAGTGAAACTGTGATATATAACATTGTATTGACTTGTTCTACTTCTATAGTCTACAGTATCTGTAGGTGAATTCTTGGTGACTGTATTTAGTGAAACTGTGATATATAACATTGTATTGACTTGTACTACTTCTATAGTCCACAGTATTTGTAGGTTTATTCTTGGTGACGGTATTTAGTGAAACTGTGATATATAAGGTTGTATTGACTTGTTCTACTTCTATAGTCCACAGTATTTGTAGGTTTATTCTTGGTGACGGTATCTAGTGAAACTGTGATATATAACATTTTATTGACTTGTTCTACTTCTATAATCCACAGTATTTGTAGGTTTATTCTTGGTGATGGTATTTAGTGAAACTGTGGATATATAACATTGTATTGACTTGTACTACTTCTATAGTCTACAGTATCTGTAGGTGAATTCTTGGTGACTGTATTTAGTGAAACTGTGATATATAACATTGTATTGACTTGTACTACTTCTATAGTCCACAGTATTTGTAGGTTTATTCTTGGTGATGGTATTTAGTGAAACTGTGGATATATAACATTGTATTGACTTGTACTACTTCTATAGTCTACAGTATCTGTAGGTGAATTCTTGGTGACTGTATTTAGTGAAACTGTGGATATATAACGTTGTATTGACTTGTTCTACTTCTATAGTCTACAGTATTTGTAGTTTTATTCTTGGTGACGGTATCTAGTGAAACTGTGATATATAACATTGTATTGACTTGTTCTACTTCTATAATCCACAGTATTTGTAGGTTTATTCTTGGTGATGGTATTTAGTGAAACTGTGGATATATAACATTGTATTGACTTGTACTACTTCTATAGTCTACAGTATCTGTAGGTGAATTCTTGGTGACTGTATTTAGTGAAACTGTGATATATAACATTGTATTGACTTGTACTACTTCTATAGTCCACAGTATTTGTAGGTTTATTCTTGGTGACGGTATTTAGTGAAACTGTGATATATAAGGTTGTATTGACTTGTTCTACTTCTATAGTCCACAGTATTTGTAGGTTTATTCTTGGTGACGGTTTTTAGTGAAACTGTGGATATATAACTTTATATTGACTTGTTCTACTTCTATAGTCCACAGTATTTGTAGGTTTATTCTTGGTGACGGAATCTAGTGAAACTGTGATATATAACATTGTATTGACTTGTACTACTTCTATAGTCCACAGTATTTGTAGGTCTATTATTGGTGATAGTATTTAGTGAAACTGTGATATATAACATTGTATTGACTTGTTCTACTTCTATAATCCACAGTATTTGTAGGTTTATTCTTGGTGACGGAATCTAGTGAAACTGTGGATATATAACATTGTATTAACTTGTTCTACTTCTATAGTCTACAGTATTTGTAGGTTTATTCTTGGTGACGGTATCTAGTGAAACTGTGATATATAACATTGTATTGACTTGTTCTACTTCTATAGTCCACAGTATTTGTAGGTTTATCCTTGGTGACGGAATCTAGTGAAACTGTGATATATAAAATTGTATTGACTTGTTCTACTTCTATAGTCCACAGTATTTGTAGGTTTATTCTTTGTGACGGTATTTAGTGAAACTGTGATATATAACATTGTATTGACTTTTTCTACTTCTATAGTCCACAGTATTTGTAGGTTTATTCTTGGTGACGGTATCTAGTGAAACTGTGGATATATAACGTTGTATTGACTTGTTCTACTTCTATAGTCTACAGTATTTGTAGTTTTATTCTTGGTGACGGTATCTAGTGAAACTGTGATATATAACATTGTATGGACTTGTTCTACTTCTATAATCCACAGTATTTGTAGGTTTATTCTTAGTGACGGAATCTAGTGAAACTGTGATATATAACATTGTATTGACTTGTTCTACTTCTCTAGTCCACAGTATTTGTAGGTTTATTCTTGGTGACGGAATCTAGTGAAACTGTGATATATAACATTGTATTGACTTGTTCTACTTCTCTAGTCCACAGTATTTGTAGGTTAATTCTTGGTGACGGAATCTAGTGAAACTGTGATATATAACATTGTATTGACTTGTTCTACTTCTATAGTCCACAGTATTTGTAGGTTTATTCTTGGTGACGGTTTTTAGTGAAACTGTGGATATATAACGTTATATTGACTTGTTCTACTTCTATAGTCCACAGTATTTGTAGGTTTATTCTTGGTGACGGAATCTAGTGAAACTGTGATATATAACATTGTATTGACTTGTACTACTTCTATAGTCCACAGTATTTGTAGGTCTATTATTGGTGATAGTATTTAGTGAAACTGTGATATATAACATTGTATTGACTTGTTCTACTTCTATAATCCACAGTATTTGTAGGTTTATTCTTGGTGACGGAATCTAGTGAAACTGTGATATATAACGTTGTATTGAATTGTTCTACTTCTATAGTCCACAGTATTGTAGGTTTATTCTTGGTGACGGTATTTAGTGAAACTGTGGATATATAACATTGTATTGACTTGTTCTACTTCTATAGTCCACAGTATTTGTAGGTTTATTCTTGGTGACGGTATTTAGTGAAACTGTGGATATATAACATTGTATTGACTTGTTCTACTTCTATAGTCCACAGTATTTGTAGGTTTATTCTTGGTGATGGTATTCAGTGAAACTGTGATATATAACGTTGTATTAACTTGTTCTACTTCTATAGTCCACAGTATTTGTAGGTTTATTCTTGGTGACGGAATCTAGTGGAACTGTGATATATAACATTGTATTGACTTGTTCTACTTCTATAGTCCACAGTATTTGTAGGTTTATTCTTGGTGACGGAATCTAGTGAAACTGTGGATATATAACATTGTATTAACTTGTTCTACTTCTATAGTCTACAGTATTTGTAGGTTTATTCTTGGTGACGGTATCTAGTGAAACTGTGATATATAACATTGTATTGACTTGTTCTACTTCTATAGTCCACAATATTTGTAGGTTTATCCTTGGTGACGGAATCTAGTGAAACTGTGATATATAAAATTGTATTGACTTGTTCTACTTCTATAGTCCACAGTATTTGTAGGTTTATTCTTGGTGACGGTATTTAGTGAAACTGTGATATATAACATTGTATTGACTTTATCTACTTCTATAGCCCACAGTATTTGTAGGTTTATTCTTGGTGACGGTATCTAGTGAAACTGTGGATATATAACGTTGTATTGACTTGTTCTACTTCTATAGTCTACAGTATTTGTAGTTTTATTCTTGGTGACGGTATCTAGTGAAACTGTGATATATAACATTGTATTGACTTGTTCTACTTCTATAATCCACAGTATTTGTAGGTTTATTCTTGGTGACGGAATCTAGTGAAACTGTGATATATAACATTGTATTGACTTGTTCTACTTCTATAGTCTACAGTATCTGTAGGTGAATTCTTGGTGACTGTATTTAGTGAAACTGTGATATATAACATTGTATTGACTTGTACTACTTCTATAGTCCACAGTATTTGTAGGTTTATTCTTGGTGACGGTATTTAGTGAAACTGTGATATATAAGGTTGTATTGACTTGTTCTACTTCTATAGTCCACAGTATTTGTAGGTTTATTCTTGGTGACGGTATCTAGTGAAACTGTGATATATAACATTGTATTGACTTGTTCTACTTCTATAATCCACAGTATTTGTAGGTTTATTCTTGGTGATGGTATTTAGTGAAACTGTGGATATATAACATTGTATTGACTTGTACTACTTCTATAGTCTACAGTATCTGTAGGTGAATTCTTGGTGACTGTATTTAGTGAAACTGTGATATATAACATTGTATTGACTTGTACTACTTCTATAGTCCACAGTATTTGTAGGTTTATTCTTGGTGATGGTATTTAGTGAAACTGTGGATATATAACATTGTATTGACTTGTACTACTTCTATAGTCTACAGTATCTGTAGGTGAATTCTTGGTGACTGTATTTAGTGAAACTGTGGATATATAACGTTGTATTGACTTGTTCTACTTCTATAGTCTACAGTATTTGTAGTTTTATTCTTGGTGACGGTATCTAGTGAAACTGTGATATATAACATTGTATTGACTTGTTCTACTTCTATAATCCACAGTATTTGTAGGTTTATTCTTGGTGATGGTATTTAGTGAAACTGTGGATATATAACATTGTATTGACTTGTACTACTTCTATAGTCTACAGTATCTGTAGGTGAATTCTTGGTGACTGTATTTAGTGAAACTATGATATATAACATTGTATTGACTTGTACTACTTCTATAGTCCACAGTATTTGTAGGTTTATTCTTGGTGACGGTATTTAGTGAAACTGTGATATATAAGGTTGTATTGACTTGTTCTACTTCTATAGTCCACAGTATTTGTAGGTTTATTCTTGGTGACGGAATCTAGTGAAACTGTGATATATAACATTGTATTGACTTGTACTACATCTATAGTCCACAGTATTTGTAGGTCTATTATTGGTGATAGTATTTAGTGAAACTGTAATATATAACATTGTATTGACTTGTTCTACTTCTATAATCCACAGTATTTGTAGGTTTATTCTTGGTGACGGAATCTAGTGAAACTGTGGATATATAACATTGTATTAACTTGTTCTACTTCTATAGTCTACAGTATTTGTAGGTTTATTCTTGGTGATGGTATTCAGTGAAACTGTGATATATAACGTTGTATTAACTTGTTCTACTTCTATAGTCCACAGTATTTGTAGGTTTATTCTTGGTGACGGTATCTAGTGGAACTGTGATATATAACATTGTATTGACTTGTTCTACTTCTATTGTCCACAGTATTTGTAGGTTTATTCTTGGTGACGGAATCTAGTGAAACTGTGGATATATAACATTGTATTAACTTGTTCTACTTCTATAGTCTACAGTATTTGTAGGTTTATTCTTGGTGACGGTATCTAGTGAAACTGTTATATATAACATTGTATTGACTTGTTCTACTTCTATAGTCCACAGTATTTGTAGCTTTATCCTTGGTGACGGAATCTAGTGAAACTGTGATATATAAAATTGTATTGACTTGTTCTACTTCTATAGTCCACAGTATTTGTAGGTTTATTCTTGGTGACTGTATTTAGTGAAACTGTGGATATATAACATTGTATTGACTTGTACTACTTCTATAGTCTACAGTATCTGTAGGTGAATTCTTGGTGACTGTATTTAGTGAAACTGTGATATATAACATTGTATTGACTTGTACTACTTCTATAGTCCACAGTATTTGTAGGTTTATTCTTGGTGATGGTATTTAGTGAAACTGTGGATATATAACATTGTATTGACTTGTACTACTTCTATAGTCTACAGTATCTGTAGGTGAATTCTTGGTGACTGTATTTAGTGAAACTGTGGATATATAACGTTGTATTGACTTGTTCTACTTCTATAGTCTACAGTATTTGTAGTTTTATTCTTGGTGACGGTATCTAGTGAAACTGTGATATATAACATTGTATTGACTTTTCTACTTCTATAATCCACAGTATTTGTAGGTTTATTCTTGGTGATGGTATTTAGTGAAACTGTGGATATATAACATTGTATTGACTTGTACTACTTCTATAGTCTACAGTATCTGTAGGTGAATTCTTGGTGACTGTATTTAGTGAAACTATGATATATAACATTGTATTGACTTGTACTACTTCTATAGTCTACAGTATTTGTAGTTTTATTCTTGGTGACGGTATCTAGTGAAACTGTGATATATAACATTGTATTGACTTGTTCTACTTCTATAATCCACAGTATTTGTAGGTTTATTCTTGGTGACGGAATCTAGTGAAACTGTGATATATAACATTGTATTGACTTGTTCTACTTCTATAGTCTACAGTATCTGTAGGTGAATTCTTGGTGACTGTATTTAGTGAAACTGTGATATATAACATTGTATTGACTTGTACTACTTCTATAGTCCACAGTATTTGTAGGTTTATTCTTGGTGACGGTATTTAGTGAAACTGTGATATATAAGGTTGTATTGACTTGTTCTACTTCTATAGTCCACAGTATTTGTAGGTTTATTCTTGGTGACGGTATCTAGTGAAACTGTGATATATAACATTGTATTGACTTGTTCTACTTCTATAATCCACAGTATTTGTAGGTTTATTCTTGGTGATGGTATTTAGTGAAACTGTGGATATATAACATTGTATTGACTTGTACTACTTCTATAGTCTACAGTATCTGTAGGTGAATTCTTGGTGACTGTATTTAGTGACACTGTGATATATAACATTGTATTGACTTGTACTACTTCTATAGTCCACAGTATTTGTAGGTTTATTCTTGGTGATGGTATTTAGTGAAACTGTGGATATATAACATTGTATTGACTTGTACTACTTCTATAGTCTACAGTATCTGTAGGTGAATTCTTGGTGACTGTATTTAGTGAAACTGTGGATATATAACGTTGTATTGACTTGTTCTACTTCTATAGTCTACAGTATTTGTAGTTTTATTCTTGGTGACGGTATCTAGTGAAACTGTGATATATAACATTGTATTGACTTGTTCTACTTCTATAATCCACAGTATTTGTAGGTTTATTCTTGGTGATGGTATTTAGTGAAACTGTGGATATATAACATTGTATTGACTTGTACTACTTCTATAGTCTACAGTATCTGTAGGTGAATTCTTGGTGACTGTATTTAGTGAAACTATGATATATAACATTGTATTGACTTGTACTACTTCTATAGTCCACAGTATTTGTAGGTTTATTCTTGGTGACGGTATTTAGTGAAACTGTGATATATAAGGTTGTATTGACTTGTTCTACTTCTATAGTCCACAGTATTTGTAGGTTTATTCTTGGTGACGGTTTTTAGTGAAACTGCGGATATATAACGTTATATTGACTTGTTCTACTTCTATAGTCCACAGTATTTGTAGGTTTATTCTTGGTGACGGAATCTAGTGAAACTGTGATATATAACATTGTATTGACTTGTACTACATCTATAGTCCACAGTATTTGTAGGTCTATTATTGGTGATAGTATTTAGTGAAACTGTAATATATAACATTGTATTGACTTGTTCTACTTCTATAATCCACAGTATTTGTAGGTTTATTCTTGGTGACGGAATCTAGTGAAACTGTGGATATATAACATTGTATTAACTTGTTCTACTTCTATAGTCTACAGTATTTGTAGGTTTATTCTTGGTGACGGTATCTAGTGAAACTGTGATATATAACATTGTATTGACTTGTTCTACTTCTATAGTCCACAGTATTTGTAGGTTTATCCTTGGTGACGGAATCTAGTGAAACTGTGATATATAAAATTGTATTGACTTGTTCTACTTCTATAGTCCACAGTATTTGTAGGTTTATTCTTGGTGACGGTATTTAGTGAAACTGTGATATATAACATTGTATTGACTTTTTCTACTTCTATAGTCCACAGTATTTGTAGGTTTATTCTTGGTGACGGTATCTAGTGAAACTGTGAATATATAACGTTGTATTGACTTGTTCTACTTCTATAGTCTACAGTATTTGTAGTTTTATTCTTGGTGACGGTATCTAGTGAAACTGTGATATATAACATTGTATTGACTTGTTCTACTTCTATAGTCCACAGTATTTGTAGGTTTATTCTTGGTGACGGTATCTAGTGAAACTGTGATATATAACATTGTATGGACTTGTTCTACTTCTATAATCCACAGTATTTGTAGGTTTATTCTTGGTGACGGAATCTAGTGAAACTGTGATATATAACATTTTTTGACTTGTTCTACTTCTCTAGTCCACAGTATTTGTAGGTTTATTCTTGGTGACGGAATCTAGTGAAACTGTGATATATAACATTGTATTGACTTGTTCTACTTCTCTAGTCCACAGTATTTGTAGGTTAATTCTTGGTGACGGAATCTAGTGAAACTGTGATATATAACATTGTATTGACTTGTTCTACTTCTATAATCCACAGTATTTGAAGGTTTATTCTTGGTGACGGTATTTAGTGAAACTGTGATATATAACATTGTATTGACTTTTTCTACTTCTATAGTCCACAGTATTTGTAGGTTTATTCTTGGTGACGGTATCTAGTGAAACTGTGATATATAACATTGTATTGACTTGTTCTACTTCTATAGTCTACAGTATCTGTAGGTGAATTCTTGGTGACTGTATTTAGTGAAACTGTGATATATAACATTGTATTGGCTTGTACTACTTCTATAGTCCACAGTATTTGTAGGTTTATTCTTGGTGACGGTATTTAGTGAAACTGTGATATATAAGGTTGTATTGACTTGTTCTACTTCTATAGTCCACAGTATTTGTAGGTTTATTCTTGGTGACGGTATCTAGTGAAACTGTGATATATAACATTGTATTGACTTGTTCTACTTCTATAATCCACAGTATTTGTAGGTTTATTCTTGGTGATGGTATTTAGTGAAACTGTGGATATATAACATTGTATTGACTTGTACTACTTCTATAGTCTACAGTATCTGTAGGTGAATTCTTGGTGACTGTATTTAGTGAAACTGTGATATATAACATTGTATTGACTTGTACTACTTCTATAGTCCACAGTATTTGTAGGTTTATTCTTGGTGATGGTATTTAGTGAAACTGTGGATATATAACATTGTATTGACTTGTACTACTTCTATAGTCTACAGTATCTGTAGGTGAATTCTTGGTGACTGTATTTAGTGAAACTGTGGATATATAACGTTGTATTGACTTGTTCTACTTCTATTGTCTACAGTATTTGTAGTTTTATTCTTGGTGACGGTATCTAGTGAAACTGTGATATATAACATTGTATTGACTTGTTCTACTTCTATAATCCACAGTATTTGTAGGTTTATTCTTGGTGATGGTATTTAGTGAAACTGTGGATATATAACATTGTATTGACTTGTACTACTTCTATAGTCTACAGTATCTGTAGGTGAATTCTTGGTGACTGTATTTAGTGAAACTGTGATATATAACATTGTATTGACTTGTACTACTTCTATAGTCCACAGTATTTGTAGGTTTATTCTTGTTGACGGTATTTAGTGAAACTGTGATATATAAGGTTGTATTGACTTGTTCTACTTCTATAGTCCACAGTATTTGTAGGTTTATTCTTGGTGACGGTTTTTAGTGAAACTGTGGATATATAACGTTATATTGACTTGTTCTACTTCTATAGTCCACAGTATTTGTAGGTTTATTCTTGGTGACGGAATCTAGTGAAACTGTGATATATAACATTGTATTGACTTGTACTACTTCTATAGTCCACAGTATTTGTAGGTCTATTATTGGTGATAGTATTTAGTGAAACTGTGATATATAACATTGTATTGACTTGTTCTACTTCTATAATCCACAGTATTTGTAGGTTTATTCTTGGTGACGGAATCTAGTGAAACTGTGGATATATAACATTGTATTAACTTGTTCTACTTCTATAGTCTACAGTATTTGTAGGTTTATTCTTGGTGACGGTATCTAGTGAAACTGTGATATATAACATTGTATTGACTTGTTCTACTTCTATAGTCCACAGTATTTGTAGGTTTATCCTTGGTGACGGAATCTAGTGAAACTGTGATATATAAAATTGTATTGACTTGTTCTACTTCTATAGTCCACAGTATTTGTAGGTTTATTCTTTGTGACGGTATTTAGTGAAACTGTGATATATAACATTGTATTGACTTTTTCTACTTCTATAGTCCACAGTATTTTTAGATTTATTCTTGGTGACGGTATCTAGTGAAACTGTGGATATATAACGTTGTATTGACTTGTTCTACTTCTATAGTCTACAGTATTTGTAGTTTTATTCTTGGTGACGGTATCTAGTGAAACTGTGATATATAACATTGTATGGACTTGTTCTACTTCTATAATCCACAGTATTTGTAGGTTTATTCTTAGTGACGGAATCTAGTGAAACTGTGATATATAACATTGTATTGACTTGTTCTACTTCTCTAGTCCACAGTATTTGTAGGTTCATTCTTAGTGACGGAATCTAGTGAAACTGTGATATATAACATTGTATTGCTTTGTTCTACTTCTCTAGTCCACAGTATTTGTAGGTTAATTCTTGGTGACGGAATCTAGTGAAACTGTGATATATAACATTGTATTGACTTGTTCTACTTCTATAATCCACAGTATTTGTAGGTTTATTCTTGGTGATGGTATTTAGTGAAACTGTGGATATATAACATTGTATTGACTTGTACTACTTCTATAGTCTACAGTATCTGTAGGTGAATTCTTGGTGACTGTATTTAGTGAAACTGTGATATATAACATTGTATTGACTTGTACTACTTCTATAGTCCACAGTATTTGTAGGTTTATTCTTGGTGACGGTATTTAGTGAAACTGTGATATATAAGGTTGTATTGACTTGTTCTACTTCTATAGTCCACAGTATTTGTAGGTTTATTCTTGGTGACGGTTTTTAGTGAAACTGTGGATATATAACGTTATATTGACTTGTTCTACTTCTATAGTCCACAGTATTTGTAGGTTTATTCTTGGTGACGGAATCTAGTGAAACTGTGATATATAACATTGTATTGACTTGTACTACTTCTATAGTCCACAGTATTTGTAGGTCTATTATTGGTGATAGTATTTAGTGAAACTGTGATATATAACATTGTATTGACTTGTTCTACTTCTATAATCCACAGTATTTGTAGGTTTATTCTTGGTGACGGAATCTAGTGAAACTGTGATATATAACGTTGTATTGACTCGTTCTACTTCTATAGTCCACAGTATTGTAGGTTTATTCTTGGTGACGGTATTTAGTGAAACTGTGGATATATAACATTGTATTGACTTGTTCTACTTCTATAGTCCACAGTATTTGTAGGTTTATTCTTGGTGACGGTATTTAGTGAAACTGTGGATATATAACATTGTATTGACTTGTTCTACTTCTATAGTCCACAGTATTTGTAGGTTTATTCTTGGTGATGGTATTCAGTGAAACTGTGATATATAACGTTGTATTAACTTGTTCTACTTCTATAGTCCACAGTATTTGTAGGTTTATTCTTGGTGACGGTATCTAGTGGAACTGTGATATATAACATTGTATTGACTTGTTCTACTTCTATAATCCACAGTATTTGTAGGTTTATTCTTGGTGACGGAATCTAGTGAAACTGTGATATATAACATTGTATTGACTTGTTCTACTTCTCTAGTCCACAGTATTTGTAGGTTTATTCTTGGTGACGGAATCTAGTTAAACTGTGATATATAACATTGTATTGACTTGTTCTACTTCTATAGTCTACAGTATTTGTAGGTTTATTCTTGGTGACGGTATTTAGTGAAACTGTGGATATATAACGTTGTATTGTCTTGTTCTATAGTCCACAGGTTCGATTCCCGCCCCTGGACACTTTTTATTTTTCCGTTCGCCATTACTCTTCATGTTTCACCTTTCCATACCTCATCCTCAAAGTTAGAAATGTCGCTATTTCTCTTTGAAAATAAATTTCGATTTTTATAAAAGAAACATTCGCGGTATAATTTCAATTTTCGTTTTACAATCATCAGCCGCGTTATATTGTATTTTAAATGTTACTTTAAGTATTAGTTACGAACGGAAAAATACGTCCAGGGTAGCCGAGTGGACAAGGCACCTGCCCGGTAAGCAGAAGGGTGTGGGTTCGATTCCCGCCCCTGGACACTTTTTATTTTTCCGTTCGCCATTACTCTTCATGTTTCACCTTTCCATACCTCATCCTCAAAGTTAGAAATGTCGCTATTTCTCTTTGAAAATAAATTTCGATTTTTATAAAAGAAACATTCGCGGTATAATTTCAATTTGCGTTTTACAATCATCAGCCGCGTTATATTGTATTTTATATAACATTGTATTGACTTGTTCTACTTCTATAGTCTACAGTATTTGTAGGTTTATTATTGGTGACGGTATCTAGTGAAACTGTGGATATATAACGTTGTATTGACTTGTCCTACTTCTATAGTTTACAGTATTTGTAGGTTTATTCTTGGTGACGGTATCTAGTGAAACTGTAATATATAACATTGTATTGACTTGTTCTACTTCTATAATCCACAGTATTTGTAGGTTTATTCTTGGTGACGGTATCTAGTGAAACTGTGATATATAACATTGTATTGACTAGTTCAACTTCTATAGTCTACAGTATTTGTAGGTTTATTCTTGGTGACGGTATCTAGTGAAACTGTGGATATATAACGTTGTATTGACTTGTTCTACTTCTATAGTCTACAGTATTTGTAGGTTTATTTTTGGTGACGGTATCTAGTGAAACTGTGATATATAACATTGTATTGACTTGTTCTACTTCTATAATCTACAGTATTTGTAGGTTTATTCTTGGTGACGGTATCTAGTGAAACTGTGATATATAACATTGTATTGACTTGTACTACTTCTATAGTCTACAGTATTTGTAGGTTTATTCTTGATGTCGGTATCTAGTGAAACTGTGGATATATAACATTGTATTGACCTGTTCTACTTCTATAGTCCACAGTATTTGTAGGTGTATTCTTGGTGACGGTATCTAGTGAAACTGTGGATATATAACATTGTATTGACTTGTTCTACTTCTATAGTCCACAGTATTTGTAGGTTTATTCTTGGTGACGGTATCTAGTGAAACTGTGAATATATAACATTGTATTGACTTGTTCTACTTCTATAGTCTACAGTATTTGTAGGTTTATTCTTGGTGACGGTATCTAGTGAAACTGTGATATATAACGTTATATTGACTTGTTCTACTTCTATAGTCCACAGTATTTGTAGGTTTATTCTTGGTGACGGAATCTAGTGAAACTGTGATATATAACATTGTATTGACTTGTACTACTTCTATAGTCCACAGTATTTGTAGGTCTATTATTGGTGATAGTATTTAGTGAAACTGTGATATATAACATTGTATTGACTTGTTCTACTTCTATAATCCACAGTATTTGTAGGTTTATTCTTGGTGACGGAATCTAGTGAAACTGTGGATATATAACATTGTATTAACTTGTTCTACTTCTTTAGTCTACAGTATTTGTAGGTTTATTCTTGGTGACGGTATCTAGTGAAACTGTGATATATAACATTGTATTGACTTGTTCTACTTCTATAGTCCACAGTATTTGTAGGTTTATCCTTGGTGACGGAATCTAGTGAAACTGTGATATATAAAAATGTATTGACTTGTTCTACTTCTATAGTCTACAGTATTTGTAGTTTTATTCTTGGTGACGGTATCTAGTGAAACTGTGATATATAACATTGTATGGACTTGTTCTACTTCTATAATCCACAGTATTTGTAGGTTTATTCTTGGTGACGGAATCTAGTGAAACTGTGATATATAACATTGTATTGACTTGTTCTACTTCTCTAGTCCACAGTATTTGTAGGTTTATTCTTGGTGACGGAATCTAGTGAAACTGTGATATATAACATTGTATTGACTTGTTCTACTTCTCTAGTCCACAGTATTTGTAGGTTAATTCTTGGTGACGGAATCTAGTGAAACTGTGATATATAACATTGTATTGACTTGTTCTACTTCTATAATCCACATTATTTGTAGGTTTATTCTTGGTGATGGTATTTAGTGAAACTGTGGATATATAACATTGTATTGACTTGTACTACTTCTATAGTCTACAGTATCTGTAGGTGAATTCTTGGTGACTGTATTTAGTGAAACTCTGATATATAACATTGTATTGACTTGTACTACTTCTATAGTCCACAGTATTTGTAGGTTTATTCTTGGTGACGGTATTTAGTGAAACTGTGATATATAAGGTTGTATTGACTTGTTCTACTTCTATAGTCCACAGTATTTGTAGGTTTATTCTTGGTGACGGTTTTTAGTGAAACTGTGGATATATAACGTTATATTGACTTGTTCTACTTCTATAGTCCACAGTATTTGTAGGTTTATTCTTGGTGACGGAATCTAGTGAAACTGTGATATATAACATTGTATTGACTTGTACTACTTCTATAGTCCACAGTATTTGTAGGTTTATTCTTGGTGACGGAATCTAGTGAAACTGTGATATATAACATTGTATTGACTTGTTCTACTTCTATAATCCACAGTATTTGTAGGTTTATTCTTGGTGACGGAATCTAGTGAAACTGTGATATATAACGTTGTATTGACTTGTTCTACTTCTATAGTCCACAGTATTGTAGGTTTATTCTTGGTGACGGTATTTAGTGAAACTGTGGATATATAACATTGTATTGACTTGTTCTACTTCTATAGTCCACAGTATTTGTAGGTTTATTCTTTGTGACGGTATTTAGTGAAACTGTGGATATATAACATTGTATTGACTTGTTCTACTTCTATAGTCCACAGTATTTGTAGGTTTATTCTTGGTGACGGTATCTAGTGGAACTGTGATATATAACATTGTATTGACTTGTTCTACTTCTATAATCCACAGTATTTGTAGGTTTATTCTTGGTGACGGAATCTAGTGAAACTGTGATATATAACATTGTATTGACTTGTTCTACTTCTCTAGTCCACAGTATTTGTAGGTTTATTCTTGGTGACGGAATCTAGTGAAACTGTGATATATAACATTGTATTGACTTGTTCTACTTCTATAGTCTACAGTATTTGTAGGTTTATTCTTGGTGACGGTATTTAGTGAAACTGTGGATATATAACGTTGTATTGTCTTGTTCTATAGTCCACAGGTTCGATTCCCGCCCCTGGACACTTTTTATTTTTCCGTTCGCCATTACTCTTCATGTTTCACCTTTCCATACCTCATCCTCAAAGTTAGAAATGTCGCTATTTCTCTTTGAAAATAAATTTCGATTTTTATAAAAGAAACATTCGCGGTATAATTTTAATTTTCGTTTTACAATCATCAGCCGCGTTATATTGTATTTTAAATGTTACTTTAAGTATTAGTTACGAACGGAAAAATACGTCCAGGGTAGCCGAGTGGACAAGGCACCTGCCCGGTAAGCAGAAGGGTGTGGGTTCGATTCCCGCCCCTGGACACTTTTTATTTTTCCGTTCGCCATTACTCTTCATGTTTCACCTTTCCATACCTCATCCTCAAAGTTAGAAATGTCGCTATTTCTCTTTGAAAATAAATTTCGATTTTTATAAAAGAAACATTCGCGGTATAATTTCAATTTTCGTTTTACAATCATCAGCCGCGTTATATTGTATTTTATATAACATTGTATTGACTTGTTCTACTTCTATAGTCTACAGTATTTGTAGGTTTATTATTGGTGACGGTATCTAGTGAAACTGTGGATATATAACGTTGTATTGACTTGTCCTACTTCTATAGTTTACAGTATTTGTAGGTTTATTCTTGGTGACGGTATCTAGTGAAACTGTAATATATAACATTGTATTGACTTGTTCTACTTCTATAATCCACAGTATTTGTAGGTTTATTCTTGGTGACGGTATCTAGTGAAACTGTGATATATAACCTTGTATTGACTAGTTCAACTTCTATAGTCTACAGTATTTGTAGGTTTATTCTTGGTGACGGTATCTAGTGAAACTGTGGGTATATAACGTTGTATTGACTTGTTCTACTTCTATAGTCTACAGTATTTTTAGGTTCATTCTTGGTGACGGTATCTAGTGAAACTGTGATATATAACATTGTATTGACTTGTTCTACTTCTATAATCTACAGTATTTGTAGGTTTATTCTTGGTGACGGTATCTAGTGAAACTGTGATATATAACATTGTATTGACTTGTACTACTTCTATAGTCTACAGTATTTGTAGGTTTATTCTTGATGTCGGTATCTAGTGAAACTGTGGATATATAACATTGTATTGACCTGTTCTACTTCTATAGTCCACAGTATTTGTAGGTGTATTCTTGGTGACGGTATCTAGTGAAACTGTGGATATATAACATTGTATTGACTTGTTCTACTTCTATAGTCCACAGTATTTGTAGGTTTATTCTTGGTGACGGTATCTAGTGAAACTGTGAATATATAACATTGTATTGACTTGTTCTACTTCTATAGTCTACAGTATTTGTAGGTTTATTTTTGGTGACGGTATCTAGTGAAACTGTGGATATATAACATTGTATTGACTTGTTCTACTTCTATAGTCTACAGTATTTGTAGGTTTATTCTTGGTGACGGTATCTAGTGAAACTGTGGATATATAACATTGTATTGACTTGTTCTACTTCTATAGTCCACAGTATTTGTAGGTTTATTCTTGGTGACGGTATCTAGTGAAACTGTGAATATATAACATTGTATTGACTTGTTCTACTTCTATAGTCTACAGTATTTGTAGGTTTATTCTTGGTGACGGTATCTAGTGAAACTGTGATATATAACATTGTATTGACTTGTTCTACTTCTATAGTCTACAGTATTTGTAGGTTTATTCTTGGTGACGGTGTTTAGTGAAACTGTGGATATATAACGTTGTATTGACTTGTTCTACTTCTATAGTCCAAGGTATTTGTAGGTGTATTCTTGGTGACGGTATTTAGTGAAACTGTGAATATATAACATTGTATTAACTTGTTCTACTTCTATAGTCTACAGTATTTGTAGGTTTATTCTTGGTGACGGAATCTAGTGAAACTGTGATATATAACGTTGTATTGAATTGTCCTACTTCTATAGTCTACAGTATTTGTAGGTTTATTCTTGGTGACGGTATCTAGTGAAACTGTGAATATATAACGTTGTATTGACTTGTTCTACTTCTATAGTCTAAAGTATTTGTAGGTTTATTCTTGGTGACGGTAGTTAGTGAAACTGTGGATATATAACGTTGTATTGACTTGTTCTACTTCTATTTTCTACAGTATTTGTAGGTTTATTCTTGATGTCGGTATCTAGTGAAACTGTGGATATATAACATTGTATTGCCATTTTCTACTTCTATAGTCTACAGTATATGTAGGTGTATTCTTGGTGACGGTATCTAGTGAAACTGTGATATATAACATTGTATTGACTTGTTCTACTTCTATAGTCCACAGTATTTGTAGGTTTATTCTTGGTGACGGTAGTTAGTGAAACTGTGATAAATAAAATTGTATTGCCTTGTTCTACTTCTATAGTCTACAGTATTTGTAGGTTTATTCTTGGTGACGGTATCTAGTGAAACTGTGATAAATAAAATTGTATTGCCTTGTTCTACTTCTATAGTCTACAGTATTTGTAGGTTTATTCTTGGTGACGGTATCTATGAAACTGTGGATATATAACATTGTATTAACTTTCTACCTCTATAGTGTACAGTATTTGTAGGTTTATTCCTGGATGACGGTATCTAATGAAATTGTGGATAGGCGACATTGAATTAACTCATTTCTCTAATATAGTCTGAATTTATATGTTTATTCTTGGTGATGGTATAGCTTGTGGTATTTGGAATATCTAGACTTTAGTGATTACAGAACGGATGACGACAAACTCAAGTATAACTCTACACTATAGAATACAATGGAATGGAATTTATGAGCAGATAACTGAGGAAGAAAATTTCACAATCAAGCCAGTATCATTACTTGTTTTGCCGTAGAAATGTCAGAGAAAGGTGTGCAGTCGTGTGACAAGGACTGATGGTCTGTCAAGGTCTGGATGGATCGTCTACACCTGGCAGCTGTCAAGGAGAAGAGAAGTGGAGGATAAAAGTCACCCGCGACTTCTGCAGAGTTAGTTCTCAAGATGAAGTCCATCTTCCTGGTTCTTTCCCTGGTTCTGGCGTCCGCCTGGGCCCAAGGTAGCTTTTCTCTTTCTTTATTTTTCTTGAAAGTTCCGTTGGTATTGTCTTGGAATCTTCAGATGATGGTTCTTCTGCCGGGTCTCATAGTATATTTATTACTGAC
Organism: Cordylochernes scorpioides; assembly: GCA_030710605.1. NCBI lineage: Eukaryota > Metazoa > Arthropoda > Arachnida > Pseudoscorpiones > Chernetidae > Cordylochernes > Cordylochernes scorpioides. Next base: position 37,045,517 of record CP092874.1, read on the forward strand.
ATTGTCTCCTCTTCTAGTTCTGACGACCGCCTGGGCCCAGGGTAGCTTCTTTCTTTCTTCTTATTCTGTCTTGTTTTGGAATTGCCTAGGACTTTTGGATGGTAGTTTTCCCACCTATAGGTCATTTAGATTCTACTACCCTCGTTTCTTTTTCTGGTTATGGCGTACCTGGGCCCAAGGTAGCTTCTCTCTTTCTTTCTTGTTCCTTAAAGTACCGTTAGAATATTCGTGAAATCTTAGGTGGTGGTTCTTCTGCGGGGTCTTTTAATATATTTATTAATGTCCTCGTCTCATATTTTAGTTCAAGCGTCCGCCCAATGTAGCTTTCTATCTTGTATCTGAATTGTCTTGGACCTTTGGGAGGTAGGTTTTACCTGGATCACTCGGATCCTTCTGAGCTTGTCTTTCATTTTAGTTCCGGGGCTTTCCTGACCTCAGGATAGATTCTCTCGTTCTTGTCTTTTTGAATGTCCTGTTGGACTTGTATAAGACTCTTTGAATAGTAGTTCTTATCTCGGGTTACTTGGATTCTCTTCACGCACCTTGTCACTGGTCATTATTCTGGATTCCTGCCAAACCCTAAGTCATATATCTCTTGACGATTTTTAAAAACTTATCCTCTTCGATATAAGGTGTCCATATCTTTCTCTGGTTTATACAATGATTATTTATGCTTATTGGCTCAAATTTACAGTCAAAAGACTTGGCTAAAAGCCTTTATTATTTATTTATCAAGAAAAATTTGAAGAAAACCTAACTGTATTTGGATATCTATCTCTGTCTTGGAATCCTAATCTTGTTGAGATTGTGTATAGGATTGAACACAGTCTTTTTCTAAATAGGTTTTCTTTTCCAAAAGAACATTACTAATTTCAGTAAATTTAAATTTTTTAATTTTTTTAGGTTTTCTTTTTCAATGGTGCTCTTGGTAATATCAGGACCTGATTAGGATTGGGTATTGTGAAAATCCTGGTCATGTTGGGATATTGTTTACGCTTCCTGATATTTTTCTATTGTATAGCACAAAATATATACATTTGTTAATTTACAAAGTCACTATCCTTTTCAGTATAACCTTGTTGGTATCATTTAATATATATTTTTAAAAATAATAAGATTTTCTAAGTTTTATTGGATTTTATTGTAATATTTCACAGCAATATTTGTCTGTTGTTGATTTACTTTATTTCTTTGATTATCATGATGTTTCTTTTGACTTAGAACCTTGTTGAAAGATGTTTTTTGACCTTGTTGAAATATTTTTTTGAGAGGCAGGGACCTTGTTGAAAGATTTTGTTGAGAGGCAAGGAACTTGTTGAAAGACTTTGTTGAGAGGCAAGAACCTTGTTGAAAGACTTTGTTGAGAGGGAAGTACCTTGTTGAAAGATTTTGTTGAGATGGAAGGACCTTGTTGAAAGATTTTGTTAAGAGGAAAGGACCTTGTTGAAATATTTTGTATGCGGGAATCACCTTGTTGAAATATTTTGTATGCGGAAATCACCTTGTTGAAAGATTTTGTATGCGGAAATCAGCTTGTTGAAAGATTTTGTATGCGGAAATCACCTTGTTGAAAGATTTTGATGAGAAGGAAGGACCTTGTTGAACTATTTTGTATGCGGAAATCACCTTGTTGAAAGATTTTGATGAGAAGGAAGGACCTTGTTGAAAGATTTTGTTGAGAGGAAAGGAAAGTATGCGGAAATTACCCTGTTGAAAGATTTTGCTGAGAGGGCAAGGACCTTGTTGAAATATATTGTTGAGAGGGTAGGCCCTTTGTGAGAAAAGAAAATGTATAGGAGAGATATTAATCAATGTGATGCCTTTAAATGATTATTTTTCAAGATCTATGTTTTGTGTGAAGGGAGAGAGAGTGTTTTGTAGGATCGTGTTGGTAATCACGTTATGTCCCACAGAACATCCAGCTGGCTATATCATCAGTGCTAGGTGTCGCCTCCGTAGTCTGGAGTTCCACACCAGCTATCCCATCTAACTTGTCTAATGTTTCAGGCCGAGAGGATGATTTGAAACGTTGTCAGGCCGCGAGACCTGGAGTCGAAACTCAAGTTATTAGAAGCAGCGTAAGTGCATTCTTCTTGCAGAATCTTTATACAAGGGGGGATCAATAAATAAGGTGAATTATCTTATTTCTTAAAAATTAAAAAAGCAAAAATAATTTAAACCACAGAATATTAAAATATAACATCGAGAGACTATTTAAGGTGTTCTGTTCTTTTTCCCCACGTGCGGCGCGAGACTTATAAATAAACTAAAATGGAAGCTCCCTTGAAGGATTGCACCACGTTTGAACAACGTGCAGTTATTCGTTTCTTGAATACAGAAGGTATTCAAACATCTCAAATATGCCAAAGAATAAAAAATATCTATGGTGAGTCTTGTTTGTCTCAAAAAAACATTTATAAATGGGTTAAAGAGTTCAAAAATGGACGAATTACATGCACCGATATTGAGCGACCTGGACGACCAAGTGTTACAGCGACGCCAAGCACGATAAATGCGGTTGAAAACTTAATTTTGGAGGATAGAAAAATATCCATTTTTACCATAGCCGACAATTTGAATATAAGCTATGGAACTGTGCACACCATTATTTAAGAACAATTGCAATTTAGAAAAATATGCTGCAGATGGATTCCACATTTCCTTAATTTGGACCAAAAACTTAACCGTATTCAGGTTTCAAAGGCTCTGTTAAAGCGGCATGAAGAGGAAGGTGATCATTTCCTTGACCAAATTGTAACTGGAGATGAGAGTTGGTGTTATCATTATGATCCTTCGACAAAACGTGCATCTATGGAATGGAAACGAGGCGACTCTCCAAGACCAAAAAAAAATCAGGTCTCAACGTTCGGCCGGTAAAGTTTTGTTAACAATTTTTTGGGATGTTGATGGACCAATCTGTCTTGATTTTTTATCCTCAAGGCAACGTATGAACAGCGACCTTTATTGTGACATTCTTGTAAATAAGCTAAAGCCCGGTATAAGAAACAAAAGAAATGGGAAGCTTAGTAAAGGTGTTCTCTTCCTTCATGATAATGCAAGGCCGCATACATCATGTAAAACTGTATCTACAATCATTAAATTAAGTTTTGAAGTTTCAGAACATCCTGCATATAGTCCAGACCTAGCCCCCTCTGACTATTTCCTTTTTGGACTAATAAAGAAGGAGTTAAAGGGAAAGCGATTTGACTCGGATGAAGATGTCCAGAAAGTGGTGCAAGATTTTTTTCACACGCTTCCTAAGAGTGCCTATAAAGAGGGTATTTACAAGTTGCCAGAACGATGGAGACGATGTATAGAAAGCCAAGGTGATTATTTTGAATAAATCAAGTCCTAATTTTTAATATCGTTTTTATTTTTTTTTTAAATAAATTATAATTCACCTTATTTATTGATCCCACCTTGTATATTAATTTTTGCCGGCTTGTAATAATGTAGCTTTAGTATTGTTGAATTGCATTGAACATTATTGTAGTGTTTTATTATTATTATTTTTTGTAAAGTATTATGTATATATGGAGAGAGAGATTATTGGCTGATTTCGTAACGCAATAGTATTTTGGTATTGCAATGTGAAAAAAATAATAAAACAGTTTTAATCATTATTTTCTATAATTTTGCTGATTAAAAAAAGTTAAATATATATATATATTTTTTCAATTATGTTTTCACATGTTGAGCGTATTTACGCAAGTTTGGCCTTAAATACCCATTTCTTGGTTTCTCATGGTGCCTCTAGGACCAAAAAGATTTTTAGTCGCAGTGGTACAGCCTGCTACACGCTGACGAGCGCCAACAGCGCGAAACGCGTTCGAGGATGGCTTTTCTTGATTTATGAAGAAAATGGGTTGGCCAAATATCAGGGAACAGGCTAGATATAGTTTAGTTGATTTCTGTTCCCCTTGATGGCGCTCTGCCATCTGTAAAGCACATGTGCTCCTGGTCAGGATATGCCTACTTTATTTTTAATATATATATATATATAAAATTTGAGAAAAGTAATGCCTGACATATTTATAAGGCGTTGAGAATTAAGAAAATAAAACATTACGTATATAAATATTTACAAAAAGTTTTGTGCCGGCCAAAGGAAAACAAAATATTTATACAGTGTGAAGTCACGACACCTGTCGGTCGAATTTACAGAGTGGTTTGTTCTAGAAAAAAAAAATATATATGGTAATTTAAGCCAACAACCCCATATTGTATATAACTTATAACAAGATTGTAATGTTGTATAATAGAAACACATCTGTAAATGATTATACGCATTATTGACATGTGTCTTTACATCATCATATGTAATGTAATTTGTACAAACAGGATAAATAAATAAAAATCTGTAATAGATTAAGAGTTGAGCTAAGCAAGAGATAGAAGTCATAACGTCAAAATCGAGATAGATTTAGAATTCCCACAACAAGGTCTAAAAATGGGCCAGACCACCCACACTCTTGACATCTGGTGGAATGCAAAGCCCCCTCTCACATCTGGTGACATGCAAAGCCCCCTTTCTCAGAAACGGCCCCTGTCGCATAAGGCCCCCCGTCTTAACCTATAAATACAGTCACTTTACAGTCACTTGACAGTTAGTTCACCTCAGCGCAAGCCCACGTCGGTTGTCACCAAGGTCCTCCTCATCCACCATGTAGTCAGTAAGAAATCTTCTATCTCTCCATCTTTCCCTCCTAGCTCAACTTTTATCTGTACACGGAACTTTCTTAGTGCAACTGTGTCTTCGTTTTTTGTGTGGACATTCCCAAGCTTTCCACTCTGCCTCGACCACGACTGCCTGTACTCTGTGAGAACTTTTAAAGGACTTACAAGGTGCAGAGAGGTACTGGAAAACTCTACATCCTGACTGTTCCTCTTGGTCAATACAGTATAGCGAGAGTCAACACTTCATCATCACAAAGTTAATCGACAGGATTCTACACAAGAGTCAACAGTAACTCAACTTATTACAGTGAGCCGACAGGATAACCAAAACGAAGGATACCAAACGAAGAAGGCCAGATAGTCCAGATAGAAGCGAGAAAGTGCAAAGATGGAAGAGCAAACCGAACAGTCCAACGATGCGACCGGGCTATCTGTCCCCCAACAAGAGACGACATTTGAAGAGGAGGAAACGTCGCCGCCCCAAGGGACCTCCGCAGACCCGCTGACACAGATCGCCGATGCCCTGAGTAAGCTGCTGATCGCCCGATCTCCGAGGGAGATAGACGTGAGCCCATACGATGGTACCTTTGAAGCCCAGAGCTTTTTCGACAACTTCGATGCCCAAGCAGACCGAGCTGAGCTGACCTACACGGACCGCCTACGCAAGTTACCCTGCTACCTGCAAGGTAAGCCCCTTCAATATTTCCGAAGCCTACGGTTAGATAGGTTATTTTATAATGAAGCCCGCCAAACCTTGATAGATTTATTCCCAACAACGACAGAAGCGTCGTTTTAACGCTTCCTAGCCATCAAATTGACACCCCAAATGCCCCTAGAAGACTACTACCAAAACAAAACGGTAATGGGCATGAAAAATAAACCTACCCGCCGACATATTAATAGATTCTCTGACCGAAGGACTACCCGTCGCAGACCAGCGATTAATCGCAACGGTGCAGCCAAGCACCATTAAAGAATGGTTCGACCTAGTGTCAAGAATAAGGAGAACTCAGTGTGCCACCAGTGCAGCGTACCAGCGCCAAGTAGACAAGGCCCCACATCCAACCTACCACAACCCACCACCGCGGCACAACAACCAGCGGTCATCACGTGTAACGTACCAAGTTGCACCCCCACCCTCGCCTTGCAAGTATTGCAATGCTATGCACTGGCACTCCCAGTGTGAACAACGGTTCCAACAGGACCGAACACGCCCAGTCTACAGCGCCAGACCACGCACAACCACTGTACCAAAATCTGGTACCCGGCCCAAGGTCCAATCTCGGAGCCCTGTTCCCCAAGTCCAAGCTGCAAGCCGAGACGACTCTACAAGCCCCGCGAGCAACTCAACGGTAGGAAAACCTGAAACCTTTTTTCGTTGAACAACTCGTAATATGGACTGAACTGTCACCAAATGTAAATTTGCCCTTTTTAATAGACACGGGAGCATCTATTAACCTGGATATTTTAAGAACCATAGAAAATAGATTACCATATAAAATTATTATCCATCAGTACAGTTTAACTATAAACGCAATAGCCCATAATGTAAATACACTTGGATATATTTTTTAAAACTTAAAATAGGTAACCTCACCCAAAAACTAATATTTTTTTTATAATAGAAGCCTCACTACCTTTTGGTATTTTATCTATTAATACCCTTAAAGTATTTAAATTAATTATAGATTTTAATAATCTCCAAATTTATCAAAAGAATGATACTCTCCCAAAGAATGTCTATAAGTTCACCAAGTGCAAACAGGATTTATGTCCCACTCAACCGAGGGAAACCGCTATTTTTACCACTTTCCCCTCGAACCAGTCCTGTTTACACGTGGCGTACTCTACCCCAATTATATGTTTACCCACTATATCTCCTACCTATTATATTGAGATTTCTATACCTTCTAATGCGGCACCTCAGTTAGAACATTGTCCACACGAACTCCACCGAATTCTATATGAATTCTCGCAAGTGTTCTCTACTAATAAATACAATGTGCTCAAATTGAACATACCACCGGTAAAAATCAATACCACCACAGATAGAATAATAGCATTACGCCCATATAGAGTGCCACTACACGACCAACAAGAAATACAAACCCAAATAGAGCAAATGCTCCAAAATGGAATCATTGCCCCGTCAGTATCACCTTACGCCAGTCCAATAACTCTTGTTACAAAACGTGACAAAACGAAACGTTTCTGTATTGATTACAGAAAACTTAATGAAATCATCGCTCCAGACGTACATCCTTTACCTTTAATAGAAACCATTCTTGACAAATTGTCGAAAGCCAAATACTACTCTTCTGTAGATTAAGCATCCGCATATTGGCAAGTGGAAGTAGAACCTAACTCACGTAATCTACTAGCTTTCGTGACGTTAGATAGTCAGTACGAATTTTGTAGACTTCCTTACGGATTTAAAAATTCGCCACAGATATACCATCGTGCCATGAACCAGGTCATGCAAAAATATAAACTAAATTTTGTTACCCATTACTTCGACGATTTCATTATTTTTTTCTGACACCTTAGAGGATCATCTACAACACCTACAACAATTTCTAACGGTGTGTCAACACGAAAACATCAAACTCAATTATAACAAATGTTCGTTTTTTAAAACAAATATAGATTTCTTAGGATACACTGTTACCGCAGGTACTTATGCACCACAGACGCGCAACCTTGATACCATAAATGCCATCAAACCACCTACCAATCAAAAGACATTACAATCATTTTTAGGAACAGTGAACGTATATAATAAGTTTATACCAGATTATGCCCGCTTACGAGCACCTTTAAATAAGCTACTTAAAAAAGATGTGAAATGGAATTGGGACCCAGACTGTCAACAAGCTTTCATCACTCTCAAGGAGAGTTTAACCAGTAAACCAGTACTACACTTGTATCAAGTCGGTTTACCATGCCGCCTTTATTGCGACGCATCCACCCAAGGGATCGCAGGCATACTCAAACAGGTACATCCAGACGGATAAGTACATCCTGTACAATATTTCAGCCGCGCCCTTAGAGCACATGAGAGAAACTACACCGTTTCCGAACTCGAGTGCCTCGCCATCGTCGAAAGTGTAGACAAATTCCGAATATACCTCACCGGTATAAAATTTACCATATACACAGATCAGCAAGCTTTACAATGGCTTAAAACTATAAAAAATCCGTCAGGACGACTCTTTAGATGGAGCCTGAGACTATCTACCTATAATTACGAAATCCACTACCTCAAAGGCAGCCAACAGTACGAAGCAGATTTGCTATCACGAAACCCATTTGTAGGATTTGTCAGTGCTGATATTATCAAACAGCATCAACCAACAGCATCCCCCTTCAACATTGATACAAACGGCTTACATACCATTACCCGAAAAGGTGTAATTAAAATAATAATTCCCGAAACCCTGCAACATACTCTAATGAATAAAGTTCACCAAGAATATAACCACCCAGGCATCTCTCAGATGACCCGCATAATTACTGCCCAGTACTACTGGAAAGGTATCTCTAAATCTATAGAAAAATTTGTCAAGTCGTGTCACGCCTGCCAAATCATTAAAAGGCCCAAAGGTAAACCCTATGGTGCCCTCGGACAAATTCCACCACCTCAACAACCATTCGACTTAATCTCTATAGGTACCATAGCTGGATTTTCGAAATATGGACACTCCAAGACATATCTACACGTAATAGTGGATCATTTAACGCGATATGCTTGAACCTTCCCATCGAAGTCCACCAGTATCCTAACGTACATTCAAACCCTCAAAACTGTACTACAGCAAGGATCTCCAAAACGTCTGTTATATGACAGAGCGCCCGCTTTTACCTCAGAAAAATTCCGTAAATTTCTAATAACACATGGTATACAACCCCTACTCACCACAAGCAATAACCCACAAGCAAACGGTTTAATAGAACGCTTAAATGCGACCATTACAGGCAAGCTCAGACTAGCTTATCTAGAAAATCCGAAAGCTTCCTGGACTCAACTAGTTAAGCGCGTCACTCAGACGTATAATAACACACCTCATTCTGTCATAAGTTTTCCATCTACCTACTTAATGTTCAATGTTATCCCCCCAGATCTAAGAACTCATCTTAACCCATACCCCGAAATAAATATAGCTCGAGAGATAGCAAACTCTCGTACCCAAAATAAGCATAAAAAAGATAAAGAAACATTTGATAAGCAGCACAGAACACCACATTTCGAAGTGAATGATCTTGTTTTGGTCAAAAATTACAGACATCCCGACACAGGTAAATTAGCACCATATTTTACTGGACCATACACAATAATTGAAATAATCTCACCCAATGTCGTTCGAATAGATCGCCCCAATCAACCTCTCCATAGAGACAGTGACACCATACATGTCAATAAATTAAAATATTACACAGAGAATGTTCTGAACATAACACCTTCACAGCCCCGATTTGTTCAAAACCCACAGCGATTGCCACAAGATGTGTATTTCAGTGAATTCAATCATTTGACTCCAGATATCTTCGAGACGCAACTATTCCGAATTATATCGCCTACAAGCTCACAGCCCTTTTTGCATTTAAATCCCGGTATTTTCAAATAGGCAAGAAAATTGCCAACTTAAACAAAAGAGATAAATTCAGTTTCAAGTAAAGGATAAAAATAACAAACATCCCCATGATTGACCACCCACGACGATACCAAGAAAGACAGACAGTGACCGCCAGTAATAGGATCCCCCAAATCTATTTCAGTTACACCTCCATCCCTCACAAGGCAGATGTTATTGACCGCTTCCTTCATGATCGCCATTTTCTTTTTAAACACATGTTTCAAACCAACCATTTGGATTTCTTCGAGAATCTCACAAATCTCACACAACGACTTAATCACAACACAACATACATTAAACATTTTACATGTTAATTGATATCACCAATTAAAACAATTTGGTTAAGTCTTATATAGACTTTATGACGCAAAAGAGAAATCATTCTCTACATATCACCTTTTTGGATAAACGAGAATATTGTTCAATTTTCCACTACTTAACATTTATCTAATCATTATAATAATCTTTAATTATATTGTTATTTGTATAAAATCTTGAATAATTATTCTTATTTTTACCTTTCAATTATATAATCAAAATTTTAATCCAACATGATTTTCAAAAAAAAAAAAAACTTTAATCAAATTTACTTTTATTTTTCATGATATTATTTTAGTATTACAAAACATCTAATTGTTTAAAAAAATTATTTTTATTTTATTATTTATTATATCTTTTATATATTACATGTTTAATTTTGTCCACTTACACTTTTTGTACCCGCAATCATATTTCTATATTTCTATTCACTATATTTTATTTGTTTAAATACCTTTATTATCTGACAATGTTTATCATCCACTATCGGGCATCTACAACAATCGTTTTCAACAATAATATTCTTTAACCAATTCCCTATATTTTTCATACTATCTTTTCAGTCATTGCGTCACATCAACGTAGAAAAACGACAGCACTGCCTGACAATTTATTTTTTTATTTCGTAATTCAACAAACTCTTTGAAAACAGTTCCCCAGATTTACAAATCTCAACTTCTGGCCTGAACACGTTTCAAAAGTTTATTTCGATCCTCCGCAGAGCAAATCACCAACGCAAGCACAAAGCGTTCACTTTTTTCAACTTTCAACTTTTTTTTCAGCTCTAGCGGACCACATTCAACCTTTGATTTCGAGTCAAGTCAGACCACCTACTGTCGCTACATTTCTACTTATCGCATGGCTCTCCCACCCCTTTCAATCATATTAATAAGCAACTTTTCTTCAACAACTTTTAACCCAATAATCCTAAAATTGTGACAAAACACTGTAACCCTTATATAGGATCGCAAGTGAAACATTGCCAAGGAAGACCCTCAAGTCTATAACCTCGCTTTGCACCTAGATCTAAGTATTTGGTTTACATGTGCACTTCTAACAATTGCATATTCTTCAACTACTAACCCTTTTCAACGCCCGCCAATATTCTCTTAGAATGTGAATTTTTATGTCATCATTTTATTTTAATCATCTTTTTTTTTAATCAAACAAAAATGTCATTTTTATTTCACTTTTAAATATCCAAACAAATCATCTTGTTATAGCCCTTTTTAACCCTCACAGTTTAAATTAATTAAAATAAATTTTAATTACTTACCTGTGTTAGAGAGGCTTTACCCGCTTAAACCCGGATAAACCCTTTCACTCCCGGGGCCCATCTATGGTAATTTAAGCCAACAACCCCATATTGTATATAACTTATAACAAGATTTTAATGTTGTATAATAGAAACACATCTGTAAATGATTATACGCATTATTGACATGTGTCTTTACATCATCATATGTAATGTAATTTGTACAAACAGGATAAATAAATAAAAATCTGTAATAGATTAAGAGTTGAGCTAAGCAAGAGATAGAAGTCATAACGTCAAAATCGAGATAGATTTAGAATTCCCACAACAAGGTCTAAAAATGGGCCAGACCACCCACACTCTTGACATCTGGTGGAATGCAAAGCCCCCTCTCACATCTGGTGACATGCAAAGCCCCCTCTCACATCTGGTGACATGCAAAGCCCCCTTTCTCAGAAACGGCCCCTGTCGCATAAGGCCCCCCGTCTTAACCTATAAATACAGTCACTTTACAGTCACTTGACAGTTAGTTCACCTCAGCGCAAGCCCACGTCGGTTGTCACCAAGGTCCTCCTCATCCACCATGTAGTCAGTAAGAAATCTTCTATCTCTCCATCTTTCCCTCCTAGCTCAACTTTTATCTGTGCACGGAACTTTCTTAGTGCAACTGTGTCTTCGTTTTTTGTGCGGACATTCCCAAGCTTTCCACTCTGCCTCGACCACGACTGCCTGTACTCTGTGAGAACTTTTAAAGGACTTACAAGGTGCAGAGAGGTACTGCAAAACTCCCCATCCTGACTGTTCCTCTTGGTCAATACAGTATAGCGAGAGTCAACACTTTATCATCACAAAGTTAATCGACAGGATTCTACACATGAGTCAACCGTAACTCAACTTATTACATATATATAATTCAAAACATAATAAAAAATATATATATATAAAAGTGTATTTTTAAATTTTTATAATATATAATATGGTATTTAACATATATTTCATTGTTGTATATTGTATTATAGTGCTGTAGTTTTTTCATGTCATAGATTCTTAAATTATAGTTTTGTGCGTTATTGTATTCTCAAAATAATAAATTTCTTTTGCTTAAATTTGTGGCAATGATAATAATAGTAGTAAATATTTTTGTTAAAATAATATTGGCTTCGCAAACAACCATTTGCATATACCCTGGCGTAGTCTAGATATTTGGGTAGTTTTTGAAATGTATAGCGAGAATTAATTGTGTCGTAAAATATATTAAAATGAAAAAAAAAAATAATAATGCAACATGTTTCTTTATATCTATACTAACTGGTGATTTTATAGATTTTTACCTTTCTACAGTAGTAGCCACCAATCTCTGGATCTCACAGGAATCATAAATAAATCCATTGCCGAATTACACTCATGGGCAAAACTAAAGGAAGTGGAAAGTCTTTTATGCCGTCGATCATCTATATTTTTAGTTCACACTTGGTTATCTTGTGTGTCTTCAATAATGGTCAGTGTAATAGCTTTCAAAGTTATTGTCTGAATATCGATTTACATGCTAAAAGGTACAACTTCCTTAAGTTTTGTCCATAAGTTTAGTTTTGTGGTTGACACACACAGTAGATGTAGTCTCTTATCCAAATTGGTAACGTAAAAATACAATTGTGGTCACACAAGCCTACATGCTAAGTGTAGTGTGTTGTGACTTACAATGTATTTACCTAACTGATGTTTCCAGGAATATTATTGCTTCACCCCATGTTGTTACTTTAACTCCAGCACCACCACCACCACACCATCCCCTTCTGACCAATCCAGGATGATGGAGGAAGATGACGTCATGATGGGAGAGGAAGAGATGAGAATGATGGAAGAAGGAATGGAGGAAGGGAGACAGGGACTAGGAATAACCAGACGGATCCAGGTGAGTACCTCCGTTACTAGCCGTACCTGTTGTCCTGCCTATTTACAACAACAACAAAACTTTATTAAGACCTTTTAGTCTTATACAGAATCTCCAAGCAGAAATGTAGGATACATTCAGGAAAAACAGGTCCTATCTATTTATGTCAGCAGAAATTACCTGACGTAGGAAGGTGCTGACCATAACCAGAATTATGTCTTGTAGAGCAGGAAGAGAAGTTGGTTGCTGAATGTAGAGTAAGGTTAGGGTAGCATCTACGATAGTGGCATACCATTTGGTTGGTATGGTGATGGTCATGGTAGTGATTTCATATCAGTGAGAGTAGTGATTCACGTTTTGTTTTTGATCGAGGAAATTTGTTTTTGATCATGTAGCAACGGATAAGAGGCACATTTTTACCATCGCCAAGTATGTAATGTACAAATTCTGGATAAGCATCGATTTTAACTATCACTACAACATCGAGTTTGACTCATTTTAGAGGCTCATGTCTAATGTATGGTGTAAATATATACTCTCTCAATATCTCTATATTCTTCTTTACTTGCTAAACTGAAACTTTGACTCATGTAAAATTGACTTTACTATGTGTATATAGCCATTGACCTTATGTAAATACTACTATGTAAACAATTCTATGTGGTTAAGAGTAATATCTGAATAAAGTGATTTAATACATGTGTAGACAATGTGGTGTACTCACCGTACAGGTTGTCACAACCCTATACTCACCATGTTATCATGGCCTGGTACTACATGTGTAGACATGTGGTGTACTTACAGTACAAGCTGTCACAACCCTCTACCCACCATGTTATCATGGCCTAGTACTAAATGTGTAGACATGTGGTGTACTTACAGTACAAGCTGTCACAACCCTCTACCTACCATGTTATCATGGCCTGGTACTACATGTGTAGACATGAGGTGTACTTACAGTACAAGCTGTCACAACCCTCTACCTACCATGTTATCATGGCCTGGTACTACATGTGTAGACATGTGGTGTACTTACAGTACAAGCTGTCACAACCCTCTACCTACCATGTTATCATGGCCTGGTACTACATGTGTAGACATGTGGTGTACTTACAGTACAAGCTGTCACAACCCTCTACCTACCATGTTATCATGGCCTGGTACTACATGTGTAGACATGTGGTGTACTTACAGTACAAGCTGTCACAACCCTCTACCTACCATGTTATCATGGCCTGGTACTACATGTGTAGACATGTGGTGTACTTACAGTACAAGCTGTCACAACCCTCTACCTACCATGTTATCATGGCCTGGTACTACATGTGTAGACATGTGGTGTACTTACAGTACAAGCTGTCACAACCCTCTACCTACCATGTTATCATGGCCTGGTACTACATGTGTAGACATGTGGTGTACTTACAGTACAAGCTGTCACAACCCTCTACCCACCATGTTATCATGGCCTGGTACTACATGTGTAGACATGTGGTGTACTTACAGTACAAGCTGTCACAACCCTCTACCTACCATGTTATCATGGCCTGGTACTACATGTGTAGACATGTGGTGTACTTACAGTACAAGCCGTCACAACCCTCTACCCACCATGGTTATCATGGCCTGGTACTACATGTGTAGACATGTGGTGTACTTACAGTACAAGCTGTCACAACCCTCTACCTACCATGTTATCATGGCCTGGTACTACATGTGTAGACATGTGGTGTACTTACAGTACAAGCCGTCACAACCCTCTACCCACCATGGTTATCATGGCCTGGTACTACATGTGTAGACATGTGGTGTACTTACAGTACAAGCTGTCACAACCCTCTACCTACCATGTTATCATGGCCTGGTACTACATGTGTAGACATGAGGTGTACTTACAGTACAAGCTGTCACAACCCTCTACCTACCATGTTATCATGGCCTGGTACTACATGTGTAGACATGTGGTGTACTTACAGTACAAGCTGTCACAACCCTCTACCTACCATGTTATCATGGCCTGGTACTACATGTGTAGACATGTGGTGTACTTACAGTACAAGCTGTCACAACCCTATACTCACCATGTTATCATGGCCTGGTACTACATGTGTAGACATGTGGTGTACTTACAGTACAAGCTGTCACAACCCTCTACCCACCATGTTATCATGGCCTGGTACTACATGTGTAGACATGTGGTGTACTTACAGTACAAGCTGTCACAACCCTCTACCTACCATGTTATCATGGCCTGGTACTACATGTGGTGTACTTACAGTACAAGCTGAAATAACCCTCTACCCACCATGGTTACCATAGCCTGGTACTAGATGTGTTTTGGAATGTTGTTACTTACAGTACAAGCTGTTACAACTCTACCCACCATGGCCTGATACTACAATTATAGACATGTGATGTATTTACAGTACAAGCTGTTACAACCCTCCATAATCACCATGGTCTGGTACTAGATATTTAAATAAATGTTATTTTAACCGCTCTCCTCGTGTGTTCAGAAATTGATATGTACCCTCCGTGGAGGACAATTCCAAGCCATCGACAAGCCAGATAACACTCCTTGCAAATTGCTCTCTTTGTTCCCTCCGAACACCGGGGTGAGTCTAAATTATTCTCTTTGTTCCTTTCGAACACCGGGGTGAGTGTAAATTGTTCTCTTTGTTCCCTCTGAACACCGGGTTGAGTGTAAAATGTTCTCTTTGTTCCCTCCGAACACCGGGGTGAGTGTAAATTGTTCTCTTTGTTCCCTCCGAACACCGGGGTGAGTGTAAATTATTCTCTTTGTTCCTTTCGAACACCGGGGTGAGTGTAAATTGTTCTCTTTGTTCCTTTCGAACACCGGGGTGAGTGTAAATTGTTCTCTTTGTTCCCTCCGAACATTGTTTCTGGAAATGAAAACGAATCAGCTGTTTTTTCCACACCCAATGAGACACTTATTTCTTTAGCCTTTTCTTTGACAAGTGCGCCGTATACAGGAATATTATTTTGTCTACTTTTTTTAAACCATTTTAAAAGCTCATCTTCCACGTCTTGATGGGATGCTTTTCGAAGTCGTTTTGAAAAGCTCGAAGACCCTGAGGCAACAGCCGCATCTATTTTTTCTTTGTTTTTTTAGAATGGTTGATAAAGTGGATTTCGCAAATTTGAAAATTTTCGGCAATTTGCGACTTAGATAACACTCCACGTGCAACTTCGTCCAAAATGTTCCTTTTTAAGGCAAGATCAATGGCGCTTTTTTTTTTCGCGGTTTAGATGACATGTTTATGTAGGTTTTTTTTATGGAATCTCAAACAATTCACACTTCGATTATTTAGAATTTAATAATTTTGATTAGTTTATTAATAATAATATTAATAATAGTTTATTGTTTTACACTTATAACTCGCCTTTAAAAACATATTAGAATTCGTTTTAACCGATTGATTAGTTCTGCTGGGGGCTAAATTTAATTCGTATTTCGTCATAACCGAATATTTCGTCTTAACCGGCAAAATCTCTTTGGAAAGCATTGAAATTTAACGGGGGAAAAGAAACGGTTCGCGCAAACCGAGAGTTCGTATAATCCGAGTTCGTGATAACGAGGGATTACTGTATTTATGTTTGTATAATGAATATTAGGGTTTGCTAGGTTGAAATCGTGATCTGTGTTTCTAATATGTTGTACTATTAGAGATTTGGGGTCTTTGTTTTTAATATTTCTTCTATGTTCGTCTATTCTGTCTTTTATATGTCTGCCTGTTTCACCTACATATACATTATTACATTGGTTGCATGGTATGGAATATACGGCTTTGCTATTGTATAGTTTTGTTATAGGAATACTGTTTCTGGTAATGGGGTTTCTTATTATGGTTGCTATACTAGGGTTGCTTTCATAATATGTTCTTATACCGTGTTTGCTTAAAATTCTGGCTATATTGGTACTACTATGGGAATAGGGAAATATACATATTGATTTATATAAACATGATTATTTCTTATAAGAGAGGGATTATGGAAATGTCTTAATATAAAGTTTTTCGGATAACCACTAGAAGTGAGTTTATTGATCAAAAATTGGGTTTCTGTATCTTTTTATAGTTGGGTGTAATAATGTGTATATATTCGTTTTGAGAGGGTTTTTACAGTGTTGATCTACACCCAACTATCAAAAGATACAGAAACCCAATTTTTGATCAATAAACTCACTTCTAGTGGTTATCCGAAAAACTTTATATTAAGACATTTCCATAATCCCTCTCTTATAAGAAATAATCATGTTTATAAATCAATATGTATATTTCCCTATTCCCATAGTAGTACCAATATAGCCAGAATTTTAAGCAAACACGGTATAAGAACATATTATGAAAGCAACCCTAGTATAGCAACCATAATAAGAAACCCCATTACAAGAAACAGTATTCCTATAACAAAACTATACAATAGCAAAGCCGTATATTCCATACCATGCAACCAATGTAATAATGTATATGTAGGTGAAACAGGCAGACATATAAAAGACAGAATAGACGAACATAGAAGAAATATTAAAAACAAAGACCCCAAATCTCTAATAGTACAACATATTAGAAACACAGATCACGATTTCAACCTAGCAAACCCTAATATTCATTATACAAACATAAATAGTAAATACAAAAGATTAATACTGGAAGCACTGATTTCATCAAAATATAATAGTATAAATAGACACATAGATATCCCGGAGACATATGATAGGCTGGTCCAAAAACTAAAATAGAATTATCCTTTTTCTCTTCATCACACCACTTAACAATTTTGCATATAATAATATTAACCAATTGACTAATTTACATAGCAATAATTTTTCTTAAATAATAAAATATAAAACTTCATAAATAATCCTAGATATGCAAAAAATAGCTTATATATATATATGTATAAATAAATATAGGGCATATACTGGATATAAATTATTAATCAGCTAGTATTTCTGGAGGCAACACGCCTCTCTTTATCAAGGCTTTTCTTAGATTTAAACAAAATCACGTGAGCATGTGATCCAATCACGCTATACAAGACCAAAGCGAGAAACCATTTAAAGAAAATATATATATCTGTACATACAAGACTATTTGAAATTGTATCCATTATTCCTGTAGAAGGGCAGCTTGCGCCCGAAAGCTCGAATTGATTTTTCAAATAAAGAAACTTATCCTTTTTGAATCTATTCGTTATTATAATTATTGAAAGGATTATTCGTCTTAAATCCAATATATGCCTTTTATTATCTAATGAATTAAGTATGGATTGCTCTATTTTCAAAAAAAAATTATTTAATTCATATCCAGGAGATAGAGAAATCAATTAATATAATTTTAATATATTATCTGTGGGGCAAATTCCTTTCTTTGATGACTATGGCTGAACAGCGAGCACTTCTACCAAATCCTCTTCTCTACAATATCATCATCATCAATAGCAACTAATACATCAAATACGACCTTCAACCATTAAAATTGGGTTACATCGAGTTACAATTTATTTTATAACTAATCCTTAATAGCGAACAGTGTCTTAATCATTAATTATCATCATTTAAAAAATTAACCTCTTATTTAAAGAAATGGTGATGATGATTCGTGTGAATTATGATGATAGAGAATTCGTAAGTTAAATTCGATTCATTAACGAAAGACTTTTAAAAGCTTTATTAACGGTCTTTGTTGAAGCTCTCATGTATGTGTCAAATTTAAAATATATTCATATAAAAAATCTAAATAATACGATTTTCAAATTTCGTTGTGAAAATTTACATATTTATTTTTATAATTTAAAAACACGCAAAGTTTGGAGCGGGACGTTTTACAAGAGTGACATCCACGGCGCTCATTTATAATTGTAACGAATAGTATTTGAATAAAAATATTTAAACGGGTAAAACCCGGGCGTTGCCCGGGTAATTCGGCTAATAAGAGAATATGATGAAGAAACATCACATTACAGTTTTCATATTTTAAGTCTAAATGAATGTTTGATATTCGCGAGAACGGTTTCTCAAAGGCAAAAAATCTACATTACACAGCGATGGTTGAAAATATAGAATTAATATTTACATATTTACACCCACTTTTTTGTTTGTTCCCAGTACAGTTTTTAGATAGATATATTGTTCTTTGGGTTGATAGAATTCCAAATTTTTATATATAATATTATGATAGCTGTAAATAACAAAGTGTGTTTTCAGACTTGCACCAATGGCGAATGTAGAAGAAACCGTTCCTAAATTTCCCCACCTCTTCCCCCTTCTAAAAAAAATTGGAAATAAGTAAAAAAATAAATGTATGCAAATCATGTTTGTGGCTTGGTTTTGTGATCTGACACGAGTAATATCCAGCTGTTTAGAAAACTCTGTTGTCGATCTTGACCTTCTAAATGTCAACATTAGGAGGACATCTCACCAACATTATGTAAACACGGACAATCGCAGAATTTAAAGCAATTTTATTGACATCCGTCAATGTGTGATAAATCCTATACATAAAGATAGATATGAAAAAACGAAAGAAAAAAAATAAAAGATAAAAAGATCAGGTGTTGAAATTAAAAATAAAAATGGCATATCCTGACCAGGAGCACTTGTGCTTTACAGAAGGCAGAGCGCCATCTGGTGGAACATTGGAACACGCTGACGAGCGCCAAAAAGCGCGAAACGCGTTCGTGGATGGCTTTTCTTGATTTATCAAGAAATTGGATTGGCCAAATATCAGGGAACAGGCTAAATCAATGTTTAGTTGATTTCTGTTCCACCAGATGGCGCTCTGCCTTCTGTAAAGCACATGTGCTCCTGGTAAAGATAGATATAGACGGAAATGTTGTATAGAGGAAATCGATCTATAAAAACAAAGGTCATCTTTCCTGTCAAAATAGACACTAAACCTAACTGTGGAGTCGGTCAATAGATGGCGATTAGTTTTACCGTTTATTTTAACGGGAGAGGCGCTACCTTTATTTTTAAATATACAATGATGAAGCACTGCAAACCTTTATCAATGCCGTAAATTTCAACCCCGAATATGAATGGTGTAAGTGCTTCAATAATTGGTTTTCACGGATGAAATCTTGCATGGGTGCTAAATAATGCATGTAGATTTTAATTGTATAATTTATTTTTTAATATTTTTAATAATTTAATATTGATTGCAAAATATTTTGGAATGACCCTTGTATATATAGTGTTACAACGATGCCCGAAAGAAAGCTTCGGCATTGCCGTGGTGGTAAGCAGGGTCAGTTCGACCATATGTGGTAGCCCTAGGAAAAGCTTAGGGGAAGGGGCTTTCTGAGGAGGGATCAGTCTGCAATATGTGCCGATCGAGAACACCGGCTGTTCGCTGTTTACGTTGTTTGTGTATGTGGCTATGTAACAAAAAATCGAGTCAATAGTTCGAAAATATAGAACCTTATCCAACCATTGTAATTGTTACGACTTCTAAAGTAGTCAACTTGGTTTATGCAAATATGTTTGACTTTAAATTAGGATAAAAAGTATGTAAATCTCCTCGTTGTACAAATTGTTATGTAGATTTCTTTGCTGTATAAATTATTATGTAAATTTTCTTAATGTATAAATTGACCGTGTTTTTTAATAAAAATAGTAGTTCTGAAATTAAGAGATTGTGCGCGTGGTGGTATCCTTTCTTTCGGGCCTTCCTCTCCCCTTGGATATAGATAGCTGGTGACATAAGGCTGGACAAAAGACACTGTAGGGCGTCTCTCGAAGTTAAAGAGGAGACAGCCTTTCTGTATTGAGCAAAAGGCCTCAAAGGACTCAATAGTACTCATTTGATCATCCTGATACAGCAAAAGTTGGTATCAGAAGTGGGATCTTTATTTTATAAAGAAAGTTATAGATGCCAAAGGAAACTAGAAGAATGGCGGTGGACTAATTAGAAGTCCTTCAGTCCTTCCTCTCCTCTCGGGAATGAAGGAATTCTGTGAGCAAGTCAGTAGAAAATATTGGAAGAACATTCTTCAGCGCTTAAAGAGAACCTTTATCGAGGATTTGAAGATCAATCATCATTATTGGAAGCACTGTCTAGAAAGTCTTCTCATTATGAGAAGTTTCTCAACAGCTGGAGCCTCTCAACATGGGAGTCTTGGGAGTTGACCTGGAACACACGACAGTCAGTGTGAACTCTTCCCTCCCTCCACCTGGAACACACAACAGTCAGTGTGGGCTCCTCCCTCCCTCCACCTGGAACACACAACAGTCAGTGTGGGCTCCTCCCTCCCTCCACCTGGAACACACAGCAGTCAGTGTGGACTCTTCTCTCCCTCCACCTGGAACACACAACAGTCAGTGTGGGCTCCTCCCTCCCTTCACCTGGAACACACAACAGTCAGTGTGGACTCCTCCCTCCCTCCACCTGGAACACACAACAGTCAGTGTGGACTCTTCTCTCCACCTGGAACACACAACAGTCAGTGTGGGCTCCTCCCTCCCTCCACCTGGAACACACAACAGTCAGTGTGGGCTCCTTCCTCCCTCCACCTGGAACACACAACAGTCAGTGTGGGCTCCTCCCTCCACCTGGAACACACAACAGTCAGTGTGGACTCCTCCCTCCCTCCACCTGGAACACACAACAGTCAGTGTGGACTCTTCTCTCCACCTGGAACACACAACAGTCAGTGTGGGCTCCTTCCTCCCTCCACCTGGAACACACAACAGTCAGTGTGGGCTCCTCCCTCCACCTGGTACACACAACAGTCAGTGTGGGCTCCTCCCTCCACCTGGTACACACAATAGTCAGTGTGGGCTCCTCCCTCCCTCCACCTGGAACACACAACAGTCAGTGTGGGCTCCTCCCTCCACCTGGAACACACAGCAGTCAGTGTGGGCTCTTCCCTCCCTCCACCTAGAACACACAACAGTCAGTGTGGGCTCCTCCCTCCACCTGGTACACACAACAGTCAGTGTGGGCTCCTCCCTCCACCTAGAACACACAACAGTCAGTGTGGGCTCCTCCCTCCACCTAGAACACACAACAGTCAGTGTGGGCTCCTCCCTCCACCTAGAACACACAACAGTCAGTGTGGGCTCCTCCCTCCACCTAGAACACACAACAGTCAGTGTGGGCTCTTCCCTCCACCTAGAACACACAACAGTCAGTGTGGGCTCCTCCCTCCACCTAGAACACACAACAGTCAGTGTGGGCTCCTCCCTCCACCTAGAACACACAACAGTCAGTGTGGGCTCCTCCCTCCACCTAGAACACACAACAGTCGGTGTGGGCTCCTCCCTCCACCTAGAACACACAACAGTCAGTGTGGGCTCTTCCCTCCCTCCACCTGGAACACACAACAGTCAGTGTGGGCTCCTCCCTCCACCTAGAACACACAACAGTCAGTGTGGGCTCCTCCCTCCACCTGGAACACACAACAGTCATTGTGGGCTCCTCCCTCCACCTGGAACACACAACAGTCAGTGTGGGCTCCTCCCTCCCTCCACCTGGAACACACAACAGTCAGTGTGGACTCCTCCCTCCACCTAGAGCACACAACAGTCAGTGTGGACTCCTCCCTCCCTCCACCTGGAACACACAACAGTCAGTGTGGGCTCCTCCCTCCCTCCACCTGGAACACACAACACTCAGTGTGGACTCCTCCCTCCCTCCACCTGAAACACACAACAGTCAGTGTGGACTCCACCCTCCCTCCACCTGGAACACACAACAGTCAGTGTGGACTCCTCCCTCCACCTAGAACACACAACAGTCAGTGTGGACTCCTCCCTCCCTCCACCTGGAACACACAACACTCAGTGTGGACTCCTCCCTCCCTCCACCTGAAACACACAACAGTCAGTGTGGGCTCCTCCCTCCCTCCACCTGGAACACACAACACTCAGTGTGGACTCCTCCCTCCCTCCACCTGAAACACACAACAGTCAGTGTGGACTCCACCCTCCCTCCACCTGGAACACACAACAGTCAGTGTGGACTCCTCCCTCCACCTAGAACACACAACAGTCAGTGTGGGCTCCTCCCTCCCTCCACCTGGAACACACAACAGTCAGTGTGGGCTCCTCCCTCCCTCCACCTGGAACACACAACACTCAGTGTGGACTCCTCCCTCCCTCCACCTGAAACACACAACAGTCAGTGTGGACTCCACCCTCCCTCCACCTGGAACACACAACAGTCAGTGTGGACTCCTCCCTCCACCTAGAACACACAACAGTCAGTGTGGACTCCTCCCTCCCTCCACCTGGAACACACAACACTCAGTGTGGACTCCTCCCTCCCTCCACCTGAAACACACAACAGTCAGTGTGGGCTCCTCCCTCCCTCCACCTGGAACACACAACACTCAGTGTGGACTCCTCCCTCCCTCCACCTGAAACACACAACAGTCAGTGTGGACTCCACCCTCCCTCCACCTAGAACACACAACAGTCAGTGTGGACTCCTCCCTCCCTCCACCTGGAACACACAACAGTCAGTGTGGGCTCCTCCCTCCACCTGGTACACACAACAGTCAGTGTGGGCTCTTCCCTCCCTCCACCTGAAACACACAACAGTCAGTGTGGACTCCACCCTCCCTCCACCTGGAACACACAACAGTCAGTGTGGACTCCTCCCTCCACCTAGAACACACAACAGTCAGTGTGGACTCCTCCCTCCCTCCACCTGGAACACACAACAGTCAGTGTGGGCTCCTCCCTCCACCTGGTACACACAACAGTCAGTGTGGGCTCTTCCCTCCCTCCACCTGGAACACACAACAGTCAGTGTGGGCTCCTCCCTCCACCTGGTACACACAACAGTCAGTGTGGGCTCCTCCCTCCACCTAGAACACACAACAGTCAGTGTGGGCTCCTCCCTCCACCTGGTACACACAACAGTCAGTGTGGGCTCCTCCCTCCACCTGGTACACACAACAGTCAGTGTGGGCTCCTCCCTCCACCTAGAACACACAACAGTCAGTGTGGGCTCCTCCCTCCACCTAGAACACACAACAGTCAGTGTGGGCTCCTCCCTCCCTCCACCTGGAACACACAACAGTCAGTGTGGACTCCTCCCTCCCTCCACCTGGAACACATAACAGTCAGTGTGGACTCCTCCCTCCCTCCACCTGGAACACACAACAGTCATTGTGGGCTCCTCCCTCCACCTGGAACACACAACAGTCAGTGTGGGCTCCTCCCTCCCTCCACCTGGAACACACAACAGTCAGTGTGGACTCCTCCCTCCACCTAGAGCACACAACAGTCAGTGTGGACTCCTCCCTCCCTCCACCTGGAACACACAACAGTCAGTGTGGGCTCTTCCCTCCCTCCACCTGGAACACACAACAGTCAGTGTGGGCTCCTCCCTCCACCTGGTACACACAACAGTCAGTGTGGGCTCCTCCCTCCACCTAGAACACACAACAGTCAGTGTGGGCTCCTCCCTCCACCTGGTACACACAACAGTCAGTGTGGGCTCCTCCCTCCACCTGGTACACACAACAGTCAGTGTGGGCTCCTCCCTCCACCTGGTACACACAACAGTCAGTGTGGGCTCCTCCCTCCACCTAGAACACACAACAGTCAGTGTGGGCTCCTCCCTCCCTCCACCTGGAACACACAACAGTCAGTGTGGACTCCTCCCTCCCTCCACCTGGAACACATAACAGTCAGTGTGGACTCCTCCCTCCCTCCACCTGGAACACACAACAGTCATTGTGGGCTCCTCCCTCCACCTGGAACACACAACAGTCAGTGTGGGCTCCTCCCTCCCTCCACCTGGAACACACAACAGTCAGTGTGGACTCCTCCCTCCACCTAGAGCACACAACAGTCAGTGTGGACTCCTCCCTCCCTCCACCTGGAACACACAACAGTCAGTGTGGGCTCCTGCCTCCCTCCACCTGGAACACACAACAGTCAGTGTGGACTCCTCCCTCCCTCCACCTGGAACACACAACAGTCAGTGTGGGCTCCTCCCTCCCTCCACCTGGAACACACAACACTCAGTGTGGACTCCTCCCTCCCTCCACCTGAAACACACAACAGTCAGTGTGGACTCCACCCTCCCTCCACCTGGAACACACAACAGTCAGTGTGGACTCCTCCCTCCACCTAGAACACACAACAGTCAGTGTGGACTCCTCCCTCCCTCCACCTGGAACACACAACAGTCAGTGTGGGCTCCTCCCTCCACCTGGTACACACAACAGTCAGTGTGGGCTCTTCCCTCCCTCCACCTGGAACACACAACAGTCAGTGTGGGCTCCTCCCTCCACCTGGTACACACAACAGTCAGTGTGGGCTCTTCCCTCCCTCCACCTGGAACACACAACAGTCAGTGTGGGCTCCTCCCTCCACCTAGAACACACAACAGTCAGTGTGGGCTCCTCCCTCCACCTGGTACACACAACAGTCAGTGTGGGCTCCTCCCTCCACCTGGTACACACAACAGTCAGTGTGGGCTCCTCCCTCCACCTAGAACACACAACAGTCAGTGTGGGCTCCTCCCTCCACCTGGTACACACAACAGTCAGTGTGGGCTCCTCCCTCCACCTGGTACACACAACAGTCAGTGTGGGCTCCTCCCTCCACCTAGAACACACAACAGTCAGTGTGGGCTCCTCCCTCCCTCCACCTGGAACACACAACAGTCAGTGTGGACTCCTCCCTCCCTCCACCTGGAACACATAACAGTCAGTGTGGACTCCTCCCTCCCTCCACCTGGAACACACAACAGTCATTGTGGGCTCCTCCCTCCACCTGGAACACACAACAGTCAGTGTGGGCTCCTCCCTCCCTCCACCTGGAACACACAACAGTCAGTGTGGACTCCTCCCTCCACCTAGAGCACACAACAGTCAGTGTGGACTCCTCCCTCCCTCCACCTGGAACACACAACAGTCAGTGTGGGCTCCTGCCTCCCTCCACCTGGAACACACAACAGTCAGTGTGGACTCCTCCCTCCCTCCACCTGGAACACACAACAGTCAGTGTGGACTCCTCCCTCCCTCCACCTGGAACACACAACAGTCAGTGTGGGCTCCTGCCTCCCTTCACCTAGAACACACATCAGTCAGTGTGGGCTCCTCCCTCCCTCCACCTGGAACACACAACTCTCAGTGTGGACTCCTCCCTCCCTCCACCTGAAACACACAACAGTCAGTGTGGACTCCTCCCTCCACCTGGAACACACAACAGTCAGTGTGGACTCCTTCCTCCCTCCACCTGGAACACACAACAGTCAGTGTGGACTCCTCCCTCCACCTGGAACACACAACAGTCAGTGTGGACTCCTCCCTCCCTCCACCTAGAACACACAACAGTCAGTGTGGACTCCTGCCTCCCTCCACCTAGAACACACAACATTCAGTGTGGGCTCTTCCCTCCCTCCACCTAGAACACACAACACTCAGTGTGGACTCCTCCCTCCACCTGAAACACACAACAGTCAGTGTGGACTCCTCCCTCCACCTGGAACACACAACAGTCAGTGTGGACTCCTTCCTCCCTCCACCTGGAACATACAACAGTCAGTGTGGACTCCTCCCTCCCTCCACCTAGAACACACAACAGTCAGTGTGGACTCCTCCCTCCCTCCACCTAGAACACACAACAGTCAGTGTGGACTCCTGCCTCTCTCCACCTAGAACACACAACAGTCAGTGTGGGCTCCTCCCTCCCTCCACCTGGAACACACAACACTCAGTGTGGACTCCTCCCTCCCTCCACCTGAAACACACAACAGTCAGTGTGGACTCCTCCCTCCACCTGGAACACACAACAGTCAGTGTGGACTCCTTTCTCCCTCCACCTAGAACACACAACAGTCAGTGTGGACTCCTCCCTCCACCTGGAACACACAACAGTCAGTGTGGACTCCTGCCTCCCTCCACCTAGAACACACAACAGTCAGTGTGGACTCCTCCCTCCACCTAGAACACACAACAGTCAGTGTGGACTCCTCCCTCCACCTAGAACACACAACAGTCAGTGTGGACTCCTCCCTCCACCTGGAACACACAACAGTCAGTGTGGACTCCTTCCTCCCTCCACCTGGAACACACAACAGTCAGTGTGGACTCCTCCCTCCACCTGGAACACACAACAGTCAGTGTGGACTCCTCCCTCCCTCCACCTAGAACACACAACAGTCAGTGTGGACTCCTGCCTCCCTCCACCTGGAACACACAACAGTCAGTGTGGACTCCTGCCTCCCTCCACCTAGAACACACAACATTCAGTGTGGGCTCTTCCCTCCCTCCACCTAGAACACACAACACTCAGTGTGGACTCCTCCCTCCACCTGAAACACACAACAGTCAGTGTGGACTCCTCCCTCCACCTGGAACACACAACAGTCAGTGTGGACTCCTTCCTCCCTCCACCTGGAACATACAACAGTCAGTGTGGACTCCTCCCTCCCTCCACCTAGAACACACAACAGTCAGTGTGGACTCCTCCCTCCCTCCACCTAGAACACACAACAGTCAGTGTGGACTCCTGCCTCTCTCCACCTAGAACACACAACAGTCAGTGTGGGCTCTTCCCTCCCTCCACCTAGAACACACAACAGTCAGTGTGGGCTCCTTCCTCCCTCCACCTGGAACACACAACAGTCAGTGTGGACTCCTCCCTCCCTCCACCTAGAACACACAACAGTCAGTGTGGGCTCCTCCCTCCCTCCACCTAGAACACACAACAGTCAGTGTGGGCTCCTCCCTCCCTCCACCTAGAACACACAACAGTCAGTGTGGGCTCCTTCCTCCCTCCACCTGGAACACACAACAGTCAGTGTGGACTCCTCCCTCCCTCCACCTAGAACACACAACAGTCAGTGTGGGCTCCTTCCTCCCTCCACCTGGAACACACAACAGTCAGTGTGGACTCCTCCCTCCCTCCACCTAGAACACACAACAGTCAGTGTGGGCTCCTTCCTCCCTCCACCTGGAACACACAACAGTCAGTGTGGACTCCTCCCTCCCTCCACCTAGAACACACAACAGTCAGTGTGGGCTCCTTCCTCCCTCCACCTGGAACACACAACAGTCAGTGTGGGCTCTTCCCTCCCTCCACCTAGAACACACAACAGTCAGTGTGGGCTCCTCCCTCCCTCCACCTGGAACACACAACAGTCAGTGTGGACTCCTCCCTCCCTCCACCTAGAACACACAACAGTCAGTGTGGACTCCTCCCTCCCTCCACCTAGAACACACAACAGTCAGTGTGGGCTCCTTCCTCCCTCCACCTGGAACACACAACAGTCAGTGTGGACTCCTCCCTCCCTCCACCTAGAACACACAACAGTCAGTGTGGGCTCTTCCCTCCCTCCACCTAGAACACACAACAGTCAGTGTGGGCTCCTCCCTCCCTCCACCTGGAACACACAACAGTCAGTATGGACTCCTGCCTCCCTCCACCTAGAGCACACAACAGTCAGTGTGGACTCCTCCTCACATCTGGATTCACAACACTGAGTCCGGAATCCTACCTTTTCTATTAGATACAAACTACAAGGAATATAATGGTTTTTTATTATATTCAATCAATGCATAACAAATACGTTTAATTTAATAAAACTTTATTTATCATTTAGATACAAACATACATATGTAAAACTAAAATAAGAAGAAGAATAACAACCATTGATGATGATAACTATATTTATAAAAATCTATTGATAAAATATTCTGTGATATATCTTAAATTCAACAAATGCCCCCGTAAGATCTAGCTGAATATTTTATCATGGTTTTAAAATTTATAAGTATAGACAGGTAACTAAGGTAGTAGTTGGAATGGCCGAGCATTGCGTCATAACAATGACGTCATCTAGATGGCGGCGACATCCCCATTTATTTGTTTACAACTTTTAGGTATTGTTAAGCCTAAATATTTGAATAAAGCAATATTTGACAAAAGATATAAAACCAAGTATTTAAACTAATAATATTACAATTTAATTTGAAACATATGATTAAATGAAGTCAACAATCTGTTAACACTTCATATGAATATAGTAAAATATGCCTTATATTATTCAAGTTACAATAACCTTTAGTTATAGGCTAATATTTTCAAATTTTATTAAAGTTCAGTAGTTAAAGTTATGAGATAATATTGCAACAATTTAAAAAATAATGAAATTTCCCTTTACTTAAGGGTTTTGTTAAGATGTCAGCAACATTTTGATCAGTATTTATATACATAATATCAAAGCTATTATATACACATAAGTTGGTATTTAAAAAATTGATGGTTCTAATCAAGTGGTTAGATTTATTGCTAGTTTGTCCAGATTTTATCAAAGTAATTCCTGATTGATTATCACAAAATATTGTTGGCTTACAATTTTTGCCAGTTAATTCTTCAATCAGATATCGTATGTAAATACTTGTCTTTACACCCAGTGTAAAAGCATAAAGTTCAGAATCTGTAGTTGAGAGACAAACATTTGGCAAGCTTTTACATGACCAAGAAATAAGATTATTTCCAAATTTAAAGGCTATACCTCCAAATGAACATTTAAAATTCTTTGAATTCCAACTTGCATCTGTAAAGCCTTCTAGCTTGGTGTCACCCACAGTATAAACTAAACCTAATTTTTTTGTGAATTGTAAATATCTTAATACTCTTTTGGCAGCATTCCAGTGAATTTCTCTAGGATCTGTATTGTATTTACTTAAAACAGTAACAGAAAATGCTATATCTGCCCTAGATTTACATGCCAAATAAAGCAAACTACCAATAAGTTCTTGGTATTTATGCTGATCTATCTTTTTAGAACTGTGGAAATTTCCAAAATCTGTGTTAACATCCATTGGTGTAGAAACACCTTTGCAATCTTGCATATGGTATTTTTGTAATAATTTGTTAATATAGCCCTCTTGTTTTAGAGTTATTTTATTTTCATGCTGAGTAATCTCAAATCCTAAAATGGTAAAATTATCAGCATTTCTTTTTAATTTAAACTTTGATTCAATTTTGCCTATGGCCACATTTAATATATTGATATCTGAGTAAATTATTATCATGTCATCAACATATAGGCCTAAAATAAGATTAGAATTTCCAATTTTAAATTCAAATAAACATTTATCAGAATTAAATCTAGTAAACCCTATTTTAACCAAATGATCAGAAAAAGTATTGTACCATACCTTACTTGACTGTTTCAGCCCATACAATGCCTGGTTTAACTTACAGACAAGATTTTCATCAGTAGGCTGATATCCTTGAGGTGGAAGTAGGTAAATGTCCTCATCTAATTTTCCATATAGGAATGCAGTCTGTACATCACAGTGTATTAAGCTCCAACCCTGTAACACACAATATGCTAAAAGTGTTCTAAAGCTGTCACTTTTCATCACAGGTGAGCAGATATTCTGGAAGTAGGTTCCATCCTTTTGGCAGCATCCAAGAGCCACAAGTCTTGCTTTGAAGATAGTTTGTCCTGTTGATGGATCAACCTTTGATGAATATACCCATTTAGATTTTATGGGTTTTACCCCTTTAGGTAGATAAACATGGTCCCAAACTTGATGTTCTTGTAGAGAATTCATTTCCCTTTGCATGGCCTCAATCCAATATTCTGGATTTTTGCTATTAATGGCCTCTTCATATGAGTTGGGTATAGGAATTTCATCCAAGGCAAAAAGGTTGTGTTCTGTAGGATCAAATGTTGGATCAAGTCTTGAATCATCTGATAATTCTTCTTCATCTGAAGAAAGCTCACAATAATATTTATTTCTTGCACTTGGCCTGAGGTAGGGAACAACATTATTTTGTTGTTGTTGTGTAGCTTCTTCAAGTTCTTGAATGTTGTACTCTTCTGATGGTTTATTTTCTGAATCATAATCAAAATTTTCTTCTGGAAACTTAAAGATGCAATAGTCCTGTACTTCATTTTGATCACTCTTTAGTAATGATACTCCTTTTTTATTTTCTATAAATTTTACATCTCTTGATTCAACTATTGAATAAGTGTTTGGGTTAAAAATTCTATATGCCTTTCTGTTTGATGAGTAGCCCATGAATATACCTGAATGTGTAATCATGTCAAATTTTGCTCTTTTTTCTTTTGGTATCCAAAATTCAGTAATACAACCAAATGTTCTTAGATGTGCCACTGTAGGCTTTTTACCTGTAAAGAGTTCTTCAGGTGTTATTTTCAAATTATGTTTGTTTGGTGTTCTATTTTTAGTATAAACAAAGTTATGCATGGCTTCTGCCCAAAATTTGGTGGGAAGCTCTGATTCTACAAGTAGTGTTCTTGTTCCATTTATGATGCTTCTATTAGCCCTTTCTGCTATGCCATTTTGCGGTGGAGTGTAAATAGTTGTTTTTTGGTGTATAATGCCTTTATTTTTCAGATAATTCTCAAATTCTTGATTTACAAATTCAAGCCCATTATCACTTCTTATGCATTTAGCTCTTTTATTCAATAGGTTTTCAGTACTTTCTAAAAATTCTTTGAATATTTCTAAAGTATCAGATTTTGAATGTAAAAATTTAACAAATATTTTTCTTGAAAAATCATCTACTATAGTTAAAACATATTTTGCAGATCCAATTGAGAGTTGTTTGATTGGACCTATCAAATCCAAATGTAGTAGCTCAAGTGGCTGGTTTGATTGATTTTCAGTAACTGTCTTAAAGGGTTTTCTTGAATACTTTCCTTTTATACAGCTGATGCAATTTTCCATTGATTTCTGTTCATTGTAGTCAAATTTATAAACTAATTGATTCTTTTTCATTATTTCCATGTATTGATCATTTATATGTCCAAGTCTTTTGTGCCACACCTCCCATGGGATATTAGTTACTTTGAAAGTGATATCTATTTTATTATTATTTCCTTTTATAAAATATAGGTCTCCTACTTTGTTTGCTGTAATTATAGTATATCCAGCTTGATCAATAATATGTCCTCCTTTTTGATCAAAAATCACTTTGTTATTTTCTTGTACAAGTTTGTTTACGGAAATCAAATTATCAGTTAAACTAGGGACATGTAAAACATTATTTAGTATTAAAAAATGATTCACACCATTTAGTTTCACATTTCCTATGTAATTTGATTTAGTGTAGCTCCCATCAGCTAGAACAATTTTTCTTTCATCAGGTTGAATGTCTTTCATTTGCTCAAGAGAGGATGTCATATGACAAGTTGCTCCACTGTCTAGAATCCAACCTTGATATTTATCTTCCTTTATCTCCTCTTCTTTACTGATTGTGGTAAATGTCTGTTCTTCTTTTACTTTAGCAGCTGTAGCTCTGGGCACATTTTGTCTTGTTTTCCAAGAATGTGTGTTTGATTGTGGTCCATTGTTCTTTCTTGTGGAATTTTCTCCTTTGTTTTTTGGGTTGTACCAACAATCATTTGCTTTATGTCCATATTTACTGCATATGAAGCATTGAATCTTCCTTTTAGGTCTTGTATTTTCAAATGTTGTATTCCTATTAAAGTGCACATTTTCTTTAGTGAACATTTTATATGCATTAGGATTTTCTTCTTTTTCCTGAAATTTGTATCTCTCTAGATAAAGTTGTACAATTCTTCTTATGTCTAGAATTCCTGGATCACTAATGCTGCTCAATTGCATCACTATGATATTATATTTTGTTGGTAAAGCCTTTATAAATGCATCTACAAATTCCTCTTCTTCAATACTGTTTCCCAATATCCTTGCAGTTTCTAGTAATTTTTCTGATCTAAGTAAGAACTGATTTAAATTTTCATCCTTTCTCATCTGCATTCTGAAGAGGTTATTTTTAGCCTCAATTTTTTGTTTTTTTATATCTCCTTCATATCTTCTATGAATTGAGTTCCAAATGTCTTTTGTAGTTTTGCAATTCAAAATTAAACTTACTTGACTATCATTCATTGCACTAGTCATTATTCCTTTTGCTTGGGCATCCTTGATACTCCAATCTGTCTTATCTTCTAATTGTGGCGGGTCTTCATATAAATACCTTTTTAATCCCTTTCCTTCAAGGAAGGCTTCTATTCTGAATTTCCAGCTATGGAAATTTTCTCCATTAAATTCAGGAATTCTTATATTTTCCGCCATTTTGAATGTTCTTATTTTAATTACGTACCGCTTTAGATTTCAGGAAAATATTTTATTTACTTACTTTTATCAACCACGGTCTGCTACCAATTATTGGTTTTTTATTATATTCAATCAATGCATAACAAATACGTTTAATTTAATAAAACTTTATTTATCATTTAGATACAAACATACATATGTAAAACTAAAATAAGAAGAAGAATAACAACCATTGATGATGATAACTATATTTATAAAAATCTATTGATAAAATATTCTGTGATATATCTTAAATTCAACAGAATAAATTTAAAAATATTTTAGATAGAATATTTAAGTTTTTTTTTTCTTTTTTTTAACTACTGGATAGAGTTCGATGTCGAGATTTCACACAGTGAAATCCTAATATCCACTATACAGTCATTAAACAAATAAACACGTTTCTCATAATTAGAATATATATAATTGACAGATAATTAGTAAAATTTAAAAGAAGCAGAGTTTTCAATATAAAAAAATATACTCTACGCTTTAATTTATGTAAAAATTCTTACCGAAATTCTAATAAGAGGAATTTTAAGTCTAACGATTTAAGTTTCTTCTCATAAATATGGATATTGTAAGGTAAATATTGTTGCGCTGGTGACCTGATGTACTGGGACATCCGACTTTTGACGTTCATTCAAAAACTAATGGTTTCAGAAAGAACACCTTCTAACTAAAGATTATTGTCTTAAATAATCTTCAAGAACAAAGAGTATGAAAATTCAACGATAGGAAATTATGGGAAATAATGATACAAAACAAAATTATGTAAAAATAATTATACATGAAAGGTAATAAAAATAAATAAGTTGTAAAAAGTTACAATTAAGCCCATGAGAAAAGATGCAGCCTAAACAAATAGGTTTAGAAATGTGGCACGTGAACCACAGACTCCAGCAGCGCATATCTCTCCTAACAATATCAAGAAATCTCTCAAATCATTCGTAAATTGTTTGAAATATTTTTATTACGCTCGATTTTCCTTTTGTAAAAATAAAACACTCAAAACGTATTAAAATTCAACTATTTAAATATATATGCGTTTGAAATGTGTTGTTAATTATCATTCTTTCTATCCGAGCAAACTGTGTCAAGCAAACAAGACTTCCACCTACCTGATATTTCGTAGCTGGATGATAAATATATTGTTGGAGTATTACGGAAATTGTGTTGTCAGTCAGGAATTTTATAGTTTTAACTCCAAATTGGCACTTTTCTGGGTTGAGTGTCATCCCTTCTTCTTGAAGTTTCTTCAAAACTTGTCGTACCCTTTCGTTATGTTCTTCTAAGGAGGATCCGTATACAACAATATCATCCATGAAGCATACCACCCCTTCTATTTTGCCCAGAAGCTGAGTCATCTTTCTTTGAAAGATTTCTGGTGCCGATGATATTCCAAATGGGATTCTTTTGAAGAGGAACATTCCGAATGGCGTTATAAAAGTGGTTAGTTTTTGGGATTCTTTAGCTAACCCGAACTGCCAAAATCCAGAATTTGCATCTAGCTTGGAAAAATAGCAAGCATTTCCAAGCTGTCCCAGGATATGCTCTGTTGCTGGTAGTGGATAATTTTCTCTTCTTATATACTGATTTAGCTTTGTTAAATCAACACAAATTCTTAATTTCCCTCCTGGTTTAGGTACTGCAACCATTCCTGCACACCACTCAGTTGGCTCTTCTACTGATTCAATGACTCCTAGCCTGGTCATCTCTTCAAGTTGTTCCTTCAACTATTTCATTAAGGGAATTGGAACTATCCTAGGGATGCACAAGGCATATGGTTTCGCATCAGGTTGTAGGGATATTTTGTAATTTATTTTAGCGTGTCCTAAACCACTAAATAATTTTGGAAACTCTCTTTTTGGGTTAAAAGGATTTGATGATAATTGCTGAATCATTCTCACAATATTTAATTTCTCGCTTGTCTCCCTAGAGAGAAGTGGTTGTTTCAGTTTATCAACAATGTATATTTTCGAGTTTAAGTGCTGGCCTTTATTTTGAAGTATTACGTGGATCATTCCAACTGTTTTCAAGGGTATTCCATTCGGACCTTGTAATATTTTATCCGATTTTTCTAATTTTATTCTTTGGAAACTTTGACAATATTGTTGAAAGGGGAGCACGTTAACATCAGCTCCCGTGTCAATTTTAAAATTAATTTGTCTATTGTTTACACCTTAATTGGTACTATCCATTTCTTAGACGATTCAATTTCTACAGATCCCAGAAAAGTTATCTCTGATTTTACTTCATTTATGGCTACTGATCTGCAAACTTTGGCATTATGGCCTTTCCTCTTGCATTTATTACAATACGAGTTCATGGCTGGGCAATTTTTCCAATCATGATTATTTGAATTGCCACACCTGGTGCATCCACGTGATGATCTTCCTGACTGGTTTGACTTAAATTGTCTTATTTTTGACTCTTGCTTTTTGGTTTCTTTTATGTGATCAGGCATTTCTTTATTTGATCTACAAAATTTTGTTGGTAAAGGCTAAACTGCTGTTCTTTGACACTTTCTGATTGTTTTGCCATCTGTGTGGCTTTCACTAAGGTCAAGTCTGTATCAAGTTGCATTTTTTCAGACAACGCTCTATCTCTTACTCCAGCAACTATCCTATCCCCAATCAACTCATCATATAACACCCCAAAATTACAGTGCTCGGCTAGGCTATGCAGTGCTGTGATAAAGTCATTCACCCTTTCTCCTTCCTGTTGACATCTTTGATTAAATCTTGCCCTTTCATAAATTATATTCCGTCTTGGAATAAAGTGACTTTGAAAACATTTGATAACTTCATCATATTTCTCGAGTTGGTCACCTGCTATTTTACATGACAACAATATATCATCTGCATTATCGCCCATGCAATACACAAGCATGTTAACTTGCTCATTTTCTGGGTTGTTAATTAACCCACTTGCCTGCCTAAAGCGTTCAAACCTCCTAATCCATTTAGGCCAATCACCTGGATTTGAGAAATTAAAAGGCTCTGGTGTTACGCAATTATATTTTTTGAGCCATTTTAGATTTGCATAATTAATACTTTTGCTTATCAATAATTTGCTTAATGTCGAATTTCAAATTTTCTTTTCTTCGAGCAACGACCTTCTTAAAAAGATCAGTTTTCCGCTGCGAGTTTGCCTGATGTCGAGTTTCAAATTTTTTTCGAACAACGACTTTCTTTAAGAAATCAGTTTACCGCTGCGAGTTTACTTGATGTCGAGTTTCAAATTTTCTTCGAACAACGACTTTCTTTAAGAAATTAGTTTACCGCTGCCACCATAAAATTGACACGGGAGCTGATGTCAACGTGCTCCCCTTTCAACAATATTGTCAAAGTTTCCAAAGAATAAAATTAGAAAAATCGGATAAAATATTACAAGGTCCGAATGGAATACCCTTGTAAACAGTTGGAATGTGTTGATCCACGTAATACTTCAAAATAAAGGCCAGCACTTAAACTCGAAAATATACATTGTTGATAAACTGAAACAACCACTTCTCTCTAGGGAGACAAGCGAGAAATTAAATATTGTGAGAATGATTCAGAAATTATCATCAAATCCTTTTAACCCAAAAAGAGAGAAAAGGAGGATGATCAACCAGAAGCGTCTATATGATAAACGACATGACATGGAGGATTTCCCGACATCAAAAATCTCACCTACAAGAGAAGGAAGGACGCGGAGTGAAAGCCAAGACCAGGATCAAGAGAGGAGCCTCCCTTCAACGCCAGTAGTGCAGACAAGAGATGGAAGGGTGGTCAAGAAACCTCAAAGATTCTTGTAAAAGCAAGGGAGGAGATGTGCAGAGTATTAGGCTCAGAGATTGTAGAGCTCTGATAGGAAAAGGAATGATACTCTGCTGATGTATATATCTTTTGACTTGTAGATATGCAAATATATATTTACATGGTTATTAAAAGAATTTGTTTAGCCAAGCTGGTATTTTGTCCTGACTGACAACACAAATTCTTCTTTTTCTAATGTTTTCTTGTCCTTTATTTCTGGAAATCATTTAATCTTTTTTTGGGCTTTGTTATCCTCTTTACATATAATTTCTTAGTCATATTTGGAACATTATTGAAATATTAATTTGCCTTTTTTAATGTTAATTATAATGATTTGTATCAATGATATATGCGAATATATATTTCAAATATCTTCTTGAATATTAGTTTTGCTTTTGTTTATGCATTACACTCATGGACAAAACTTATAAAAGTGTAAAGTCTTTGAAGGAGACCGAGGCTGTTCACACTTGATATCTCGCTTGTCTTCAATAAAGGTCATTGTAATAGATTTCAGAGTTATTGTCTGAATCCCGATATACATGCTTAAAGATACAACTTCAGTTTTGTCCATGAGTGCATTAGATATTTCTGTGTAAGTTGCCAAATTGTGACCTATTCAAATCCCTTACCTTGCCTTTTGTACTGGGTGCGTAATCGTGGGATGTCTTTAAATATGGTTTACTGTTCCATTTTAAAAGAACTTGCTGCGTATTCTGGTAGCATGTTCCTAGTTGCCTCGTATGACACTCTCGACTTTTTAAGGTTGTTGCGTACCATTGTTGGTTGAACATTCAGTCAATTTTGGGATTGTCCTTGTTAACTTCTTGGAGACCGTTTCGATTTTGAAAAATCTTCCTAGACGCATACCAAACTTTAGGAAATACCTAATTTTTCTTTATTTCTTGCGAAAGGGATGGTTGTTAATATTGAAAGTAAAAATGGTAATGACTATACATTTGGCATTTTAGTAAAAGGCGAAAGATTATTGCGTGGATGAAGAGAAGCGAGAGCGTTTATTTGGCATTTTAGTTTTAATGTTGGATATTTTGTCGTCTTAGTTAACATATATATATGCATCATACTATGTACAAAGAACATGGCGCCTCTGCCACCTCTGCAGAGTTTGGTGGAGAATCGCCAGCGGGTCTCCAGCGACGTATTTCGCGATCTTTAGTTAACATATAGTATCAAAATATTTATTATTTTATGGATAGATTATTAATTTTGATATTAATATTTTGCTACTCTATAAACTTCGCTCATTGCCTTTCTTCTATTTTATAAATTTAATTTGTTCTTGCATTAATTAAATTGCCGTGTCATCCTGAAGTTTGTCTTTTCTAATTTTCTACATGGCAATATTTTTATAAATACTTGACAAGTTTTCCGAATCATTTCAAATCTTGAAATGTTTTAGAATATAGTTGGTATTTTCGTTTTTCGTCGATGGTTTCGTCGATGGAGATTTTAAAACAATGGCTATTTCTTAGCCTTTTTTCGTTACTTAGCATTTCTCAAATCTTTTCCAGCTTTATGAATTGCTTGAAATGTTCTATTTTGTCTTTTGATATCTTTGTAATAATGTTTGATGGTTGACCATATCTTTTTAGATCTTGGTGTTAGTTCTCTTTCAATAAGCTTAATGATTGAATTGATGAATGGCCTCTTCTTTGTTGCTCTTCAAAATATCCTTGAAATCTCTCTTTTTGTCTTGTAATGTTTCGTCGTGCATTTTTCTTTAATCTTTTGATTCCTAAGTGGATCGTGGTATTTTCTACAGCACGCTTCTCCTTGTCTTATTCTTTTCTTGTGAAATGCGTCTTCCGATTTTCTTTTACCATTGTTATTAAAATTGAGGTTTTCTTTTGCTAAAATAATTTTTCAATCTAAAACATTTTATGGCATTATTTTCAAAATTGTAATTTTCAAACTTTGTTTGTACTTTTTGATATTATTTTTATGATATTTTATATCTTCTCATATACTTTCATGATTATAATAAACTAGCCGAATGACCCGGGCAACGCCCGGGTTTTTTCCCGATTAAATGCTTTTATTCAAATACTATTCGTTACACTTATAAATTAGCGCCGTAGATGTCATTCTTGTGAAACGTCCCGCTCCAAACTTTGTGTCTGAGAAGCGATATTTTTATAAAGAGATGATCTGGCTTTGTGTCTTCTGCTCGAATGAATGTTTTTCTGTTAGAATTTTGTTCCTGTATACTAAAAATGAACTGGCTTCACCCGTGGTCTCTGCTTTTTGGAATTTTTCCGGATATAATTTTGTATCTGATAATCAAATATGATACAGCAATATTGTAATAATCATTTTCTGACTAAAAAAAAACAACTATTTTTGCCCAGAACCTGTCGATTTCAATTTTTCTTGGCTAAAATTGGCTGAAAAAAGCCACAACACCAGTTTTATAGCCAATTCGAACACAAATTTTACCATGGTTTCGAGCCATGGCCCACATCAGTATAGGGGTGATTTTATAAAATATTGAAATTGATGCATTGTAACGAAAGTTTTTAGTGATGTCCACTTATGAAATTTCCATTTTATTAATATAGATTCTAGAAAAAATACTAATGATAAGCATAATAAATACCATACTTTTGAAAAATAAAAGAAAAACAGCATACGTTTGTCAAACATTCAATTGGAAGGGAACCTGGGCAAAGCCTGTCATTTAAAAAATATCTAAATCTATATTTAGATATATTATAGATTATGTGTATTACCGATATATGATAAAATAATTATTATACTGTGATGTAGTATCCACGCCCAATATATTAAGTGAGAACGAGACAGAAAATTTTAATTAAAAAAAAAGGCACCGACGAGATTCGAACTCACGATCTCCTGTTTACTAGACAGGCGCTTTAACCAACTAAGCCACGGCGCCACGGGTAAAAAAAATATTCACATAAATATTCAAATAACTTATTTTAAATAACGACAGAAATATACAAGTTTTACATATAACAAATAATAATTACAAGAGGAGGAATAGCCGGATATCATTTCTAAGAAGGAATAAAAGCAAATGGCGACGTTATTATTTATTTAATTATTTATATATTATTTTTTTTTATTTAAAATAAAGAATCTCGCGTCGCTGTTAGTTTTTATTCATTCTTATAAATAATAATAATAAATTT
Source organism: Cordylochernes scorpioides (assembly GCA_030710605.1). NCBI lineage: Eukaryota > Metazoa > Arthropoda > Arachnida > Pseudoscorpiones > Chernetidae > Cordylochernes > Cordylochernes scorpioides. The sequence continues at coordinate 37,085,356 of CP092874.1, forward strand.
CATTAGAAATATCTTTGATGCTTTTATTTTTCTAATAAAATTGTCAGCAAACGATTATTAGAAAAATAAAAGCATCAAAAATATTTCTTATGGCCGTTATTTTTATTACTAGTCGAATGACCCGGGCAACGCCCGGGTTTTACCCGATTAAATGCTTTTATTCAAATACTATTCGTTACAATTATAAATTGGCGCCGTAGATGTCATTCTTGTGAAACGTCCCGCTCCAAACTTTGTGTCTGAGAAGCGATATTTTTATAATGAGATGATCTGGCTTTGTGTCTTCTGCTCGAATGAATGTTTTTCTGTTAGAATTTTGTTCCTGCATACTAAAAATGAACTGGCTTCACCCGTGGTCTCTGCTTTTTGGAATTTTTCCGGATATAATTTTGTATCTGATAATCAAATATGATACAGCAATATTGTCATAATCATTTTCTGACTAAAAAAAAAAACAACTATTTTTGCCCAGAACCTGTCAATTTCAATTTTTCTTGGCTAAAAATGCGACAAATATCTCTTCCATATTTTTTCTATGTCCTGTTAAAACACGTTTTACATGTACATTAGGTCAGCTGATATTACCTCCCATCTTCACCGCTAGAGGCGCTGCTTGCGAGCGAAAGAGCAAATTTGCAACTCAAATTTGCAAATAACTCGAAGAATATTCGGGATAGAGACCTGAAATATTCAATATAAATTTTTCCAGATTCTACTATACATAGTGCTAAAATTTCAGTCATATTAGTTACATATTTTACCTATATTACGTAAAAGCATTCCATTCACAAAAGCAAACGATGATAGAATTGATGACTCTGATACTTTTATATTTTAATAATAATATAAATGAGTTTTAAAAATTGTAAAAAAAAAAATGCATCGGCCGGGAATCGAACCCGGGCTGCCCGCGTGGCAGGCAAGCATTTTACCACTGAACCACCGATGCTTATAAGAAATGGCCATATTTGGGCATTTAAATAAGCAAGGCATAAAAAAGCAAACGGTGACAGAATTATTGATTGTTGATGACTCTGATACTTGTATATCAAAATTATTTTGGACGTCTCACTCTCTCTCGCGCGCGCGAAAAATGTCGATCACAGCACTCATGGACTCAAGGTCTTCTCAGCGATCTTCAGTTTGTCTTCCTCAATCTACCCAGCATCTCCACTCAAATGTCACATAAAAAAAATAGGAAAGATAAACTTCAGAATGACACGGCAATTTATTTAAGAACAAATCAAATTTTCTATTATTTATTTAGTTGATCCAGGTTCCCGGAGCCACGTACAGACAACTACCCAGGTTGTCCTTCTGACACCTAATTCTTCTTGGTTTTATTTACAATGTCAGTGGAAGTCCAATTCATGAGATGACGCCATGTAGATTTCTTTCTTGGGAGATTTTTAATCAAATTTTATAAAATACAGTAGAAGGATTGAAGGAAGTTTACAGAGTAGCAGAATATTAATAGCAAAAGTGATAATCTAATAATAGAATAATAAATACCTTACACTTTATACAGTATTTTTATAAATATACATGAAATTGTAAATCAAGCCATCAGCTGAAAATGTAGATTACAACACCCATTGCCTAAAAGTCTTCTCGGCAATCTTCAGTTTGTCTTCCCTAAACTACCCAGCAACACCACCAAATGTCAAGTAGAAAAATAGGAAAGACAAACTTCAGAATGATACAGCATTTTTATTTGAATCAAGAACAACATAAAATTCATAAAATATTAGAGAAAGACAATGAGACAAGTTTGAAAAGTAGGAAATCTATATATATAAAATTGAATGTCTGTCTGTCTGTACTCTATAGATTCAAAAATCATACATCCAATCGCCGTGAAATTTTGGGATATTATTAGGTATATCACCGGGAAGGTTTTTGAAAAATAATTTCATGAATATCTTGAATATCCTTAGAGTTATTTGCAGATTTGTAGATTTAACTCGCAAGCAGCGCCCCCATTGTGACGATGTTAACAAGTTTTCTTATCACTAAGTTTGTTATCTTAAATATTATTTATCAAAAGTAAGATTATCTCAGGATGACACGGCAATTTATTTGAGACAAGAATAATGATACAATTCCAAGGCGAAGATACTATTCCTTTAACTTCCAATTACCGAGGGAACCAATTAATATTGATTTTATTCAACTTATCGAGTATTTTTCAAGGGACCGGAAAAAAATGTTCACTAGATAAAACTATGATTTTCTAATGTAGAAAATTAGGAAAGACAAAATTCAGGATGACACGGCACACAGGGACCGGGAAAAAATGTTCACTTTATCGAGAGATTCAAATTTACGAGTTTCAAATTATCAAAATATATCTTTTTTTTTATAAGTTTTTAGAGAATTGTTTTAACAAATGTTCGTTAGACAAACCTTTTTTCGGGTAAAACCTCGGGCGAAGCCGGGTACATCCGCTAGTTATAAATATAAAAAAATTATATTCTGATTCATAAAATAATAAATATTTCGCGACAATATTTTTTTTTTTTATCTTTTAGTTTTGAGGATCTCGTGAAATATCAAAAACCACGGGTCATAGCCTGAAACCATGGTCTTCAGGAAGACTTACCGTGTTTACCAATACAGGTGTTGTAGCATTCGTGTACAGACCAGAGTCTGGAGGTAACTTTTGAAATCGATATTTTCCTTTCGAAATTTTACTTTTAATTTCCGTTGCCGAGTTTTTCTCTAACCCCAGTAAAGCCTGTATCCTCCTGTCTAATCCAGTCATTTTATCTCTGTCTCTCAATGGCCGCTTATGACAGGTTATTGTACTGTAATTCCGAAAGTTATAGTACTCCGCAGTACTGTGAGTGTGAAATCTACGTACATTCATCTTATCTACTTCCGTGATAAAACTGTGTGTTTACATCACTTTTAGTCAACACATGACCCAACGCTGCGTGTCACACTGCCCCAAAGTACTGGAGACTATTTTCACATCGCAATAAGGACAGTAGAAGTTTGTTTTATACTTAAAAAGAAGCATTCGTACTTTTTTTCTTCCATTTCATATATATAGATGGCACGTCATCGCCTTATAATTAAGCCTAACTGGCCTTATACTTATTGTTGGCGGAAGAGCATTGCTCGATGCAAATATTTAAATGTAATTCTACTGTCCTAAAAGCTTATGTCCTTAGTTTGATTGGAAAAAAAATCTAAGATTCCATCCTTCATTGCAGCATATATAAACAGATTCGTCCAATACAGTATCAGAGGCTGGTATATTCAATTGGTGAAACCGCTGGAAAGGTTCACCACAAATGAGCCAAGTCCTCCTAATATTTTTTCATGGCAGTAAGGACAGTAGAAGTTTGTTTCATATTTAAAAAAAGAAACATTCGTGCTTTATGTAATATATTAGCCGAATGACCCGGGCAACGCCCGTGTTTTACCCGATTGAATGTTTTTATTCAAATACTATTTGTTACAATTATAAATTGGCGCCCTAAATAAATGCATATATTAGTTAATAACTATAGCCTATGTGCTTTATCTGTCTATGTGCTGTTGGCTTCCGTAGGCGTCTCTTACTGGGAAAATGAAAGAGAGGATTCCATTTAGTTATTAACTAATATATGCATTTATTTAAGGAGCGACCCGCTCCAACACAATAGTTACAAAAACCAAAAAGCGAGTGGGAGGGGGGGCAAAGTCAAAAACAAAGTGTCTCGCGTAGTGGTGGCGTGATCGTAGCCAACCAATAGGAGAGCGCCATTCCAAAAAAAAAAGCAAACGGTGACAGAGATGATGACGCTCGTAACTGTATATAGAATTAGCTCATTAGTTAATTTTTTAACTAATTGTTTTGCACACAGAGTTTATGATGATAATTGTGTATATATATATATATATGGTGCTTGTGTTTATAGACGGGTGGAGAATCTAACCTTTTTTTGGACACCCTTGTTGGCGTGCAGCACCTTGGTACTTTGCTATAGTGTATTTCGGTTTGTCTGCTTGCTAATCCATTTTTGAGCTCAAAAATCATACACTTTAGTTAGTAGCTTGTAAAACCATATTCTCTCTTTATAGATTGATGTTTATTTTAGTTGTGGAATTGTGCGTTAACTTGCATTACAAATAAATAATATATCCAAGTCTCCTTGCTAGAATATATTGCACTTTAATTCTTCCATTTCTTGTAGGGGAGGTATGGGTATGTTGCGAACGTGTTTTATACAGGATCCTAGGAAGGGAAGTCCCAACCTGGAGGACAACGCCCTAGAGCGGCTAAGCCAGGAGGGGAACAAGTAGAGACCATGATAAGCCCCTCCATCCTAATATGGAAGAGAAAATATGCCCTTGAAGTTGGAAATGGTTTCTAAAGAAAGATGAACCTATGGTTAGGTCAACGGTATAGAAATGTGGAAAACTAGATGAAACCATTGCATCATTTTCCCTCACGAAAATCTTCAATGAATGCTTCAAATATGGTGAGAAAAGTATCGAATAATTTGGAAGAGCCTGAGACATCTAAGCTGTTTTGATATGTACGTATGTAAGTATGGTATCTTCTGTATTTATTTGTTTACTGCTTCTTCTGTGCCTCAAATACCCTAGCGTCGGTTTATCAGGAAGTATTATACTGGAACAATATCTTGACTCGTTGAGGGACTATATATTATGGACACTCTTCTAAAAAGTTATTTATCATCTAAATTGCTCTTTATATGAGCGAAAATTAATAAAGACAATTTTTAACTTGGAATGGTTGTTGAGATACAGCCTGAATCATGCTGATGAAGGCCAACAACAGGTCCGAAACTCTTACATGGTTGAAATTCCTTGATTTATCATGAAAAGGCTATTGGCCACAAAATTCTGGATTAAAAAAAAAACGATTAGTTAACATTCATTCCGATAGGTGGCGCAAGTCATCAGCAACGTTCATCTGTACGATCAGGAGAAATGGCATTTACTTAATCTATTTACATATTGAACTAACTTAACACCACATCTGCAAGGTATTATGTGCGACCTATCTTCCAAGATAATGGGAATCACACAGATAGTTTTTCTTTAATTTAAACTGCATTAAACTCTTTCTCTCTCTCTCTCGGCCATATAGTCTGAAATAGATGATATCGAGATGGGCAACCTCATTGAGGTTTTATCTGAAAGCCAAGAGAATGGGCTGCAAGCTCATGTAAACCTCGCCCAAAACGGCCACAAGAAATCACTAAAAGATTCAGAAATGCCTCAAAAGCCTTTCAGATTTAAGCAATGGCAAAAATGCAAATTATAAACCGGTGGCGGACAGCGGACATGCAAATTCTTGTCGCAATTGGGCGGATTCCCCGGAAAAGAAAGATCAGATTCTCGAGAGTCAACATGTGATCTTCACCGCAGTGAGCAGCTCAAAGAAGAGGCCACATGACCCTGACCACGCCAAATCGGGGACCAAAAAGGATTGTGTCCAGGCACCGAGAATCCCTCCCAACAGCAGCAGGCCACACGCCACACCAAGACCCAGCAAGGTGCACGAGTGCCAGACCACCAGGCAGAAGCAGGCTACCTTCCGAGCAAAGTCTGCAGCAGGGCAGGCGGGCCAGTGTGTCTACCTGGAATTCTGCCCAGAATTCACCCAGGAGCAGTACTTCCGGGCGTTGGAGGCCAATCTGGGCAAGGGCATCGTTTACTTGCTGACGAAGATGGAGGGGCAAATCCTGGTCGGCCACTCCAGTGTCCAGCAAGCCGACATGCTCGTGGAGGAAGGACTGGATATCGAGGACACCCTCCTGCGAACCACACCACTGGAGAAGCGGGCAGATCGGATCGTCATCGGCAATGTTCCGTTTTTCGTGGAAAACGAGGACCTCTTGGCAGCCCTACGGACAGATAACTTCCATCGTCCAGAAAATGCTGGAGTTGGGCGACTCATACTGGGCTTACGCACGTCGTGAGGCGTCCATCACTCTTCGAGACGGTTGGAAACTCTTTCACATCCCAGCCCATATTTAAATAAAATCAAAAGTGGTGACCAGCCACGTGTGCGTGACCTATGGCATTAAGTGCTCCTTATGCTATGAGCACGGGCACAAGCGTTCCAACTTCCCCTGGAAGACTGGCGTACACGAAACTAAGCTGCTTCTACCAGTAGACAATAAATGAAAATTTTCACATTCTACACTATTTAAAAAATATATTTGTTTAAAAAATAGACACTTCGGCCAGTTGGAGTTTTTTATTTTTTCAACGTTTCGACAAAAATCTTTTGTCTTCGTCAGGAGAAGTAAATAAAAATAAACACTTGGCAAGGCGTTAAAAATTGTTCTGAGGTTTGCAAGGGCGTTCTCACGTGATTTTTCGAATTTAGTACAACATCTAAAGCGTTGTTGTTGTACTAAATTCGAAAAATCACGTGAGAACGCCCTTGCAAACCCAGAACAATTTTTAACGCCTTGCCAAATGTTTATTTTTATTTACTTCTCCTGACGAAGACAAAATATTTTTTGTCGAAACGTTGAGAAAATAAAAAACTCCAACTGGCCGAAGTGTCTATTTTTTATACAAATATGAATGCCGGCCAGGCAGCCTCTACTTTACGTTAAAAAATATAATTATATATATATGCATCATACTATGTACAAGGAACATGGCCCCTCTGCCAGCGCTGCAGAGTTTGGTGGAGAATCACCAGCGGGTCTCCAGCGACACCACGCATTTCGCGATCTACGAAGAATACGTAGATCACGTACTTCGCCGCTGAAGAGATGGTGATGGCGTGGTTCTCGAGACCAACTGGAAAGATCCGGGACTGCAGGTCCGGCGGCCGACCGATGATGGAGAACGCCTCTCGGATGACAGGGCGAACGGCGCTGCAGGACCAGTAGAGGTGGGACAACGATAGGTCGATGGATCCGAAGGCGATGCAGATAGGCTGACTCGACGCCAGGTGCTCCGGATGGGGCAGGGCGTGCAGGGCCAGCCGCATTGAGATGTCCTCCACATGGCCCCCGAAGGAGCAGCGACGGAGAGATGAGAAGGGCACACCAGAGGAGGGCACGTCGACCACAGGCGCCCAGCCATTCTTCCAGTAGATTCCCTTGCTGCCCCAAATAACGCCGGAAGAAGGCAGTCCTCCTCTTCGAACACCATACCGGCTGTAGTACCAACTCCAGCCACAGGTTCAACATCGACAGCAGCACCGACTCCAGATGCATCACCAACTCCACATGCAGTAACTTCACATTCTGCACCGACCCCACTTACTTCTGCTGTGGACCCAGCCCCACCTCCATCAAGGGAATACAGTGGCGCTCAGAAGACCCAATCATCACAGGACAAGCCCAACATGGCCCAGTGCCAAATTGAAAATCTCCTGGAGAATCCAAAGGCCCCTGAAGCTCTGGATGAGGTAATAACATCAGGCCTAAACAAGGAATGCGTTATCACATCCTTCAGCCACAATGGGGTGATGAGCAGATTTATAGCAGCTTCAACGGATGAGCAGAAGGTAGCCATTGTCATGGCAGCCATCTCGCCGATGGCGCCTTGTAGAATAAACTGTCGCGTACCAGAAATTCTGCCCGCCACCTGTAATAAACCTCCGTGTTGCGACCCTAAACGATGGATATCATTCCACCTTATAGTTTGAGTGCCGCGATCAGATCAGCATTTGTTACAAAGAATGGCACGTTGCCCAAGGCGATGAACTCATTCTTATTACTCAGAGGAAAGGCTCACAGAGGTGCGTCTTTAATGTCCAGGCCCTCCTCGGTGAGCCTCCCGGCGAGCTGCACGCTAGACAGGCCGACTAGGATATGCCCCTCAATATGGTCAGCTGGTAGACGTAGTCATTTCCCAACTTTGCTTCCAGCACCTATGACTAAGGAAGTAGGTCAAGAAGCCCAAATATTCTTTCCCAACCTGATTAGAGAGTAAATCGACCTCTCCTAAGTGAACAAATGAAAATATCGGTACAAAACAGATGCAGAAGGAATATGATTTTTTTTCCTTTATCGTTGAATACCCCTATTTAGATATATTCATTAGTTAAAATATAAATAACACTAGTGCACACTTTTTCCTTCTCAATATTTGAAAGTTGTGTTTCTAGTAAATTACAATCCGTATATATAGATCATGAATATAAACTTCATTTTTCAAAATTAGCTCAATTTTTTTTTAATATTTGAAAATATTTAATTTCATAAAGAAGCTGATATCATCGTTGTCATCAAAATATTTTGAAGATATTGACTTTGTAAGCATAAAATTTAATTATCATTTAGATGAAATGCATACCATTTCAATTTTATATGAAGAAAATGTTTAAAAATACATTTATTTTCATAAATATTTTTAAATATATAAATAATTCCGCGTAAATGCAAAGCTAATCCAGAAATGTTCTGCTATATTTGTAGAAAATTTACAATTCCCAAACAGAGGAAACGTATCGCCCAAAAGATAAAAGAATGCTATAAAGAATATTTTGGTGTGGCTTTAGGTGATCAAGACAAGTGGTGGTGCCCCCATAGTGTGTGCGGAACGTGCTATCAAAGGCTTTTGCAATGGAAATCAAAAGGTATGCCCTTTGGTGTGCCAATGGTTTGGCGAGAACCAAAAATTCACCATGACGATTGTTATTTCTGTGTCTGCAAAATCACAGGCCTTAATAGAAAAAAGAAGCAAACTAACTTTTATCCTGATATACCATCAGCTAGGCAACCTATTCCTCACGACCTCAAGAATCCCATACCGATTCCTAAAACGGTTTAAGAATCCTATATCAAAAAGGATGATCAGCACACAGCATTTGCAGATGATCATCAATTAGAAGACCCTGAATTTATTTCAAATGAAAGTGGCATTCCACATTTATTTGATCAGGCATCATTAAATGATCTAGTTAAGGATCTAGGGCTATCAAAAGAAGCTGCAGAAATTCTTGGATCAAGATTAAAGCAAAGGAGCCTCTTGTTACCACAAACCAAAATCTCTTTCTATCGTAATAGGGAACAATGTTTTTTGCCATTTTTTTTTCTGAAGAACAAGGATTAGTGTACTGCAATGATATTGAAGGCGTTTTTAAAACTCTGCATATTAATTACAATGCTACAGAGCATAGACTCTTTATTGATTCCTCTAAACAAAGTTTGAAGGCTTGTTTGCTGTACAATGGTAGTGTATTACCTTCCATACCAGTTGCCTATTCAACCCAAATGAAAGAAACCTATTCGACTCTTAAGAAAATCTTAAAATTGTTGAATTATACCAAAAATTGTTGGAAAGTTTGCGGTTATCTTAAAATTATAGGAATTTTACAGGTCTCTTGCAGAAAGGAAACACGAAGTATCCTTGCTTTTTATGCAAGTGGGACAGTAGAGACAGAAAGAACCATTATATACAAAAAAAATGTGGCCTGAAAGAAGTATGTTTCGCTTAGGTGAACAAAATGTTGAAAATGAACCGCTTGTCCATAAACTAAAAATGTTTCTCCCCCCTTTACATATCAAATTAGGGTTAATGAAAAATTTTGTAAAGGCTTTGCTGTCAAATATTTAATGACTAAATTTCCGAAGATTAGTTGTTTTAAGATAACGGAAGGTATTGTTACGTCGTACCCAGACGCTATTCGTGTACTTTGTCTACTCAGTATGCCACAAAGATACACATGTAGGTTCGAAGGAATTGCAGCTAAAATTAGCGCTTTATTGTATCTCACTTAACAGAAGAAATACAACAGTGGGACTTGCCTTCAACCTCACCGTCAGAAGAATCCTGGGCGCCGTGGATGTCCTCTTGTGAAGCGTTCCGCTCCACACTATACACGTGCAGCCTGGCCCACACCGCCTTGTAGGCCGCTCCGATGTCAGTCTCTCCTGGTACCGCCTTGTAGGATCATCCACACTCCAGGAGGCAAGTCCTCACGTCCTCTCCTTGCCTCAGATGTAACCAGACTCTGTCCTCCCCCACACAGGAATGCTGTTTTTGGCGCCTGCCACATGGCAGCGGGGGGCCGCTAGAGTTCACCCCTCTTTTCCCAACTTTTCTCTAGTATCTTGGCCTTGTCATCCAGTATTTTCATTGAACCTCAAATTCGTAAACTAATAAACGACGAATAGTTTATTGCAACATTGAAAGAAGATGATAAAAATGCTTGGCTTGCATTCATCGACGTTATCAAACACTTTTTAGGCAATAATAAGTCACCGAAATATGCGAGAATCGTAGAAAATATTATTTCCAAATTCCATAAGCTCGGGTGCTTAATGAATCTAAAATTGCATTATATTTTGCATTGTTGGAATCTGATTCGTGATGACAAACAAGCAAAATATAATAGGCTTCACAGAAAAAATCTTTAAATCCATAAATATATATTTTTTTATTACTTCCTAAATATTACTGATTCTTTATAATTAATGTTTATTTAAACCAAATAAAATGGTTTTTTTTTTCGCATACACAGCTTTTTGTTAAGACCTTCCATCTTATATATAAAAACACTTCTGATAATTTTGAAAAAGAAAGGAAAAGAAATTAGATTTTTTTTATAAATGAAAATTTATATGGATATAGAGTAAGTAGTTTGATAAATATATATATCTAAGGGCAGTTATTGAAGTAAAATATATACACATACATATATGTATAACATTGTTTTTTATTTGCATTATCTTTGGCGCATTTATTTATATAGTAATAAGTTTAATATCATAACCTTTCCTCCAATAGATGAATATCATGGAGATAAAAGGCATTATATCCATAGCTTGAGAAAATGAGCTAATCTAAAAAATATATATATTGATACCACGTTAATCAGCACAAAAGTTAACCCAGAGAATGTTTTGTTTATTTGAGGAGGAGATTTTTTTTTTTTCATTTTATGTACTAGTGTTATTAATACACGATAGCTTGGTGGCGGCAGGATTGTGACGATGTCTTTCCTTTACTGTGATTGGGGTGTTACCGATCACCACCTTTTCTGCCCTCTTCTTGTATGGGGAAACTTTTAGGAGGGTGTTCGCGATGTTGAGACCCTCTTCTACTATCCTTTCTGCCATGTCAACACTTGCTAGTCCAACCAGCACTTGGCCGGACATTTTCATGATCTGAAATACAGACCCTTTGCCCAACATCTCCTCCAAGACCTTGATGTAGTGCAGAGGGCTGAAGTCGGAGCACCACTCGATGAAGCAGCATTGTTCGAATGTTGCTGTTGCAGACCTCGCCTTGCTCAAAGCCTGTTGTTGTCTGCTGTTCTTTATGAAAGTCACAGAATATTTCGTTCTTCTTCTTGGCTGTGCAACTGGCCTTGGAGGGCTGGCGACAAACTTTGCAACCTTGGCCCGTTGGCTTTTAGGATCTGAGCCTTTCCTCCTGTGCGGCTTTATTCGGATGAAAGGAGCATATTTTCATCCATTTACTAAACCTCAGCCTTTGTTTAATATATATTCTTAATTAGCACTTTTCTAATATTTTCTGCGGTTTGATTTGTAGATCACCGCTATTTTCTCGATATGTAGAAATTATACATTCTAATTGAGTTCTCACGTTTTCTTCCGGTTTCTTTGAATTAACATGTTCTTCCAGCATGATAGACGTAGAATCTTGCACGTCAGGCTTCTGGCTTTCCGCCAATATTATTTATTTATTTAAGTAACCCAGGTTCCTGGAGCGTACAGAAGTCGCCAACTACCCGGGATGTCCTTCTGACCTAAGTCTTCTTGGATTTATATACAATGCTAGTGGAAGTCCAATTAATGAGGTGTCGTCAGGCAGATTTCTTTCTTGGGAGATTTTCTAGGGATGCTGGACATATGTTGGTGATACCTAGGAGAGTGGCTTTCCGCCAATACCCCAAAGGGTTATTAAGCTTAATCACATCCTTCTCCATCTCGAAAAACGCGGAGCTCGCGTACCGCGTGGCTGCATGGCCGAGAGAGACAACGACAACTTTAGTGACTTCTAGTCAGCAAAATAAATTTTGAAAAAAAAAAAAAAACAGTTTAACAATGAATCGGTGGTATAACCCGTCTGTTCTCAACAGTCACAGCCCGTGATCGAATCCCGCATTGGGAACTTTTTTTTTTTTTATTAAAAAAAAATTGCTTCAATGGGGCCACTGATTCTTGAAAAAGTTCAACCCCACCAGCGATTTCAAATAACCAAAATGGACTCTGGAACACTTGTAAGTGTAAAATTCGAACTGCTTTCTACATGTTTAGACATTTGGCGCAATTACAGTAAAAGCAGTCGCCAACTACTACCCACCAGAATTATCACAACCAGTACCAACGCATAAAAACTATATTATATGTTGCTCTGGAGCTACATTTTTATCAGCGATTTTCAATAAATTATGTTACAAATTCGGAAAGTATGCCTATGAAACGTTAGAACTGTTGACACTATCATTCAACGATGGACATTTAAAACAAACTTTAACATTTGAATGATTTCCACGATTTTAAAATGGTATAGTTTCAGTGGAGAATGAAGAGTATTTTAGGCATCCAATCGTGCACTGAAACTCTGATAGCTTACACCAATTACAAATTTGATATACAGGAAAATCATCCTGATGAAATGTGATTGGGTTGTCTTTTTGGCTAGGTCATTTTGTTCAAATTACTTTTTTAACCTTTTTAAATGGTTTTCAATAAAACATTATTTTTGATGGTATCGTTTCTTTCCAGAATGTCCAAAAAATGAGACCATTTGGTCCTAAAAAACTCTAATTATGATTTTGCTCTTGGAATGGAAAAGCCATGATTTTATTCTTCACTGACGAATTATCCGGCAACGCCCGGGTTTTACCCGATCAAATAATTTATTCAAACACTATTCGTTACACACACAATTATAAATTAGCGCCGTGGATGTCACTCTTGTGAAACGTCCCGCTCCAAACTTTGTGTGTTTTTAAAATATAAAAATACACCTATCCCCCGATTTACACGGTACTTGTTTTACACGTTTTCGCTCTTACACGGTTTTCCAAATAAGTTTTTTAGTTTGTTTGTTTTTATCGCACTATACTAAATGCTACTGTGATTGAACACATGCGCTGTGTACACATCTCGCGAGGAATCCCGAGCTTATGTGCTGACTGCATATTTTAACCTGTCAATGCATTTTATTTTTAATTCTTTGTACACCTATCCCCCGATTTACACGTTTTTCTCAGGAACGTATCTACCGTGTAAATCGAGGGATAGGTGTACTATTCGTTACAATTATAAATTGGCGCCGTGGATGTCACTCTTGTGAAATGTCCCGCTCCAAACTTTGTGTTTTTAAAATATATTTTTTAAAAATACTATTCGTTACAATTATAAATTGGCGCCGTGGATGTCACTCTTGTGAAACGTCCCGCTCCAAACTTTGTGTGTTTTAAAAATATAAAAATAAAAATGCAAATTTTCACAACGATATTTGAAAAAATTAGATTATTTTGATTTTTTTTTTCTATATGAATATACGTATTTTAAATGTGTGTGTGTGTGACAATTGACAATTAAAAATTATTTATTGTCTTCTCAGACAATGTTACACAATTTCAATCAAAGAGAGAGAGAGAAATATATTACATATAGCAAGAAGAGGATATATACATATATGATACAAAAAATAGTTTACAAGATGATGATGGGGGATGAAGGAAGGAAACCACGTCGCTGGAGAGTCCTGGACCAGGCGATGAGCGGGTCCTCCACTGCTCCTCCGAGCCCAACCCGGACAAAGTAGCGATATACTCGCAACTTTGCCGACGCCAGAATGGAAAGGGCGTCGTCCTCAAGGCCGGCCCCGCCGAAGATCCAAGCCTGCAGATCAGGGGGCCGCCCTATGATGTTGAAGGCCTCTCTGATGAGAGGCCTGATGGAGCGGCAGCACCAGTAACGGTGGCTGAGGGAGCGGTCGATGGACCCGCAGGCAGGACAGGAAGGGCCGACCGAGGCCGGATGGGGCAGGGCGTGGAGGGCCAACTTGAGGGCCGCGTCGGCTTCGTGGCCCGAGAAGGCGCAGCGCCGCAGCGAGGCCCAGTCGATCCTGGATGGTGGTGGACCGATGGTGGGCGACCATCTCGAGGTGAACCTTGAGATGGGCGTGGCGGCGAGGCTCGGGCGATCCAGGGCCCGACGGGCCGAGCGGGTCGTGAGGCCGTTGAGGAACGGCGTTGCCGTCCCGCGTAGCACCAAGGCCGAAGCTAATGTTGAGGATGTAGACTCCGCCCCGAAGCCCACGGCGTTCTCGGAGGTCAGCCTCCGACAGAATGCGCCCAGGGCCGCGGCGTCAGCCAGGGCCGAGCGCGTAGGGCGGGCGATGAGGTGGTCCTCCACGATGAGGTCCCGGATTAGGGCTCCGCGCCAGCGGGCGGGAGCCAGGAGGTCGGGAGGGCGGAGGAACCGGCAGCCGCCGATGATGGGGAGGTCCAACAGCTGAGCTGTGGGGACCGCCCGGTGGTTGAGGCCCAGGATGTTGGAGGCCTCCTCCCAAAGCTTCAGCAGCCGGAGACGGCGGGGCTGAAGGCGCGTGCCGTCCGGTGGAGGGTGGATCCAGGCCTCACCGCTAGTGCCGTTGACTAGCCAGCTGAAGGCATTTCTGCCTCCGCGGAGCGCGACCTGCACCCCCTTGAGGCAGGCGAGCTGGAGCTGGGTCGCGAGGTCAAGGAGGCCGAGGCCTCCGATGGCAACTGGCCTCGCCATGACATCGGCGGGAAGCCACGCCGTGTGATCTTGTCCCCAGACGAACCTCGCCAGTCGGGCCTACAGTTTGGCGATGGTCGGGGGGTGATGGAAGGTATCCATGCAGGTGGTGCTGGATGACAGACCCCACCAGCGAGTTCGCCGCTCAGGCTGGCCCGGGAGAGGCCGCGGGTGAAGGGCGTCCATTTGCGGCATGCAGTCTCCAGGAGGGCCAGGAGATGCTGCTCCCGGTGGGCGACGGTGCTCCTGGGGGCGATGTCGAGCCCGAGGACCCTGATGGAGGTGGTCGACCAGGAGGCGCCGAGAGGTGGGTCGCCGCGGTTGCGCCAGGCGCCGCACCAGAGGCCCGCGCTCTTCCGGAGGTTCACGCCAACTCCGGAGGCCTGCTTGTATTCTTCGAAGACGGTCGCCACCCGTTCGAAGTCTCCGTCGCGATGGAATAGGAGGACGATGTCGTCGGCGTAGGCGATGACATTGCCCACGCCGAGGGTCAACTCCAGGCGACGTAGCAGCGGCCCCGTGGCGATGCTGAAAAGTGCGGCGCTCACGGCGCAACCCTGTCTTAGGCCGTTGAGGAGGGGGAAGGCGGTGGTGTAGAAGCCTCCGGCCCGGATCGTGGCGTCCGCCCTGGCGTAGAGGATATTAATCCAGGCCATGGAGGCCGGCGAGAGGCGGAGGGACGTCAACAGGGACTCCAGGAAGCCGCGGTCGAGGGAGTCAAAGGCGGACTCTAGGTCGACGCCCATGACGGCCAGCGGCGAGCCCAGGGCGGTGGCCTCCTCGACGGCGTCCGTCACCATGGCGATGTTCCATGATGGGGACCTCCCGGGGACGGCGTAGGTCTGGCATTCTGGCACCAGGGTCCGCAGGTGGGGCTTGAGGCGCCGGTGAAGAATGGAAGCCAGCACCCTGTAGTCGGCCGAGGGCAGCGCGACAGGCCTGTAGCCATCAAGGCCGCGACCTCCGCGGGCCTTGGGCACGAGGCAGATGGAGCTGCGCCGCGTCGACGGAGGCAGGGCACCGCGGAGCCGTGATGCCGCGAACACCCGGGCCAGAGCTTCCGCGAAGAAGTCCTCGTTGAAGGCGACGAGGAGCTCGCACGGCAAGCCGTCCCAGCCGGGGGCCTTTCCGCGAGGGAGGTGCTCGATGGCGTAGGCGATCTCGCTGGGGCTGATGTCTGGCCGGTGGAGCGGGTCCTCCTCACTCACCTCGCGGGTGGTGGTTAGCGCGCTGCTGGCGATGAAGGCGGCTCCCGCAGCTGGATCGCTGGTGGGACGGGCGAAGCGGGGCTGGAAGGTCGCGAACGCCCTCCGTCGAAGCTCGGGGCCCTCGATGACGTTGTCCTCCTCGTCCCTGATGACGCTGACCGGGCGTCGGAGGCGGATGGCGCGCGCCAGGTCCGGCAGCGACGGGTAGTCGGCCCGGATGGAGGAGGCCTCGAGCTGCGCCGCGATGTATCGTCTCGCCCTGTAGACGTAGCTGTCGCTGGCAGCGTGGCGCGGGTCGTGCAGGGATCTGGCCTCCGCCAACAGCCCCGCCTTGATGGTGGTCCACCTATCCTATATAGTCCCGTCGTCGTCATCGTGCGCTGTGTCTTCCTCCAACTCCCGGATGTAGCCAGCCAGATGTACAAGAGCAAGGCCCGAGCGGAGCATCGCGGCCAAGCGAGGCTGGGTGGGGGAGGAGACGGCGGTGGTGGGCGGGCCCACCTGGAGCAGCACGAGGCGGTGGTCCGAGAGGTGGTAGTGGCTGGTCGCGTAGATGGACACGCGATCCAGGACTCCAGCAGGGACGAGGATCCGGTCCAGGCGGCTGGACTCGACTTGGTCGCCGTGCCTGGCGACTCTGGTGGGCGGCGTCGAACTGGATGGCCACGTCGACCAGCGCGGCCAGGTCCAGAAGAGAGGCGAGGGCATCCGACGATAATGATGAGGAGGGGCCCCAATCCCTTATGTTAAAGTCACCGATGATCCAGCAGGCCCCCTCCTCCTCCTGTGCTGCTGTCGCCGCCAGGAGCTCCAGTTGTTGGTTTCTCTCTCGGGGTTCGTGCGCCAGATGAACGGTGATGGCCGTCATCTCCTCGCCGTGGACATCTATGGTTGCCAAGGCGATGTGGCCCGGCCACAGGATGCGCTGTTGTAGAACGGCTACGCCTGGCCCGAAGACGCAGGCGAGTCCGGATCCCGAGATGGCTACGGGATGGGCCAATACAACAGCGTTGTAGCCGAGGCAGAGGTCTTGGCCGCTGCCCAGATGATATGCGTTTGTCTCCTGGGCAAACGCGATGTCCACGCGATGTTGCCTGAGGAGATGACAAAGGGCAAGGCTCCTCCTCCGAGTGGCGAGCCCTCGCGCGTTGATCGTGGCTACGCGGTAGTTCATTGGAACTGTTTATCCAGCAGCACCTTCCTGGTCTTCTGGAGGGTCTTGTAGACGGTGTTGTTGGAGTTTGGGCAAGAGGCCATGATGGTGTTGGCCAGCTCGATGAGGGCGGCGACCTGTGCTTCTGTTAGCGAGGGCGCTCGCTTCCTCATGGTGGTTTCAGAGGTGAGGAGCTTCTTTGCGTCCTTCCAGTCTAGGCCGAGCAGCTTGTCCCAGTCAATGGAAAGGGTGGGGGACTCCTTGAGGTGCTTCTGCAGCTGGATGATTGCGGGTAGGCCCCGGGGAGACGCGGAGGGAGTTGAAGTTACCTCCTCCTCCGTCATCTCGTGGTCGAGCGGAGAGATGCGAGGCTCGGGGGGCCGCGGGGCAGCCAGAGGAGCTGGGTGGGCAGCAGGGGCGGGCTGGGCGAGATCCATCGGTTCGGCAGGATGGGGCGCCGAGGGGATCGCTGGAGCCTCGGTTGATGTCTTCGCCTGTTGGACAGGGGACGCCGGTGTTGCGGGCGCAGGTGCCGGCCTCCTTGGCTGCTGAGGAGGAGGAGGAGGGGGGGGGCTTGCGTCGGTGGGAGACGCTGCTTGCCTGGGGCTGCTGTTCTGCTTGGCGAGCGCTGGGCAGTTGGCTCTGCGGTGGCCCTGTTTCCCGCATTTTGAGCACTTGATGCCAAAGGAGAGGAAGCCCGGCAGGGTGTCTTCCTTGGACTTGATCTCCAGCCGGGTGGGCAGCCTGTCCAGTTAGACGCCTTCGTTGAGCAGGATGAAGGCCTCCCGGCGACCGGCGGTGAAGGTGAACTCCCCCATTTTGACCAGGATGGGGGCGATGGAGGTGACCTTCCCGTATGAGCTCAGGGCCTTCACGACGGTGGTATCCTCCACAAAGCCGGGCAGGTTGGCCACGATTATACGCTCTGCCCTCTTGCGGAAGGGGAAGACCTTGAGGGACGTTCCCTCGATCTCCAGGCCTTCCGCGACCAGACGGTTCGCAAGGTCTTTGCTCGCGAGGCCCACGATGTAGTGGCCGTTCATTCTGTTGAATTGCGTAATGCCTCTTGGCCCCCCGAATAGCTTGCTCATTGCCCGGAGGTAGGAGTAGTCCGGGATGTCAGGGCACAGCTCCACGAAGACGTAGTTTTCGTGGTTGGTAGAGGTCTGCCTCGCCTTGGCGTCGGCGATGTTCGCGCGTGTCGCCTTGATCTCCTGAGGCGGCACTGTTCTCGGCCCTGTTGGCCGCTTCCGCTGCTGGGAGCTGCGCTGCTCTCCAGGCTTGTTGGGCTGCCTTGCAGCGTGCTCAGGTGACGTTGAGCCGAGGCGCCTCTTCTTGTTTCTCACGACGACGGTGAAGCCGTCGTTGGATATCACCTCTGCCATCTCGGTGTCTCCCCAGTTCCGCGAGGCCGGATTGGCTGAGTTTGCGCTGGAAGAAGCAGCAGTCGTTGGCGCCGTGACGTCACGCGCGGCGGCCAAATTTACATGCATGTTGCCTGCCGGCGAATTTGCATGATTAGCTTTTTCAAGCGATTCTTCAGAAATGATCTTCTGTAGAACGATTTTTGGTGAAATTTCGTCACCGGTTTGGGATACACAGCTGGGCCTTTCAGGCACGAATTCAGCTGCTTCCGGGCTACTCGCCAGTACCAAACTTGGCTTGTCTTTCGCCATTCATACACGCGCCCGAGGCGAAAACGGCGGAGCTCGCGAAAGCGCGGCCGCACGCTCGAGTGCGTGTGTGTGTGATACATCTCACATCTCAGTGCGTGTGTGTGTGTGTGTGATATATACATAATAGCAAGTGAGTTCTTGCCCCTACGCCGTCATTACGTTACTCAAAGTCACTATCCAATCCCGTCGCCACGTGGTCATTTACTTCTCGAAATTACCGCAGTGAGGCGCTGGTTGCGAGTGAAATAGGGAAAATTTGTCAATAATTTGTCAATAACTCCAAGAATATTCGAGATAGAAGCCTGAAAATTTGCCTATAAGTTTTTCCAGATTCAACTCCATATACTATTAAAATTTCAGCCATATTAGATACGTATTGTGGACGTGTATAGCCGACAAAAATACATACAAACATATACAGGGTGATCCAAAAGTCCCGCACTATTTTAAAAATTAATAACTCCGCGAATATTTGCGCTAGAGCAATGCGGTAAACACCATTGTGTTCAGGATGCAATGGGATTTTTTATGGCAAATAATGAAAAATTCGAAATTGATTTAAGTTACAATTTTATTCGCCAGATGGCGCATTACCAGAATCAGAGATTCAGCGGCCAAATTGTTTGATAAATTGAAAAATATAACTGATCGACACGTATTTTTCCTTTTTGAATACCAGGAAAGAACCCTAATAACATCAAATAACAAATTAATAAAACACCACTTCGCAAAAAGTATGAAGAATTGGTTAACAATTTTTAAATACAATCAGAGATATGTAAAATAGGTAAATGCAAATTAAACATGTAGCAAAAAAAAAATGATATTTTAGATACGGTTTGTTTCCGAAGATAATAAATTTCTAATATTTTTAATTCAACTCTCTCTCAGTATCGATTATATTTATTTTAATTCATATGAAAAATATGTATCTATCTCTCTGATAATTTATTTTACTCTGGAATGCCGTTGTTGTTGTCGTGTCCAATAAAAAGCCTCAGATGTCTCCATGCATCTCCATCACAGCAGCAGCAATGTCCACTATCTTGGGTGTGTAAAGCTGCTGCTCTGGGTCTATGTCAATTTTCTGCAAGGCTGCGGCCATTGCTGGCTATGAGAATATGTGGGTAGGTGTAAGTTCCACACCAGGACAATTGTTGCATGCCCTATAGGTTATTGTGCCATCTGGATGTATTGTTATTCCTTTATAGTGTTTTGTTATAAGTCTTGTTATAGTTTTTGTCATTTTTCTCTCAGAGTTTATTTCGCATTTTGCTCTTTTCTTATTTATTGTTTAATTATCTTGTATTTTGACAAAGAATCAGCGTCAAATAATGACATTTGTTCTTTCCTTTGGCTCAACTTTCTGGCTTCCTTTGCCAATTCAAATGCCATTTCATTACCCCCGATCCCAGCATGGGCAGGGATCCATTGTAGAATGTAGTTATTCTCCAATGGTTCCAGTTGGGTAAGTAAGGAGTGTATTTTCTGTGTGATTTTAGTATTGCTCTTCTGAATTGCTTCTAGAGCGGATATGGAGTCACTGTATATTAAATTTCCTTCTGCTTGATGCAGGGATGGTTGGTTAAGGCATACATCAAGGACTTTCCAGATAGCTGTCAGTTCACAAGTGAAGTTTGACGAAATCTGTCCTGTTCCTTCTTTGATTTTGATGTGCGTTCCATCTTGCAGTATTATGTTAATTCCGGCCCCTCCATAACTCAGGGTAAGGTCTGAAGATCCATCTGTATATGCTGTTGAAGGGGGTGGCCTAGCATTTTCAATCAAGAATTTGTACTATGAGGACATAGCCGTTAATATTTCAAACACATTAGACCTCGAAGCCCAAGATATCAAAGTCTACCTCAATCAAAACAAAGCCATCAACATAAACAATATGTATCACCCTCCAAACAATACACTTATTGACGATGGAACAATGGCTCAATTTCTTACAGACAACTCTTATTGTAGGTGACCTTAATGCCAAACATCAACTATGGGGATGGTCCACGCCAAACCCAAGAGGCAAAATACTTTCAAAGATATTTAACGACAATGCCATCATGTGCTTAAATGATGGGAATCCTACCCATCATTCCTACAGCTCTAATACTGCACAAGCCCTTGATATAAGTTTTTACTATACTGACATTTTCCACAAATGCAAATAGCAAATATTAAAAAGTATTGGAAGTGATCATTTGCCTAATTTGATAGAAATTAGCACCAAGACCAAAACCAGCTCAATTAAAAAAAATTCTGGAACTTCAAAAAGGCTAATTGGATATCTTTCGAAAACACCATTATTAAAGCAGTTACAGTTTCAATACCAAGAGGTAATATTAAGAAATGGATTCCAAATTATACACACCAGGCAAAAAATATTCAAACACTTATAACTAAAAGAAATGAACTACAAAAAAGAGCACCCAAAACCAAACAAATTGTAGAACTGAACTGAACATTGTGAATGCAAAAATAAAAAGATTATACGTAAATGTGAAAAGGGAAAAATGGAAACAAATTTGTGAAAACCTGAACCCAAGAAACCCAAATACAAAACTTTGGAATTTGGCAAAACAAATTGACAGATCCCAGTCACAAACTGAAAAAACTAATATGATTAAGAATACAGATGGTACACCAGCAACTAATGACAAAATTGCTGCCAATCTTTTAGGTAATTCATATCAAATAAGTAGTAAAATCAAGGTTGAAACAAAGGCCCAAAGGATTATTCATGACTGTAAAAATGTCACCAGCACTCATAATATTTTCCATGAAAAAAATAAATATGAAAGAGCTAGCTTATGCATTAGAAAACACTGACCTAAACAAGACTCCTGGGCCAGATGGAATCCATGGCCGAATGATATCAAACTTGGGCAAAATTGGCAAAGAAAGACTTCTTAATATTTTCAATAACTACTGGAAAACTGGAAAATTGCTTCAAGACTGTAAGAATGCAACAATAATTCCCATTTAAAAACTTTACAAATCTGCTGATGACCCAAAAAACTACCGACCTATCTCTCTCACAAGTATTTGCTGAAAATTAATGGAAAAATTATACTCAGACGACTCACCTACCACCCCGACACAAGAAATCTCTGACCAGAAGAACAATATGGATTTAGGAAAGCACATGGGACAATAGACCAACCCTTATTTTTCACACAAAAGGTAAAAGATGCACAAAACAGAAAACCAACTAACCACACAATAGCTGCTTTTTAGACCTTACACAAGCTCTTGATAAGGTATGGAAAAACAAGTTAATTACAAAATTATACAAACATTTCAAAATTGATGGAAAAGCTATCACTTGGATAAATGATTCCCTTAAAAATAGATGCATCAGGGTCAAATATAATGGCACTTTATCTAAAACCTTCAAATTGTATCAAGGATTACCACAAGGATCAGTCCTTAGCCCAAATCTCTTCACCCAATTTATTGCAGGCATAGAAGAATTTTTTTCTCATAAAACCAATATTGGACTTTTCGCTGATGACATTATTCTATGGAGCAGCAACACTAACTGGAAAAAAGATGAAAGAGATTTGAACAAGACTCTTCTCCACCTAGAAAAATTTGCTAATAAACATAAATTAGAATTTAACCCCCAAAAATCTGAAACCTGTCTTTTTACTACCGATAAGAAACTATACAAAATAAGACCAAATATTATTCTGAAAGAACAACAATTGCAATATAATAAACATCCTAAATATCTCGGCTACATCCTGGATCCAGAAATTAACTCCAGTAAACATATTGAAGGAGTTGTTAGAAAAGAAAGAGACCGACTAAAAATCTTGAAATATATTTCAGGAAGAGTGGGGAGCTGAAGCAATAACACTAAAATTAACTTACACATCTCTAATGAGACTTATCTTGGAATATGGATATCAAAT
The DNA here is from genome assembly GCA_030710605.1 of Cordylochernes scorpioides. NCBI lineage: Eukaryota > Metazoa > Arthropoda > Arachnida > Pseudoscorpiones > Chernetidae > Cordylochernes > Cordylochernes scorpioides. Next base: position 37,108,012 of record CP092874.1, read on the forward strand.
CTATGGTACAGCATCTGAAACAAATCTAAAATCACTGGAAAGGATACAACTAAATGCAGCTGAATTATTACAGGTCTTCGAAATACCTGCCCTAATAATATTGTACATTACGAGGCAGACATTATGCCCTTAAAGGGTAGAAGAAGCTTCAATCTGCCAAAATATATAAACAAAATCAAGAGTTATGAAAACAAACACAGAACATCCAATTGCATACTTAATTGGGAATCCAATATAAGACTCAAAAAAGAAGGCCCTCTCCACCTGGCCAAAAGAAATGGATTTTTAAAATATAAAGTGGAAAAATATTATTTAGCAGAAAAAATATCCCCATGCGAATCACTAACAAAATGTTATTTTTAATGCCACTTTAAATTAACCCACTAACAAACAATACCAAAATCCAGAATACTTAAAACAATTATCATTATAAATAATTAATAAAATTCCTAAAAATGTAATAACTATCTATACCGATGGTAGCAGAGACGAGTTGGGACACACTGACAGTGACTCTCTCATTAAAACCACAAATGGCAATGAGAAAATAAAAAGAAGAAACCCAGATTTTTGCTCAGTCTTTAGATCAGAACTTATAGCCATCTGTGAAGCCTTAAAATCCATCAGAAACACTAAACATCACGATATATGGATTCCTACTGATAGTAGAAGTGCAATACAACACTTGAGTCACACAAGGGAACTTAGAGACAAAGTAAGCAGGAACATAATTGGTTATCTCCAAAAACTCTCAATACCTCAAAAATTCACCTTCAATGGATACCCTTACATGTTAGCATTGAAGGCAATGAAGCTGCTGATGCGTTAGCGAAAAAAGGCACAAAAGAAACCTCGCTACAGAAAAATAAACTTACTTTTAAAGAAATAGAAACAGTAGCCAAAACAAAAATAAACAAGAACTGGAGGATCCCACCTAAGAACAGTTGGTACACCCTTGAAGCAGATGGCCACCCAGACCTTTCGGTCCACAAGCCGGCATCCGAAGCATGCACTTCGCTGCTATTCTGTTCAACTCATAAGCCAAGTAACGATATCCAAGCTAGTGCTTGGACATTGTACCTGGAAACACCACCTCCCAGACAACGTGTCTGGAAGGATTTCTATACCGGTGGCCTTTAATCACAGCAAAAGAGGAAAAAGGCCCATGTCCCGAACTACCCTAATGAATTTGTGGGACATTACCTTACAGAGGTACTTGGGTGTTGTTACCCAATTGTATATACCACTCTCCCCTTCACACTGTTCCTCCATCTGTCCAACCATAAGTCCTGGACGTGCCCCCTGATCCTCCTATAAACTTCTTTCTTGGTCACTGGGGTCCTTAGTGATCTATCTCTAAAGCATCCTGCCTTAGTGAGCCTGTCTGCGAACTCATTACCTTCGATGAGGCTGTGTCTCCTAACCCAATAGAGCTCCGGAGCCCGCGTTGTCATCTCCAGCTCCTGGATTATTTGATGCGCGAGTTGCCCTTTCACCAGATTGATGGCGACGAGGGCCGACATACAATCTGAATAGAGGCGGTCGGGGCTGAAGTTCTTCTCAGCACACACTCTGAGGGCTACCCTGATCGCAACCAGCTCGGCTGAAAAGACCAATTCGTCCACTCTGTGTGTTAAGCTTTCTTGGAAGATCAGCTCTCCATTAGTGAAAATCACTACTCCAGCTCCAGTATTGGTTCCAGACTTACTACCATCAGTTAAAACCACCGTGCCAATCCCTGTCGGCCCTCCAGGACTCCAATTCCACTTTGGCAACCACTGCGGAGGCTTCCTTGGGTCCCTCTTCCATTCCAGGGCACCCGGTTCAAGTCCCAGGGCATCTTCCCTGTTCTCCCAGATCTTCTGTCTGATGGTCTCCTCCTCTAGTTTCAATCACAGGGGAATAAGCCCTGCGAAGACCAAAAAGGCCTCACTGATGGTAGTGCGATATCCCCCTGTGATTCTGAGTGCCGCTGTCCTCTGCACGCTCTCTAGAGTTTTTGCCACCTTCTGATCCCTGTTATAGCAGGATTGACTCGACACAGGAGAGGCAGAGGTTCCTAAAAATAGTACCCTCCTTCTCCCCCCCCCCCCCCCTGTTGAGAGCCAACCAGGACAGGCCTGCACAACGCCTCCTTGCCTCTCGCCACCATCTCCTCCGCCTGGTATTGCCAACCCATCTTGTCATCAATGACCACCCCCATGACTACCCTCCGTCCTTTCATCCGGATAGCCAGCTTGTGCTCCCATTTGATCCCTTTCCTTTTAGATCTTATGTCCCTAGGCTTAAAGCTGAGGGCTTTAGTTTTGGAGACATTGAACTTAAGGCCAGAGTCATGGGCCCAATTCGAGAGGATTTGGAGAGAAGCTTCAACACACTTCTCAGCTTTCGCTCTTGAAGCAGCCTCAATGATGAGGAACTGGTCGTCAGCATAGAGAACCAGCCTGGCTCCCTCAGGGAGCTCCTCCTGGAAAACGGTGTTTACCAGGATATTCCACAGAATAGGTCCGCAGCAAGAGCCCTGGGGGCAACCCCTAGCACAGTTTCTTTCCAACTTCCGCCCACCAAAACTGAGGCTAATCCGTCTATCCCTCAGGAAGTCACGAACCAAGCTGCACAAATTATCAGGTCAACCCATGTCCATCAAATTTCTCATCAGCTTGTTCCAGCTCATGGAGTTGAACGCACCATCAATGTCCAGGGCCACGAAAAGAACCCAAGCACCCTTATTTAAGCCCATCTCAACCCCCTCTAACACCTCGTTCAGAGCTGTGGTTGTGGAGTTCCCTTCCCTAAAACCATGTTGGAAAGAGGAAAGGAGCTCATTACTCTCTAGCCAGTGCTTCAGTCGCTGAGCTAGTAGGCTATCCAGGACCATACCTAGACACACTAGTAAAGAAAGCGGACGATTATCATTAGGAGAATTACCCTTTCTACCAGACTTTTCGAGAAGCACTACTCGAGCAACCTTCCATGCCTCAGGAAAAGTACCAGTGTCCAGACACCTATTGAAAAACCTGGCAAGAAGTGATGGGTGCATTCTTAACAGGGCTTTCACGACCGTGTTATCGATCCCTTCGGGACCAGGAGATTTCCTTTTCCCGAACTTGAAAGCCGTCAATTTCACCTCATTCTCAGAAAAGGGCGGATCCACCAAACCACAAGTGTTCAGAGAGATCTCGTCCTCTGGTTCCTCGTTTCCGAAGTGCCGATCCAAGTTGTTTTTATTTTATCTTCTGCTTTCGAGCGAGAAGGTCTAGAACACATTCTCTCTGAATTTTCTCATTGTTGGTGGATGAAACAGCACCAGTGATTATTTTGGCCGCTTTTGCTTGAACACTGTCTAGTCTTACTTTTAGTGATGAGCTTGAGGGAGCCCAGACCGGTGTTGCATATTCCATTATCGGCCTTATTAAGGTGATATATGTTGTTCTGAGAATTCTGGGTTTTTCTTCCCAATTTGTTCCACATAGCCATCTCAGAATGTTTAGTTTTCTGGTAGCTATATTTGAGGTGCTAATTATGTGTTTTGAAAATTCCAATTCCTCATCAATGACAGTTAAAATAATTTTATTGCCATCTTGTCAATACATGCAAAGTGCACAGTCTGCACTATTTAAAAAAGATAATATGCATTATATACACTATGTACAATGAATATGGCGCCTCTGCCAGCGCTGCAGAGTTTGGTGGAGAATCGCCAGTGGGTCTCCAGCAACACCACGCATTTTGCGATCTTCGATGAAAACGTAGATCGCGGACTTCGCCGCTTAGGAGATGGTGATGGCGTGGTCCTCGAGACCAACTGGAAAAATCCAGGACTGCAGTATCACACCTAGGTATTTTGGATTTCTAATTTTATCAATTATTTGTTTGTTTATGCTTATTTTGTGGTTATATTTATGCCTTTTTCCCTGTCAGTGGAGAAGACGCATAGGTTTGGTTTTATTGGGTTTATGGTCATTTGGAGTTCCATTGCCCACTTCTCCAGTCCTCTCATTGATGTGTTCAGTATTTTTCACGATTTTTCTATGCTGCTAATTGTGTGCCATATGGCTATATCGTCTGCATAACAGGCAAACTTTGTGTCTTCAGTGAGGTAAGGATGGATGTCGTTAATATATAGCAGATAGAGTAGAGGACTGAGCACAGATCCTTGAGGTACACAAGCCCATGTTCTTCTCTCCTTGGAAAATTCTCCATTGACCCAAACCTTTAACCTTCTTCCCCTTAAGAAGTCTGTAATCCATGTTAAGGTTTTTCCTCTTACTCTGATGTTGTGCAGCTTTTCACGTAATTTCTCCCTCCATACTCGATCAAAAGCTGAGGTCATATCAAGGAATATAGCCGTGGTCTTCTTTGGCGGTTTTTCCTGGAAAGAATCTATTATTGATTGACAGAGGTAGAACAGTTGATCAGTCGTACAGTGCTGGGATCTATAGGCAGTTTGGTAGAAGTTTATTTTATTATTGTTAGTGAGCCAGACTATGAGCCTAGAGTGGATAATTCGTTCTGTTATTTTACAAAGTATGCTGGTGAGAACAATTGGCCGATAGTTCTTGGATTCCTTGGCATCTTTGTTTGGTTTCAGTATTGGCACAGTAATTGATATCTTCTATTCCTTTGGTAGTTTACCAGTTTACCATGAAATGTTTAGTATTCGTAGGAGTTGTTTATTAGCTTTGTCTTCAAAGTGTTTAATCATTTGACCATACATTAGATTATCTCTTGGTGACCTCTTGGATTTTTTTATTGATGAGTTTAGCTCATTCAGTGTGAAGTCTTTCGAGAAAATATCTTGTTGATGGAAGTTTCTTGCTTGTTTAACTAACTGGTTTATATTATTTTTAGAGTCCTGTCTTCATTCGTATATTTGAGTATGGAAGTGCTTGAAAGATATTCAGCAATTATGTTAGCCATCTGTTTGTTATCGTTTTCTCGCTGTTCTATTCATATCGGTTAGAGTATTGGAGGATTGGTGTTGGTTTTGATTGTTTTCTAACACTCTAATCATATTCCAGTGTTGGCTGTCCTTTCTTGGATCCATTTTTCGCAGAAATCTGCCATTTTTCTTGTTTGCATATCCAAATTTCTTGTTCTATTTTGTGACTAATTTCAATGTGTTCCTTTCTCTTTTCTTCTGTTTTATTTTTTAAAGAAGTTCATTGATATTGTCTCTCTCTGAAATCATTGCCTCGATGTTGTGGTTCTTCCAGTGAGGTATCCGCAGGGCTTTACGTCTACCTCTAGGTATCGATGCTTTTGCAGCTTTTGATATATTCGAAGAGAAGTTTTCCAAGTTTTTGCCAAGCGTTCTGTAATTCAATTTTTCGTTGCACAGTTCTTCAAGCTTTTCTGTGATTTTTTTCAAGTCAGCTTTCCTAAAGTTCAATGTTCTTTTATTCTATTGGACATTCTCAATTTTGAAGTTTAGGGTTGTTGCAATTCATCTGTGGTCACTGATTGCACCTCTCAGGATTTTCCATTGTGTTGTGGATGCGATGTTGAAATTTATCGCTGTGATGTCTATTGCGGATTCTGTGCCTGTGGACTTGAATACATAGGTGTTCTCTCCCTTATTTATTGGTGTAAGGTCGAGGCCGTTGACCTTTGTTATCCTGGACAGATGATCCCCAAGTTGAACTTTTGGCGTTAAAATCGCCGTGTATGATTGTGATATCTGAAGAGGCTTCACTTAATGTCTCTATTGTGTGTACCCATACAAAATTCAAAGATATAACGAGCTTAAAGTTGGCGATTTTGAGATGCGTCAAGAATTCGCTGCATGGGTTTTCCGGCAAATTGATAGTGATGAAAACTGGCTGTCGAATGTTCTGTGGACAGATGATGCTCACTTTTCTCTAAACGGAGAATTTAACATTCAAAACAGCCGCTATTGGGCAACAGAAAACCCTAGGATTTTTACAGAAATGCCACTTTATCAGCCTAGAGTTACAGTTTTGTGTGGATTCACTTCTTCTTTTATTATTGGGCCATTTTTCTTTGAAAAACCAATGGAAGAACTTTTAAAACCGTTTTTGTAACTGCTGAACGTTATGTTCAACTTTTGAGAGAAAAGGGTATTCCCATATTGCAGGGAAAAAGCACTAAGCGAAATAACATTCATGAAAGTTGGAGGACCTCCTCATATCTCCCGTGGTGCCAAACAATTGCTGAAGGATACGTTCGGTGAAATTCGTGGGATAAGTCGCCATATACCAGTGGCCTCCAAGATCACCAGACTTGACGCCTTGCGATTTTTGTTTATGGGGGTACATTAAATCGTGTGTTTATCGATGCTGGCCTACCATATTGGCCATGTTGAAGGCTTCTATCAGATGGAACGTTTTTATCAATTTCAACAGATATGTTATTTAATGCTGTCCATTCTGTCATTTATGGTCTGCAGGCGGTGATTGAGAATTAAGGGTGCTACATTGAGCAAGGATTGTGACCTAATACAAGAGAGAAGGCAGTTACCTCATGTGTTATATAAGCTGCCATGTATTATATTATCTACCAATATTTTGCAGCTCTTTGTGTTGGGATATGGGGATAATAAATGCTGTCCTCATATCTTGACTTTTTTTTTTGTGAACAGTAATATTTTGTTTGTCATTTGCTCACATATTATGTCGTGCAAACCAGAGTATTATAACTTCTCGAATAACACTGGTACACACAATATTTCTCCTTATGTTTAGTTTTTCGCTTTTCGCTCATTAGAAGAAATAGCATAAGGAATATTTTCTGTACACCAATAACTTTAGAAATTTTGTGCAAAAAAATAATACAAAATGATTTTACTAACACGTTTTTCAACGCAAAAGGTCGATTCAAAAAATATTTTTATTTGAGGGGACACATTCTTTAAAATTGTGTACAGTATGAGAGAGAGTTGAATTAAAAATATTAGAAATTTATTAACTTCGGAAACAAACCGTATCTAAAATATCATTTTTTTTTTGCTACATGTTTTAATTTGCATTTACCTATTTTACATATCTCTGATTGTATTTAAAAATTGTTAACCAATTCTTCATACTTTTTGCGAAGTGGTGTTTTATTAATTTGTTATTTGATGTTATTAGGGTTCTTTCCTGGTATTCAAAAAGGAAAAATACGTGTCGATCAGTTATATTTTTCAATTTATCAAACAATTTGGCCGCTGAATCTCTGATTCTGGTAGTGCGCCATCTGGCGAATAAAATTGTAACTAAAATCAATTTCGAAATTTTCATTATTTGCCATAAAAAATCCCATTGCATCCTGAACACAATGGTGTTTACCGCATTGCTCTAGCGCAAATATTCGCGGAGTTATTAATTTTTAAAATAGTGCGGGACTTTTGGATCACCCTGTATATACATAAACTGACTTATATATATATAGGGATTGGCGATGTTTGATGGGAGCCATTCTATCGATTGACACTGTAACGAAGGGTGGTAGTGATAGACCCAAGTCTCATCAGATGTTATGACGTCTTTAAAAGCCTCATTGGATGCTCCCAAGAAAGATTCAAAGAGGTCTGAACAAATCTCTTTCCGTATATGTATCATTTCTCGCGTTAGAAGATTTAACACCCTTTTTGAGCATATTTTCGATATCTGAATTCAGTTTATTAAAATTTGCTTTGGAGATACTACACTCTTTCCTTTAATTCGTAAGTCGTTATGTTATTCCTGACCATTCTTACAATCGAACAGAATTTCGGTCTGTTGTTACAGAGGATTGTCTAATTGGTCTCACTTTATCCCTGATATCGAAATTACCATTAATCGAGAAGCATTGAAATCATCTCTGTACTGTGCTTTTATCCAGTGTTTTATTTTCCATATGAACAGCATGTCTGGCTGAATTTTTGTGACTGAAATATTGGTTGATGTGAACAGGAACTTGCTCATCGACCGGTGTTGGATTCTTGTGTTCACTCCAGCCTCCAATATCTCGAAAAATACGATATATATATATATTCATTCTAATTTCACATATGGAAATAAGAATATTTGAACTATATCCGAAATCGTTTATTTCATGATGGTACGTTATATTATTTTGTTATTTTGTTACATTACTTATTAACAGCCCTTGTAGATTTGGTTAAAACACGGGATCCCGTGGAGCATACAGAATATCTCAACTACCGGGTTTTTAAGTTTTTAAAAAAACGTTAAAAAAATAACATATCGCTCTTATACTCTTTTAACGTTTAAAATGATTAATACGTTTTTGTTGATATTAATATTTAATAATTTTGTAATTGTATATTCTTTTAAAAATTACTATTCAAAATTTTACCTGCTTATAAGACCTTTTTTCCCCAAAGAAAAATTGAAAAGACTTTTATCAAACGTTACTTTATAGTTTGATAAATTTTTCGATAACTAAAATTAATTTCAAATTTACCTATACATAATTTGCAATGTTTACTAATACAATTTTTTTAATCATTGAGATAGATAGCGTATTCTATTAATATTATATATTTTTATTACATTTTGACCAAATATATAAGTATTATTTTTTAATTAAACAAATTAGCATTTCGTTTAATTCAGTCAAGCGATTAACTTCGTTCTTTTATTACAAAAAAGAAGGCGATAAGAAGATGTTTTCTTGGTTAAGTAAAAATGATAAGCGCAAAAACCAAACAGACGAATGTCTCTCTGTTATCCAGAATGTAATGAAATTGTACAAGTCGAAGCTTCATCCTTTAGAAGAATATTATAATTTCCATGATTTCCATTCGCCTGCCTTGGAAGATGCTGATTTCGTGGCTAAGCCTATGGTGCTCCTAGTTGGTCAGTATTCGACAGGTAAAACTTCTTTCATTAAATATCTGTTGGAAAGAGATTTCCCTGGTATCCGTATAGGTCCCGAGCCAACAACAGATCGTTTTATTTGTGTTATGCATGGTCAAACTGAATGCCAGATCCCTGGAAATGCCCTTGCAGTCGACCCTACTAAACAATTCAGACCTCTAAGTAAATTTGGGAATAATTTCTTGGGTAAATTGCAATGTAGTACGTTAGATACCCCTGTTCTTAGAAACCTGACTTTTGTAGATTCTCCTGGAATACTTTCTGGAGAAAAACAGCGTGTTGATCGTGGGTATGACTTCGCAGGAGTTCTCGAATGGTTTGCTGAACGTGTAGATATGATTATTCTTCTTTTTGACGCTCATAAATTAGATATTTCGGATGAATTCAAACGTAGCATTGAGGCTCTCAAGGGCCACGATGAAAAAATTAGGATTGTCCTTAACAAATCCGATATGATAGATACACAACAGCTTATGAGGGTCTACGGAGCTCTAATGTGGTCTCTTGGCAAGATTTTCAATACGCCCGAAGTCTCAAGGGTTTACATTGGATCCTTCTGGTCAGAACCTCTAAGATATACCGAAAATCAAAGATTATTTGAAATGGAAACTCAAGATTTGTTCAACGATATTCAGAGTCTTCCACGAATGGCGACGATACGCAAGCTTAACGATATCATCAAAAGAGCTAGAATGGCCAAGGTAAGTTATTTACCTTTTCCTCGTCTATTTTTTTGGCATTCTTTATATTTCCACATATTCCAAACATTATAGGATACTTAATATAAATGCGTTGTTTTGGTTGTGTATATATGAATCCTTAATATTATTTCCAATTTAAATGTTTAAGAATTGATACTACTATTTGCGTTCTTACAATTTATATTTGAGCCTCTTTTGCAGAGTTATTCATAAAATATTCTAAGCAATTATTTTAGATTTTCAAATATTACTTTGAAAGACAATATTTTGTATCAATTTTATTTACACACTATTTAAAAAAAAAAGTGATGCTAATGTGCATGTCATTATGAAAAGGATATTATTTTGCTATTTTTTGCGAATGATGGTGTCAAAATTGACTCGTTATAGTAAACTAAATAATAAATGTGTTTATAAAAATGGAGATTAAAGTTTTATTAAGCCATAAATTAAAAATAAAGAGCATATATTTTAACGATAATAAAAGAGATTGTATATATATATAATATTATAACCAAAAGATAAGCAATAAAACTTTTGTATTTCATAGATATTTAAATGTGCAAAATTTAAATTCCAAACTTATATTTATGAATGCATTTTTAAACTAAGAACTTGTATTTATAAAATTATATATTACAGAAATAAATTTACTTTTTCAATCATTTGTCTACCAAATTTAAAGATTTTATTATCGAGAAGATAACACATTCTAATTGATAAAAATAACAAACAAATATAATTTATTAGTTTACTTAATGGAAATAATTATATAATCTATTTTTTTTTTCTTTATCACTTTCGAATCGCATAAATTTTATCGTATCTAGAATGCGTTCTTAATATCCTTTATAATAAAAAGCGCTTTTTTTTTTTTTTAATCTTTCGACATATTTAAAATGAAAAGATTTTTGCATGTTTTGATATTTTTATCTTTTGGTGGTTCTTATTTCAAAATATATTTCACTTGGAAATCGCAATAAACAACAACAAAAAATCGGTCTTTTTTTGTATTTTGGACTTTTTCCGTTAAAACATATATTCACATATTTATATATGAAATTTGGGTTATGTAATGGGCCATTAAAAAAAATATATATATATATATACATTTGCGATGATAGAGTTTTCCCGCATCCCAGGCCTATAGATAATTTATTATTGAGAAGTTTTCAATTGCTTTTTTTTTTAGCTACAACACATATCTACACTCTCATAAATAAAAAAGTAGGACGATTTTGTACTGTTCTGATTGTATTCGGTTATTCCAATATTGAATAAATATGTTATATAAAATAACAAGATATGGTATTCATCTACCGAAAGAGGCAACTCGCTTTAAGAATAAATCAAAACGTAAAGGTGGTAATATAGAATGAGCCACAACACCAGTTTTGGCAAATTCAGAAGAAAGCCAATAACCTGTATACCATGGTTTTGGACTATGACCCTTATCAGTACAGAGGTGACTTTGATTTCATAACATCTATCAAAAGGGGTTATGAAATCCGTCGAATTTTCCCAAAAGGTGTTTAATCTGGTGATATGGCAGAGCGTCGAGTTTCAAGCCAAATTACATCATTAAGTTACGAGAGGATGATATTCATTTACCAAAAGAGATACCTCTCTCTTTAAAAAATGCATTTAAACAATGGGTAGTTGGTTACTTCTGCACACTCCAGGAGTTAGCCTGGGTTAACCCAATAAATAATAAAATTAAAATAATTCATTTTTCATCACCCCAGTATAAAATGCACTGGTTTAATGTATTCTTAAAAGGGAGATGTACCTCTTTTGATGAAATAATATATATCCATATATAAAATAATATATTCTTATATGAACTAATTATTTTGTTGTTGTTGTTGTTGTTAATTTTTGTACAATATATTTAAAATCAAGAGTAAACAAATTAGAAGCGGCAACCCATTTATGCGCTGAGTAAGGCAAGTGTTTCAAATTGATAATGTTCGTTTGTTGAGTTATTTTTCTGAGTTTTATGTTTTGGCCCTATTTTCTAACGCTACTAATTTCCTAATGCCAGTTCATGTAAATATAGGCAGACATTTAGTTTATTCGTTTTTTTTTATGCCCCAAATGGGAATCTATCAAGAACCAAGAATAATTCGACGGTTTTGTCATTCGTCAACAATCTATATCGAGGCTTTTTAATAGATAAAGCGATAAAATTTATCAGATAATCATTGAATACAAAACGAGATTATATTCAGGTTTTCTTTATATTTTTTTCTCAATAAAATGATACTTTTATACACGATGGTTACTTCTGTTTTATACACTCATAGACAAAACTTAAATCTTTTAATGTCGCCGTCGTCTGTTTTTTTTTTTTTTTTTTTTTCTTTTAAGGTGACAGAGGCAATTTTGTTCACACTTGGTTATCTCGTGTATCTTCAATAAAGGTCACTGTAATATCTTTAAGAGTTATTGTCTGAATCCTGATATACATGTTAAAATAAAACACTTTATTTAGTATTGTTAATGAGTGTAAAACTATTTAACAAAAGCTAGGAGTATGCAATTTTTAGAACATTTTGATTGGAATTTTAAATAAACAATATGGGGATATATTAAAATGCAAACTTGTTATGCCAAACAAAGCGAATTTATAAAATCACTGAACAGAAAATGAAAGATATTTCAGTAGATATTGATCAGTGATAAAGCCATTTCGCCAAAGTAAAGGTAGCTAGCTATTTTAAATATTTCATGACAATGCATTTTATTTTTTTCATTAAAAAATATCA
>CP092874.1:37120405-37153422 GCA_030710605.1 Cordylochernes scorpioides
GCCTACAAGCTAAGTGTAGTGTGTTGTGACTTACAATGTATTTACCTAACTGATGTTTCCAGGAATATTATTGCTTCACCCCATGCTGTTACTTCAACTCCACCACCACCACACCATCCCCTTCTGACCAATCCAGGATGATGGAGGAAGATGACGTCATGATGGGAGAGGAAGAGATGAGAATGATGGAAGAAGGAATGGAGGAAGGGAGACAGGGACGAGGAATAACCAGACGGATCCAGGTGAGTACCTCCGTTACTAGCCGTACCTGTGGTCCTGCCTATTTACAACAACAACAAAACTTTATTAAGACCTTTTAGTCTTATACAGAATCCCCAAGCAGAAATGTAGGATACATGCAGGAAAAACAGGTCCTGTCTATTTATGTCAGGAGAAATTACCTGACGTAGGAAGGTGCTGACCATAACCAGAATTATGTCTTGTAGAGCAGGAAGAGAAGTTGGTTGCTGAATGTAGAGTAAGGTTAGGGTAGCATCTACGATAGTGACATACCAATTGGTTGGTATGGTGATGGTCATGGTAGTGATTTCATATCAGTGAGAGTAGTGATTCACGTTTTGTTTTTGATCGAGGAAATTTGTTTTTGATCATGTAACAACGGATAAGAGGCACATTTTCACCATCGCCAAGTATGTAATGTACAAATTCTGGATAAGCATCGATTTTAACTATCACTACAACATCGAGTTTGACTCATTTTAGAGGCTCATGGCTAATGTATGGTGTAAATATATACTCTCTCAATATCTCTATATTCTTCTTTACTTGCTAAACTGAAACTTTGACTCATGTAAAATTGACTTTACTATGTGTATATTGTTATTTTCTTATGTAAACACTACTATGTAAACAATGCTATGTGGTTAAGAGTAATATCTGAATAAAGTGATTTAATACATGTGTAGACAGGTGGTGTACTTACAGTACAGGCTGTCTCAATCCTCTACCCGCCATGTTATCATAACCTGGTACTACATGTGTAGACATGTGGTGTACTTACAGTACAAGCTGTCACAACCCTCTACCTACCATGTTATCATGGCCTGGTACTACATGTGTAGACATGTGGTGTACTTACAGTACAAGCTGTCACAACCCTCTATACACCATGTTATCATGGCCTGGTACTACATGTGTAGACAGGTGGTGTACTTACAGTACAAGCTGTCACAACCCTATACCCACCATGTTATCATGGCCTGGTACTACATGTGTAGACATGTGGTGTACTTACAGTACAAGCTGTCACAACCCTATACCCACCATGTTATCATGGCCTGGTACTACATGTGTAGACATGTGGTGTACTTACAGTACAAGCTGTCACAACCCTATACTCACCATGTTATCATGGCTCGGTACTACATGTGTAGACAATGTGGTGTACTTACAGTACAGGCTGTCTCAATCCTCTACCCGCCATGTTATCATAACCTGGTACTACATGTGTAGACATGTGGTGTACTTACAGTACAAGCTGTCACAACCCTCTACCTACCATGTTATCATGGCCTGGTACTACATGTGTAGACATGTGGTGTACTTACAGTACAAGCTGTCACAACCCTATACCCACCATGTTATCATGGCCTGGTACTACATGTGTAGACAGGTGGTGTACTTACAGTACAAGCTGTCACAACCCTATACCCACCATGTTATCATGGCCTGGTACTACATGTGTAGACATGTGGTGTACTTACAGTACAAGCTGTCACAACCCTATACCCACCATGTTATCATGGCCTGGTACTACATGTGTAGACATGTGGTGTACTTACAGTACAAGCTGTCACAACCCTATACTCACCATGTTATTATGGCCTGGTACTACATGTGTAGACATGTGACAATTAAACAATATTTTTATTGTCATCTTAGACAATCTGTAAAGTCCAAAGAGTTAAGTAGGAAGAGTTATTTACAGTTCAAAGGCGGTGTCCTCACCGAGGTTCGTCTGTACTCAAGCAGGTAATAATTTCCTTAGTGCGGACATACTTTCAAGTACAAGAGGATCGAGTTCCCGAGCGCGCCTGATGGCGGTGCTCGTGAATCCACCGAGGATGTATCTATCCCGAGTGGGTAGGCGCTTGATGAGGGGCTCCCTATACCCGGGGTACAGGACTGCTTTTACGATGTCATCCACGTCGACTTGCGATTGGAACGTGTGCTCCAAGTCGATTTCACGACTCAATTCGTGTATATAATCTCTAAGCGCCTCCCAGCGCTTGTCCATCAAAGCTCTATCCATTTGGGTGGACAGTGGAGGCGGAGGTGTCGCCATGGCCGGTTTCGTCGTGTCCCCATGGGGGACGGGTGGTATTGGCCCAGCGAGCCGAGGCGCAGGCGGTGGGGGTGCACAGCGCTCTTCCTCCGTCATTGGAACGCTCTCCTCCATCTCCGTCGGGGCGGGCAGCGGGGGTGTTCTGAAAGCAGGTGACAGTTGTTTCCCATGGGAAGTGAGCGGCACCGGCTCAGATGGTCGAGGCGCAGGCAGTGGAGGTGTAGGCACTGCGGCTGGTATTGTCCTCAGTTCAGCCTTGACTTGTCCGAGGACTTTGTAAAAGTGCTGCCTGCTCCGGGCCTCAGATCCAATATTTGTTTGATCATGCCGGCGAGAGCGTCACCCTGCGGAGGTGACAGGAGGGCTCCTTTCCTCTGGGCCTTGGTCCTCGAGGAGAGGAGGTCCAGGACCTCCTCCCGCCCAAGACCAAGGGCGTCCGTCCCAGCAAAGGATACGCTGGGGTGCCTCTCGATGAACGCATCGAGGTCGAGTCTCGTTGCATTCTTTGCTGATGACGTGGAGGACGCAGAGGTCTCCTCCACGATTGGGGCCGCAGGCTCGAGGGTCTTCTGGGCGGGCAGAGGGTCACGCGGGGCAACGAAGTCCGGCCGAGCGGGAGGCGGCCCTGGATGTTGTGAATTGGTCGGGCGAGGGCTTACGGGACCCTCAGGCGCCTGCAGGGACGGAGCAGGGGTCACAGGTGGAGGGGTAGAAGGCGCCTCCTCCATAGGTAAGGCTGGGGCCGCTGGTGGAGATGGCCGAGGTGCGGATGGATGGAGCACAGCTCGGGCCACGGGAGGAGCGCTGCAAACCTCCATGGATGGACTGGGAGGCGCTGGCGCAGGAGGCGCGGCCGAAGTCCGCCTAGGTAGCCCAGGCGCAGTTGATGGTGGGAGGCTGGTGGAAGGGGGCGGTGAAGCCCGTCTGGAAGTGGTGGGCCGCCCATGGAGTTGGGGGCAGTTTGCTCTTCGGTGACCTTGACCACGGCATTTCGAGCATTTAATTCCGTGGGTCAGGAATGCTGGCCATGGTTCGCCCTTGATCCTCAGTTCGAATCGAGAGGGGAGCATTTCGACGGTTATGCCGTCATGGAGGAGTATAAAGGCCTCCCGGCGGCCGTCGGTGAAATCAAACTCTCCAACCCTAAGCTGTTAGGGGGCGATGGAGGTTATTCGGCCGTATCTGGAGAGAGCATCCATGACGGCGGCGTCTCCCACAAAGAAGGGGAGGTTCCCAATCGTGACTCTGATTGAAGTTCTCCTGAAGGGGAAGGTCTTGAGAAGGGTTCCCTCGATCTCGAGGCCCTCTCGAACTAGGCGCTCCGCCAGGGATCTGTTGGCGAGTCCGACCAAGTATTGCCCGTTCACCTTAGTGAACTGGACAATGTTTCTTGTGCTTCCGACCACCTTTTCCATTGCTTTCATGTACTGGTAGGTCTGGTATTCCGGGCAGTACTCGAGGAAACAGCACTGCTCCTCGGTGCAGGACGCCTGGCGAGCCCTGGCCTCCATGACGTGTGCCCTCGTGGTCCTAATCTCCTGGACCTGGGGCATCCGTCCCGTCGACGGTCGCTGTCGGCGAGAAGTGCCAGCGCTGTTAGACTGCGCGGCCATGGCAGGCAGATCCGGCGAGTCGCGGCGCCTCTTCCTGCCTTTTACGACTGTGAAGCTGTCATCCTCCTCAGAATTCACATCCTCGGCATAGTCTGCCCAGTTTCTTTGGGCATCGGCACCGCGGTTGGAAGAAGAGATAGCCGCCAAGTTGAACGGCGCGGCCGAATTTACATTTCTTCCGCCCTTGGCGAATTTGCATGAGTTTCAATTCTTTCATTAGTATTTGAGATATTTCTCTGCGAATTGAAAATTGCAGATTTCTCTGCACAGGGCAGTTCTTCGTTGCTGTGCCTTCCAGGCATTTGATCAGCATTTAATGGGCTTCCAGCCCGTACTAGATTCGGCGTATCGCCGGTAGCCATACACCCGCCAGGGTGGGAAAAAAGGCGGAGCTCGACAGAAGCGTGCCGCTCGGTCGGCGTGTAGACATGTGGTGTACTTACAGTACAAGCTGTCACAACCCTATACTCACCATGTTATCATGGCCTGGTACTACATGTGTAGACATGCGGTGTACTTACAGCACAAGCTGTCACAACCCTCTACCTACCATGTTATCATGGCCTGGTACTACATGTGTAGACATGTGGTGTACTTACAGTACAAGCTGTCACAACCCTCTACCTACCATGTTATCATGGCCTGGTATTACATGTGTAGACATGTAGTGTACTTACAGTACAAGCTGTCACAATCCTCTACCCACCATGTTATCATGGCCTGGTACTAGATGTGTAGACATGTGGTGTACTTACAGTGCAAGCTGTGACAACACTCTACCCACCATGTTATCATGGCCTGGTACTAGATGTGTAGACATGTGGTGTACTTTCAGTACAAGCTGAAATAACCCTCTACCCACCATGGTTACCATAGCCTGGTTCTACATGTGTTTTGGAATGTGGTGTACTTACAGTACAAGCTGTTACAACTCTACCCACCATGGCCTGATACTACAATTATAGACATGTGATGTATTTACAGTACAAGCTGTTACAACCCACCATAATCACCATGGTCTGGTACTAGATATTTAAATAAATGTTATTTTAACCGCTCTCCTCGTGTGTTCAGAAATTGATATGTACCCTCCGTGGAGGACAATTCCAAGCCATCGACAAGCCAGATAACACTCCTTGCAAATTGCTCTCTTTGTTCCCTCCGAACACCGGGGTGAGTGTAAATTATTCTCTTTGTCCCCTCCGAACACCGGGGTGAGTGTAAATTGTTCTCTTTGTTCCCTCCGAACACCGGAGTGAGTGTAAATTATTCTCTTTGTTCCTTTCGAACACCGGGGTGAGTGTAAATTGTTCTCTTTGTTCCCTCCGAACACAGGGGTGAGTGTAAATTGTTCTCTTTGTCCCCTCCAAACACCGGAGTGAGTGTAAATTGTTCTCTTTGTTCCCTCCAAACACCGGAGTGAGTGTAAATTGTTCTCTTTGTTCCCTCCGAACACCGGGGTGAGTGTAAATTGTTCTCTTTGTCCCCTCCAAACACCGGAGTGAGTGTAAATTGTTCTCTTTGTCCCCTCCGAACACCGGAGTGAGTGTAAATTGTTCTCTTTGTCCCCTCCGAACACCGGGGTGAGTGTAAATTGTTCTCTTTGTCCCCTCCAAACACCGGAGTGAGTGTAAATTGTTCTCTTTGTCCCCTCCGAACACCGGAGTGAGTGTAAATTGTTCTCTTTGTCCCCTCCAAACACCGGAGTGAGTGTAAATTGTTCTCTTTGTCCCCTCCGAACACCGGGGTGAGTGTAAATTGTTCTCTTTGTTCCTTTCGAACACCGGGGTGAGTGCAAATTATTCTCTTTGTTCCTTTCGAACAGCGGGTTGAATGTAAATTGTTCTCTTTGTTCCCTCCGAACACCGGGATGAGTGTAAATTGTTCTCTTTGTTCCCTCCGAACACCGGGGTGAGTGTAAATTGTTCTCTTTGTTCCTTTCGAACACCGGGGTGAGTGTAAATTATTCTCTTTGTTCCTTTCGAACAGCGGGGTGAGTGTAAATTGTTCTCTTTGTTGCCTCCGAACACCGGGTTGAGTGCAAATTATTCTCTTTGTTCCTTTCGAACAGCGGGTTGAATGTAAATTGTTCTCTTTGTTCCCTCCGAACACCGGGGTGAGTGTAAATTGTTCTCTTTGTTCCCTCCGAACACCGGGGTGAGTGTAAATTGTTCTCTTTGTTCCCTCCGAATACCGGGGTGAGTGTAAATTGTTCTCTTTGTTCCCTCCGAACACCGGGGTGAGTGTAAATTGTTCTCTTTGTTCCTTTCGAACACCGGGGTGAGTGTAAATTATTCTCTTTGTTCCTTTCGAACAGCGTGTTGAGTGTAAATTGTTCTACTTTCATTAGTTTTTCGGGGTTTATTACCATACGTCAATTTTCGAAATATTTTCTTTATGTATGTGGAAATACTAGGAAAATGTACTCCTGTAGAAGAGCAGAAATACCCGAAAGCTTGAGATTACATTAATAAAAAATAAACACATCTCCAGAAACCTGTTGTGCATTATTTAATTCATTGGATAATAAAAGGCATATATTGGATTTAATAAAATATTTATTTTGCCAATATTTCGGCTGGCTGAAACGCCAACCTTTATCGAGGCATCATATTTTTGTATACACAAACTCAGCGCCGCATAGTGTTATAATATCACAGTTGAAATCAATTAAAATACAGAGTAGGTGGGAGAAATTTGTGCATGTAAAAATTATTATAAAAATGCAATCAAATATGTAAAATATCTTAAAATATTAAAGGAAAAAAATGAGTTCTATCTTATATTAAAAAATTTGTAATAATTACATAAAAATAATTCATTAATAACTCATTAAGAGATAAATGTAAAAATATATGTATCTATTAAAACATTTGAAATAAATTTAAAATGATTTAAACAATAAACTGTAAGAACCTTTTTAAAAAAGTTTAACAAAAAAATGTTGGTATTTAAAAAATTCATTTTAAAATTTATGGAGATCGATTTATATATAAGTAAAAAATATTTTATAAAAATGCATTAAAATGGAAGTTAAAACAATTTAGGATGAAAATATGAGAAAAATAAATTAAAAAGTGGGAACTAAAAAAGTTTAAATTATTGCATGTAATATCTCTTCTCTATCCCTATATATAGTCACGACCGTCTTTCCACCGTCAATTCCTCATCATTAGTATAATATAAAAAGCCAACAATGAAGAATGAATGTAAGATAAAAAGCCAACAATAAAGAGTAAATGTAATATAAAAAGCCAACAATGAAGAATAAATTTAAGATAAAAAGCCAACAATGAAGAGTAAATATAATATAAAAAGCCAACAATGAAGAATGAATGTAAGATAAAAAGCCAACAATGAAGAGTAAATGTAAGATAAAAAGCCAACAATGAAGAGTAAATATAATATAAAAAGCCAACAATGAAGAATAAATGTAAGATAAAAAGCCAACAATGAAGAATAAATGTAAGATAAAAAGCCAACAATGAAGAGTAATTATAATATAAAAAGCCAACAATGAAGAATGAATGTAAGATAAAAAGCCAACAATGAAGAGTAAATATGATATAAAAAGCCAACAATGAGGAATGAATATAAGATAAAAAGCCAACAATGAAGAGTAAATGTAATATAAAAAGCCAACAATGAAGAATAAATGTAAGATAAAAAGCCAACAATGAAGAGTAAATATAATATAAAAAGCCAACAATGAAGATTGAATGTAAGATAAAAGCCAACAATGAAGAGTAAATGTAATATAAAAAGCCAACAATGAAGAATGAATGTAAGATAAAAAGCCAACAATGAAGAGTGAATGTAATATAAAAAGCCAACAATGAAGAATGAATGTAAGATATAAAGCCAACAATGAAGAGTGAATGTAAGATAAAAAGCCAACAATGAATAGTAAATGTAATATAAAAAGCCAACAAAGAAGAATGAATGTAAGATAAAAAGCCAACAATGAAGAGTGAATGTAATATAAAAAGCCAACCTTGAAGAATGAATGTAAGATAAAAAGCCAACAATGAAGAGTAAATATAATATAAAAAGCCAACAATGAAGAGTAATGTAAGATAAAAAGCCAACAATGAAGAGTAAATGTAATATAAAAAGCCAACAGAGTGAATGTAAGATAAAAAGCCAACAATGAAGAGTAAATATAATATAAAAAGCCAACAATGAAGAGTAAATCTCTATATATATAAAAATGAATGTTTGTCTGTTTGTATGTTTGTTTGTATGTCCGGTATACAAATTCGCAGTAGTTCACTAATTCAAACCAAAATTTCCATACATAGGTAAAAAATACGGGGAAGACGATAGGCTATTTAAAAATATATATAAATCAATTATTAAAACTATATATTTTTAGTCAGAAAATGATGATGACGATATTGCTGTATCATGTTTGATTATCAGATACAAAATTATATCGGGAAAAATTCCAAAAAGCAGAGACCACGGGTGAAACCATCAACATGTATAGTCACGACCGTCTTTCCTCAATCAATTCCTCATCGCTGTCACGGATGCGCGCGCATCATCATTATGATCATTATCATTATCTAATGATAATAATAATAATTATTATTATTATATTAATTATTATTAATATATATAGTCTCGACCGTCTTTCCTCAATTCCTCATCGCTGTCACGGATGCGCGCGCACAGGGAGGTCACGTGCTCGCCGGCAGCCAACGGGCGCGCGCCGCCGGCATTACGTCATAGATTATAAACACAAGGTAATAAGGCCAAATAAAAAAAATAGTGTGTGATAAGGCACAATTTGGATTATATACTTATATAATTGCCTTATTCTGTCTGTGTGAAGTTCACGGATAGATTTTGGTCAGAATGGATAAAATAAAAAAAGTGTCAAGGGATGGGAATCGAACCCACGACCTTCCGCTTACCGGGCAGATGCCATGACCACTAGGCTACCCTGGACATATTTTTCCGTTCACATTTTTATTTTTATATTTTCAAGACACACACAGTTTGGGGCGGGACGTTTCATAAGAGAGACATCCACGGCGCCAATTTATAATTGTAACGAATAGTATTTTAATTAAAACATATTTAAAATATAACGCACTCGGGTAAAACCCGGGCGTTGCCCGGGCCATTCGTCAACATATATAGTCACGACCGTCTTTCCTCATCGCTGTCACGGATGCGCGCGCATCTTCATTATGATCATTATCATTATCTAATGATAATAATAACAATTATTATTATTATATTATTATTATTATTTTATTATCAACATATATAGTCACGACCGTCTTTCCTCAATTCCTCATCGCTGTCACGTATGCGCGCGCATCATCATTATGATCATTATCTTCTATAGAAGCTTCTTTCTTTATAATTATGTATATTCACAAAAAGTAAATTCGCTCGCGCCTCTAGCGGTGAAAATGAGGGGTAATACCAGCTAACCTAATGTACATGTAAAGTTTGGAGCGGAACGTTTCACAAGAGTGACATCCACGGCTCCAATTTATAATTGTAACAAATAGTATTTGGATAAAAACATTCAATCGGGTAAAACACGGGCGTTGCCCGGGCCATTCGTCTAGTATATATATATAAATGAATGTTTGTATGTTTGTCTGTCTGTATGTCCGGTATACAAATTCGCAGTAGTTCACTAATTCAAACCAAAATTTCCATACATAGGTAAAAGAATACGGGGAAGACGATAGGCTATTTTAAAAAATATATAAATCAATTATTAAAACTATATATTTTTAGTCAGAAAATGATGATGACGATATTGCTGTATCATGTTTGATTATCAGATACAAAATTATATCGGGAAAAATTCCAAAAAGCAGAGACCACGGGTGAAACCAGTTCATTATTTTGTATGCAGGAACAAAATTCTAACAGAAAAACATTCATTCGAGCAGAAAACAAAAGCCAGATCATCTTTCTATAAAAATATCGCTTCTCAGACTCAAAGTTTGGAGCGGGACGTTTCACAAGAGTGACATCCACGGCGCCAATTTATAATTGTAACGAATAGTATTTGAATAGGGTACATTTAATAGGGTAAAACCCGGGCGTTGCCCGGGTCATTCGGCTAGTGTTATATATTTAATGTATCAATACTTTTGCGTTTTGAAGCGAAAAATGTAAAAATAATTAAACAAGTGGTATGTTAGTTTCCACTTTTTAATTTATTTTCTCATATTTTCATCCTAAATTGTTTTAACTTCCATTTTAATGCATTTTTATAAAATATTTTTTACTTATATATAAATCGATCTCCATAAATTTTAAAATGAATTTTTTAAATACCCACATTTTTTTGTTAAACTTTTTTTAAAAAGGTTCTTACAGTTTATTGTTTAAATCATTTTAAATTTATTTCAAATGTTTTAATAGATACATATATTTTTACATTTATCTCTTAATGAGTTATTAATGAATTATTTTTATGTAATTATTACAAATTTTTTAATATAAGATAGAACTCATTTTTTTTCCTTTAATATTTTAAGATATTTTACATTTTTGATTGCATTTTTATAATAATTTTTTCATGCACAAATTTCTCCCACCTACTCTGTATTTTAATTGATTTCAACTGTGATATTATGACACTATGCGGCGCTGAGTTTGTGTATACAAAAATGTGATGCCTCGATAAAGGTTGGCGTTTCAGCCAGCCGAAATATTGGCAAAATAAATATTTTATTAAATCCAATATATGCCTTTTATTATCTAATGAATTAAGTATGGATTGCTCTATTTTCAAAAAAAAATATTTAATTCATATCCAGGAGATAGAGAAATCAATTGATATAATTTTAATATATTATCTGTGGGACAAATTCCTTTCTTTGATGACTATGGCTGAACAGCGAGCACTTCTACCAAATCCTCTTCTCTACAATATCATCATCATCAATAGCAACTAATACATCAAATACGACCACAAACCATTAAAATTGGTTTACATCGAGTTACAAATTATTTTATAACTAATCTTTAATAGCGAACAGTGTCTTAATAATTAATTATTATCATTAAAAAAATTAACCCCTTATTTAAAGAAATGGTGATGAAGATTCGTGTGAATTATGATGATAGAGAATTCGTAAGGTAAATTCGATTCATTAACGAAATACTTTTAAAAGCTTTATTAACCGTCTTTGTTGAAGCTCTCATGTATGTGTCAAATTTAAAATATATTCATATAAAAAATCTAAATAATACGATTTTCAAATTTCGTTGTGAAAATTTACATATTTATTTTTATAATTTAAAAACACGCAAAGTTTGGAGCGGGACGTTTTACATGAGTGACATCCACGGCGCTCATTTATAATTGTAACGAATAGTATTTGAATAAAAATATTTAAACGGGTAAAACCCGGGCGTTGCCCGGGTAATTCGGCTAATAAGAGAATATGATGAAGAAACATCACATTACAGTTTTCATATTTTAAGTCTAAATGAATGTTTGATATTCGCGAGAACGGTTTCTCAAAGGCAAAAAATCTACATTACACAGCGATGGTTGAAAATATAGAATTAATATTTACATATTTACACCCACTTTTTTGTTTGTTCCCAGTACAGTTTTTAGATAGATATATTGTTCTTTGGGTTGATAGAATTCCAAATTTTTATATATAATATTATGATAGCTGTAAATAACAAAGTATGTTTTCAGACTTGCACCAATGGCGAATGTAGAAGAAACCGTTCCTAAATTTCCCCACCTCTTCCCCCTTCTAAAAATAATTGGAAATAAGTCAAAAAATAAATGTATGCAAATCATGTTTGTGGCTTGGTTTTGTGATCTGACACGAGTAATATCCAGCGCTGTTTAGAAAACTCGGTTGTCGATCTTGACCTTCTAAATGTCAACATTAGGAGGACATGTCACCAACATTATGTAAACACGGACAATCGCAGAATTTAAAGCAAGTTTATTGACATCCGACAATGTGTGATAAATCCTATACATAAGGATAGATATGAAAAAACGAAAGAAAAAAATAAAAGATAAAAAGATCAGGTGTTGAAATCAAAAATAAAAATGGCATATCCTGACCAGGAGCACTTGTGCTTTACAGAAGGCAGAGCGCCATCTGGTGGAACATTGAAACACGCTGACGAGCGCCAAAAAGCGCGAAACGCGTTCATGGATGGCTTTTCTTGATTTATAAAGAAATTGGATTGGCCAAATATCAGGGAACAGGTTAAATCAATGTTTAGTTGATTTCTGTTCCTACAGATGGCGCTCTGCCTTCTGTAAAGCACATGTGCTCCTGGTGAAGATAGATATAGACGGAAATTTTGTATAGAAGAAATCGATCTATAAAAACAAAGGTCATCTTTCCTGTCAAAATAGACACTAAACCTAACTGTGGAGTCGGTCAATAGATGGCGATTAGTTTTAGCGTTTATTTTGACGGGAGAGGCGCTACCTTTATTTTTAAATATACAATGATGAAGCACTGCAAGCCTTTATCAATGCCGTAAATTCCATCCCTGAATATGATTGGTGTAAGTGCTTCGATAATTGGTTTTCACGGATAAAATCTTGCATGGGTGCTAAAAGATGCATGTAGATTTTAATTGTATAATTTATTTTTAAATATTTTTGATAATTTAATATTGATTGCAAAAACTTTTGGAGTGACCCTTGTATATATAGTGTTACAACGATGCCCGAAAGAAAGCTTCGGCATTGCCGTGGTGGTAAGCAGGGTCAGTTCGACCATATGTGGTAGCCCTAGGAATAGCTATGGGGAAGGGCGTTCTGAGGAGGGATCAGTCTGCAATATGTGCCCATCGAGAAAAACGGCTGTTCGCTGTTTACGTTGTTTGTGTATGTGGCTATGTAACAACAAATCGAGTCAATAGCTCGAAAATATAGAACCTTATCCAACCATTGTACTCAATAGATCATCCTGATACAGCAAAAGTTGGTGTCAGAAGTGGGATCTTTATTTTATAAAGAAAGTTATAGATAACAATGGAAACCAGAAGAATGGCGGTGGAGTAATTAGAAGTCCTTCCTCTCCTCATGGGAATGAAGGAATTTTGTGAGCAAGTCAGTAGAAAATATTGGAAGAACATTCTTCAGCGCTTAAAGAGTACCTTTATCGAGGATTTGAAGATCAATCATCATTATTGGAAGCACTGTCTAGAAAGTCTTCTCATTATGTGAAGTTTCTCAACGGCTGGAGCCTCTCAACATGGGGGTCTTGGGAGTTGACCTGTAACACACAACAATGAGTGTGGACTCCTCCCTCCCTCCACCTGGAACACACAACAGTCAGTGTGGACTCCTCCCTCCACCTGGTACACACAACAGTCAGTGTGGACTCCTCCATCCACCTGGTACACACAACAGTCAGAGTGGACTCCTCCCTCCCTCTACCTGGAACACACAACAGTCAGTGTGGACTCCTCCCTCCACCTGGAACACACAACAGTCAGTGTGGACTCCTCCCTCCACCTGGTACACACAACAGTCAGTGTGGACTCCTCCATCCACCTGGAACACACAACAGTCAGAGTGGACTCCTCCCTCCCTCTACCTGGAACACACAACAGTCAGTGTGGACTCCTCCCTCCACCTGGAACACACAACAGTCAGTGTGGAATCCTCCCTCTACCTGGAACACACAACAGTCAGTGTGGACTCCTCCCTCCACCTGGAACACACAACAGTCAGTGTGGACTCCTCCCTCCACCTGGTACACACAACAGTCAGTGTGGACTCCTCCATCCACCTGGAACACACAACAGTCAGAGTGGACTCCTCCCTCCCTCTACCTGGAACACACAACAGTCAGAGTGGACTCCTCCCTCCACCTGGAACACACAACAGTCAGTGTGGACTCCTCCCTCTACCTGGAACACACAACAGTCAGTGTGGACTCCTCCCTCCCTCTACCTGGAACACACAACAGTCAGTGTGGACTCCTCCCTCCCTCTACCTGGAACACACAACAGTCAGTGTGGACTCCTCCCTCTACCTGGAACACACAACAGTCAGTGTGGACTCCTCCCTCCCTCTACCTGGAACACACAACAGTCAGTGTGGACTCCTCCCTCCCTCTACCTGGAACACACAACAGTCAGTGTGGACTCCTCCCTCCCTCTACCTGGAACACACAACAGTCAGTGTGGACTCCTCCCTCCCTCCACCTGGAACACACAACAGTCAGTGTGGACTCCTCCCTCCACCTGGTACACACAACAGTCAGTGTGGACTCCTCCCTCTACCTGGAACACACAACAGTCAGTGTGGACTCCTCCCTCCCTCTACCTGGAACACACAACAGTCAGTGTGGACTCCTCCCTCCACCTGGAACACACAACAGTCAGTGTGGAATCCTCCCTCTACCTGGAACACACAACAGTCAGTGTGGAATCCTCCCTCTACCTGGAACACACAACAGTCAGAGTGGACTCCATCCTCCCTCCACCTGGAACACACAACAGTCAGAGTGGACTCCTCCCTCCACCTGGAACACACAACAGTCAGTGTGGACTCCTCCCTCCACCTGGAACACACAACAGTCAGTGTGGACTCCTCCATCCACCTGGAACACACAACAGTCAGTGTGGAATCCTCCCTGCCTCCACTTGGTAAACACAACAGTCAGTTTGGACTCCTCCCTCCCTCCACCTGGAACACACAACAGTCAGAGTGGACTCCTCCCTCCACCTGGAACACACAGCAGTCAGTGTGGATTCCTCCCTCCACCTGATACACACAACAGTCAGAGTGGACTCCTCCCCCCTCCACCTGGAACACACAACAGTCAGTGTGGGCTCCTCCCTCCAGGAAAGAGCTAGATGCCTGCCTGCAGCAGGCCCCCTCCACAATCTTTGACAAAACCAACAAAGAGGGTCTCGAAAAGGAGAGGGTTTGTCGCCTCCTCGTCTCCACACCGCTCCTCAAAAAGCAACTCCCTAACCTTAAACCCGCCCAGAGGACTGCTTTGTACGAGCTGGTCGAGGCCCTCTTACGTAGGAGGCTCGACTCCAGCGGCTCCATCTACAAACGCCTTCGCCAGGCCCTGCCCTTCCTCCATCAAGGGACATCATCATAGGCTTCACCATCGCCTCCATTAACGCGCGCGGGCTCGCTACTCGGAACAAGAGCCTAAGCCTCTGCCATCTCCTGAGACAACACCGCGTGGACATTGCGCTCGTGCAAGAAACTAACACCCACCACCTCGACGGCGCCCAAGACCTCTGCCTCGGCTACGATGCTATTACCGCTCCACCCGACGCAATATCGGGTTCGGGCCTCGCCTGCATCTACGCGCCGGGCGTCACCGTCTCGCGACACCGCATCCTGTGGCCGGGCCACATCGTCTTGGCCGCCTTCAATGTCCACGGCCAGGAGATGACCGTCATAAATGTCCACCTCTCGCACGACCAGCGCGAGCGCATCGAGCAACTCCGCGTCATCGAGGCTGCCACCGTTGAAGAAGAGGAGGAAGCTTGGGTCCTCGGGGACTTTAATATCAGGGACGACAGGAACCGCGACTCTATCTCCATGGCGGCCCTCGGAGCTCTTTGCGAGTCCGCCGCGCTTCTGGATGCCGCCCCCGAGTTTGACGCCGCCCACCTTCCCACCAGAGTCGCTGCACATGGCGACCTGATCGAGAGCAGTCGCCTCGACAGAATCCTCGCTCCGGCGCGCTTTCTGGAGGTCTCAACATCATATGCGATTGCTCCTTTCCATCTCTCCGATCATCGCATGGTGCTGCTCCGAGTGGGCCCTCCAGCCGCCCCCTACCAGCCTCGCGTGGCTGCTACGCTCCGCTCCGGGCTGGCCCAGGAGCACATGAACAACTACCTGGTGGACATCGCGGAGGAAATATCCATGCTCGATGCGCCTCAACTGTGGGACCGCTGGACACTAATCAAGGCCGGCATCCTCGCGGAGGCGCCTCGCTCCACGATCCTCGCCACCACGATCGCGACGACAGCTACATCGGCAGAGCCCAACGCTACATCAGGGTACAGCTTGAGGCCTCGTCGACGAACGCGGATTACCCATCTCTCTCGGACCTCGCGCGCCTCACGCGCCACCGCCGCCCAGCTGTCACCACCATCAGGGACGAGAACGGCGAGGTCATCGAGGGCCCCGTTTTGCGGCGAAAGGCCCTGGACATCTTCCGGCCTCGCTTCGCCCGCCCGAGCTGCGACCCGGCGGAGTACGCGGCCTTCATCGGAGCTACGACCACCACTCCTATCGCACTAGGAGAAGAGGACCCACTCCACCGGGCTGAGGTCTCCGAGGCTGAGGTAGCCGCTGCCATCCGCCGCCTCCCTCGCGGAAGAGCCCCCGGCTGGGACGGTCTGCCCTGCGAGGTCCTCAGCACCTTCGAGGAATTCTTCGCGGTCGCCCTGCGACGTGTGCTCGCCGAGTCTCAGCTCCGCGGTGCCCTGCCTCCATCGATGCGCCGGAGCGAGATCTGCCTGGTCCCCAAGGCCCGCGGCGGCGATCGCGGTCTGGACGGCTACAAACCGATCTCCCTGCTTTCGGCCGACTACAGGGTAATCGGATCGATCCTGCTGGGCCGCCTCAGGCCCCACCTCCCAACTCTGGTGCCGGAGTGCCAGACGTACGCCGTCCCCGGAAGGTCCCCCTCCTGGAACATCGCGCGGGTCACAGACGCCGTCGAGGAGGCTACTGCCCGAGGCACGCCGCTGGCCGCGGTCTCCGTGGATCTGCAGTCCGCCTTCGACTCCCTGGACCGCGGGTATCTAACATCCCTCCTGGTGTCCCACCTGCGCCTCCCACCGGCCTTCGTGGGATGGATCCTTCTACTCTACGCCGGGGCGGACGCCACAATAAGGGTCGGGGGCTTCCAGACCGTCGCCTTCAAACTACTCAACGGCGTGAGACAGGGCTGCGCTCTTCAGTATCGCGACGGGACCTCTGCTGCGTCGCCTGGAGACGATCCTCGGCGTGGGCAACGTCATCGCCTACGCCGACGACATCGTGCTCCTGATACACCGCGACGAGCAGTTCGCGAGGGCTGCCGCCATCTTCGAATCATTCCATCGAGCCTCGGGGATCGCGGTCAACTACTCGAAGAGCGCGGGCCTCTGGTGCGGCGCCTGGCGCGATCGCGGCGACTCCCCCCTCCGCGGTGCCTCCTGGTCGAACTCCTCGATCCAGGTCCTGGGGACCAGAATAGCAACCAGGAGCTCCGTAGTCCAGCGGGAGCAACATCTTCTGGCCCTCCTGGAGTCCGCCTGCAGAAGAACGACGCCCTTCACCCGAGGCCTCTCCCTTGTCGGGCGAGCCAGAGCAGCCAACTCCCTGGTCCTCTCCACCATCCAGCACCACCTCCACGCCTACCTGCCGGAGGCCTCCATCATCTCCAAGCTGCAGGCCCGCGTGGCCCGTTTCATCTGGGGGCCCGACCACACGGCGTGGCTCGCCTCCGGCATCTTAGCGAGGCCCGTTGTCACCGGGGGCCTCGGCCTAATAGACATAGGCACCCAACTCCATCTCGCCTGTCTAAAAGGTGTCCAGGTCGCGCTTCGAGGGGGGAGAAACGGCTTCTCCTGGCTGGTGACTAGCGAGGCCTGGCTCAGACCTCCACCGGACGGCACCACACTCCAGCCCCGGCGCCTCCGGCTGCTGAAACTATGGGAGGAGACCTCGACCATCGGGCGGCACCCACGACCCAGCTGCTGGACCTCCCTATCATCGGCGGCTTCCGGTTCCTCCGCCCACCGAATCTCCTGGCTCCCTCGCGCTGGGTCGGCGCACGAGTCCGGGACCTGGGGAACGACGACCACCATACCATCGTAACACCCCACCCAACGCGCTCCGCCCTCGCCGACGCTGCTGCCCTCGCCGCCTTCTGCCGGAGGATCGTGGCGGAGAACATCCAGGCGAGCTACCGGGTTCCCAGCCTGGCCGAGGCCGTTGTCCTGCGCGGAACGACAAAGCCTCTCGCCCGCATCACCACCCGCTCGGCCCGTCGCGCCCTGGATCGCCCGCGCCTTGCGGCCCTGCCCATCCACCGGCTCCTAGCAAGATGGACGCCCACCGTTGACGTGCCTCCCAGGGTGGATTGGACCTCCCTCCGACGCGGCGCCCTCTCGGGGCACAACGCCGACGTCGCCCTGCGGCTGGCCCTTCATGCCTTGCCTCATCCAGACCACCCAGCATCTGCCGGTCCCTCATGCCCTGCCTGCGGCTCCAGCGATGGCTCCCTGGGCCACCGATACTGGGGGTGCAGAACCATCAGACCCCTCATCCTAGAAGCCTTCAACATCATAGGCAGACCCCCTGACCTCCAGGCGTGGATATTCGGGACCGGCCTCGAGCAAGACGACATCTCCATCCTCTCGTCGGCCAAGTCTCGAGTCTACCGGCACTTCATCCAGGTTGGCCTTCTTGGCAGCGCCGAGGACTGGTCTACCTGATGCCCAAGGATCTTGATTTTACTGGCACCAAAAGAGCACTTGCTGGGATTTAGCCTTAGTCCGACCTTCTTGAAACAGTTCAAAACCGCCTCTATTCGTGTTAGATGGTCCGAAAAATTATCTGCGAATACAACGACATCGTCCAGATAGCACAAACATATTGTCCACCGTAGACCCTTCAGGAGACCATCCATCATCCTTTCGAACGTGGCGGGGGCATTGCAAAGCCCGAAAGGCATGACCTTAAATTCAAAAAGGCCATCTGGAGTGATGAAGGCAGTTTTTTTCACAATCGGCTTCATCGACGCTTATCTGCCAATATCCTGACTTAAGATCCATCGTGGAGTATATCTTCGCCCCTTTTAAACAATCAAGAGCATCGTCAACTCGTGGCAAAGGATAAACGTCCTTTTTGGTCACTTTATTTAAACCTCGATAATCCACACAAAAGCGTACCGATCCGTCTCTTTTTCTTACCAAAACGACCGGTGAGGCCCAAGGACTTTCCGAGGGTTGGACGACTCCAATATCCATCATTCTGTCAACTTCTTCCTGAATAATTTTCCTTTCAGAAGGTGAAACCCGACATGGCCTCCTTTTTAATGGTCTGGCATCGCCTGTAGTTATCTTATGCTTAGTTATTAGTTCAGATGGGCTTTTGGTGATCGGATTGAATAATTCCGAAAATCTTTCAAGAAGTTCCAAAAAAGTTCGATTTTGTGACTCTGAGGAAGCTCGGGGGAGATACATGATGAGATATTTTCCATTCCCACAGGGCACTCAGCATTATCGATATTAGTAAGATTTTCTATTGAATCTTCTAACTTATTCATCTTGTAGGTTAACTCAACACCTTCAGACACATAGTTTTCGTTAACTTCCACGATTGGGCAAACTTCTTGCGGCTGGATTTTAATAAACTGAGCTAGGCACATTCCAGAAGGGATTGGTATTTGATTTTTGCTAAAATTAGTCACCCAAATATTTGCCTGGCCATGCCATATGGTGACGTAAGAGAAGGGAATAAAAAGCTCTTTTTCCAAAAGAAGTTTCCTCGAACCCTCAATAACACAATTCTTAATTCCTGCCACGTTAGGTGTCCGGGCAACTACCCTCTTGATGGATTTTGGGGGAATAATGTCGTCCGATGCTAAGTAAAGCCGTGCCACGGATGGGTCCTCATTCGGCATTTCTGAAAACGAAATTTCAGATTGAGCACAGTCAATAATGGCACTTGAAGACTCGAGGAAATCCCAGCCCAAGATGACATCGTGGCTGCAACTTGGAAGGACGAGAAACTCGGCAGTCCGCTGAAAGTCATTTATTCCTACTCTCAGGAGACATTTTCCAAGTGGGGAAACAAAACGATTGTTTGCGAATTTTAAAGTTATATTGGTGTTATTAATCATCACAACCTTTAGCGACTCTTTGAAGTTAGCTGAGATAACAGAGTATGACGCCCCTGTGTCAATTAGCGCCTCAACATGACGTCCATTAATGTTTATACAAATATAGTTTTCGTCTAAGTCAGCTCGCGTCTGTGGAGATTTTAAGCAACGTCCGACCTTACCTCCCTTACAGGTCGTGTTTCCTAGTTTCCCTGTACCTTTCTGTGGGGAGAACGGCTGGGGATACGGACTGACGATCTAGATTGGTATCGTCCTGTTGTCGATCTCCCACGTCCTGGGTAGGGAGAGGAGCTTCTAGGTAAATTACGGCGGGGAGAATTGCTTCGTTCAAAATCATCCAGTTGCGGCGTTATAAAGTCTGACATATAGATAGGTCCAGGTCTTCGACGACTATAATAACTGTCCTGGATTATACTTGGTTCTTTTTCTTGGTGGCTACGGCGTCTTTCCCAACAATGTTTCGCGACGTGTCCTGGCCGATTGCAATAGAAGCAGATCGGGATGTTATCCTCCGTTCGGAACTGGTCTGTTTTCCTCCTCTTTGTCGCTTCACCCATATCTTGTTTGTCACGGCGAAAATCCTGGAAAGCCTTCCTGGAATGGATCACAGGTGCTTTTCCAATCGGCGACAAGGTTTGTTCTGCTCGCTGAAAAACCTTTTCTTCTAAAGATTTTGAAGAAATGGAATTCGCTTGTTCATTTGGAATTAATCGGAGCTCTTCCTTGACAATCTCCCTGATCAGATCCTTCAAAGTGTAACCCGTCTCTTCATCTTTAATTGTGGCAACGGAGGGAATCCTCTCGAACCTCACACTACTGATTCTCTTTTTATTGAGTTTCTCAATCCGACGGCAGTGGTTGGTGAAGTCCACAGTTGTAGCTACCTCAATAGTGAGGAGGATCCGGTAAATTTCGTCAGCAACTCCCTTCATGAGGTGGCCTACCCTGTCTTCTTCAGACATGTTTGGGTTTAGCTGGCGGCATAGGTTCAGCACATCCTGGATATAGAATTCGATGGACTCGTCAGGCTTTTGTGCTCTTACTCTTAGCGCTGACTCAATTTTTCTGGAGTAATCCTCTTTGTCACCAAACATTTCTGAAAATTTTTCTTTAAAAATAGCCCAAGATGTAAGGTCATCCTCAGTGTTATCGAACCAACATTTAGCTGTCCCTTCCAAAAAGAAGACAACGTTGGCCAAACACATTGTTTCGTCCCAACCATTATAAAGAGCAACACGGTTGAAATCTTTTAACCATAGGTGGGCAAATTCAGTGGCCTTACCTGAAAAATTAGGAGGGCTTCTTGGGTGTTGAAGACATGCGAAAGTGGTAGCTTGCACACGTGGCTTTTCTTCTACTTCACTCATACCAATGTCGAGCGGCGGCAAGCTTTGCAAACGTCGGCTTCTTCTCAAAACGCCGTCCAGATTTAATTATCTTGTCGGAATCGTTTACCCAGCATCTCCACCAAATGTAGTGATGAAATAATTAGCAAGTCGTTTGGCAATATCAAAAGCAATTTTAATAAGCGAGAGAAGTTTAACTAACTCAACTCTACAAACAAAAAAAAAGATAGTTTTTATATATTTGACTCTAATTTACATATTTTGTATTTTTACAATAAACAAATGATAATGGATATATTTACATGAAGTCGGCTTATGCTACAATATTAAGTGAGAACGAGAGAGAAAATTTTGATTAAAAAAAAAAAAAAGGCACCAGCGAGATTCGAACTCACGATCTCCTGTTTACTAGACAGGCGCTTTAACCAACTAAGCCACGGCGCCACATGTAAAATAATATTCACATAAATATTCAAACAACTTAATCTAAATAACGACAGAAATATTAAAGAGTTTTACATATAACAAATAAAAATTACAAGAGGAGGAATCGCCGAATATCATTTCTAAGAAGGAATAAAATCAAATGGCGACGTTATTATTTATTTAATTATTTATATATTCTTTTTTTTTATTATTTAAAATAAAGAATATCGCGTCGCTTTTAGTTTTTATTCATTCTTACAAATAATAATAATAAAAATAACTTTCATAAGAAATATCTTTGATGCTTTTATTTTTCTAATAAAATTGTCAGCAAACGATTATTAGAAAAATAAAAGCATCAAAAATATTTCTTATGACCGTTATTTTTATTACTAACCGAATGACCCGGGCAACGCCCGGGTTTTACCCGATTAAATGCTTTTATTCAAATACTATTCGTTACAATTATAAATTGGCGCCGTGGATATCATTCTTGTGAAACGTCCCGCTCCAAACTTTGTGTCAGAGAAGCGATATTTTTATAAAGAGATGATCTGGCTTTGTGTGTTCTGCTCGAATGAATGTTTTTCTGTTAGAATTTTGTTCCTGCATACTAAAAATGAACACGGGCTTCACCCGTGGTCTCTGCTTTTTGGAATTTTTCCGGATATAATTTTTATCTGATAATCAAATATGATGCAGCAATATTGTCATAATCATTTTCTGACTAAAAAAAAAAAAACAACTATTTTTGCCCAGAACCTGTCAATTTCAATTTTTCTTGGCTAAAAATGCGATAAATATCTCTTCCTATTTTTTTCTATGTCCTGTTAAAACACGTTTTACATGTACATTAGATCAGCTGATATTACCTCCCATCTTCACCGCTAGAGGCGCTGCTTGCGAGCGAAAGAGCAAATTTGCAACTCAAATTTGCAAATAACTCGAAGAATATTCGGGATAGAGACCTGAAATATTCAATATAAATTTTTCCAGATTCTACTATACATACTGCTAAAATTTCAGTCATATTAGTTACGTATATTACGTAAAAGCATTCCATTCACAAAAGCAAACGATGACAGAATTGATGACTCTGATACTTGTATATTTTAATAATAATATAAATGAGTTTTAAAAATTGTAAAAAAAAAATGCATCGGCCGGGAATCGAACCCGGGCCGCCCGCGTGGCAGGCGAGCATTTTACCACTGAACCACCGATGCTTATAAGAAATGGCCATATTTGGGTATTTATTCCATTCACAAAAGCAAACGGTGACAGAATTATTGATTGTTGATGACTCTGATACTTGTATATCAAAATTATTTTGGACGTCTCTCTCTCTCGCGCGCGCGCGCACGAAACATGTCGATCACAGCACTCATGGACTCAAGGTCTTCTCGACGATCTTCAGTTTGTCTTCCTCAATCTACCCAGCATCTCCACTAAAATGTCACATAAAAAAAAAATAGGAAAGATAAACTTCAGAATGACACGGCAATTTATTTAAGAACAAATCAAATTTTCTATTATTTATTTAGTTGATCCAGGTTCCCGGAGCCACGTACAGACAACTACCCAGGTTGTCCTGATGACATCTAAGTCTTCTTGGTTTTATTTACCATGTCAGTGGAAGTCCAATTCATGAGATGACTCTATGTAGATTTCTTTCTTGGGAGATTTTTAATCAAATTTTATAAAATACAAGAGAAGGAATGAAGGAAGTTTACAGAGTATCAGAATATTAATAGCAAAATTGATAATCTAATAATAGAATAATAAATACCTTACACTTTATACAGTATTTTTATAAATATACATGAAATTGTAAATCAAGCCATCAGCTGAAAATGTAGATTACAACACCCATTGCCTAAAAGTCTTCTCGGCAATCTTCAGTTTGTCTTCCCTAAACTACCCAGCAACACCACCAAATGTCAAGTAGAAAAATAGGAAAGACAAACTTCAGAATGACACAGCATTTTTATTTGAATCAAGAACAACATAAAATTCATAAAATATTAGAGAAAGACAATGAGGCAAGTTTAAAAAGTAGGAAACCTATATATATATAATTGAATGTCTGTCTGTCTGTACTCTATAGATTCAAAAACCATACATCCAATCGCCGTGAAATTTTGGGATATTATTAGGTATATCACCGGAAAGGTTTTTGAAAAATAATTTAATGAATATCTTGAATATCCTTAGAGTTATTTGCAGATTTAACTCGCAAGCAGCGCCCCCATTGTGACGATGATAACAAGTTTTCTTATCACTAAGTTTGTTATCTTAAATATTATTTATCAAAAGTAAGATTATCTCAGGATGACACGGCAATTTATTTGAGACAAGAATAATGATACAATTCCAAGGCGAAGATACTATTCCTTTAACTTCCAATTACCGAGGGAACAAATTAATATTGATTTTATTCAACTTATCGAGTATTTTTCAAGGGACCGGGAAAAAATGTTCACTAGATAAAACTATGATTTTCTAATGTAGAAAATTAGGAAAGACAAAATTCAGGATGACACGGCACACAGGGACCGGGAAAAAATGTTCACTTTATCGAGAGATTCAAATTTACGAGTTTCAAAATTTCAAAATATATCTTTTTTTTTTATATAAGTTTTTAGAGAATTGTTTTAACAAATGTTCGTTAGACAAACCTTTACTCGGGTAAAACCTCGGGCGAAGCCGGGTACATCCGCTAGTTATAAATATAAAAAAAATTATATTCTGATTCATAAAATAATAAATATTTCGCGACAATATTTTTTTTTAATCTTTTAGTTTTGAGGATCTCGTGAAATATCAAAAACCACGGGTCATAGCCTGAAACCATGGTCTTCAGGAAGACTTACCGAGTTTACCAATACAGGTGTTGTAGCATTCGTGTATAGACCAGAGTCTGGAGGTAGCTTTTGAAATCTATATTTTCCTTTCGAAATTTTACTTTTAATTTCCGTTGCCGAGTTTTTCTCTAACCCCAGTAAAGCCTGTATCCTCCTGTCTAATCCAGTCATTTTATCTCTGTTCTCTCAATGGCCGCTTATGACAGGTTATTGTACTGTAATTCCGAAAGTTATAGTACTCCGCAGTACTGTGAGTGTGAAATCTACGTACATTCATCTTATCTACTTCCGTGATAAAACTGTGTGTTTACATCACTTTTAGTCAACACATGACCCAACGCTGCGTGTCACACTGCCCCAAAGTACTGGAGACTATTTTCATCGCAATAAGGACAGTAGAAGTTTGTTTAATACTTAAAAAGAAACATTCGTACTTTTTTTCTTCCATTTCATTTATATAGATGGTACGTCATCGCCTTATAATTAAGCCTAACTGGCCTTATACTTATTGTTTGCGGAAGAGCATTGCTCGATGCAAATATTTAAATGTAATTCTACTGTCCTAAAAGCTTATGTCCCTAGTTTGATTGAAAAAAAAAAAATCTAAGATTCCATCCTTCATTGCAGCATATATAAACAGATTCGTCCAATACAGTATCAGAGGCTGGTAGATTCAATTGGTGAAACCGCTGGAAAGGTTCACCACAAATGAGCCAAGTCCTCCTAATATTTTTTCATGGCAGTAAGGACAGTAGAAGTTTGTTTCATATTTAAAAAAGAAACATTCGTGCGTTATGTAATATATTAGCTCATTAGTTTAAATTTTTTTAACTAATTGTTTTGCACACAGAGTTTATGATGATAATTGTGTATATATATGGTGCTTGTGTTTATAGACGGGTGGAGAATCTAACCTTTTTTTGGACAACCTTGTTGGCGTGCAGCACCTTGGTACTTTGCTATAGTGCATTTCGGTTTGTCTTCTTGCTACATCCATTTTAAGCTCAAAAATCATACACTTTAGTTAGTAGCTTGTAAAACCATATTCTCTCTTTATAGATTGACTAGCGGACGTACCCGGCTTCGCCCGGGTTTTACCCGAGTAAAGGTTTTTCTAACGAATCTCTCGATAAAGTGAACATTTTTTCCCGGTCCCTTGAAAAATACTCGATAAGTTGAATAAAATCAATATTAATTGGTTCCCTCGGTAATTGGAAGTTAAAGGAATAGTATCTTGCCTTGGAATTGTATCATTATTCTTGTCTCAAATAAATTGCCGTGTCATCCTGAATTTTGTCTTTCCTAATTTTCTACATTACAAAATCATCGTATCATCATGATAATATTTAGAGCAGATTGTTGAATTATAACAGATAAATTAGAATATTTATCTTGATTATTTTAAAGCGAAAAGTTATTTCAAAAATTTTATTTGCTAGAAACCTTCCCAGTACTATCTAAATAACTTCTCAAAGTTTCATGGCGTTCCAATGAGTGGTTTGGTCAGGCATAAAGGACAAACAGACCACACACACACACATACATTCATTTTTATATATATAGATGTTTATTTTAGTTGTGGAATTGTGCGTTAACTATGTTGTTTGCATTACAAATAAATAATATATTCAAGTCTTCTTGCTAGAATATATTGCACTTTAATTCTTCCATTTCTTGTAGGGGAGGTATGGGTTTTATATAGGATCCTAGGAAGGGAAGTCCCAACCTGGCGGACAACGCCCTAGAGCGGCTAAGCCAGGAGGGGAACAAGTAGAGACCATGATAAGCCCCTCCATCCTAATATGGAAGAGAAAATATGCCTTTGAAGTTGTAAATGGTTTCTAAAGAAAGATGAACCTATGGTTAGGTCAACGGTATAGAAATATGGAAAACTAGAGGAAACCATTGCATCATTTTCCCTCACGAAAATCTTCAATGAATGCTTCAAATATGGTGAGAAAAGTATCGAATAATTTGGAAGAGCCTGAGACATCTAAGCTGTTTTGATATGTACGTATGTAAGTATGGTATCTTCTGTATTTATTTGTTTACTGCTTCTTCTGTGCCTCAAATACCCTAGCGTCGGTTTATCAGGAAGTATTATACTGGAACAATATCTTGACTCGTTGAGGGACTATATATTATGGACACTCTTCTAAAAAGTTATTTATCATCTAAATTGCTCTTTATATGAGCGAAAATTAATAAAGACAATTTTTAACTTGGAATGATTATTGAGATACAGCCTGAATCATGCTGATGAAGGCCAACAACAGGTCCGAAACTCTTACATGGTTGAAATTCCTTGATATATCATGAAAAGGCTATTGGCCACAAAATTCTGGATTAAAAAAAACGATTAGTTAACATTTATTCCGATAGGTGGCGCAAGTCATCAGCAACGTTCATCTGTACGATCAGGAGAAATGGCATTAACTTAATCTATTTACATATTGAACCAACTTAACACTACATCTGCAAGGTACAATGTGCGACCTATCTTCCAAGATAATGGGAATCACACAGATAGCTTTTCTTTAATTTAAACTGCATTAAACTATTTCTCTCTCTCTCGGCCATGTGGTCTGAAATGGATGATATCGAGATGGGCAACCCCATTGAGGTTTTATCTGAAAGCCAAGAGAATGGGCTGCAAGCTCATGTAAACCTCGCCCAAAACGGCCAAGAAATCACTAAAAGATTCAGAAATGCCTCAAAAGCCATTCAGATTTAAGCAATGGCAAAAATGCAAATTATAAACCGGTGGCGGGCAGCGGACATGCAAATTCTTGTCGCAATTGGGCGGATTCCCCGGAGAAGAAAGATCAGATTCTCGAGAGTCAACATGTGATCTTCACCGCAGTGAGCAGCTCAAAGAAGAGGCCACATGACCCTGACCACGCCAACTCGGGACCAAAAAGGGTTGTGTCCAGGCACCGAGAATCCCTCCCAACAGTAGCAGGCCACGAGCCACACCAAGACCCAGCAAGGTGCACGAATGCCAGACCACCAGGCAGAAGCAGGCTACCTTCCGAGCAAAGTCCGCAGCAGGGCAGGCGGACCAGTGTGTCTACCTGGAATTCTGCCCAGAATTCACCCAGGAGCAGTACTTCCGGGCGTTGGAAGCCAATCTGAGCAAGGGCATCGTTTACTAGCTGACGAAGATGGAGGGACAAATCCTGGTCAGCCACTCCAGTGTCCAGCAAGCCGACAAGCTCGTGGAGCAAAGACTGGATATCGAGGACACCCTCCTGCGAA
This sequence comes from Cordylochernes scorpioides, assembly GCA_030710605.1. Taxonomy (NCBI): domain Eukaryota; kingdom Metazoa; phylum Arthropoda; class Arachnida; order Pseudoscorpiones; family Chernetidae; genus Cordylochernes; species Cordylochernes scorpioides. The sequence continues at coordinate 37,148,072 of CP092874.1, forward strand.
CCACACCACTGAAGAAGCGGGCAGATCGGATCGTCATTGGCAATGTTCCGTTTTTCGTGGAAAACGAGGACCTCGTGGAAACCCTACGGACAGATAACTTCCATCGTCCAGAAAATGCTGGAGTTAGGCGACTCATACTGGGCTGACGCACGTTCATCACTCTTCGAGACGGTTGGAAACTCTTTCACATCCCAGGCCATATTTAAATAAAATCAAAAGTGGTAGCCAGCCACGTGTGCGTGACCTATGGCATTAAGTCTCCTTATTCTATGAGCACGGGCACAAGCGTTCCAACTTCCCCTGGAAGACTGGCGTACACGAAACTAAGCTGCTTCTACCAGTAGACAATTGACAATTAAAATAATTTTTTTGACATCTTGTCAATAAATGAAAAATTTCACTTTCTGCACTATTTAAAAAATATAATTATACAGGGTGTACCAGGTAAATTGGGACTAACTTTGACAGTCCATAAAACAAAAACTACTTGAGATTAAAAACTTGTTTTTTTTTTCATTACGTAGCCATATTCATGTAAAATGCAACAGTACATGTGTGCGCAGTGTAGTGATGAAGAGTAACCGAGAATTTGAAAATCGAGCTGCCATCATCGTTGCTCTGCGCGCCGGAAGGAGCCCCAAAGAGATAGTGGATTTTCTTAAGTTGCCCAAAACCACTATTTATCGTGTCAAGAAGCAGTTTGATGAGGCCGACAGTAACAAAGAGGGGATAGCTACAAGGAAAAAGCACTCGCGTCGATCGGACAGGGTAAGAGGCGAAGAATTTGTCAAAAATGTCAAGGAGAAGATTGATGGAAACCCTGGGAAGAGCATGAGGGCCATAGCCAAGGAAATGGACGTTGGCTCTATGACAATTGTCAGAACTATCCATGAGGACCTTGGTCTCAAGTCTTATGCCCTTCGGAAAGGTCAGTTGCTGACTGAGAATATGAAGAATAACAGAAAAGGAAAGGCTGCTGCCCTCCTCAACAACCTGAAACACGACTCTTTTGGCATGCTAAGGTTCTTCTCTGACGAAAAGAACTTTGACGTGGACCAAAAGGTAAATCCCAGGAATGATCGCTGGATCTGTAAAGACCCCTCAGAGATACCTGTCGTGATGCACACGAAATTTCCTGCCTCCGTAATGGTCCTTGGCGTTATCAGCAGTGAAGGTGATGTCATGCCTCCCCATTTCTTTGAGAAGGGCCTTAGGATGAACGCTGACACCTACATCAATGTTCTGGAGACCGTTGTGAAGCCTTGGATGGACATGGTGGCCGCAGGAAGGAAGTATGTCTTCCAACAGGACTCAGCTCCAGCCCATAAGGCAAAAAAGACACAATCGTGGCTGACACTTAACGTCCCTAGTCACTGGGGTCCTGATATTTGGCCCCCTAATTCTCCAGATTGCAATCCCCTCGACTACTATGTATGGGGCGTTGTTGAGAGAGATGTCAACAAAGCTCCTCATACCACCATCCAGTCTGTTAAGAAAGCAGTTCACACGGTGATGACCCAAATGGACAAGGTCATCGTCGCCAAGGCCTGTGCTTCATTCCGCACTCGCCTCGAGACTGTTGTAGCTAATAATGGAAACTACATTGAATAAATAAAAACTATATCCTTTTATCTACTACTGTGTCAAATTTCATTCGGGTATTTTAATTTTTACTTGCAAAAAATTTCAGTTAAAATACCATTGTTGAAATTCCCAATTTACCTGGTACACCCTGTATATATATGCATCATACTATGTACAAGGAACATGGCCCTTCTGCCAGCGCTGCAGAGTTTGGTGGAGAATCACCAGCGGGTCTCCAGCGACACCACGCATTTCGCGATCTACGAAGAATACGTAGATCACGTACTTCGCCGCTGAAGAGATGATGATGGCGTGGTTCTCGAGACCAACTGGAAAGATCCGGGACTGCAGGTCCGGCGGCCGACCGATGATGGAGAACGCCTCTCGGGTGACAGGGCGAACGGCGCTGCAGGACCAGTAGAGGTGGGACAACAATAGGTCGATGAATCCGAAGGCGATGCAGATAGGCTGACTCGACGCCAGGTGCTCCGGATGGGGCAGGGCGTGCAGGGCCAGCCGCATTGAGATGTCCGCCACATGGCCCCCGAAGGAGCAGCGACGGAGAGATGAGAAGGGCACACCAGAGGAGGGCACGTCGACCACAGGCGCCCAGCTATTCTTCCAGTAGATTCCCTTGCTGCCGGAAGAAGGCAGTCCTCCTCTTCGAACACCATACCGGCTGTAGTACCAACTCCAGCCGCAGGTTCAACATCGACAGCACCGACTCCAGCTGTATCACCAACTCCACATGCAGTAACTTCACATGCTGCACCGACCCCACTTACTTCTGCTGTGGACCCAGCCCCACCTCCATCAAGGGAATACAGTGGCGCTCAGAAGACCCAATCATCACAGGACAAGCCCAACATGGCCCAGTGCCAAATGGAAAATCTCCTGGAGAATCCAAAGGCCCCTGAAGCTCTGGATGTGGTAATAACATCAGGCCTAAACAAGGAAGGCGTTATCAAATCCTTCAGCCACAATGGGGTGATGAGCAGATTTATAGCAGCTTCAACGGATGAGCAGAAGGTAGCCATTGTCATGGCAGCCATCTCGCCGATGGCGCCTTGTAGAATAAACTGTCGCGTACCAGAAATTCTGCCCGCCACCTGTAATAAACCTCCGTGTTGCGACCCTAAACGCGCGAGGCATTGCCGCTCTGCATAGAAGATTACAGCTTGGCTGTTTTCTCCAGGAGTACAGCATCGACAATTTTGCAAGAGACAAACTTCACGTTTTTGGACAACGTCGGAGACCTCTGCCACGGCTACAGTGCCATCGTGGCACCATCAACGATCAGCGTGGGCCTCGCCTGCGTCTACACACCCGGGGTCCATATTCTTCGGCAGCAGATCCTGTGGCCTTAAAAGATGTTGGTCATCAATCTGACCATCCAAGGATTCTCCTTCATGTTTGTCAACGTCCAGATCTCTCATGCTCCTGAAGAGCGCTGCCGCCAACACCAAATCACCGCTGTTTTGGCGCGTGAAGAAGATGCGTGGGTCCTCGGTGACATGAGCATTTCCGAGGAGTCGGCGAAACAATGGACCAGGATAATGGCAGATCTGGTTGCGGAGATACGATCCCTCTTACCTGCCGTCGCCGAGTCCGGGACTGGAGATATTGAGAGAACAAACCACCTCCTGAGGTGGTGTCTGGAGGACGATACTGCCCGCTCCGACTATCCTTCCTTGTCGGACCTCGGGCGTTCTCTCCGAGCCAGACGGCGCTCTCCCTCCACCTTCACCGACGACGACGGCAACGCCATCTCCGGGGGCCAGCTTAGGCGTTTTCTTCTGGAGCGCTTAAGCAGTCGCTTCGCTCAGGCTCCAAGCTCGGAAGAAGCCATCGCCGACTTCCTAGCTGAAGTGACTCCCCTGGAGTTCGACGAGTGGGACCAGCTTTTTCTCGCCGATATCTCCCGCGGCAGATAGCGGCAGCCATCCACCGCTTGCCTAACGGCTGTGCCTCGGGATGGGACGGTTTACCCTGCGAGTTTGCCAAAGCCTTTGAGGATTTCTTCGCCGAAGTTCTTCGGCAAGTCTTCGAGTCTTTTCGACTCCGCGAGGCTTTGCCTCCATCTTTAATACGCATCAATGTCATCCTGCTTCCTAAATCGTACGGTGGTCCGGGTCTGCAGGCATTCCATCCAATAAGCCTCGCAACGGCCGACTACGGGATCCTCAGCGGCGTGCTCATGGGCCGTCTACGCCGTCATCTGCCAGACATCGTGCCCAAGTGTCAGACCTACGCAGTTCGGGGACGGTCATCCTACTGGAACATTGCGCGAGTGCCTGACAAAGTCGCCGGGGCATCCAGACATGACACGCCGCTGGCTGTCATCTCTCTGACCTGAAGTCGGCGTTCGACACCCTGAGCAAGAGCTATCTGTTCGCCCCGCTGGAGAAGCTGGGCCTTTCATCTACCTTTCTAGGATCGATTGCTGTCTTCTACATGGAAGCAGACGCCTCCATCCGGGTCGGAGATGTTTACACTAAGGCCTTCCCGCTTCTCAACGGGGGTGAGGCAGGGCTACTGCCTCAACGCCACCCTCTTCAGCATCGGAGTTGGACGTCTGATACGTTGCCTCGAGAGGATCTTGGGCCACAGTGGCGGTCCACAGCATCAGGGGTGGAAAGTTTTCTAGATCTTCCGAAAGATTTCATCGATGAACCTTTCCAATCGCTCGGCGAACAGGTCTTACCGAGTAGTAGCTTGCCGATGCAGGAAATATTGTAGGAAAAGCCTTCCTCACTTGGATCAGGACAGCATGGTGGTCTGAGTAGGCGTACTCATAGATTTGGTAGTGAGTGACGCGGTCGCAAAATATTCAAGTTACCGAGGAACCACAGACCTTCACACTCCATTAGCTGCGATCGTTTGCAGCTAGCGACATTGTTCCTTAGGAGCATGAGAGTCGGGGGCATTGACGCACAACATTGAGACTCCTTGGACAGTGATGTCGACCACAGTAACCTTGCCAGGTCATAGGATCTGCTGCCAGTGAACAATGATTCCAGGCGCGAAGACACAGGCGAGGTCTGATCCTACGGTGATCGTTGCGAGTGTAACGACGACGATATTGGTCTCCTGCAGGAAGCATATGTCGATATCATGCTCCTTGATAAAGCAGAAGAGCTGAATTCTCCTCTGAAGAACGGCGATTCCGCGCACGTTCAAGGTCGCAACAGGGAAGCTTATTTAGGTTGCCAATCAGAGTTTCTGACACGTGACAGCTTCTTGTACAGGGTGGCCAAGGTGTTCATGGCCTGTCTCTGCTGAACGTTCAATTGGGCCATAAGCTTGTCCATCACGTCATTGTTAGTAAAGGCTTAAAGGCGTTATTATCTCTCCAGCCCTCCAATTTCTGAACGCTTGTGATAGCCGCAGATGCTTTTTCGTTCTTCATGAGAACATCCATTTATTACTAGGGCAAAGCCCGCTTATCTTGGGATAGGGGAAGTTCTTGAGATTGACCCGAATGAATGGAACTAGTCTTCACCAGGTCATTTGCGTCTCTTGAAGGAGGGTCTGCGACGGCTGCTGGTATTGAAGCAGCTGCTGTGGAGGCTTGAGAGGAAGAGGCAAGCAGCTTGCTTCAGGCATTTGGGCGCGCAACAGGCGGCCGCTCAGGGAAAAGCAGCTTGTCTTCAGTCATGCCAGTCTTTTGTGGGCAGTTGGCTCGCTTGTGTCCTTGCCTATGGCAGAGTGAACAGCGGATCCCTTAGCTCACGTAGACTGGCGTGATGACTCCCTTGGTCTTGATA
>CP092874.1:37153522-37205775 GCA_030710605.1 Cordylochernes scorpioides
TCCAGCCGGGCAGGAATCTGGGAGAGCCTAACTCCGTCGTGTAGAGTAATGAAGGCTTCCCGACGAGCGTCAGCCTATCAGGAATTGTCCAGCTCCATCATTTACTGGATGATGGATATCATTCCACCTTATAGTTTGAGTGCCGCGATCAGGTCAGCATTTGTTACAAAGAAGGCGATGAACTCATTCTTATTACTCAGAGGAAAGGCTCACAGAGGTGCGTCTCTAATGTCCAGGCCCTCCTCGGTGAGCCTCTTGGCGAGCTGCACGCTAGACAGGCCGACTAGGATATGCCCCTCAATTTGGTCAGCTGGTAGACGTAGTCATTTCCCAACTTTGCTTCCAGCACCTATGACTAAGGAAGTATGTCAAGAAGCCCAAATATTCTTTCCCAACCTGATTAGAGAGTAAATCGACCTCTCCTAAGTGAACAAATGAAAATATCGGAACAAAACAGATGCAGAAGGAATATGATTTTTTTTTTCTTTTATCGTTGAATACCCCTATTTAGATATATTCATTGGTTAAAATATAAATAACACTAGCGCACACACTTTTTCCTTCTCAATATTTGAAAGTTGTTTTAGTAAATTACAATCCGTATATATAGATCATGAATATAAACTTCATTTTTCAAAATTAGCTCAATTTTTTTTTTAATATTTGAAAATATTTAATTTCATAAAGAAGCTGATATCATCGTTGTCATCAAAATATTTTGAAGATATTGACTTTGTAAGCATAAAATTTAATTATCATTTAGATGAAATGCATACCATTGCAATTTTATATGAAGAAAATGTTTAACAATACATTTATATTTTCATAAATATTTTTAAATATATAAATAATTCCGCGTAAATGCAAAGCTAATCAAGAAATGTTCTGCTACATTTGTAGAAAATTTACAATTCCCAAACAGAGGAAACGTATCACGCAAAAGATAAAAGAATGCTATAAAGAATATTTTGGTGTGGCCTTAGGTGATCAAGACAAGTGGTGGTGCCCCATAGTGTGTGCGGAACGTGCTATCAAGGGCTTTTGCAATGGAAATCAAAAGGTATGCCCTTTGGTGTGCCAAGGTTTTGGCGAGAACCAAAAATTCACCATGACGATTGTTATTTCTGTGTCTGCAAAATCACAGGCCTTAATAGAAAAAAGAAGCAAACTAACTTTTATCCTGATATACCATCAGCTAAGCAACCTATTCCTCACGACCTCAAGAATCCCATACCGATTCCTAAAACGGTTTAAGAATCCTATATCAAAAAGGATGATCAGCACACAGCATTTGCAGATGATCATCAATTAGAAGACCCTGAATTTATTTCAAATGAAAGTGGCATTTCACATTTATTTGATCAGGCATCATTAAATGATCTAGTTAAGGATCTAGGGCTATCAAAAGAAGCTGCAGAAATTCTTGGATCAAGATTAAAGCAAAGGAGCCTCTTGTTACCACAAACCAAAATCTCTTTCTATCGTAATAGGGAACAATGTTTTTTGCCATTTTTTTTTTCTGAAGAACAAGGAATAGTGTACTGCAATGATATTGAAGGCGTTTTTGAAACTCTGCAAATTAATTACAATGTTACAGAGCATAGGCTCTTTATTGATTCCTCTAAACAAAGTTTGAAGGCTTATTTGCTGCACTATGGTAGTGTATTACCTTCCATACCAGTTGCCTATTCAACCCAAATGAAAGAAACCTATTCGACTCTTAAGAAAATCTTAAAATTGTTGAATTATACCAAAAATTGTTGGAAAGTTTGCGGTTATCTTAAAATTATAGGAATTTTACAGGGCTTGCAGAAAGGAAACACGAAGTATCCTTGCTTTTTATGCAAGTGGGACAGCAGAGACAGAAAGAACCATCATATACAAAAAAAATATGGCCTGAAAGAAGTATGTTTCGCTTAGGTGAACAAAATGTTGAAAATGAACCGCTTGTCCATAAACTAAAAATGTTTCTCCCCCTTTACATATCAAATTAGGGTTAATGAAAAATTTTGTAAAGGCTTGGCTGTCAAATATTTAATGACTAAATTTCCGAAGATTAGTTGTTTTAAGATAACGAAAGGTATTGTTACGTCGTACCCAGACGCTATTCGTGTACTTTGTCTACTCAGGATGCCACAAAGATACACATGTAAGTTCGAAGGGAGGGAGCTAAAGTTAGCGCTTTATTGTATCTCACTTAATAGAAGGAATACCACAGTGGAACTTGCCTTCAACCTCCCCGTCAGAAGAATCCTTGGCGCCGTGGATGTCCTCTTGTGAAGCGTTCCGCTCCACACTATACACGTACAGCCTGGCCCACACCGCCTTGTAGGTCGCTCCGATGTCAGTCTCTCCTGGCACCACCTTGTAGGATCATCCACACGCCCGGAGGCAAGTTGCCACGTCTTCTTCTCGCCGCAGATGTCACCCGACTCCGTCCTTCCCCACACAGGAATGCTGTTTTTAGCGCCTGCCACATGGCAGCGGGAGGCCGCTAGAGTTCACCCCTCTTTCCCCAACTTTACTCTGGTATCTTGGCCTTGTCATCCATGTACAGTATTTTCATTGAACCTCAAATTCGCAAACTAATAAATGACGAATAGTTTATTGCAACATTGAAAGAAGATGATAAAAATGCTTGGCTTGCATTCATCGACGTTATCAAACACTTTTTAGGCAATAATAAGTCACCGAAATATGCGAGAATCGTAGAAAATATGATTTCAAAATTTTCATAAGCTCGGGTGCTTAATGAATCTAAAATTGCATTATATTTTGCATTGTTGGAATCTGATGCGTGATGACAAACAAGCAAAATATAATAGGCTTCACAGAAAAAAATCTTTAAATCCATGAATATATATTTTTTATTACTTCCTAAATATTACTGCATCTTTATAAATAATGTTTATTAAACCAAATAAAATGTTTTTTTCGCATACACAGCTTTTTGTTAAGACCTTCCATCTTGTGATAAAAAATCATATTTAAAGTTCAATTCACATTTTGTAAATACATTCTAAACTTTCTACAAAATCTGGATCTCTAATGTTTTCATGCGTTGAATAATGTAAATAACTTATGTAAATAAACTTTTCTCCTTGTTTGGCGCAAGTATCCCTTGCGAGATATAGCGCTTTGGAAATAAAATAATTGTAATTGTAATCTTGCATATAAAAACACTTCTGATAATTTTGAAAAAGAAAGGGAAAGAAATTAGATTTTTTTTATATACATGAAAATATATATGGATAGAAGTAAGTGGTTCAATAAATATATATCTAAGGGAAGTTATTGAAGTAAAATATATACACATGCATATATGTATAACATTGTTTCTTCATTTGCACTATCTTTGGCGCATTTATTTATATATATTTTATTTATATTTTAATATTTATATTTGAGAAAATGAGCTAATCTAAAAAAAAAAAAATATTGCTACCACGTTAATCAGCACAAAAAGTTAACTAAGAGAATGCTTTGTTTATTTAAGGAGAAGAAATTATTTTGTGTACTAGTGTAATTAATACACGATAGCTTGGTGGCAGCAGGGCTGCGACGATGTCCTCGTCCTTTACTGAGATTGGGATATTACCAATCACCGCCTTTTCTGCCCTCTTCTTGTATGGGGAAGCTTTTAGGAGGGTGTTCGCGATGTTGAGACCCTCTTTTACTATCCTTTCTGCCATGTCAACACTTGCTAGTCCAACCAGCACTTGGCCGGACATTTTCATGATCTGAAATACAGACCCTTTTCCCAACATCTCCTCCAAGGCCTTGATGTAGTGCAGAGGGCTGAAGTCGGAGCACCACTCGATGAAGCAGCATTGTTCGAATGTTGCTGTTTCAGACCTCGCCTTGCTCAAAGCCTGTTGTTGTCTGCTGTTCTTTATCAAAGTCACAGAATCTTTCGTTCTTCTTCTTAGCTGTGCAACTGGCCTTGGAGGGCTGGCGACAGACTTTGCAACCTTGGCCCATTGGCTTTTAGAATCTGAGCCTTTCCTCCTGTGCGGCTTTATTCGGATGAAAGGGGCATATTTTCATCCATTTACGCAACCTCTGCCTTTGTTTAATATATATTCTCAATTAGCACTTTTCTAATATTTTCTGCGGTTTGATTTGCAGATCACCGCTATTTTCTCGATATTTAGAAATTATACATTCTACTTGAGTTTTCACGTTTTCCTCCGGTTTCATTGAATTAACATGTTCTTCCAGCATGATAGACGTAGAATCTTGCACGTCAGGCTTCTGGCTTTCCGCCAATATTATTTATTTATTTAAGTAACCCAGGTTCCTGGAGCGTACAGAAGTCGCCAACTTTCGGGATGTCCTTCTGACCTAAGTCTTCTTGGATTTATATACAATGCCAGTGGAAGTCCAATTAATGAGGTGTCGCCAGGCAGATTTCTTTCTTGGGAGATTTTCTAGGGATGCTGGACATATGTTGGTGATACCTAGAAGAGTGGCTTTCCGCCAATACCCCAAAGGGTTATAAAGCTCAATCACATCCTTCTCCATCTCGAAAAATGCGGAGCTCGCGCACCGCGTGGCTGCATGGCCGAGAGAGACAATGACAACAACTTTATTGACTTCTAGTCAGCAAAATAAATTTTGAAAAAAAAAACAGTTTAACAATGAATCGGTGGTATAACCCGTCTGTTCTCAAGCCACAGCCCGGGATCGAATCCCGCATTGGGAACTTTTTTTTTTTTTTATTAAAAAAAAATTGCTTCAATAGGGCCACATATTCTTGAAAAAGTCCAACCCCACCAGCGATTTCAAATAACCAAAATGAACTCTGGAACACTTGTAAGTGTAAAATTCGAACTGCTTTCTACATGTTTAGACATTTGGCGCACTTACAGTAAAAGCAGTCGCCAACTACTACCCACCAGAATTATCACAACCACTACCAACGCATAAAAACTATATTATATGTTACTCTGGAGCTACATTTTTATCAGCCATTTTCAATAAATTTCGCTACAAATTCGGCAAGTATGCCTATGCAACGTTAGAACTGTTGACACTATCATTCAACGATGAACATTTAAAACAAACTTTAACATTTGAATGATTTCCACGATTTTAAAATGGTAAAGTTTCAGTGGAGAATGAAGAGTATTATAGGCATCCAATCCTGCACTGAAACTCTGATAGCTTACACGAATTACAAATTTGATATACAGAAAAATCATCCTGATGAAATGTGATTGGGTTGTCTTTTTGGCTAGGTAATTTTGTTCAAATTACTTTTTTAACCTTTTCAAATGGTTTTCAATAAAACATTCTTTTTTGATGGTATCGTTTCTTTCCAGAATGTCCATAAAAATGAGACCATTTGGTCCTAAAAAACTCTAATTATGATTTTGCTCTTGGAATGGAAAAGCCATGATTTTATTCTTCACTGTCGAATTATCCGGCAACGCCCGGGTTTTACCCGATCAAATAATTTATTCAAACACTATTCGTTACACACGCAATTATAAATTAGCGCCGTGGATGTCACTCTTGTGAAACGTCCCGCTCCAAACTTTGTGTGTGTGTTTTTAAAATATAAAAATACACCTATCCTCCGATTTACACGGTACTTGTTTTACACGTTTTCGCTTTTACACGGTTTTCCGAATAAGTTTTTTTGTTTGTTTGTTTTTATCGCACTATACTAAATGCTACTGTGATTGAACACATGCGCTGTGTACACATCTCGCGAGGAATCCCGAGCTTATGTGCTCACTGCATATTTTAACCTGTCAATGCATTTTATTTTTAATTCTTTGTACACCTATCCCCCGATTTACACGTTTTTCTCAGGAACGTATCTACCGTGTAAATCGGGGGATAGGTGTACTATTCGTTACAATTATAAATTGGCGCCGTGGATGTCACTCTTGTGAAATGTCCCGCTCCAAACTTTGTGTTTTTAAAATATATTTTAAAAAAATACTATTCGTTACAATTATAAATTGGCGACGTGGATGTCACTCTTGTGAAACGTCCCGCTCCAAACTTTGTGCGTTTTTAAAATATAAAAATAAAAATGTAAATTTTCACAACGATATTTGAAAATTAGATTATTTTGATTTTTTTTATATGAATATACGTATTTTAAATGTGTGTGTGTGTGTGACAATTGACAATAAAAAAATTATTGATTGTCTTCTTAGACAATGTTACACAATTTCAATCAAAGAGAGAGAGAGAAATATATTACAAAAAGGAAGAAGAGGATATATACATATATGATACAAAAAATAGTTTACAAGATGATGATGGGGGATGAAGGAAGGAAACCACATCGCTGGAGGGTCCTGGACCAGGCGATGAGCGGGTCCTCCACTGCTCCTCCGAGCCCAACCCGGACAAAGTAGCGATATACTCGCAACTTTGCCGACGCCAGGATGGAAAGGGCGTCGTCCTCAAGGCCGGCCCCGCCGAAGATCCAAGCCTGCAGGTCAGGGGGCCGCCCTATGATGTTGAAGGCCTCTCTGATGAGAGGCCTGATGGAGCGGCAGCACCAGTAACGGTGGCTGAGGGAGCGGTCGATGGACCCGCAGGCAGGACAGGAAGGGCCGACCGAGACAGGATGGGCCGGATGGGGCAGGGCGTTGAGGGCCAACTTGAGGGCCGCGTCGGCCTCGTGGCCCGAGAAGGCGCAGCGCCGCAGCGAGGCCCAGTCGGTCCTGGATGGTGGCGGACCGATGGTGGGCGACCATCTCGAGGTGAACCTCGCCGAGCCGAGCGGGTCGTGAGGCCGTTGAGGAACGGCGTAGCCGTCCCTCGCAGCACCACGGCCGCAGCTAGAGATCCGGGTGAGGGTGTAGACTCCACCCCGAAGCCCACGGCGTTCTCGGAGGTCAGCCTCCGACAGAATGCGCCCAGGGCCGCGGCGTCAGCCAGGGCCGAGCGCGTAGGGCGGGCGATGAGGTGGTCCTCCACGATGAGGTCCCGGACTCGGGCTCCGCGCCAGCGGACGGGGGCCAGGAGGTCGGGAGGGCGGAGGAACCGGCAGCCGCCGATGATGGGGAGGTCCAGCAGCTGAGCTGTGGGGACCGCCCGGTGGTTGAGGCCCAGGATGTTGGAGGCCTCCTCCCAAAGCTTCAGCAGCCGGAGACGGCGGGGATGAAGGCGCGTGGCGTCCGGTGGAGGGTGGATCCAGGCCTCACCGCTGGTGCCATTGACTTGCCAGCTGAAGGCATTTCTGCCTCCGCGGAGCGCGACCTGCACCCCCTTGAGGCAGGCGAGCTGGAGCTGGGTCGCGAGGTCGAGGAGGCCGAGGCCTCCGATGGCAACTGGCCTCGCCATGACATCGGCGGGAAGCCACGCCGTGTGATCTTGTCCCCAGACGAACCTCGCCAGTCGGGCCTACAGTTTGGCGATGGTCGGGGGTGATGGAAGGTATCCATGCAGGTGGTGCTGGATGACAGACCCCACCAGCGAGTTCGCCGCTCTGGCTCGCCCGACGAGGGAGAGGCCGCGGATGAAGGGCGTCCATTTGCGGCATGCAGTCTCCAGGAGGGCCAGGAGATGCTGCTCCCGGTGGGCGACGGTGCTCCTGGGGGCGATGTCGAGCCCGAGGACCCTGATGGAGGTGGTCGACCAGGAGGCGCCGAGAGGGGGGTCGCCGCGGTTGCGCCAGGCGCCGCACCAGAGGCCCGCGCTCTTCCGGAGGTTCACGCCAACTCCGGAGGCCTGCTTGTATTCTTCGAAGACGGTCGCCACCCGTTCGAAGTCTCCGTCGCGATGGAATAGGAGGACGATGTCGTCGGCGTAGGCGATGACATTGCCCACGCCGAGGGTCAACTCCAGGCGACGTAGCAGCGGCCCCGTGGCGATGCTGAAAAGTGCGGCGCTCACGGCGCAACCCTGTCTTAGGCCGTTGAGGAGGGGGAAGGCGGTGGTGTAGAAGCCTCCGGCCCGGATCGTGGCGTCCGCCCCGGCGTAGAGGATATTAATCCAGGCCATGGAGGCCGGCGGGAGGCGGAGGGACGTCAACAGGGACTCCAGGAAGCCGCGGTCTAGGGAGTCAAAGGCGGACTCTAGGTCGACGCCCATGACGGCCAGCGGCGAGCCCAGGGCGGTGGCCTCCTCGACGGCGTCCGTCACCATGGCGATGTTCCATGATGGGGACCTCCCGGGGACGGCGTAGGTCTGGCATTCTGGCACCAGGGTCCGCAGGTGGGGCATGAGGCGCCGGTGAAGAATGGAAGCCAGCACCCTGTAGTCGGCCGAGGGCAGCGCGACAGGCCTGTAGCCATCAAGGCCGCGACCTCCGCGGGCCTTGGGCACGAGGCAGATGGAGCTGCGCCGCGTCGACGGAGGCAGGGCACCGCGGAGCCGTGATGCCGCGAACACCCGGGCCAGAGCTTCCGCGAAGAAGTCCTCGTTGAAGGCGACGAGGAGCTCGCACGGCAAGCCGTCCCAGCCGGGGGCCTTTCCGCGAGGGAGGTGCTCGATGGCGTAGGCGATCTCGCTGGGGCTGATGTCTGGCCGGTGGAGCGGGTCCTCCTCACTCAGCTCGCGGGTGGTGGTGAGCGCGCTGCTGGCGATGAAGGCGGCTCCCGCAGCTGGATCGCTGGTGGGAAGGGCGAAGCGGGGCTGGAAGGTCGCGAACGCCCTCCGCCGAAGCTCGGGGCCCTCGATGACGTTGTCCTCCTCGTCCCTGATGACGCTGACCGGGCGTCGGAGGCGGATGGCGCGCGCCAGGTCCGGCAGCGACGGGTAGTCGGCCCGGATGGAGGAGGCCTCGAGCTGCGCCGCGATGTATCGTCTCGCCCTGTAGACGTAGCTGTCGCTGGCAGCGTGGCGCGGGTCGTGCAGGGATCTGGCCTCCGCCAACAGCCCCGCCTTGATGGTGGTCCACCTATCCCATATAGTCCCGTCGTCGTCATCGTGCGCTGTGTCTTCCTCCAACTCCCGGATGTAGCCAGCCAGATGTACAAGAGCAAGGCCCGAGCGGAGCATCGCGGCCAAGCGAGGCTGGGTGGGGAAGGAGACGGCGGTGGTGGGCGGGCCCACCTGGAGCAGCACGAGGCGGTGGTCCGAGAGGTGGTAGTGGCTGGTCGCGTAGATGGACACGCGATCCAGGACTCCAGCAGGGACGAGGATCCGGTCCAGGCGGCTGGACTCGACTTGGTCGCCGTGCCTGGCGACTCTGGTGGGCAGGTGGGCGGCGTCGAACTGGATGGCCACGTCGACCAGCGCGGCCAGGTCCAGAAGAGAGGCGAGGGCATCCGACGATGATGATGATGAGGGCCCCAATCCCTTATGTTAAAGTCGCCAATGATCCAGCAGGCCCCCTCCTCCTCCTGTGCCGCTGTCGCCGCCAGGAGCTCCAGTTGTTGGTTTCTCTCTCGGGGTTCGTGCGCCAGATGAACGGTGATGGCCGTCATCTCCTCGCCGTGGACATCTATGGTTGCCAAGGCGATGTGGCCCGGCCACAGGATGCGCTGTTGTAGAACGGCTACGCCTGGCCCGAAGACGCAGGCGAGTCCGGATCCCGAGATGGCTACGGGATGGGCCAATACAACAGCGTTGTAGCCGAGGCAGAGGTCTTGGCCGCTGCCCAGATGATATGCGTTTGTCTCCTGGGCAAACGCGATGTTGCCTGAGGAGATGACAAAGGGCAAGGCTCCTCCTCCGAGTGGCGAGCCCTCGCGCGTTTATGGTGGCTACGCGGTAGTTCATTGGGACTGTTTATCCAGCAGCACCTTCCTGGTCTTCTGGAGGGTCTTGTAGACGGTGTTGTTGGAGTTTGGGCACGAGGCCATGATGGTGTTGGCCAGCTCGATGAGGGCGGCGACCTGTGCTTCTGTTAGCGAGGGCGCTCGCTTCCTCATGGTGGTTTCAGAGGTGAGGAGCTTCTTTGCGTCCTTCCAGTCTAGGCCGAGCAGCTTGTCCCAGTCGATGGAAAGGGTGGGGGCTCCTTGAGGTGCTTCTGCAGCTGGATGATTGCGGGTAGGCCCCGGGGAGACGCGGAGGGAGTTGAAGTTACCTCCTCCTCCGTCATCTCGTGGTCGAGCGGAGGGATGCGAGGCTCGGGGAGCCGCGGGGCAGCCAGAGGAGCTGGGTGGGCAGCAGGGGCGGGGCTGGGCGAGATCCATCGGTTCGGCAGGATGGGGCGCCGAGGGGATCGCTGGAGCCTCGGTTGATGTCTTCGCCGGTTGGACAGGGGACGCCGGTGTTGCGGGCGCAGGTGCCGGCCTCCTTGGCTGCTGAGGAGGAGGAGGGGGGGGCTTGCGTCGGTGGGAGACGCTGCTTGCCTGGGGCAGCTGTTCTGCTTGGCGAGCGCTGGGCAGTTGGCTCTGCGGTGGCCCTGTTTCCCGCATTTTGAGCACTTGATGCCAAAGGAGAGGAAGGCCGGCAGGGTGTCTCCCTTGGACTTGATCTCCAGGCGGGTGGGCAGCCTGTCCAGTTTGACGCCTTCGTTGAGCAGGATGAAGGCCTCCCGGCGGCCGGCGGTGGAGGTGAACTCCCCCATTTTGACCAGGATGGGGGCGATGGAGGTGACCTTCCCGTATGAGCTCAGGGCCTTCACGACGGTGGTATCCTCCACAAAGCCGGGCAGGTTGGCCACGATTATACGCTCTGCCCTCTTGCGGAAGGGGAAGACCTTGAGGGACGTTCCCTCGATCTCCAGGCCTTCCGCGACCAGACGGTTCGCAAGGTCTTTGCTCGCGAGGCCCACGATGTAGTGGCCGTTCATTCTGTTGAATTGCGTAATGCCTCTTGGCCCCCCGAATAGCTTGCTCATTGCCCGGAGGTAGGAGTAGTCCGGGATGTCAGGGCACAGCTCCACGAAGACGTAGTTTTCGTGGTTGGTAGAGGTCTGCCTCGCCTTGGCGTCGGCGATGTTCGCGCGTGTCGCCTTGATCTCCTGAGGCGGCACTGTTCTCGGCCCTGTTGGCCGCATCCGCTGCTGGGAGCTGCGCTGCTCTCCAGGCTTGTTGGGCTGCCTTGCAGCGTGCTCAGGTGACGTTGAGCCGAGGCGCCTCTTCTTGTTTCTCACGACGACGGTGAAGCCGTCGTTGGATTCCACCTCTGCCATCTCGGTGTCTCCCCAGTTCCGCGAGGGCCGGATTGGCTGAGTTTGCGCTGGAAGAAGCAGCAGTCGTTGGCGCCGTGACGTCACGCGCGGCGGCCAAATTTACATGCATGTTGCCTGCCGGCGAATTTGCATGATTAGCTTTTTCAAGCGATTCTTCAGAAATGATCTTCTGTAGAACGATTTTTGGTGAAATCTCGTCACCGGTTTGGGATACACAGCTGGGCCTTTCAGGCACGAATTCATCTGCTTCCGGGCTACTCGCCAGTACCAAACTTGGCTTGTCTTTCGCCATTCATACACGCGCCCGAGGCGAAAACGGCGGAGCTCGCGAAAGCGCGGCCGCACGCTCGAGTGCGTATGTGTGTGATACATCTCACATCTCAGTGCGTGTGTGTGTGTGATATATACATAATAGCAAGTGATTTCTTGCCCCTACGCCGTCATTACGTCACTCAAAGTCACTATCCAATCCCGTCGCCACGTGGTCATTTACTTCTCGAAATTCCCGCAGTGAGGCGCTGGTTGCGAGTGAAATAGGGAAAATTTGTCAATAATTTGCCAATAACTCCAAGAATATTCGAGGTAGAAGCCTGAAAATTTGCCTATAAGTTTTTCCAGATTCAACTCCATATACTGTTAAAATTTCAGCCATATTAGTTACGTATTGTGGACGTGTATAGCCGACAAAAATACATACAAATATATATATATACATAAACTGACTTTTATATATATAGGGATTGGCGATGTTTGATGGGAGCCATTCTATCGATTGACACTGTGACGAAGGGTGGTAGTGATAGACCCAAGTCTCATCAGATGTTATGACGTCTTTAAAAGCCTCATTGGATGCTCCCAAGAAAGATTCGAAGAGGTCTGAACAAATCTCTTTCCGTATATGTATCATTTCTCGAGTTAGAAGATTTGACACCCTTTTTGAGCATATTTTCGATATCTGAAATCAGTTTATTAAAATTTGCTTTGGAGATACTACACTCTTTCCTTTAATTCGTAAGTCGTTATGTTATTCCTGACCATTTCTTACAATCGAACAGAATTTCGGTCTGTTGCTACAGAGGATTGTCTAATTGGTCTCACTTTATCCCTGATATCGAAATTACCATTAATCGAGAAGCATTGAAATCATCTCTCTACTGTGCTTTTATTCAGTGTTTTATTTTCTATATGAACAGCATGTCTGGCTGAATTTTTGTGACTGAAATATTGGTTGATGTGAACAGGAACTTGCTCATCGACCGGTGTTGGATTCTTGTGTTCACTCCAGCCTCCAATATCTCGAAAAATACGATATATATATATTCATTCGTATTTCACATATGGAAATAAGAATATTTGAACTATATCCGAAATCGTTTATTTCGTGATGGTACGTTATATTATTTTGTTATTTTGTTACATTACTTATTAACAGCCCTTGTAGATTTGGTTAAAACACGGGATCCAGTGGAGCATACCGAATATCTCAACTACCCGGTTTTTAAGTTTTAAAAAAAGGTTAAAAATTTAACATATCGCTCTTATACTCTTTTAACGTTTAAAATGATTAATACGTTTTTGTTGATATTAATATTTAATAATTTTGTAATTGTATATTCTTTTAAAAATTACTATTCAAAATTTCACCTGCTTATAATACCGTTTTTTCGCCAAAGAAAAATTGCAAAGACTTTTATCAAACGTTACTTTATAGTTTGATAAATTTTTCGATAACTAAAATTAATTTCAAATTTACATATACATAATTTGCAATGTTTACTAATGCAATTTTTAAATCATTGAGATATATAGCGTATTCTATTAATATTATATATTTTTATTACATTTTGACCAAATATATAAGTATTATTTTTTAATTAAACAAATTAGCATTTCGTTTAATTCAGTCTAGCGATTAACTTAGTTCTTTTATTACAAAAAAAGAAGGCGATAAGAAGATGTTTTCTTGGTTAAGTAAAAATGATAAGCGCAAAAACCAAACAGACGAATGCCTCTCTGTTATCCAGAATGTGATGAAATTGTACAAGTCGAAGCTTCATCCTTTAGAAGAATATTATAATTTCCATGATTTCCATTCGCCTGCCTTGGAAGATGCTGATTTCGTGGCTAAGCCTATGGTGCTCCTAGTTGGTCAGTATTCGACAGGTAAAACTTCTTTCATTAAATATCTGTTGGAAAGAGATTTCCCTGGTATCCGTATAGGTCCCGAGCCAACAACAGATCGTTTTATTTGTGTTATGCATGGTCAAACTGAATGCCAGATCCCTGGAAATGCCCTTGCAGTCGATCCTACTAAACAATTCAGGCCTCTAAGCAAATTTGGGAATAATTTCTTGGGTAAATTGCAATGTAGTACGTTAGATACCCCTGTTCTTAGAAACCTGACTTTTGTAGATTCTCCTGGAATACTTTCTGGAGAAAAACAGCGTGTTGATCGTGGGTATGACTTCGCAGGAGTTCTCGAATGGTTTGCTGAACGTGTAGATATGATCATTCTTCTTTTTGACGCTCATAAATTAGATATTTCGGATGAATTCAAACGTAGCATTGAGGCTCTCAAGGGCCACGATGAAAAAATTAGGATTGTCCTTAACAAATCCGATATGATAGATACACAACAGCTTATGAGGGTCTACGGAGCTCTAATGTGGTCTCTTGGCAAGATTTTCAATACGCCCGAAGTCTCAAGGGTTTACATTGGATCCTTCTGGTCAGAACCTCTAAGATATACCGAAAATCAAAGATTATTTGAAATGGAAACTCAAGATTTGTTCAACGATATTCAGAGTCTTCCACGAATGGCGACGATACGCAAGCTTAACGATATCATCAAAAGAGCTAGAATGGCCAAGGTAAGTTATTTACCTTTTCCTCATCTATTTTTTGGCATTCTTTATATTTCCACATATTCCAAACTTTATAGGATACTTTATATAAATACGTTGTTTTGGTTGTGTATATATTAATCCTTAATATTATTTCCAATTTAAATGTTTAAGAGTTAATACTACTATTTGCGCTCTTACAATTTATATTTGAGCCTCTTTTGCAGTTATTCATAAAATATTCTAAGCAATTATTTTCGATTTTCAAATATTACTTTCAAAGACAAAATATTTTGTATCAATTTTATTTACACACTATTTAAAAAAAAATGATGCTAATGTGCATGTCATTATGAAAAGGACATTATTTTGCTATTTTTTGCGAATGATGGTGTCAAAATTGACTCGTTATAGTAAACTAAATAATAAATGTGTTTATAAAAATGGAGATTAAAGTTTTATTAAGCCATAAATTAAAAATTAAGAGCATAACGATAATAAAAAAGATTGTATATATATAATATTATAACCAAAAGATAAGCAATAAAACTTTTGTATTTCATAGCTATTTAAATGTGCAAAATTTAAATTCCAAACTTATATTTATGAATGCATTTTTAAACTAAGAACTTGTATTTATAAAATTATATATTACAGAAATAAATTTACTCTTTCAATCATTTGTCTACCAAATTTAAAGATTTTATTATCGAGAAGATAACACATTATAATTGATAAAAATAATAAGCAAATATAATTTATTAGTTTACTTAAATAATTATATAAATCTTTTTTTTTTCTTTATCACTTTCGAATCGCATAAATTTTATCGTACCTAAAATGCGTTCTTAATATCCTTTATAATAAAAAGCGCTATATTTTTTTAAATCTTTCGACATATTTAAAATGAAAATATTTTTTCATGTTGATATTTTTATCTTTTGGTGGTTCTTATTTCAAAATATATTTCACTTGGAAATCGCAATAAACAACAACAAAAAAATCGGTCTTTTTTTTTTGTATCTTGGACTTTTTTTCCGTTAAAACATATATTCACATATTTATATATGAAATTTGGGTTATGTAATGGGCCATTAAAAAAAATATATATATACATTTGCGATGATGGAGTTTTCGCGCATCCCAATCCTATAGATAATTTATTATTGAGAAGTTTTCAATTGATTTTTGTAGCTACAACACATATCTACACTCTCATAAAAAAAAAGTAGGACGATTTTGTGTTATTCTGATTGTATTCGGTTATTCCAATATTGAATAAATATGTTATATAAAATAACAGCATATGGTATTCATCTACCGAAAGAGACAACTCCCTTTAAGAATAAATCAAAACGTAAAGGTGGTAATATAGAATGAGCCACAACACCAGTTTTGGCAAATTCAGACGAAAGCTAACAACCTGTATACCATGGTTTTGGACTATGCCCCTTATCAGTACAGAGGTGGCTTTGATTTCATAACATCTATCAAAAGGGGTTATGAAATCCGTCGAATTTTCCCAAAAGGTGTTTAATCTGGTGATATGGCAGAGCGTCGAGTTTCAAGCCAAATTACATCATTAAGTTACGAGAGGATGATATTCATTTACCAAAAGAGACACCTCTCTCTTTAAAAATGCATTTAAACAATGGATAGTTGGTTACTTCTGCACACTCCAGGAGTTAGCCTGGGTTAACCCAATAAATAATAAAATTAAAATAATTCATTTTTCATCACCCCAGTATAAAATGCACTGGTTTAATGTATTCTTAAAAGGGAGATGTAACTCTTTTGATGAAATAATATATATCCATATAATAATACATTCTTATATGAACTAATTATTTTTTTGTTGTTGTTGTTAATTTTTGTACAATATATTTAAAATCAAAGGATTTAAAAGAAACATCCGTGCTTTTAATCCTTTCATTTTATATGTATAGATGGCGCGTTATTGCTTTATATTTAAAATCAAGAGTCAAAAAAATTATAAGTGGCAACCCATTTATGCCCTGAGTAAGGCAAGTGTTTCAAATTGATAATGTTAGTTTGTTGAGTTATTTTTCTACGAGTTTTATGTTTTGGCCCTATTTTCAAACGCTACTAATTTCCTAATGCCGGTTCATGTAAATATAGGCAGACATTTAGTTTATTCGTTTTTTTTTATGCCCCAAATGGGAATCTATCAAGAACCAAGAATAATTTGACGGTTTTGTCATTCGTCAACAATCTATATCGAGGCTTTTTAATAGATAAAGCGATAAAATTTATCAGATAATCATTGAATACAAAACGAGATTATATTCAGGTTTTCTTTATATATTTTTCTCAATAAAATGCTACTTTTATACACGATAGTTACTTCTGTTTTATACACTCATAGACAAAACTTAAATCCTTAATGTCGCCGTCGTCTGTTTTTTTTTTTTTTTTGTTTTTTTTAAGGTGACAGGGGCAATTTTGTTTATACTTGGTTATCTCGTGTATCTTCAATAAAGGTCAGTGTGTATTAAGAGTTATTGCCTGAATCCCGATATACATGTTAAAAGACAACACTTTATTTAGTATTGTTAATGAGTGTAAAACTATTTAACAAAAGCTAGGTGTATGCAATTTTTAGAACATTTTGATTGATTTTTTTAAATAAACAATATGGGTTTATATTAAAATGCAAACTTGTTATGCCAAACAAAGCTAATTTATAAAATCACTGAACAGAAAATGAAAGATATTTCAGTAGATATTGATCAGTGATAAAGCGATTTCGCCAAAGTAAAGTTTCATGACAATGCATTTTATTTTTCAATTTAAATATATATATATATATAAAAAGAGAGAGATTTATATAGAAACTTCTTAATTACATCGTTTATATAATATTATATACACAAAATAAATAAATATTAATAAAAAAAGATTATGTAATGATATAGGTATATGCATAAAATAAATATATAAAATAGATAAATATACATATGATGCATTAGCGCGCTATCTGTTATAAGAACAAATAAAATAAATTTATAATTTTTCATTGACGTCTACCACCGCGGGAAAGATTCCGCAAAAATGGACCGCCACAGTTCTTTCCCACAGAGTGGGTAGGTCGATGTGATGGCTAGTGTTACCCAACTCAAGACCAAGATGGTACTTGTAGATGGTAGCCTTCGCCACACTTGTCATTGCCTCGGAATGGAGACCGACACCGAACAGCCAGAGGCACTTCATACAAAGCGAACACCTGGAGCAGGGATCGCACTGCTTGGCAATTCCAATATCTGTAGGCCAGCTACCCTTTTAAAAATGTGCCTAAACACGGGTTTGAACCAGGTATCTTTAGATTTTCAGTCAAAGTGAATGTGTCTAGAGAAGACAACGTGAAATGACAAGTCGATATATTTATTGAGATTGAAACTGCATTTTTTTATTACATCTCGTTCATATAATATTATATAAGGTTAAATAGAGATATATTATGGATAAGTTATTATTAAACAAATATTAATTATATAATATAGGCGCGTAATCTATATTTACAAAAATATAAACCATTTATGCGATTTTTTTTAAATAAAAAAATTACTGCCTTTACTGCAATGGTAAAATTTCAAGAGAGCTTGGCTCATCAGAGGTGAACCCTTCCAGAGATTTTGCCAAGCTAATCTACCATACCTCTCTAATATTGTATTTGACTGCTTTACTTCTAAAGGAGAATTCTAGCTATTAAACTGTCGAAAACGCTGGGAGGGTTCACCACTGATGAGCAAGTCCCTCCAGATATTTTATCATTGCAGTAAAGACAGTTAAGAATTTGTTTATTTTTAAAAATAAACACATACGCGCGTAATTGGTTTGAAATTTTAAAACATATCGATAGTCAAAATACAAACAAAAATGCTGAATAGGTACAGTGAGACTGTAGATATTTAAGACCTAGAAGTTCTCTGCATGAATATAATTTTTATTAAAAATAAAAAGGCATATCCTGACCGCGTTAACGTGAACATTTATAGATGGCAGAGCGCCATCTAGTGGAACAAAAATAAACTAAACGTTTATTTAACTTGTTCCGTGATATTTGGCCAACCCATTTATCGTTTTTTTCACATAATTTTTATTATTTTGACTAAATTGTTTGTTTCAAAAACTCTAATGTCCTCCCATACATGGCTACGATCAAAAACTTATATTGGGATCTGAAGAGCCTCTTTTATATATGATTCTAATTTAAATTGTTTCATGAAGTAATATATATATATATATATATATATATATATATATATATATATAGATAATGTTTTATATATTAAATCACTTTAAACCTAAATAATTAGGTGTAACTATGTTGAACTTCTATTTAATAGATTCAAAGTTTTATTATTATATTAAAATAATTTCTCTCTTGATGTGGTATACTTTAAAAACTTAAGGTATTGTGATAGGTGTTTATACTGCTTTGGGTATGCTTTAAAACAGTTTAAATGGTATTTTGAGTTCTTAAACAAATTTTAAAAAAAAATCATTAAAGAAATGATGAGAATACTTTTTTTTTTACTCTTCCAAGGTAGTACTAGTAAAGATTATTTTTTTTTTCAGTTAGTGGGGATCTGTAAACTTAATATCCCTAATTTCATCAATAGATAAATATCTGAAGATTTTTTGGTTTATTTTCAAACGAGAAATGCTGCATGGTGTCGAATCAGGATTGGAAGAAAATGTGATATCATTGTAAACTTGCTTTTTATCCTTGATATTTTGACAGGCTTTGCTTTAGAGTAACCTTTTTTATTATTGCCCAATCAGTCCATTTCTTATTGTTAAATAAAAATGCTTTAGGATATCTCTGCTTACATTTTAAAAAAAAAACTTCTTACACTATCCTAGTGATAATTTCCAAAGCGATAATTTCCTCTATATAAACTATTTTTGGACGCCTTTTACCATAGCCTCATTTTCAGTCCTTCGTGTTTTAAAAGCATTTTCCCACTGAAATGGTACTTTTAAACAAGATAATCGTTTTCTTCCTTTTTTTATTTTAGGACAGATACTTTTGATTTTTATACGCCTTGTTCATCAGCTAAACTATCAAGGCAATATAAAAACTCTTTGTAATTTATTTTTAGAAAGTAGTTTTTAACTTTATGGCGATATATAGATGGCGCAATGTTAGAAAATTAATCAAACCAACCAGTTTTAGGATTTAAATTTTGATATGAAATTTAAGGCAAAGGCAGTAGGCATTGACAGTAAGGCAATCTTTGAATTTTATGTACTTCTTTCTTTCACCAGCATCTCTTGGTGAAATTCAGAATAAAATTTTATTTCTTTCCTCTTTTATGAATAAAATTGAAGCTTAGAGATTGGACATGAGACCTCAATAAAATAAAAGTTAATTATATAATAAAAGGATATAAAAGTAGTAAATTACTTTCATCAATATAATTCTTGACCTTTCATAGGATCCGAAGGGGTGTGCCTTCAAGGACTAACAAGACTCCCCTGGGTTGTTCTGAATGTGATTGATAAGGGTATTTCTCTAAGTCTACATGGTATTTAGGTTTGTCAAAATGTTATTGCGGTTTGTACTGCAAAGTTGCTGAGTGACAACAAAAATCGGCAGCTTGTTGTTATGATAGCTTCAATTGGGTTGATGCACAGGTCTGAGTTTTTCAAGATCTTGCATTTATTTTATGGCTACCATTATACTAAAAGCAAGGCCGAGACTTTATAATTATATCACAATCAATATGCCTCCTGCTTGGCCATCTCTATCTCCCTTAATGATTTTATAATTTATTCTATAGTGGCGCGTATTCACTAAAATGAACATCTCACAACATTCTGTTCCCTCCATATCTTAAAATTTTAAATTGTAAACTTTCACATCACCCCCTGAAAGAGAATAGTTTTTATTTTATATTATGAGATATATATATATATATCTTTAAGCTCTTAATTAAAATTTTAACAATCTAAATATGAAAAAATTGAATACAACAAATTTAACTGATTCTATTTTTAACCACTATGTTAAGGCCTTTCTGTTTTTATGGTCTTAATTTTATCTGATCAATTTAAATTTTACAGCACTCATGAACCTTTTAAAGGAAATATTAAATTGAAATTAAATTGCTTTTTTTTCCTTGACATATACATTTTTTTCATAAAAAAAAAACGAAAATAAAGAATGTCAGAATAAAGTTCTTAAAAGGCTGAAATGCATCCTTTTAACTCAATAATTTGGGACTATTTTTTGACAAATAAATTTACAATATTATTTTTATTGTAAAATATACTTGCCTTTTAAAAAAATTAACATTGGTAGATAAACCCACTTATTCATGGGTTTATTTGAATAAATATTATGAATGTGTGTAAAAAATCGTCTTTAAGTTTATATATTAACACTATTATTAAAGTTATGAAATGGTATTTAAACTTTGTGTTTAGTAGTCTAATGCTATGACATAAAAATGCAAAATAATAATTTGCGTTGTCCACTTGATGAAAAAAAAAAGATTTTTTTTAAATTTTAAAGTAATGGTATAACTAATAAATTTAGCTTAAATTTTTCTTTATGTTAAAAGTATTTTTTATTTATCAATAATAAAAAATATTAAATTCTTATTGAATGAACAACAACATAAAAAATTAATTAGTGTGAAACTATTTGGGCAACAGATGTTGGACTGGGCGGAAACACGTCATCCTTGTTTCACTACCTCAAAATTTTAAGTGGTTTCAGAACGTTTTGAAACATCAAAAGAGGCGAAAATTTAATTTGCTAAATAGAAAATGTTTAGCTGGTTATCAAACGATGAAAGCAGGAAGAAAAGTCCAGAAATTTATAACAGTGTCGTCGAAGGCCTGAAGAAAATATACAAAACCAAAATATACCCTCTTGAAGAACATTATATTTTTCATGAATTTCATTCACCACCATTAGAAGATGCAGATTTTGATGCCAAGCCAATGGTATTACTTGTTGGGCAATATTCAACTGGTAAGACATCATTTATTCGCTATTTACTCGAAAGAGATTTTCCAGGCATTCGTATTGGGCCTGAACCAACCACGGATAGGTTTATCTGTGTAATGGGCTCTGAGCAAGAAACTGTAATCCCAGGAAATGCCTTAGTTGTTGATCCAAAAAAGCAATTTCGACCATTAAGCAAATTTGGAAACAGTTTTTTAAATAGATTGCAATGTTCATTGGTCAATTCACCAGTTCTAGGCAGTATCACATTTGTTGACACTCCTGGCATTCTTTCTGGAGAAAAACAAAGAGTTGATCGTGGATATGATTTCACTGGTGTTTTAGAATGGTTTGCTGAAAGAGTGGATCGAATTATTCTTCTGTTTGATGCGCACAAGTTGGATATCTCTGATGAATTCAGACGAAGTATTGAAGCATTGAAGGGACATGATGACAAGATTAGAATCATTCTCAACAAAGCTGACATGATTGATCATCAGCAATTGATGCGAGTTTATGGTGCACTCATGTGGTCGCTTGGTAAAGTTTTCAACACCCCAGAAGTGGTGAGAGTTTACATTGGGTCATTCTGGGATCAACCATTGAGACATGACACCAATCGCAGGCTGTTTGAAATGGAAGAACAAGATTTGTTCAATGATATTCAAGGTTTACCAAGAAATGCTGCTTTGAGGAAGTTAAATGACCTTATCAAAAGATCCAGGATGGCAAAGGTAAGATTTTAAAATTGTTTTCTTATATTCAAAAATACTTAAACTATAACCACAAATATAAAGAAAGTTAATTTTATGATTTAAAAGGAATATTTATTAATTAATCATGATATATGGTATTGTAGTTACATTAATATAAACAATTTCTGGCTTTGAATCATATTTGATAAATATAAATTTTTTATTAATTGTATTATTTGAAATTTATAAAATATATATTTAAAGATTGAATAGTAAACATCAAATCTTTTAATTGACAATGGATATTTTGTACTTATTTGTGGAAAATTATTAATATACATATTTCTCTCTCTCCTTCTCTCAAATGGTATATAGTAGGGGGGGTCGGTGGAAGGCTGGTTAAACCGTTTGGTTTTCGACCACTACAACCCGGGTTCGATTCCCGCATTGGACACTTTTTTCGATTAAAAAAAAAAAAGATGCTCCAATGGCCCCCGATTCTTGCAAAAGTCCAATCCCACCAGCAAGTGCAAGTAACCAAATGGGGCTCTGGCACATTTGTAAATGCAAAGTCGAACTGCTTTTCACATGTGTAGACATGTGGTGCGCTTACAGTAAAAGCAGTCGCTAACTACCCACCATGATTATCATGGCCTGTACCACATGTACTAGGGATGATTAAAAAAAAAACAGCAAAAAAAATAATAATCAGAAACAGACAACAAATAGATATGTCAATATTAAAATGCATTCAGATCCCTTATACATGTTCACATGAAGAATAATCACAAATTCAACAGAAACTATGGTGAAATTCTCATTTCTGAGGATCGTCTGCTATTGTATTATTCAGCGCTAGGCCTATTCGCAGAAAACAATAATTGTTCAATATAAAAAAATAGTACAAATGTAATATTGTACTGGGATAAGGTGCATAAATTATGAAAAAGGCATCTCCTTATCGTACAACTGAAAGTTGCTGATGGCTTTCACCATCTATCGGAATAAATATCAACTATTCTCGTTGATTTTTAATTATTCCATAATTGGCCAAATACCCATTCTTGATTAATCAAGAAAAGCTAACCACAGACGCGTTTGGGGCTGTTGGCCCTCATCAGCATGGTGCAAGCTGTACCTCAACAACCAAAAAAACTGGTCATTCAGGCATCCTGAAAAATCATGAAATGGATAGTTAAAGCCAGAATTGCGTGAGACCGCGACACAATGATAGATGGAAATTGATATGATAGATGACGCAGGCCATCAGCAACTTTCAGTTGCACGATAAGGAGATGCCTTTTTCATAATAATTGTTGAGTTTTAAAACAATCTAATTTAAACTATCCAAAACTAATCTAACCAGAACTAACCAAACATATCGACATACTGGACAGTACATTGCCACCAGTGGTCACAGAAATCTCGCCAAAACATTTACCCCATTTAAACATATTACACAAGGCAATAAAACCAAATCCAAATAAATAAATAGTGGTGATGTTTCGGTAACAACATTGTTACCATCTACAGACAAAAGTACTGAATCTGATGATGGTAACAACATTGTTACCATAACATCACACATTATTTATTTGGATTTGGTCTTATTACCTTGTAGTTCTATAATCTATAATCCAAATTGTGTACCATATCATCAACCCCCATTTAATATAAATACCAAGAATATTTTTTAAAACAAAATTGTAAGGTGAAGAGTTCCTAATTTCTGTTGAAGGGAGGACAGAAAAACTTGATAGCTTGTATAAATCTTCTTCTTCTTTCTTATCTCCACTCAATCACACTAAGGTATCAAGCTTGTAAAGCTTGAGATTTTTGATGGTGTCTGCCGGGGAAGAGTAGAGCTCATCAATGGATGAGTCAATACAGTCAATAATATGTGCTCGTATAAATAAAAAATACTAACATGAAACACTCATTACGATTTTGTTCATTCTTTGATAAAACATTTATTACTTAGGTGAGTATTTAACTTGTGTACTAAGAATTACAAAGTAACAAGACAAATCCCCAAATATATTAATAATATGTAACTTTTCGGTAACAGCGTTGTTACCATCATCAGATAAAATAATAATTTTATACATTTTGTCTGTGTATGATGATGGTAACAATGCTGATACAGAAATGCCACCTATTTATTTGGATTTGGTCTTTATTACCTTGTAGTTCTAATCTATAATCTAAATTGTACCCTTTCATTGTATTAAGAATATTAAGCCAAAATTTTATCTTACTGTATGCTCATTTTTGAAGTCACTGGTGATGAATATTAAGTGTATCAATTTGATAGGCATTTGATAGACGGCAATTAGGCCTAATGCTGAATAAAACAATGTGCGATGAACACAGCAGCCATAGAAATGGCTATCTCACCTTTATTTCATCTATTGTTTCCATGAGGTAGGTTTGATTCCAAAACATTAAATTACAGGCCGACTATTTGTCAATTTCATCTCTAACTGGTAATGCTAACATCACTCCAGGTAAAAAAATTAAAAGAGTCGGTGGACGAGTGGGTAACACCTTCGATTACTGACAGTCATGAACCAGGATTGAATTCCGCGTTAACATTTTGTTTAATATGTGAATAACCTTCATTATATTATTCATTGTTGCAAATATCATAAACTAGGTTTATCTCTTTTTGAGCGGTACCTAATAAAGTGATTTTGGAACACTCCAGTAGTTTGAGGTATATTTAAATAAATATTGAAAGGAAGAAATTTTGTGTTCTTAAAGAAAATTATCTCTCAATATTGTCACGGCAGAGAAGACAAGTATTCCAAAAGTTAATTTTATTAACATCTATGGAATGCAAAATGTGGTAATAATTTTTACAAGTGAAATTCTACAAGCATGGTAAGGTGATGTAGCCAAATATTTTAGTTGATAAACTAACAACAGAGTATTTACAATATAATTATTCTGTGACTAATTATTTATAGCATTAGCTCCTTAAACAAATGGCTTAGAATGTCAGCCAGTTCTAAGCCTTATTAAAGTTTAAGCTAAATAATATATCCTGTTTCTCACATGTACGACCGAAAATTCTAAGTAGAATTGGATCTAAAAATGTGTCAAAGTAATGAAATCTTAGATGGTCTAAGGTTGCTAACATTTTCCATTCTATCTATGATAGAAATAATGAATAAGTCTGATAAGGTACAATTTGGATTATAGAACTACAAGGTAATAAGACCAAATCCAAATACAGTGGTACCTCGACATACGAGCGCCCCAACATACAAGTTTTTTGAGATACGAGCTGACGAGCAAGTGATTTTTTCCTTTGAGTTACGAGCGAAATTCGAGATACGAGTTCGGTTCGGTAGTGTTGAAGATATTAATCTGTGATTTTAAATGGGAATTTTGTATGGGGAAATTTGCTTCGGGATACGAGTAATTCAAGATATGGAACGAATTAAACTCGTATGTCGAGGTACCACTGTATATAAGTGTGTGACATTTCGTTAACAGCATTGTTACCATCATCAGACTGAATGATGGTAACAATGATCTGTTTTGCAGAAACGTCACACACTATTTATTTATTTGGTCTTATTACCTTGTAGTTCTACCAAATAAGCTTAATATCCAAATTAAATAGAAATATATTTATTTTTAAAGAGTAAACAGATAGAGTGTAAACAAATAAATATATTTTTAATATTTAAAAAAAGTATAGAGATTCCTTAGAATCAAACCTGAAATCTTATATTTAATATAGAATTTTAATGATTAATGCTTCTGAGCTAAGGAATCACTGCAGGCTGATTGGCTAATGAATTCAACACTGATTGGCAATAAAGGTTAGGTGACAGTGAACAGCCAATCAGAGTGAGAATAAAATCGAAACATTTTGGTATTTAACCTCTCTGCTACTCTTTTCATCATCTACTGTTTCATATAATTCAATTTGAAAACAAATTTATGTATTTTTGTGTTTAAATTATTATTTAAATTTGCCTGCTTAAATTATTAGATAATTGAATGTTGTTGGCAAGAGCATCCTATTAGATTGGCACTATCTATAGATTTGATGGGTTTTAGTTCTCAGAAAACTCTCAGGGGGTTTCTTAATGGAGTTGAAGGTCAAGGGCATCTTTGCCCAAGACTTTTGCCATTTTCAAATTGATTAGGTTAAACTATTTTTTCAATGGTATAGGATCTCTTATTTGAAACTATCTACAGTGTAACTTCATTAATTCGACATTTGCACTAATTCAACCATATTTTCAAGCCCCAGCCTTTCAAATAGTAAACATTAAATTGACCTAATGATAGTTTGAGACTATCAATAATTTGACCGATTTTTAAAGTCAAATTTGACACCCCATTAAATATTTCTTGTTAAAATTAAAATTTATTGCTAAAAATACCATTTGTGGCATGCGAGACACAGTGACCATAGTTAGTGTATGCGCACAGTGCTTAAAAGTATTACAATGCCTCACAAAAGTTACCGACATGTTCAAGCGTGATTGTTTACTTGACAATTTAGGCTTAAGCACCCGTAATTGAAGTAGAGAATGACTTCAGGGGTGGCAGCATCACAAGACCCAAATTTTGTAATTCCATTTGTGTCTGAGAGTTTTAATAAGAAAGAAATCTTCTTCTTCTTTCTTATCTCCACACTGGGTGAAGTAAAATGCGTCTGCCTTTGTCATTAAGACTGGGAGCACTACTCAGTGGCAGGCCGACTTAGCTCCAAAAAAAAAATGGCCGCCTCTGACATGAGGAACAGACGCCATGTGCAGCTGCTCCTAACATGGAGTACAGACGCTGCTCATCCTGTATCCCTGGATTAGGAGCCCTTACAGGGTACTATCAGCCGGGCCAGCTGAACCCAGGTTTTTTATCGAGCTTGTTACTGCTCCCCTCCTCCTTTTTCATCCGGGCTTGGGACCGGCAAAGGCGGAGTTATATAAGAAAGAATGAGGCATCAGTATAGGAAATGAAACCATTCAACATAATTTCCTTTTCAAACATGGCAACATCCTACTGTATCCTTACCACAATGGAAACAAAATATTGGGAGGGCCTAGATCATCTGTGGTGAACCCTCGTGGTGGTTTTTCCAGTTGTGCAGGCTATATAAGCAAAATAGCCCAATATAGTGGTGTGGTTGATTCAACTGAATAAACTGCTGGAAGGGTTCACCACTGATGAGCCAGACACCATCCTCCCAATATTCTTCCATCACCGTAACAACAGTAGGAAGTTATTTTATTTGGAAAAGAAAAAAAAGAATCTTGCTAAATGGTTTCATTTCTTACATATAGAATACAGGCAGACAGGTTGTGTTAGCCTTGTTTTATAGTCTATTCTCACTTCATGGGAGGTTGTATTTTTTTTTAGATTTATTTTCATCCCCTCATTTATTTTGATCCAAAAATGTAGGTCCTCATGACTAATTAGTTTAGGGTATGTATATATAATGGATTTAGGGGTGCTTTCTAATATATGGAAATGGAAATTAAATCTTATGTGCACACATTTGCTTTCCTTCTCTCCTTTGTGATTGGGTAAACAAGCGTCCATCATTCTCGGCGTAGGCCGGAGTCAATTTGCATAACCTGGTTTTCTATATGCAACACTTAGTCATGTTCAGGAGGAGACTTCCTTATGTCTGTTGTGATGGTTTTCCTTTCCCTTCTTCATCTTCATGGAATGTCTATTGTAACTCTCTCTCTGTCTTATCTAGGAACACTTCTAGACTTGTAGCCTTTCACTGGCCATGGCATATTTGCATATATGAGTTATTAAAAATGGTACTCCCAATTAATGGAACTCTATGAGAAAACAAAAATTAGTCTTCCAGTACAGTAGAACCTCCATGAGATGACACACTTGTAAGGGAACACCTTTCTACAAATAATCAAAATTTACCTCTTTTTTTTTTTTTTGTTGTCTCTAATTATTAACTCTCCAGAAATCATTGAATCAATCAAATCATTGAATCAATTTAAATCACTGAATCCAGAAAGAGGACATCTCCCTATAGATACTTTGACTCTGTAACTAGATGTCCTTTACAGAGAGGTAGTTCTACTGAATATCCAAACCATTTGCCTTGAAGCCCTCTGCCATTTACAAAGAACTTGTGAGATTAGAAACCTTCAACTGACAAATAATAGAAATAGCCAATGACGGAGACCTGGAATTCATCGAGATTCCTCACCTCTTGTTCATCAGTTTTACTGTGTTTTATCCACATGTACAGATTCTGCAAATGGAGATTTGCATACTGTGATGTAACATAGTTATACCTATGTATATACAGCATGTGTTACATGAGATTACTTTTAACTCATATTGTGTCTGATAAAAAATAACCACATTTGTGTCATTTGGGAATACTGATATTCAATTTATAATACAATATAATGCGGCTTATGATTGTAGAACAACATTTGAAAATTATCCCGCATGCGTTTCTTTTGAATGAAAAATCGAAATTTATTTTAAGGAGAAATAAAGATTATTTCTAACCTTAGGGATGAAGTATGAAAGGATGAATTGTGAAGAGTAATGATAAACGGAAAAATTCCCATCCCTGGACACTTTATTTTTCCATTTATCATTACTCTTCACAATTCATCCTTTCATACTTCATCCCTAAGGTTAGAAATAATCGTTATTTCTCCTTAAAATAAATTTCAATTTTTTGTTCAAAAGAAACACATGTGCGATAATTTTCAAATGTCGTTTTACAACTGATATTCAATAATAAAAAAAATAATAATAATTAAAAAAAAACGGCCTCCGAGGCTAAGTTTCTTGCTTTTTCTTGATCTCAAAAGCTTCAACTGCGTTTCTTTAATGACCTCAGCTGAATATGGGTTCTTTACTGGATCCTTTATTCTTAGGGAGGGAGGTATGGAACTATTTCTTCCCATCTTCTATTAAAGACTTTCTATATATAAGATTCATATAGCAATTCATTTCATCATCACAAAAGATTACATTTTAAAAACTTTTTGTAAATTTGAAAGAAATAATCCTCAGAAATTTAAGCAATAATAAAAAACGGTCTCCGAGGATAGGTTTCTTGCTTTTATCATCAGAGTGTTTTTTATTACTTAAATTTCAGAGGATTCTATCTTTCAAATACTGATAATTGGAAAACTGAAAATTTGGCTTTTCCTATCTGTAACAAGTAGAAATGTTTTTTGATGATCCATATAGCTAAAGCATAAGAGAGAAAAAAACTAACAAACAATCTTTATTATGAAATAGTTATCTATATTAATAAAATGGAAATTTCATAAGTGTTGTTTACTAAAAACTTTCGTTACAATGCATCAATTTCAACCAAATTTTCAACATTTATGTAAAACGAGATGGAGCAGGTTTTGCTTAACATCAAAATATATTTGCTAACATTAACATGCGTAACTTTGGTGTTATCGATTAAATACAAAAAAAAAATCAACAGAGTTAATTTTATTTATATATAAATACAAAAAAAAAAAATTTAACAGAGTTAATTTTTTTACATACTAGCTAATAATCTCAATCTAAAAAAATATTCAAAACAAGCAATTTTAAGATAACACCATATGTAAAACAGTCGGCCAAGAAAACAACAACGATATTACATCTTTCTCACATATTCACACACAATCTTGATTAATAATTAAAACTAATCTTTAACATTGTTTATTATACTTCATAATATATAATATTCGTTAGGCAAACTTTCACTCGGATAAAACCCGGGCGAAGCCGGGTACACATCCGCTAGTATATTATATAGAAATTAACAAAAAAAGGAATGATGATGATAGTGTTTTGTGCCATTCAAATGGAATCTAAGGTTAGGATTATTCTGTGGCACAAATTACAGTATTCATTTAAGTAATATGTATATAGACAGTGTAGAGCTACCTCCCTGTAAAGGACACCTAGTTGTAGAGACAAAGTGTCCTTTAGGGAGAGGTGTCCTCTTACCGGAGAGTTTCTAAATAGTAAAAATGGTATAATTTCACAAATGAAAACTGTCCTTTGTAGAGAAGTGTCCTCTAGCATGAGTGTCCTCTCATGGAGTATGTTCTACTGTACTGCAACACCATCATGAGTCCCACCAGTATAATGAGAGGTTTGACACCTTTCCAAAATTACAAAGATTTACAGCAAAAGTCTGGGACACAAGAACTTGTTGTTTAATG
Organism: Cordylochernes scorpioides; assembly: GCA_030710605.1. NCBI lineage: Eukaryota > Metazoa > Arthropoda > Arachnida > Pseudoscorpiones > Chernetidae > Cordylochernes > Cordylochernes scorpioides. The sequence continues at coordinate 37,183,288 of CP092874.1, forward strand.
AAGATATGTATAAAGAGGGTGTTGTTTGTACATAGTTGATAGAGAAGGCAAACACAGGAGTTGATAGACGGTGTCTATCAGACATCAGGTGAAAGTATGGCGATAGATGTATGGCCTTGGTTAGCCAACTCCCTCACACACTTGTTATTCCATGCGCACACCACGGTACTTACCTCCCCCTCTAGGTTACTGGGTCAAAATTCCACAATTTGGTCCCCCCCCTCCATTATTGTTCTTGATGGCTTACTTATTGGATGTTTGGTCCTCATTTTCTTCACCATTAACGTAAAGCTTATTGACAAATAGGGACTTTTTTTTTGCAACTTTTCCAAAATGATACAGCTCAGATTTCTTGCTCCATCAATATTAGACGTTGGGGTGTTATTTAAATTGGGGGAGGGAGGGGGGGGGGATGTCTGTGAGGAAATATTTTTATCCCTCACTCCCCCAACCACACATACCAGGAAAAACTTCTGGTTCACTGAACTTAACCTCAGTATGCACTCAAACATACCCCGGGGGGAAAAAATCGACATAGCTTTGGTTTTTTTGATAGTATAGTGTAGATTGGTTCATTCATTGTTGAGCTCTACTCATCCCCAACAGACTCCAACAACAAGCTCTACAGGCTTAATACTCTAATATCATTGAGTGGAGATAAGAAAGAAGAAGATAACATAGATCTTATTACATTGTGATAGCATAGATGAAGCATGTGTAATCAATCCCATGTGGAAATGTGTAGAAATTCAGTGGAATTCAGCTAAGATTCCACTTGTTGTGTACTCAAGTTGTTTACTTGGATGTCTTCAAGAAGCTTTTAACCTTCCATTGTTCCCTCATGTTGTTAGACCCAACTCTCACATGCCTGAGCTCTTAGTAAACATTGACGCCACATTAAGGAAATGACCCATTTTTGTTCTCGTAATTATCTTAAATCTAAATACTCGTATATATCTTAAAAGCTACTCTCTCTCTAAATATATATATATATATGCAGTTAGACCTCATTAATTCAACATTCCCTAAGAAAAGTGCTTCCTGGTGAATGTAGATGGTGAATTATAGTCTGGAAATTTTTAAATGTTAGACAACTTGGTTGGGATTTTGGAAAACCTGTTTGAATTATAGTGTTTAAATATTTCTGATTTTTTTTTTTCAAAAATGATTATTTTTAGAACTACCTAATCAAACTACTTGTAACCACGTTGAAACCTTCTAAATATCCTTTCTCCCTATCTTTTTTTTATATCAGGGTGAGCAATAAATCTTTGGTTTAGTCGTTTCAACTCGCCCCAGACCCTGTTGTAGTTGTGGGGTTGTTCAGGAGCCTATACTCTCCACCAATTTGTACCTATTGTTTCCCCGCCAGGTTTACTGAAATGGGTCGCTCTGATTGGCTGCTGAGTCAGACAGCGTTTTGTCTTGGCTCTTGTTTGGCTGGAAAACTCTCTTTGGCACTTCTTCCACTTGGCCTGGACAAACACCAAATTGGCGGGTTTGTTCACTTCCGCCATTTCTTGTTGGATAATTTGTGTTACCTGTGTTATATGTGTGACTTTTTAAATTTTATTTTCAATTCACATGCTAGTAAATTTTTTTATTTGATTTTTTTCGACTTGTAATATATGGTTAAAATATGTTTTTTTTTTTTTTTTTTTGTTAAATACAATCTCAATTTCCTATTTGAAAACTGAAATCTCAATCGTTGAAAACTTCAAAATGCAATTTTTTTTGTAAGATGAAGATTTTAAATATATGAAATCTTTGTTAATTGGGACTACTGATAATTGAGACTGCCAACAATTGGGAAGACAGATATTTAGGATTGCTAATAATTGGGACTGCTGAGAATTGAGACTTCTGATATTTGGAATTTGCTAATAATTGGGACTGCTGATATTTGGGACTAATTTTATCTTTCTCAGCAAGTTTTGATTAAGAAGAGTTGACTCTAGTTGAAATTCATGTCACACAATATGTATAATAATAATAATAATAATTTTAACTTGAGATAAACAGATTTTCTAAAAGTGGTATTTTGTCAGTATCACATGAAAGTATTTTCTTCCACCTTTTTACTACTATTGGTGGTGTACTTCTTTCCCTCAGTTTAGTAAATGTAGGAGGCACAATTTATCACCATCATCTTTAAGATGTTATAGACTTGTGGAGACAGACGGTAGCTCCAGAATGGTGAGTTTCAGTTATCTTCCTCCACAGAGAAGTTTTATCTGTTATCTCTCTCCTCCACCCACCCATTGTTCTTCCACTCTCTTCTTTCTTTCTTTGGTGATCTGGCCTTGATTCCAGTATAGTGGGGGAACTTCCACTCAGCATGTTGGTAGCTCTCCTTCCCTTTTCTATTAGAGGAAAGCAAATTTCACTTTCTCCCCTTAGATGTAAGTCTATGTACAGTCAAATTTCTTTAATTCAATACCCCATGGGGGGGTCAACATTTTATCTTGAATTAGAGAGTCAGTGTGTATATTATAGTCTTGTTAAATTAAAGTGAATAAGTCTTGTTGGGATTTGAAAAACTTAAATTAAAGTCAGTGTTGAATCATAGACTGTTGCTGACAATTGGGACTACTGATATTTAGGATTGCTTATAATTGAGACTGCTGACAATTGGAACTGCTTTTAAATTAAATGTTGGGATTTGAAAAACTTAAATTAAAGTCAGTGTTGAATCATAGACTGTTGCTGACAATTGGGACTACTGATATTTAGGATTGCTTATAATTGAGACTGCTGACAATTGGAACTGCTTTTAAATTAAATGTTGGGATTTGAAAAACTTAAATTAAAGTCAGTGTTGAATCTCATAGACTTGCTGACAATTGGGACTACTGATATTTAGGATTGCTTATAATTGAGACTGCTGACAATTGGAACTGCTTTTAAATTAAATGTTGGGATTTGAAAAACTTAAATTAAAGTCAGTGTTGAATCATAGACTGTTGCTGACAATTGGGACTACTGATATTTAGGATTGCTTATAATTGAGACTGCTGACAATTGGAACTGCTTTTAAATTAAATGTTGGGATTTGAAAAACTTAAATTAAAGTCAGTGTTGAATCTCATAGACTTGCTGACAATTGGGACTACTGATATTTAGGATTGCTTATAATTGAGACTGCTGACAATTGGAACTGCTTTTAAATTAAATGTTGGGATTTGAAAAACTTAAATTAAAGTCAGTGTTGAATCATAGACTGTTGCTGACAATTGGGACTACTGATATTTAGGATTGCTTATAATTGAGACTGCTGACAATTGGAACTGCTTTTAAATTAAATGTTGGGATTTGAAAAACTTAAATTAAAGTCAGTGTTGAATCTCATAGACTTGCTGACAATTGGGACTACTGATATTTAGGATTGCTTATAATTGAGACTGCTGACAATTGGAACTGCTTTTAAATTAAATGTTGGGATTTGAAAAACTTAAATTAAAGTCAGTGTTGAATCATAGACTGTTGCTGACAATTGGGACTACTGATATTTAGGATTGCTTATAATTGAGACTGCTGACAATTGGAACTGCTTTTAAATTAAATGTTGGGATTTGAAAAACTTAAATTAAAGTCAGTGTTGAATCTCATAGACTTGCTGACAATTGGGACTACTGATATTTAGGATTGCTTATAATTGAGACTGCTGACAATTGGAACTGCTTTTAAACTAAATGTTGGGATTTGAAAAACTTAAAGTCAGTGTTGAATCATAGACTGTTGCTGACAATTGGGACTACTGATATTTAGGATTGCTTATAATTGAGACTGCTGACAATTGGAACTGCTTTTAAATTAAATGTTGGGATTTGAAAAACTTGAAGTCAGTGTTGAATCATAGACTGTTGCTGTGTGACAATTGGGACTACTGATATTTAGGATTGCTTATAATTGAGACTGCTGACAATTGGAACTGCTTTTAAATTAAATTTTGGGATTTGAAAAACTTAAATTAAAGTCAGTGTTGAATCATAGACTGTTGCTGACAATTGGGACTACTGATATTTAGGATTGCTTATAATTGAGACTGCTGACAATTGGAACTGCTTTTAAATTAAATTTTGGGATTTGAAAAACTTAAATTAAAGTCAGTGTTGAATCATAGACTGTTGCTGTGTGACAATTGGGACTACTGATATTTAGGATTGCTTATAATTGAGACTGCTAACAATTGGAACTGCTTTTAAATTAAATGTTGGGATTTGAAAAACGGTAGAATTAAAGAGATGATATTGTATGTAACGCTGTCATCAGACTAGGGTTTTTTTAGTTTACAACACAAGTAATACCTGACTTAAGGCGAAAATAATACATATTACATATCTACAAAAAGTTTTGTACCGGCCAAAGTAAAACAACAATGAATTTATATAATGCAAAGCGGCGCTATCTGGCGGCCGACTTCACAGAGTTATGTTCTAGAAGAAATAATTTAAAATAATTTCTTTTATGACATATTTAATTATGATTAATATACTCTCTACTCCCCCAAGCTAGCATTGCTGTTATAAGGCAATATATAATACCTATAAAGCAAATATACCATTTCCTTTTTGGTCTGGTTTCCCTTTAGTCTTCTTCATCTGTAATTGTTTCATTTCCTTCCATTGTTTCTCTCTGTCAGTCATTTGGTTTGTTCTTGCAGCAGTTCTGTGATGTAATTATTGCTGTAGTCTATAGCAGTGTGCTACTGTGAGACTATGCTAGGCATGCAATGTACAAGACTCTCTGATATAATACTAAAATATCTCATTAATTGAGACAAGAAATTAAGAGACCTAATCCAAATAAATTGTGTGACACTTCGGTAACAGCATTGTTACCATTTATTCTTTTGTCTGATGATGGTAACAAACCCTGTTACCGAAACATCACACACTATTAATTTATTTGGATTAGGTCTTTTTTTCTTGTATCTATAATCCAAATTGTGCTTTATTATTATTATCCATTAATTCTTTAGAGCTATATAAGTGGACTCTATTGGAACTGAATCTATAATCCAAATTGTGCTTTATTATTATTATCCCATTAATTCTTTAGAGCTATATAAAGTGGACTCTATTGGAACTGAATCTATAATCCAAATTGTGCTTTATTATTATTATCCCATTAATTCTTTAGAGCTATATAAAGTTGACTCTATTGGAACTGAATCTATAATCCAAATTGTGCTTTATTATTATTATCCCATTAATTCTTTAGAGCTATATAAAGTGGACTCTATTGGAACTGAATCTATAATCCAAATTGTGCTTTATTATTATTATTCCCATTAATTCTTTAGAGCTATATAAAGTGGACTCTATTGGAACTGAATCTATAATCCAAATTGTGCTTTATTATTATTATCCCATTAATTCTTTAGAGCTATATAAAGTGGACTCTATTGGAACTGAATCTATAATCCAAATTGTGCTTTATTATTATTATCCATTAATTCTTTAGAGCTATATAAAGTGGACTCTATTGGAACTGAATCTATAATCTGTTCTACCGAGATTAGGGTAAAGGTTCGAGCTGCAGTGAGAACTATAAATTAATAATTTATATTTTAATAAGTGTCCAAAGATTACATACAATTATAAGAGGCAGGTGGAGTACAGTTTTTACTCCACCAGCGCCTAGAGTATTAATATAATAGAAGGAACCGCCGTAGGTTGTAGCGACGGGCGGTAAACAAGCCGGCGATATCAGGCGGTGTTCGAAAAGTGCGCGCGCAGCCCCCGGTGCGCGCGCAGGCCGGCTGGCCAGCCAGCGTCCCAGGATGCCAGCGTCGCCCGCTGGCTGCCTCTTATCTCATGCCCCCCTGGAGATTGGGACTTGGGACCGATCCAACGTAGTTGCTATAACGCGGGTTCGGTTCTCGGGTTCGAGGGGATAAGGTCTGCTGATGTTGAGCTGAGTTGGGTGGGGTGGTGTACGGTGGAGGCACGAAAGGTCGTAAGAATCTGCGATTACGGCGAAGAAGGCGTCCGGCGTCGGTCCGGATGAGGTAGCTGCGACCGCGAGTGAAGTTGTTCGAGAACCTCAGCAAGGAGGGTCCAATGTTTTGTGCGGTGATCCTGGACAAGGACTATTGCTCCCACTTCCAAATGTGAGAGTGGCTTGGCGTTGCGATTGTATCGCTTCCGGAAGGAATGTTCTCTTACATTTTGCTGCAAGAGGTACTGGGCCATCTGGATCTGCTGGGGCGTGCCAGAGATGGTGATGACCCGTTCGTTGCTACCAGGTTGAGACTCATCTATGGTGATCCCCGCACCAGACTCGCGCCGGATCTTCCTGATGCGTTGACCACCTTTCCCAATGATGGCACCGGCGAGATCATTTGGTAGTTGACTTGTGATGAGCCTTTTTTCGGGACGACTACCATAGGATGGCACCAATCGATGGCTTCGCCGACGGGTACCTGTTCGATTATCCCTTTCGCCAACATGGTATCGAGTTGAGTTTTGACGGGGTCTCTCCAGTGAAAGGGAACGTTGTATGCCCGTAGCGTTTGCAAGGAACGGCATCTTTAACTAGTTCGATAGACATGGGGGGTCCTTGCATGGGTTTTAACACTGTGTCGTCGAACGCTCTAGCATGATGGGTAAGGATAGACTGCTTATCGATCTCATTGGCTCTCACCGGGGTCGGCGGGAACGTTAGAACTTGTCCGTTGGTTATGGCATTGACGATCATTGAATGGGGCCAGTTATCCGGCAGAAGTCCTAAGGCTTTGCATCCGCTCTTGCTCAAGAGAGGGGCGTTCAGGTGCTTGCAGACTCCAACGGTAGTACTGTATGTTTTCCCGTTGAGATGCAGTGCCGCGACGAACGATCCACAAGGACTTAAGCTGATGCCGTTTGACTCCTACGCAAGGGACGTTCTTCGGGTTGAGTGCTGATCGGGTCTGCTCATCCAGTAACAGGAATTCTGATTCTGGGATTAGATCCAGATCTGACCCCGGGTCTGCCAGCCAACGGATTTGGTGTAACTTATGGTTGATATCGGTCGGAATGGTTATGAGTTCGTTGCGTACTCCAGCTGCAACAACTGTGTTTGAGGGTCCTGGTTGGGACTGATTGTTTCTGGTTGCGGGTGGCGGGATATTAGGTTTGGTTGTGGGTTTCCGTTTCAGTTGTCGGCAAACCCTTCCGTAATGCCCGGTGATGCCGCATTTGTTACACTCTATGTCTTTTGCTGGGCACTGGTCACGGCGGTGTCTTGGTTAGCCCACATCCGGAGCAGGGGTCGTTAGGATCATAGGGTTTCTGAAAGAAACGGTTGGCCTTAGGTGAGGTTTCAGACGAGCTGGCTTGTTGATGCTTGTAGGTTGATGGTGCACGTCTGGTTGCAATGAAGGCTTCGGGGAGGTGGTTGGGGAGGGTGAAAGAGTCGCGGCCCACGGCGGTAGCACTCTCATGTGCGATGCAAATTGAGAGGACTCGGTCCAGGGAGAGGTCGGAATTGTACTGCTCCGCCAGTACTTTTCGTTGGAGGTCTTTATCAAACAGGCCACATATTAACCTGTCACGGATACGGAGTTGCTGTTGATAACCAGCAAGGGCAAACGTTTTCCCACAAGCTCTTTTTGTGCATTTTGTAATACACGGGTCGCCGCATGTGCTGCACTTAAAATCCAGCTCATGTGCACACGAGTCATCAAGAGCTTTAAGGGCTGCGAAGTAGCGATCCACCGATTCTCCGTTTTGTTGGTCCCTACGATGAAAATCTTGCCGATCAAGGAGGGGGTTTCGCTTCTTGCGTAGGTAGGCCTCGAGAGCATTCACGGCTTCATCGAGGTGGTGGTGGTAGAAATATGAAGGCGGCCTGATTGCCAAAGGATGGTCCATTCGGAATGGAGGGCGGCACGCAAAGTCACTTGCTGTGTGGATAGCGGGAAGGTGGCTACTTGTTGGGCGTCCACGTAGTCGTTCCAACGTTGTTTCCAATCGCGGAAAAAAGACATCGTTAACTCCTCCGGGGAAGCCAGTTTAGGAAGCTGGATGATTTTTGTGGCGTGGTGAGGAGGAGCTCCTAATGGGACTGTCGGTGTCGGGTTCCGAGTAGCCATCTGCTGCAACAGTGCGGCTATGGACCTGAGGATGTCGGTGCTGGTCGGCGAGGCAGGGTTCTCTGGAGGGGTTTGGGATGGTCGGCGATTCCTTCTTGAGGGCATCTTGATTACTAATTGTCACTGAGCTGTCACTTAAAAAACGGCTATAATTAACCGAATCGACTGCGCCATGTTCTACCGAGTTAGGGTAAAGGTTCGAGCTGCAGTGAGAACTATAAATTAATAATTATATTTTAATAAGTGTCCAAAGATTACATACAATTATAAGAGGCAGGTGGAGTACAGTTTTTACTCCACCAGCGCCTAGAGTATTATATAATAGAAGGAACCGCCGTAGGTTGTAGCGACGGGCGGTAAACAAGCCGGCGATATCAGGCGGTGTTCGAAAAGTGCGCGCGCAGCCCCCGTGCGCGCGCAGGCCGGCTGGCCAGCCAGCGTCCCAGGATGCCAGCGTCGCCCGCTGGCTGCCTCTTATCTCATAATCCAAATTGTGCTTTATTATTATTATCCCATTAATTCTTTAGAGCTATATAAAGTGGACTCTATTGGAACTGAACTTTTAGTTCCCTATAGCTACGGTTTTGGCTATTTCAAATTTTTTTAGATTGTATAATTAAAGGACAGATGGGCAAATTTTGGCAGGTTAAAAACTGTCTTTTGTTTAGAGGTATCTACTAACGCAAGTGACCGCTAGGGGGGAGGTACTACTGTATACAATTTAGCATGATTGTTTTTTTTTATTTTTTACACAAAGCAATAACGTGCCATCATATATATATCGAATGAAGACATTAAGGCACAAACATTTCTTTTCACAAATAAATCAATCTTCTACTGTCCTTACTGCTATGAAAAAATATTGGAAGGGCTTGGTTCATCAGTGGTGAACCCTCCCAGTGGTTTTGCCAATTTAATCTACCAGACCGCTCCTTTAGAGCTCTAATACTGTATTGGATCATTCTGCTTTTATATGCTACACTGAAGGGTGGAATCATAGAAATGGTATTTAAGCAAACAATTTTCCTACTGCCATGTGGAACTCCTTCAATACCTTCACTGAAAATACTTCCTAATCTCACTTCTATATTTAAGTATAAAAAGTAGAATTGACTCCATACAAGAGTGTATCTTCCATAGGAGAAATCATAGAAAGGGGTTCACCATTAATGAACCAGACCCTCCCAATATTTTAACCTTTATTGGAGGGATGTCTAGTAGGAGTAATTGTAGGAAAGGAAAAAAAAAAGTGTAAATTTTCTTAATTTTTCCTGAGGAAGAGGAAAGTTTTCGAAAGCTTGCCAAATATTTAATGAGTAATCGCATTGCAATTAATCTTTTTTTACTTTTATGACATTTGCAAGTATCTCTTTAAAGTATTAATTTCTCTTTTTTTAAGGTGTACAATTTGGATTATAGATTAGAATTACAAGGTAATATGATCTGATGATGATTAAGGCACAATTTGAAGTATAGATTATAAACCCAAAGTAATAAGACCAAATCCAAATAAATAAATAAATAGTTTTTGAGGTTTCGGTAACAACGCTGTTACCGAAACATCACACACTATTTATTTGGTATTATTACCTTGTAATATTAATTTCTCTATAACAATATTTAAGACTGCCAAGGGCTTCTGAGATACATGTGTTTCTCTTATCTATTTTTCCTTTTTTGTTTAAATCCTGATTGAGATGTCAATGTAATAATCTATATATTCTGGGAAATCTTACCAGAGTTTTGTGGGTTGTTCAGTATCCTTCCAATTTGTGATAGAATAGAATGTCTTAGTAACACAAACATGGATGATTTCCAGGAGGTTGAGATGTTGGCTTATGTCAGTCCAAGTTGGGGTTTTGATATTGGGAACGCAGTAGAACTACCTCAATGTAAAGAACAACACCTAGTTGCAGAGCCTAAGTGTTCTTTAGGGAGAGGTGTCCTCTTACCATAGAGCAGCTAATTAGTAAAAAATGGTCTTTTTGACAATGAAAACTGTCCTTTATAGAGAGGTGTCCTTTCATGAGGTTCTACTGCATTTTTTAGTACCTTTTAGAGAAAAAAAATTCTTCCTTTCTCTGAATTAGTTAAAATAATTTTCATAGTGTAAACACTTTTGCTGATATTCTCTTATTATGGTACACATTTAAACCGCTTTCTTCATTTGAAACCTATATACTTGTAGTGCAGTCCTTTTATTTTAAGAAATTGAAACTATTTTACACACGTATAATTTTTTTTTAAATAAAATAATTTTCTACTGCCCTTACTGTAATGATATATTAATGGGTAGACCCCTAGCTCATCAGTAGTAAACCCTCCCAAGGTGGGTTGTCATGAACCTGTTCACTCTGTCTGTCAGATAAAGGTGGTGGGCTTGATAACTTATCTGGCTTGGTCCATGAGTCGCCCGTTTCCTTTTCCTCTTGTTACACACTTGTTGCCCTTTACTATTGTAACCTGTACCTCTACAGACTTTCTATACATATACTAACCAATCTGGTTAAAGCTGAGACAAGCAAATTTCTGATACAGTAGAAATACCTCCCTGTAAAAGATAATACCTAGTTGCAAAGCCAGTCCTTTAGAGAGAGATGTCTTCTTACAGGAGAGTAGCCAACTAAGTAAAAATGGTAATGTTGATGAAAACTGTCCTTTGTAAAAGATGCCTTCTAGCAGAAGTGTCCTCTCATTGAGGTTTTATTGAATTAAAATCAACTTGTGGTCTTCTATTAAATGTCATACTAGAATTGCATTATTTTGGCTCTTGGAAACACTAGTTTCCAATGTGATCTTAAATTAAGTAAAGACTTATTACCCTCATTTGAATAAGTAGGCTAAGAAAGTAATATAGGAACTTTGAAGTAGCCATGATTCAGGCCATGAAATTCACACTGTAGATAAGGGTTTACAGCAGCTTTTGTACTATCTATAGAAAGTTTGATATGAAAAAAACCTTCACTTTTCATAGTCTAGCCTCTTTGAAATCAACCTCTAAAGAGAATTCCTGTTGAATTAAAGGAATTCTGTTGAAGTAGAAGTTTTGAAAGTCTGTTGAACTATGGTGTTGAATTATAGTAGATTGAAGTAAAGAGGTTACCACTGTGTTTGTTGTTCCCTTTATTTAGGAAGAGAGAGAGAAACTTGGCAGCCAACTAGGATACAGGAACTACTGCAGGTGTAGTGGTGCGATAAAGCCATCAGACTTCCTGCTGGCATGATGATATCATCACCTCCAGACTTGGAACAGATCTTGCTAGCGACATTCTGCCAAGAGGAAAATTACTCACTTGAAAAAAGGCACACTCTTGCATCACAATAGATGTAAAAAATGCATCTAGAGACTGGCTGTGATCATGCTGATTCTGGGGGTCGGTGGAAGGCTTGTTAAACCGTGTTTGGTTTTCGACCACTACGATTCCCGGGTTGATTCCCGCATTGGACACTTTTTTTGTTTAAAAAAAAAAAAGATGCTCCAATGGCCCACCGATTCTTCCAAAAGTCCAACCCCACCAGCGAGTGCAAGTAACCAAACGGGGCTCTGGCATATTTGTAAGTGCAAAGTCGAACTGCTTTTCACATGTGTAGACATGTGGTGCACTTACAGTAAAAAGCAGTCGCTAACTACCCACCATGATTATCATGGCCTGTACCACGTGTACTAGGGATAAGCAAAAAAAAAAAAGCTGATTCTAGTTGGTGAGGAGAATTTGGCAGATTTAGAAAGTCTGCTTGAAGCTATTGATCTTTTTTTTTTTTTTTTGAAGATCATTTGTTGGTTGGAAGTTTGCTTGGATAAATATATGACTACATCAACTAATTTTTTTAAAATTTAAATTCTGAAGTTTTCAGTAACTTGCTGTCACTCTTCTCAGGGGGATGGTTATTTCTGAATCCTACCTTCTACTTTTATATGTAGACAGATTTCCTAAAATATCTGAAGAGTGTCACATCTATATATATAAAAATGAATGTTTGTTGGTTTGTATGACCTGTATACAAATTTGCAGTAGTTCACTAATTCAAACCAAAATTTCCATACATAGGTAAAAAATAACGGGGATGACGATAGGCTATTTTAAAAAATATATAAATCAATTATTAAAACTATAATTCAAATTATTCTACTTAGCTCACGAGCAGCGCCCTCTAGAACGCTGGCGATCTGCCGGCGGCGCGCACCCGTTCGTTGCTGCCGGCGAGCATGTGACTTCCCTGTGCGCGCGAGAGAAGCTTTTTCTTAATTACAATGCAAGTCCTTAACTATATTTACAGGTTTTCTAATTATAACTATTTCACATATTTACATATATGTTTTCATTTTTTTGCTATAACTGATCTAATTCGCCGTTTAAAATAACTGCTCTTGCAATATTTGCTATGTTTTATGTGTTTGAATAAAACACTTAATCGTGTAAACTCGGGCCTTGCCCGGGTCATTCGTCTAGTATTTTATAAACTTGTGTATGTATATAAGTAGAAGATAAGGATTCAGAAATAATCATTGTCTTGAAGAGAGTGATAGCTAGTTACTGAAATGTTGGAAACTAAATAAAACATTTTTGGAACTAACTTTTCTATTTTCCCAAAGCAAGTCCAGATTTATATGAAATTTGACTTTTAATTTGATGCCGTCTCTTTAGCAAACTCTCTCATAATACTAGGAACCATCAAATACAGTGAAACAAATGCAGAAGGAAAAATCACCATGGAAGGATGAAGATAGGCCCGGATGTGGCAACAAAACCTACAGAGGCTGTGACAACTGCCCCTACACAGAATTTACGCCCACACACTTTTGTTTTTTTCTGCCCAGTAATGATGGCAGCATTAAAAAAAAAAGACAAACAGCTCTAGTGACAGAAATTATTAAGGCAGCTCTTGAGATCATTCAGCTATATCTGAATTCCAACTATTGTTAGTTTGGTGAAGATTTTTTTTCATTTTAATTTGGCTCATTTAAGCTCTTTGAAGTGTTGGGTGAAAACCCCAAAGTAGGGATGAGTCAATGTATAGGAGGCCAATTTAGTGGCATTAGTATGGACAGGCTGCAGTCTAGCTGCAGGTGTCTCAGTAAAGGATAGAATTGATGGGACCATCTGTGAATAAGAAACTACATATTTAGCACAGTGCTCTGTACTGTCTTTACTGCCATGGAAAATATATTGGGAATGCCTCGGTGGGGTGAACTTATATTTAGTAAGTTTGAAGCTGAGAGGGTTCAACACTGATGAACCAGACCCTCCACACAATAGGTTTCAATCTCAGTAAGAGCAGTAGGAAGTTGTTTTACAGTAGAACAAACTCCAGGACATCTCTCTAAAGAATAGTTTTCATCACCAAAATTTACTTTTTTAATAATTAGTAATGCTCTGGTAAAATGACATACCACTTCCTAAAGGACACTTTGGCTCTGCGACTAGGTGTTTTCCTTTACAGAGAGATAGTTCTACTGTATTTGAAAAAGAAAAAAAAAAAGTAAATTATAGTTTCATTTCAAAAATATATATAATTAGGTACAATTTGAATTATAGATTAGAAGCAAAAGGTAATAAGACCAAATCTAAATAAATAAATAATATGTGAAGGGTTACAGCATTGTTACAGAAACACACACTATTTATTTATTTAGATTTGGTCTTATTACCTTTGGTTTTATAGTTTAATTCTTGTATAAAGTTTTTTTTTTTTAATCCGAATATTTACATGAGTGTTGTTCCAAAGGAAATGTAAACCTATCCACATTCATTTTTGTTAAATGTATGTAGGAGTTGTAATCCCATCTTTCGCCATCTTAGAAATTTGAGAGTTTGTCTCTATTGTCTTGTCTGTCACACTAGATCTGATGAACTATGGGGGATCTAATGGAGGAACCTCAGTTAAACCTTGCAAATACGCATGCAAGCCATCACCAACTTTTAGTTAGTGGTCGGTTAGATCAGGAGATGCTTTTTTCATAATTTATCCACTTGATCCCAGTACAATTTCACTTTTTATGATTTTTTCACATTGTTTGGCATTCTCACGCCCTTCCAGCCTTAAATACCTGTTTATGATTTTTCAGAATGCCCATAGACCCGCTTTCTTTGGTCGTTGAGGTACAGCTTGCACCAAGCTGATGAGGCCAGCATCCCGAAATGCGTGCATGGTTAGCTTTTCTTGATTAATCGAGAAAGGGTATTATGGAATAATTTAAAAAATTGACGATTAGTTGATATTTATTCCGACAGGTGGCGCAAGCCATCAGCAACTTTTAGTTGCACAATCAGGAGATGCCTTTTTTTTTTCTTAACAATTAAACTTGGCAACAAGATTTAGTTTTTGAAGAGTTGAGTGCAGTTTTTCTCTGAAAATATAATTACAGCGGACCTCCATTATAACCACCTCTTTTATAACAGAAACTTGGTTATAACATCACAAAGTTCATAAATCCCAATTGTTTCAACAACAACTTGTCTATCTACAAGGTAATTGGACCAATTCCAAAAAAATTAATAGTGTGTGACATTTCAGTAACGTAGTTCTTGTAGTTCTAATCGATAATCTAAATATTGTGCTTTAAACTTGTATATCTATAAAAATAACCTCTCCAATCAAAATAGATGTCAAAACTAGATGCCATCTATTGACCGTTGCTGAAAACTAGCAGACTTGGGTCAGTGACAAATCCACAACAACATGGCTATAACAATATAAAATCTTGTTCCAAGGTGATGTTGCCAGTATTGTGTGTGCTGATCCGAGACAAGAGGTGAGAAGGAGGAAAGTTGAAAAATCCAGAGTGAACAAACAGTTAGCTGAAGAGGGATTGACCTCCTTGTTCTGTATTGGATCCCCAGCTGATAGTGGAATTTGGGCCAATGCTGATTGGAGCTCCGCTACGGCCCAGCGATTGCTCAAATCCTAACATGTGTGTCACTCTTACTCCATACAAGTGTAATGCCTTAGTGTTATTTTATGTATTGTGTGCAAATGAAACTCATAAAAAAAAAACAATTAAAATTCCAATTTTATTTTATATATATATATATATTAAATACTCAAATAACCTAATTTGCATATTGGGAATTCCAATTTGCATAGTTTATTATATTCCAAATTTGACAGAACTGAAGATGCACAGTATTGTTGGATTTATAAAAACATTTATTAAATCAGTAGAACAACCTGCATGAATGGACATTATGGTTAGAGTAGTACAATTTTCATCAACCAAATTACCAGTTATACTTATTAGTAACTCTCTGGTAAGAGGACATCTCTCTCCCTAAAGTACACATTAGCTCTGTAACTAGGTGTTGTCCTTTACAGAGAGGTAGTTCTACTGCATTATTCACCCCAGTACACTTAGCCAGGGTTATGGTTAGTAGTTTTGTTTATGATTATTATTATTCCTAGTACACATGGTACAGGCCATGATAATCATGGTGGGTAGTTAGCGACTGCTTTTACTGTAAGTGCACCACATGTCTACACATGTGAAAAGCAGTTCGACTTTTGCATTTACAAATGTGCTAGAGCCCTGTTTGCTTACTTGCACTTGTTGGTGGGGTTGGAGTTTTGCAAGAATCGGGAGCCATTGGAGCATTTTTTTTTAATTAGAAAAAAATGCCCAATGCGGGATTCGATCCCGGATCGTATGGTCAAAATCCAATGGTTTAGACCACTCATCCACTGAGACCCCCCCCTGGTTGGTAGTGAGATGTAGCAGCTCAGTTGTCTACACATGTAGTTGTCTTCACTTACAAGCTGTGCCACAGTGTCCTGATTCAATCACTTGCACCACCCACTATGGAGGTCAGGGTTGTTTACCATCACACACATGAGAGCCTCCTGTGAAGGTAGTAAATAGCCAAGTGAATATGATACTCCTCCATAGTTATCTAATCACCTCACTTCTATCTCTCTCTCTTTTTTTGTTGTGTGTTGTTATCTCTGTCTCTGTACTCTGGCCAATCTCCACATAGCTTGGATGTTTCTTCATCCCCCCTCTCTCACAGAGGGTGGGTGATTCACTTGGAAGATATTTTGAACTTGGAATTTCTTGCCCCCTTACTGCGATGAAAAAAAAATATATATGTATGTATAAAAGAAACATTCGTGCTTTTAAATCCTTTCATTTTATATGTATAGATGGCGCGTTATTGCTTTGTGTTAATATTTTTATTAGTTCATTTAAATTGAGGTTCAATATGATTTTTTCCTGAACATTGAACAATATGACGGCTTCGATGATTCCATCAAATTAGACTTTCTATTAAGGTTTTCATAGCGATTTTTTTCCCAAGCTGCTTCCAAGATACTTTTCTGGAGGTCATCTAATGTATCTAGTCTTTACTTAGGCTTGAGAACTTTAAAAAATATATTTTTTTTTTCAACGGATAAAAAAATTGGACCTGCACAATCTTGACTGTATGTAATAAAGGGAATGTAATAACAAAAGCGGTTTTAAAAATATTTTTTTTACAGTAATTTTTATAAGCATTTAAAAATTATTATTTTATTAGAAATTGGTGTTCCACTTCCATTAGAAATCTTGTCATATGAAGTCCTGATAACAAAGTACAGTTCGAACCTCATTATTTCAACATCTCGAACCTCATAATAACATTATTTTGGAGAACAAGATGTTATAATTGTACACTCATGGAGAAAACTTATGGAAGTTGTACCTTTTAGCATGTATATTGGGATTCAAACAATGACTCTGAAAACACACGGTAATAAGACCAAATTCAAATAAATAAATAGTGTGTGATGTTTCGGTAACAGTATTGTTACCATCTTCAGACAAAAGTACTGAATTTATTTGGATTTGGTCTTATTAACTTGTGTTTATAATCTAATCCAAATTGTGCATTATCAAGAACTCTGAAAGATATTACAGTGACCTTTATTGAAGATACACAAGATAACCCAAGTGTGAACAACTCTGTCTCCTTCAACGACCTCGAAATATGAAACTCCCTCAAGTGTTGTCCATGAGTGTAGGTAAAACAACACTCTAGAATGAGGATGTTCTAACTGAGTGTTGGTGTTTTGTTGATAAAAATGTAGTTGTAGAGAAATGGTGCACAGTTTGAGCAAATGTAGGTGATGAGGTTAAAGGTCTGTCTGACAGCCAGATGGATTTCAGCAAGCAACAGGTGGTTTACTAACCGCTGTCACACATGTGGAGGGAGGATGGATGTACGGTGGTGGTGGCTCCCTGTTTACTCCCACATACACTGTATTGTTGTTTGTGGTACACCTGCCATGTGATGACAGTATGCTGGTATAGAGGGACAAGTTGCTTTCTTCTCTCTCTAAAACAAGAAAAAAGACCTAATCCAAATAATTTATTAGTGTGTGACGTTTCGACAACAACATTGTCACCATCATCAGACAAAAGAATAAATGAGAAAAAATATCACAGCAAGTTCTTAAATATACTGTTATCAAGTGTTTAAACAAGATAACAGATAAGGAAAACTAGTTTTTTAAGACAACTTTAAATATTATTCTTAGAATTAAAATCTACAATCCAAATTGTGTGCTTTGTCATTCTCTCTCGAAAATATTTGTTAGACGGCAGGTCAGGACATGAAAACATGGTTGCATCCTCGTTTGCTGAATTAACAAGGTTATTCTGGAAATAATTTATTTTTTCAACTTTTATCAAAATAACTGTACTAAGAATCAAATATTTTTATAAAAATTACTACATATATATATACCTATTATTACTAAAATGTAATTTATTGTTATACACACACACAAAGGCAACTGTCTTGATATATCAAAAACCAAATCCCAAATGAGTAAACCATTGTTACTTAAAATTACAAGGTATTAAGACCAAATATAAATAAATTAATTTGGTAAACACAGTTGTTACTCAAACGTCACACACTATAATTTAGGTGTATTTGGTCTTATATTACCTTGTAGTTCTAATCTATAAACCATATTGTGCCCCTTATCTCACCATTGTTTCTTACTATCTGAAGACAAAAGTAACTGTATTGAAACATCACATATATAATTTACTTATTGGGATTTTTGGCCTTGTTACCTTGTATAATCAAAATTGAGCATCTCATCATGGGGAGGTAACTATAATTCTAGGCTCTCCTCTCTCATGTGTTGTCTATTCAATAGAATATAGATTTAGTAAAAAAATTATGAGAAGAAATGAATGAAAAAAGTTATAATTTCACAATCTAGGAGAACTTGAAGAAGTTGGAGGTTCCCAGGATATACTACAAAGACTTATTAAATTAATCATTGATAAAAGAGTTTTTGTTCAGCACCCTACTGGGGAGTTGAAAGAGGAAATGAGTAATCCAATGACAGGAGGGGGAAATCCTACTTCAAACCAATTTTACAACCTCCACTTGGTTATATTTATTTCTTTATATAAAATATGGATGTGGAAATCTCCTATAGACCTCCTGGTAGTAGAGATTTGTATAGCAAAATTGATAAGGCACAATTTGGAATATAAAAACAAGGTAATAAGACCAAATCCAAATAATAGTGCATGATGTTTCAGTCCATTCAGTACTTTTGTCTGAAGATGGTAATAATGCTGTTACCGAAATGTCATACATTATTAATTTATTTGTATTTGGTCCTATTACCTTGTGTTTATAGTGAATTTTTTGTCGTTGGTGTGAGGCTGGTTATCATTTGAACATGGCACAAAGCAGCGCCATCTTTCTGTGCAACATGTTATTATAATTATCAGCGCTAATTATTATTGGTAGTTTTTTAAATTTATTTTATGCAACATTTTTTTCTCTCCGACATTAGAACTTAAGCATCATTTATGAGAAAATGAGAGGGCAAAAAGTTTATTTACAAACCTTACTACGGTCCTGATATAAGGTACAATTTGGATTATAGATTAGAAACATAAGATAATAAGACCAAATCCAACAAAATTTATTTATTTGGATTTTAGTCTTGTTACATTATTTCTTACTTACGATCCCTCGTCTTCTTATCTCCACTCAATCATATTAAGGTATCAAGCCTGTAGAGCTTGTTGATGGTGTCTGTTGGGGATGAGTAGAGCTCATCAATGGATGAGTCAATACAATCAATGATATAGTTTGGGGTTGTTGGTTGACACTTAGTACATAGTGGGAAAACCTTGCAACCATTCTGGAAAGTCTGTAGATGACCAACCTTTGACTTGTGTACAATTTACACCTGACAAAGAATCATAATGTGAATGGGTATTTGGCCAATTCTGGAATAATTAGAAATCAACGGGAATAGTTGATATTTATTCCGATAGATGGCGCAAGCCATCAGCAACTTTCAGTTGCACGATAAGGAGATGCCCTTTTTTCTTAAAGAATCATAAGTTTCATAAACACACCAAACAGTTTTACCAATAGAAGAAATTTCTCACCCTCACATTTTTCTCTTAGTAATCTATCTTCTTGGAGGAATTATTCCTCTTACAATTTAAAACAACCTATCTGTCTAATAGCCGGGCAACAATGGAGGATAGATAGAGGATGATCTAGGTGTGAGATAGAGAGAAATAGGGCGGACTGACTGACCCAGCTGTCAGAAAGGGTTCCGCTAGGCTGCCTTTCATACCTCCCTCATCCCTATTGTTTCCTCTTTTCTCCAATAGTACGGATTGGAGCCATTCTTTTTTGTCTTTCTCTCTTAACTCCAAAAATACCAAAAAAAAAAGGGGGGGGGGGGGGGGGGGGGGGGGGGGGGGGGTGGGGGGGGAACTGCCAAGTTATAAAAGAGTGAAGAATCATATGGAAAATGAATATGCAATTTATATGAAAGTGGTTGTACATAGCCTATATCTCTCAAGTTTTACTAAATGCCAATAAATTCTCTCAAGTTGTGATTTTTGTCCTTGCGTGAGACCCAATACAACAGTTGTAGGGTGCCGGTAGATTGGTAATTCAGACTGGAAATGTTTACTTAGTGATGAAATCTATTTCCCTAGTTTTGGCACAATTAAAATATTTTACCCTCTTAGTACACTTATGTACAAAACTTAAGGAAGTGGAATGTCTTTGATGTCGCCGCCGGTCACCTTTTTTTTTTAAGGAGACAGGTTGGTGGCAGCAAAGTTTTCTGTCCTCCAGGAATGACTTTATCTGAAGTTTGACTTAAACAGTATTTGCATCAACGATAGATGTACCCCTCATGAAGTTGCCTTCATGACATTGCTAAGTTTTCGGACACTGAGATAAGAAAGATGGCTTAAAAAGCCACCTAGATACTGTATAAGTAGCAGCTAGTGAGATGATGTTCACCTGACGACAGATAAATTTAGCACAAATCAAAGCCACAGGTGTTTTTTTTATTTATTTCCTCCGCCATGGCTGTGACCTTATCCATCTGCAGCGATGGCCATGACCCCCTTCCTCTACTTTATGGAAATATAATTTTTAATTCTCTGAAATCTCACGGTTGTTGTTGTGGCTCAGCCTGATAAACTGTAGCTTACTTGCCCCAGTCTCTTCTTCACTCTACTTTTCTTATTTGATAAAGAACACTCAATGGGGAAAGTTTTAAGTGAAAAGCATTCTTAGTTTTTTTTTTTAAATAATGTTTTTTAACTAGTTCTATCTCTCATTTTTAATTGTAGCAAAACCACTAGAAGGATTCACCACTGATGAGCCAAGCCCACCCAATATATATTTTTCATCAGTAAGGACAGTAGAAGTGTGATTGATGTGTAAAAGTAACATTCCTATCATAATCTCATTTATTATATCTATCATAGTTGAGATTTTGGCAATTGTGTGGGATATACTATGTTGATACAAAATTAAATAAATGACTTATTTTACCATAAGGTTTTGAGAAAAGACAAGACCCGAAAGCTTCCAATAAATAAATTGAAAAAAAATTGTACTAAGTCATTTATTTATTTTTGTATCTACCATAGTGTTTAATAATGTTTATTTTTTCTCTTTCAATATAAACTGGATATGTTAGTTGCCATCTGTTTATTGTAAATTTGAACTATATGTTTCTTTTTAAATAAAGTAAATATTTGTTTTATATTTCCATTGCAGTATATTATGCAGAAAATTATTTTAAAAGAAATACAGTTAAACCTGTCTATAGCACCCCCCTAAAATTTAAAATTCGTAGTACGATGCGATTTACATTAAAAGTGACTTGTCTATAGCACCCTAATTTGGTGAGTCCCAAGAGGGGGCGCTATAGACAGGTTTAACTGTATATCCGCACCATAAATAGTTCACATTTCCAAAGTGCATTTTAAAATAAATAGTTTTTGTTACATCATTAAGTGTATTTTTATGAAGAGCAAAACATTGATAGCTAGTAAAAGAGACACTTAACAATAGAGATAAAATGGCAAAACAGCTGAGAGGGTTCACCACTGATGAGCCATGCTCTCCCTCTTTCAATTTTTGAATCATTGCAGTATAAGGGTTGTAGAAAAGGTTTTAAATATGCAGTAGAACCTCTATATGAGAGAACACTCACGCTAGAGGACACCTCTCTATAAAGGACAGTTTTCATCGCCAAAATTACCATTTTTACTATTTAGTAACTTACCGGTAAGAGGACACCTCTCCCTAAAGGACACTTTGGCTCTGTAATTAGGTGTCCTTCACAAGGAGGTACTACTGTATGTTTTTAAAAAATGTGCTTAAATATATTCCTAATTTTCAGCTATAGAGGGTACTAAGCAGATAGAGAGCCAGTATATAAGGAAGTGTGTGTGTGTAGGTCCATGCGTACATCATCAGCGCACTGCGGAAGGAGATGCCGTCCATGTTCGGGAAGGACAGCAAGAAGAAGGACCTGATCCGCAACCTGGCCAACATCTACCAGGACATCCAGCGGGAGCACCAGATCTCCCCCGGGGACTTCCCCGACATCAAGGAGATGCAGGAGAAGCTGTCCCAGCAGGACTTCACCAAGTTCAACACCCTGCGACCCAAGCTCATTGACACGGTGGACAAGATGTTGGCGGAGGACATCGCCAAGCTCATGGCCCAGATTCCGCAGGAGCAGATCGAGGCGCGGAGGAGTCCGCGCAGGTGAAGGGAGGCTGCTTCGACAACCTGGGCAAATCTCCCTTCGGCTACCTGGTGGGAGAGGGGGCGGACGCCGGCTCCATGGAGATGAACTGGGTGGTGGAGAAGGACAAGTTCAAGTACGACGAGATCTTCAACAACCTCGGCCCCATCAACGGCAAGATCTCTGGGCCAGCGCCAAGTCCGAGATGGTCAAGTCCAAGCTCCCCAACGCTGTCCTGGGGAAGGTCTGGAAGCTCTCAGACATCGACAAAGATGGCTTCCTGGACAATGACGAGTTTGCCCTCGCCATGCACCTCATCAATGTCAAGCTCCAGGGTTACGAACCTCCCACAGAACTCCCAGACCATCTGGTACCTCCCAGCC
>CP092874.1:37212695-37241990 GCA_030710605.1 Cordylochernes scorpioides
GTTACCAAAACATCACACACTATTTATTTATTTGGATTTGGTCTTATTACCTTGTGTTTATAATCTATAATCCAAATTGTGCCTTATCATCTACCCCATTTAATATAAATACTAAGAATATTTTTTAAACAAAATTGTAAGTTGAAGAGTTTCTAATTTCTGTTGAAGGGAGGACAGAAAAGCTCAAAAGCTCGTATAAATCTTCTTCTTTCTTATCTCCACTCAATCACACTAAGGTATCAAGCTTATAAAGCTTGAGATTTTTGATGGTGTCTGCCGGGGAAGAGTAGAGCTCATCAATGGATGAGTCAATACAGTCAATAATATGTGCTCGTATAAATAAAAAATACTAACATGAAACACTCATTATGATTTTGTTCATTCTTTGATAAAACATTTATTACTTAGGCGAGTATTCAACTTGTACTAAGAATTACAAAGTAACAAGACCAAATCCCCAAATATATTAATAATATGTAACGTTTCGGTAACAGCGTTGTTACCATCATCAGATAAAATAATAATTTTTATTCTTTTTGTCTGTTGTGTGATGATGGTAACAATGCTGATACAGAAATGCCACATATTTATTTGGTCTTATTACCTTGTAGTTCTAATCTATAATCCAAATTGTGCCCTTTCATTGTATTAAGAATACTAAACCAAAATTTTATCTCACTGTATGCTCATTTTTGAAGCCACTGGTGGTGAATATTAAATGTATCAATTTGCTAGGCATTTGTTAGACAGCAATTAGGCCTAATGCTGAATAAAACAATGTGCGATGAACACAGCAGCCACAGAAATGGCTATTCCTTTATTTATCTATTGTCTCCATTGAGGTAGTTTTGATTCCAAAACATTACGTTACAGGCCGACTATTTGTCAATTTCATCTCTAACCGGTAATGCTAAACATCTCACTCCAGTAAAAAAAATGAGAAGAGTCGGTGGACAAGTGGGTAACACCCTCGGTTCCCGACAGCCAAGAACCGGGATTGAATCCTGCGTTAACATTTTGTTTAATATGTGAATAACCTTCATATATTATTCATTGTTGCAATTATCATAAACTAGGTTGCTCTTGTTGAGCGGTACCTATAAATGGATTTTGGAATGCTCCAGTAGTTTGGGTTATATTTAAATAAATATTGAAAAGAAGAAATTTTGTGTTCTTAAAGAAAATTAACTCTCATATTGTCATGGCAGAGAAGACAAGTTTTTCCAAAAGTTAAAAATAATTTATTAACAACATCTATAGAAGGTAAAGTATGATAATAATTTTTACAAGTGATAATCTACAAGAATGGGGTAAGGTGACGTAGCCAAATAGTTTAGTTGATAAACTAACAACAGAGTATTTATAATAATTATTCTGTGACTAAATATTTATTGCATTAGCTGCTCCTTAAACAAATGGCTTAGAATGACAGCCAGTTCTAAGCCTTATTAAATTTTACCTAAATAATATATCCTGTTTCTCACATGTGCGACAGAAAATTCTCTAAGTAGAATTAGATTTAAAAATGTGTCAAAGTAATGAAATCTTAGATGGTCTAAGGTTGCTAACATTTTCCATTCTATCTATGATAGAAATAATGAATAAGTCTGATAAGGTACAATTTGGATTATAGAACTACAAGGTAATAAGACCAAATCCAAATACAGTGGTACCTCGACATACGAGCGCCCCAACATACAAGTTTTTTGAGATACGAGCTGACGAGCAAGTGATTTTTTCCTTTGAGTTACGAGCGAAATTCGAGATACGAGTTCGGTTCGGTAGTGTTGAAGATATTAATCTGTGATTTTAAATGGGAATTTTGTATGGGGAAATTTGCTTCGGGATACGAGTAATTCAAGATATGGAACGAATTAAACTCGTATGTCGAGGTACCACTGTATATAAAGTGTGTGACATTTCGTTAACAGCATTGTTACCATCATCAGACTGAATGATGGTAACAATGATCTGTTTTGCAGAAACGTCACACACTATTTATTTATTTGGTCTTATTACCTTGTAGTTCTACCAAAATAAGCTTAATATCCAAATTAAATAGAAATATATTTATTTTTAAAGAGTAAACAGATAGAGTGTAAACAAATAAATATATTTTTAATATTTAAAAAAAGTATAGAGATTCCTTAGAATCAAACCTGAAATCTTATATTTAATATAGAATTTTAATGATTAATGCTTCTGAGCTAAGGAATCACTGCAGGCTGATTGGCTAATGAATTCAACACTGATTGGCAATAAAGGTTAGGTGACAGTGAACAGCCAATCAGAGTGAGAATAAAATCGAAACATTTTGGTATTTAACCTCTCTGCTACTCTTTTCATCATCTACTGTTTCATATAATTCAATTTGAAAACAAATTTATGTATTTTTGTGTTTAAATTATTATTTAAATTTGCCTGCTTAAATTATTAGATAATTGAATGTTGTTGGCAAGAGCATCCTATTAGATTGGCACTATCTATAGATTTGATGGGTTTTAGTTCTCAGAAAACTCCTCAGGGGGTTTCTTAATGGAGTTGAAGGTCAAGGGCATCTTTGCCCAAGACTTTTGCCATTTTCAAATTGATTAGGTTAAACTATTTTTTCAATGGTATAGGATCTCTTATTTGAAACTATCTACAGTGTAACTTCATTAATTCGACATTTGCACTAATTCAACCATATTTTCAAGCCCCAGCCTTTCAAATAGTAAACATTAAATTGACCTAATGATAGTTTGAGACTATCAATAATTTGACCGATTTTTAAAGTCAAATTTGACACCCCATTAAATATTTCTTGTTAAAATTAAAATTTATTGCTAAAAATACCATTTGTGGCATGCGAGACACAGTGACCATAGTTAGTGTATGCGCACAGTGCTTAAAAGTATTACAATGCCTCACAAAAGTTACCGACATGTTCAAGCGTGATTGTTTACTTGACAATTTAGGCTTAAGCACCCGTAATTGAAGTAGAGAATGACTTCAGGGGTGGCAGCATCACAAGACCCAAATTTTGTAATTCCATTTGTGTCTGAGAGTTTTAATAAGAAAGAATCTTCTTCTTCTTCTTTCTTATCTCCACACTGGGTGAAGTAAAATGCGTCTGCCTTTGTCATTAAGACTGGGAGCACTACTCAGTGGCAGGCCGACTTAGCTCCAAAAAAAAAATGGCCGCCTCTGACATGAGGAACAGACGCCATGTGCAGCTGCTCCTAACATGGAGTACAGACGCTGCTCATCCTGTATCCCTGGATTAGGAGCCCTTACAGGGTACTATCAGCCGGGCCAGCTGAACCCAGGTTTTTTATCGAGCTTGTTACTGCTCCCCCTCCTCCTTTTTCATCCGGGCTTGGGACCGGCAAAGGCGGAGTTATATAAGAAAGAATGAGGCATCAGTATAGGAAATGAAACCATTCAACATAATTTCCTTTTCAAACATGGCAACATCCTACTGTATCCTTACCACAATGGAAACAAAATATTGGGAGGGCCTAGATCATCTGTGGTGAACCCTCGTGGTGGTTTTTCCAGTTGTGCAGGCTATATAAGCAAAATAGCCCAATATAGTGGTGTGGTTGATTCAACTGAATAAACTGCTGGAAGGGTTCACCACTGATGAGCCAGACACCATCCTCCCAATATTCTTCCATCACCGTAACAACAGTAGGAAGTTATTTTATTTGGAAAAGAAAAAAAGAGAATCTTGCTAAATGGTTTCATTTCTTACATATAGAATACAGGCAGACAGGTTGTGTTAGCCTTGTTTTATAGTCTATTCTCACTTCATGGGAGGTTGTATTTTTTTTTAGATTTATTTTCATCCCCTCATTTATTTTGATCCAAAAATGTAGGTCCTCATGACTAATTAGTTTAGGGTATGTATATATAATGGATTTAGGGGTGCTTTCTAATATATGGAAATGGAAATTAAATCTTATGTGCACACATTTGCTTTCCTTCTCTCCTTTGTGATTGGGTAAACAAGCGTCCATCATTCTCGGCGTAGGCCGGAGTCAATTTGCATAACCTGGTTTTCTATATGCAACACTTAGTCATGTTCAGGAGGAGACTTCCTTATGTCTGTTGTGATGGTTTTCCTTTCCCTTCTTCATCTTCATGGAATGTCTATTGTAACTCTCTCTCTGTCTTATCTAGGAACACTTCTAGACTTGTAGCCTTTCACTGGCCATGGCATATTTGCATATATGAGTTATTAAAAATGGTACTCCCAATTAATGGAACTCTATGAGAAAACAAAAATTAGTCTTCCAGTACAGTAGAACCTCCATGAGATGACACACTTGTAAGGGAACACCTTTCTACAAATAATCAAAATTTACCTCTTTTTTTTTTTTTTGTTGTCTCTAATTATTAACTCTCCAGAAATCATTGAATCAATCAAATCATTGAATCAATTAAATCACTGAATCCAGAAAGAGGACATCTCCCTATAGATACTTTGACTCTGTAACTAGATGTCCTTTACAGAGAGGTAGTTCTACTGAATATCCAAACCATTTGCCTTGAAGCCCTCTGCCATTTACAAAGAACTTGTGAGATTAGAAACCTTCAACTGACAAATAATAGAAATAGCCAATGACGGAGACCTGGAATTCATCGAGATTCCTCACCTCTTGTTCATCAGTTTTACTGTGTTTTATCCACATGTACAGATTCTGCAAATGGAGATTTGCATACTGTGATGTAACATAGTTATACCTATGTATATACAGCATGTGTTACATGAGATTACTTTTAACTCATATTGTGTCTGATAAAAATATAACCACATTTGTGTCATTTGGGAATACTGATATTCAATTTATAATACAATATAATGCGGCTTATGATTGTAGAACAACATTTGAAAATTATCCCGCATGCGTTTCTTTTGAATGAAAAATCGAAATTTATTTTAAGGAGAAATAAAGATTATTTCTAACCTTAGGGATGAAGTATGAAAGGATGAATTGTGAAGAGTAATGATAAACGGAAAAATTCCCATCCCTGGACACTTTATTTTTCCATTTATCATTACTCTTCACAATTCATCCTTTCATACTTCATCCCTAAGGTTAGAAATAATCGTTATTTCTCCTTAAAATAAATTTCAATTTTTTGTTCAAAAGAAACACATGTGCGATAATTTTCAAATGTCGTTTTACAACTGATATTCAATAATAAAAAAAATAATAATAATTAAAAAAAAACGGCCTCCGAGGCTAAGTTTCTTGCTTTTTCTTGATCTCAAAAGCTTCAACTGCGTTTCTTTAATGACCTCAGCTGAATATGGGTTCTTTACTGGATCCTTTATTCTTAGGGAGGGAGGTATGGAACTATTTTCTTCCCATCTTCTATTAAAGACTTTCTATATATAAGATTCATATAGCAATTCATTTCATCATCACAAAAGATTACATTTTAAAAACTTTTTGTAAATTTGAAAGAAATAATCCTCAGAAATTTAAGCAATAATAAAAAACGGTCTCCGAGGATAGGTTTCTTGCTTTTATCATCAGAGTGTTTTTTATTACTTAAATTTCAGAGGATTCTATCTTTCAAATACTGATAATTGGAAAACTGAAAATTTGGCTTTTCCTATCTGTAACAAGTAGAAATGTTTTTTGATGATCCATATAGCTAAAGCATAAGAGAGAAAAAAACTAACAAACAATCTTTATTATGAAATAGTTATCTATATTAATAAAATGGAAATTTCATAAGTGTTGTTTACTAAAAACTTTCGTTACAATGCATCAATTTCAACCAAATTTTCAACATTTATGTAAAACGAGATGGAGCAGGTTTTGCTTAACATCAAAATATATTTGCTAACATTAACATGCGTAACTTTGGTGTTATCGATTAAATACAAAAAAAAAATCAACAGAGTTAATTTTATTTATATATAAATACAAAAAAAAAAAATTTAACAGAGTTAATTTTTTTACATACTAGCTAATAATCTCAATCTAAAAAAATATTCAAAACAAGCAATTTTAAGATAACACCATATGTAAAACAGTCGGCCAAGAAAACAACAACGATATTACATCTTTCTCACATATTCACACACAATCTTGATTAATAATTAAAACTAATCTTTAACATTGTTTATTATACTTCATAATATATAATATTCGTTAGGCAAACTTTCACTCGGATAAAACCCGGGCGAAGCCGGGTACACATCCGCTAGTATATTATATAGAAATTAACAAAAAAAGGAATGATGATGATAGTGTTTTGTGCCATTCAAATGGAATCTAAGGTTAGGATTATTCTGTGGCACAAATTACAGTATTCATTTAAGTAATATGTATATAGACAGTGTAGAGCTACCTCCCTGTAAAGGACACCTAGTTGTAGAGACAAAGTGTCCTTTAGGGAGAGGTGTCCTCTTACCGGAGAGTTTCTAAATAGTAAAAATGGTATAATTTCACAAATGAAAACTGTCCTTTGTAGAGAAGTGTCCTCTAGCATGAGTGTCCTCTCATGGAGTATGTTCTACTGTACTGCAACACCATCATGAGTCCCACCAGTATAATGAGAGGTTTGACACCTTTCCAAAATTACAAAGATTTACAGCAAAAGTCTGGGACACAAGAACTTGTTGTTTAATGAAGATATGTATAAAGAGGGTGTTGTTTGTACATAGTTGATAGAGAAGGCAAACACAGGAGTTGATAGACGGTGTCTATCAGACATCAGGTGAAAGTATGGCGATAGATGTATGGCCTTGGTTAGCCAACTCCCTCACACACTTGTTATTCCATGCGCACACCACGGTACTTACCTCCCCCTCTAGGTTACTGGGTCAAAATTCCACAATTTGGTCCCCCCCCCTCCATTATTGTTCTTGATGGCTTACTTATTGGATGTTTGGTCCTCATTTTCTTCACCATTAACGTAAAGCTTATTGACAAATAGGGACTTTTTTTTTGCAACTTTTCCAAAATGATACAGCTCAGATTTCTTGCTCCATCAATATTAGACGTTGGGGTGTTATTTAAATTGGGGGAGGGAGGGGGGGGGGGATGTCTGTGAGGAAATATTTTTATCCCTCACTCCCCCAACCACACATACCAGGAAAAACTTCTGGTTCACTGAACTTAACCTCAGTATGCACTCAAACATACCCCGGGGGGAAAAAATCGACATAGCTTTGGTTTTTTTGATAGTATAGTGTAGATTGGTTCATTCATTGTTGAGCTCTACTCATCCCCAACAGACTCCAACAACAAGCTCTACAGGCTTAATACTCTAATATCATTGAGTGGAGATAAGAAAGAAGAAGATAACATAGATCTTATTACATTGTGATAGCATAGATGAAGCATGTGTAATCAATCCCATGTGGAAATGTGTAGAAATTCAGTGGAATTCAGCTAAGATTCCACTTGTTGTGTACTCAAGTTGTTTACTTGGATGTCTTCAAGAAGCTTTTAACCTTCCATTGTTCCCTCATGTTGTTAGACCCAACTCTCACATGCCTGAGCTCTTAGTAAACATTGACGCCACATTAAGGAAATGACCCATTTTTGTTCTCGTAATTATCTTAAATCTAAATATCTCGTATATATCTTAAAAGCTACTCTCTCTCTAAATATATATATATATATGCAGTTAGACCTCATTAATTCAACATTCCCTAAGAAAAGTGCTTCCTGGTGAATGTAGATGGTGAATTATAGTCTGGAAATTTTTAAATGTTAGACAACTTGGTTGGGATTTTGGAAAACCTGTTTGAATTATAGTGTTTAAATATATTCTGATTTTTTTTTTTCAAAAAATGATTATTTTTAGAACTACCTAATCAAACTACTTGTAACCACGTTGAAACCTTCTAAATATCCTTTCTCCCTATCTTTTTTTTATATCAGGGTGAGCAATAAATCTTTGGTTTAGTCGTTTCAACTCGCCCCAGACCCTGTTGTAGTTGTGGGGTTGTTCAGGAGCCTATACTCTCCACCAATTTGTACCTATTGTTTCCCCGCCAGGTTTACTGAAATGGGTCGCTCTGATTGGCTGCTGAGTCAGACAGCGTTTTGTCTTGGCTCTTGTTTGGCTGGAAAACTCTCTTTGGCACTTCTTCCACTTGGCCTGGACAAACACCAAATTGGCGGGTTTGTTCACTTCCGCCATTTCTTGTTGGATAATTTGTGTTACCTGTGTTATATGTGTGACTTTTTAAATTTTATTTTCAATTCACATGCTAGTAAATTTTTTTATTTGATTTTTTTCGACTTGTAATATATGGTTAAAATATGTTTTTTTTTTTTTTTTTTTTGTTAAATACAATCTCAATTTCCTATTTGAAAACTGAAATCTCAATCGTTGAAAACTTCAAAATGCAATTTTTTTTGTAAGATGAAGATTTTAAATATATGAAATCTTTGTTAATTGGGACTACTGATAATTGAGACTGCCAACAATTGGGAAGACAGATATTTAGGATTGCTAATAATTGGGACTGCTGAGAATTGAGACTTCTGATATTTGGAATTTGCTAATAATTGGGACTGCTGATATTTGGGACTAATTTTATCTTTCTCAGCAAGTTTTGATTAAGAAGAGTTGACTCTAGTTGAAATTCATGTCACACAATATGTATAATAATAATAATAATAATTTTAACTTGAGATAAACAGATTTTCTAAAAGTGGTATTTTGTCAGTATCACATGAAAGTATTTTCTTCCACCTTTTTACTACTATTGGTGGTGTACTTCTTTCCCTCAGTTTAGTAAATGTAGGAGGCACAATTTATCACCATCATCTTTAAGATGTTATAGACTTGTGGAGACAGACGGTAGCTCCAGAATGGTGAGTTTCAGTTATCTTCCTCCACAGAGAAGTTTTATCTGTTATCTCTCTCCTCCACCCACCCATTGTTCTTCCACTCTCTTCTTTCTTTCTTTGGTGATCTGGCCTTGATTCTCCCAGTATAGTGGGGGAACTTCCACTCAGCATGTTGGTAGCTCTCCTTCCCTTTTCTATTAGAGGAAAGCAAATTTCACTTTCTCCCCTTAGATGTAAGTCTATGTACAGTCAAATTTCTTTAATTCAATACCCCATGGGGGGGTCAACATTTTATCTTGAATTAGAGAGTCAGTGTGTGTATATTATAGTCTTGTTAAATTAAAGTGAATAAGTCTTGTTGGGATTTGAAAAACTTAAATTAAAGTCAGTGTTGAATCATAGACTGTTGCTGACAATTGGGACTACTGATATTTAGGATTGCTTATAATTGAGACTGCTGACAATTGGAACTGCTTTTAAATTAAATGTTGGGATTTGAAAAACTTAAATTAAAGTCAGTGTTGAATCATAGACTGTTGCTGACAATTGGGACTACTGATATTTAGGATTGCTTATAATTGAGACTGCTGACAATTGGAACTGCTTTTAAATTAAATGTTGGGATTTGAAAAACTTAAATTAAAGTCAGTGTTGAATCTCATAGACTTGCTGACAATTGGGACTACTGATATTTAGGATTGCTTATAATTGAGACTGCTGACAATTGGAACTGCTTTTAAATTAAATGTTGGGATTTGAAAAACTTAAATTAAAGTCAGTGTTGAATCATAGACTGTTGCTGACAATTGGGACTACTGATATTTAGGATTGCTTATAATTGAGACTGCTGACAATTGGAACTGCTTTTAAATTAAATGTTGGGATTTGAAAAACTTAAATTAAAGTCAGTGTTGAATCTCATAGACTTGCTGACAATTGGGACTACTGATATTTAGGATTGCTTATAATTGAGACTGCTGACAATTGGAACTGCTTTTAAATTAAATGTTGGGATTTGAAAAACTTAAATTAAAGTCAGTGTTGAATCATAGACTGTTGCTGACAATTGGGACTACTGATATTTAGGATTGCTTATAATTGAGACTGCTGACAATTGGAACTGCTTTTAAATTAAATGTTGGGATTTGAAAAACTTAAATTAAAGTCAGTGTTGAATCTCATAGACTTGCTGACAATTGGGACTACTGATATTTAGGATTGCTTATAATTGAGACTGCTGACAATTGGAACTGCTTTTAAATTAAATGTTGGGATTTGAAAAACTTAAATTAAAGTCAGTGTTGAATCATAGACTGTTGCTGACAATTGGGACTACTGATATTTAGGATTGCTTATAATTGAGACTGCTGACAATTGGAACTGCTTTTAAATTAAATGTTGGGATTTGAAAAACTTAAATTAAAGTCAGTGTTGAATCTCATAGACTTGCTGACAATTGGGACTACTGATATTTAGGATTGCTTATAATTGAGACTGCTGACAATTGGAACTGCTTTTAAACTAAATGTTGGGATTTGAAAAACTTAAAGTCAGTGTTGAATCATAGACTGTTGCTGACAATTGGGACTACTGATATTTAGGATTGCTTATAATTGAGACTGCTGACAATTGGAACTGCTTTTAAATTAAATGTTGGGATTTGAAAAACTTGAAGTCAGTGTTGAATCATAGACTGTTGCTGTGTGACAATTGGGACTACTGATATTTAGGATTGCTTATAATTGAGACTGCTGACAATTGGAACTGCTTTTAAATTAAATTTTGGGATTTGAAAAACTTAAATTAAAGTCAGTGTTGAATCATAGACTGTTGCTGACAATTGGGACTACTGATATTTAGGATTGCTTATAATTGAGACTGCTGACAATTGGAACTGCTTTTAAATTAAATTTTGGGATTTGAAAAACTTAAATTAAAGTCAGTGTTGAATCATAGACTGTTGCTGTGTGACAATTGGGACTACTGATATTTAGGATTGCTTATAATTGAGACTGCTAACAATTGGAACTGCTTTTAAATTAAATGTTGGGATTTGAAAAACGGTAGAATTAAAGAGATGATATTGTATGTAACGCTGTCATCAGACTAGGGTTTTTTTAGTTTACAACACAAGTAATACCTGACTTAAGGCGAAAATAATACATATTTACATATCTACAAAAAGTTTTGTACCGGCCAAAGTAAAACAACAATGAATTTATATAATGCAAAGCGGCGCTATCTGGCGGCCGACTTCACAGAGTTATGTTCTAGAAGAAATAATTTAAAATAATTTCTTTTATGACATATTTAATTATGATTAATATACTCTCTACTCCCCCAAGCTAGCATTGCTGTTATAAGGCAATATATAATACCTATAAAGCAAATATACCATTTCCTTTTTGGTCTGGTTTCCCTTTAGTCTTCTTCATCTGTAATTGTTTCATTTCCTTCCATTGTTTCTCTCTGTCAGTCATTTGGTTTGTTCTTGCAGCAGTTCTGTGATGTAATTATTGCTGTAGTCTATAGCAGTGTGCTACTGTGAGACTATGCTAGGCATGCAATGTACAAGACTCTCTGATATAATACTAAAATATCTCATTAATTGAGACAAGAAATTAAGAGACCTAATCCAAATAAATTGTGTGACACTTCGGTAACAGCATTGTTACCATTTATTCTTTTGTCTGATGATGGTAACAAACCCTGTTACCGAAACATCACACACTATTAATTTATTTGGATTAGGTCTTTTTTTCTTGTATCTATAATCCAAATTGTGCTTTATTATTATTATCCCATTAATTCTTTAGAGCTATATAAAGTGGACTCTATTGGAACTGAATCTATAATCCAAATTGTGCTTTATTATTATTATCCCATTAATTCTTTAGAGCTATATAAAGTGGACTCTATTGGAACTGAATCTATAATCCAAATTGTGCTTTATTATTATTATCCCATTAATTCTTTAGAGCTATATAAAGTTGACTCTATTGGAACTGAATCTATAATCCAAATTGTGCTTTATTATTATTATCCCATTAATTCTTTAGAGCTATATAAAGTGGACTCTATTGGAACTGAATCTATAATCCAAATTGTGCTTTATTATTATTATCCCATTAATTCTTTAGAGCTATATAAAGTGGACTCTATTGGAACTGAATCTATAATCCAAATTGTGCTTTATTATTATTATCCCATTAATTCTTTAGAGCTATATAAAGTGGACTCTATTGGAACTGAATCTATAATCCAAATTGTGCTTTATTATTATTATCCCATTAATTCTTTAGAGCTATATAAAGTGGACTCTATTGGAACTGAATCTATAATCTGTTCTACCGAGTTAGGGTAAAGGTTCGAGCTGCAGTGAGAACTATAAATTAATAATTTATATTTTAATAAGTGTCCAAAGATTACATACAATTATAAGAGGCAGGTGGAGTACAGTTTTTACTCCACCAGCGCCTA
This sequence comes from Cordylochernes scorpioides, assembly GCA_030710605.1. Lineage (NCBI taxonomy): Eukaryota > Metazoa > Arthropoda > Arachnida > Pseudoscorpiones > Chernetidae > Cordylochernes > Cordylochernes scorpioides. The sequence continues at coordinate 37,224,986 of CP092874.1, forward strand.
GAGTATTATATAATAGAAGGAACCGCCGTAGGTTGTAGCGACGGGCGGTAAACAAGCCGGCGATATCAGGCGGTGTTCGAAAAGTGCGCGCGCAGCCCCCGGTGCGCGCGCAGGCCGGCTGGCCAGCCAGCGTCCCAGGATGCCAGCGTCGCCCGCTGGCTGCCTCTTATCTCATGCCCCCCCTGGAGATTGGGACTTGGGACCGATCCAACGTAGTTGCTATAACGCGGGTTCGGTTCTCGGGTTCGAGGGGATAAGGTCTGCTGATGTTGAGCTGAGTTGGGTGGGGTGGTGTACGGTGGAGGCACGAAAGGTCGTAAGAATCTGCGATTACGGCGAAGAAGGCGTCCGGCGTCGGTCCGGATGAGGTAGCTGCGACCGCGTGGAAGTTGTTCGAGAACCTCAGCAAGGAGGGTCCAATGTTTTGTGCGGTGATCCTGGACAAGGACTATTGCTCCCACTTCCAAATGTGAGAGTGGCTTGGCGTTGCGATTGTATCGCTTCCGGAAGGAATGTTCTCTTACATTTTGCTGCAAGAGGTACTGGGCCATCTGGATCTGCTGGGGCGTGCCAGAGATGGTGATGACCCGTTCGTTGCTACCAGGTTGAGACTCATCTATGGTGATCCCCGCACCAGACTCGCGCCGGATCTTCCTGATGCGTTGACCACCTTTCCCAATGATGGCACCGGCGAGATCATTTGGTATAGTGACTTGTGATGAGCCTTTTTTCGGGACGACTACCATAGGATGGCACCAATCGATGGCTTCGCCGACGGGTACCTGTTCGATTATCCCTTTCGCCAACATGGTATCGAGTTGAGTTTTGACGGGGTCTCTCCAGTGAAAGGGAACGTTGTATGCCCGGTAGCGTTTGCAAGGAACGGCATCTTTAACTAGTTCGATAGACATGGGGGGTCCTTGCATGGGTTTTAACACTGTGTCGTCGAACGCTCTAGCATGATGGGTAAGGATAGACTGCTTATCGATCTCATTGGCTCTCACCGGGGTCGGCGGGAACGTTAGAACTTGTCCGTTGGTTATGGCATTGACGATCATTGAATGGGGCCAGTTATCCGGCAGAAGTCCTAAGGCTTTGCATCCGCTCTTGCTCAAGAGAGGGGCGTTCAGGTGCTTGCAGACTCCAACGGTAGTACTGTATGTTTTCCCGTTGAGATGCAGTGCCGCGACGAACGATCCACAAGGACTTAAGCTGATGCCGTTGACTCCTACGCAAGGGACGTTCTTCGGGTTGAGTGCTGATCGGGTCTGCTCATCCAGTAACAGGAATTCTGATTCTGGGATTAGATCCAGATCTGACCCCGGGTCTGCCAGCCAACGGATTTGGTGTAACTTATGGTTGATATCGGTCGGAATGGTTATGAGTTCGTTGCGTACTCCAGCTGCAACAACTGTGTTTGAGGGTCCTGGTTGGGACTGATTGTTTCTGGTTGCGGGTGGCGGGATATTAGGTTTGGTTGTGGGTTTCCGTTTCAGTTGTCGGCAAACCCTTCCGTAATGCCCGGTGATGCCGCATTTGTTACACTCTATGTCTTTTGCTGGGCACTGGTCACGGCGGTGTCTTGGGTTAGCCCCACATCCGGAGCAGGGGTCGTTAGGATCATAGGGTTTCTGAAAGAAACGGTTGGCCTTAGGTGAGGTTTCAGACGAGCTGGCTTGTTGATGCTTGTAGGTTGATGGTGCACGTCTGGTTGCAATGAAGGCTTCGGGGGAGGTGGTTGGGGAGGGTGAAAGAGTCGCGCCCACGGCGGTAGCACTCTCATGTGCGATGCAAATTGAGAGGACTCGGTCCAGGGAGAGGTCGGAATTGTACTGCTCCGCCAGTACTTTTCGTTGGAGGTCTTTATCAAACAGGCCACATATTAACCTGTCACGGATACGGAGTTGCTGTTGATAACCAGCAAGGGCAAACGTTTTCCCACAAGCTCTTTTTGTGCATTTTGTAATACACGGGTCGCCGCATGTGCTGCACTTAAAATCCAGCTCATGTGCACACGAGTCATCAAGAGCTTTAAGGGCTGCGAAGTAGCGATCCACCGATTCTCCGTTTTGTTGGTCCCTACGATGAAAATCTTGCCGATCAAGGAGGGGGTTTCGCTTCTTGCGTAGGTAGGCCTCGAGAGCATTCACGGCTTCATCGAGGGTGGTGGTGGTAGAAATATGAAGGCGGCCTGATTGCCAAAGGATGGTCCATTCGGAATGGAGGGCGGCACGCAAAGTCACTTGCTGTGTGGATAGCGGGAAGGTGGCTACTTGTTGGGCGTCCACGTAGTCGTTCCAACGTTGTTTCCAATCGCGGAAAAAAGACATCGTTAACTCCTCCGGGGAAGCCAGTTTAGGAAGCTGGATGATTTTTGTGGCGTGGTGAGGAGGAGCTCCTAATGGGACTGTCGGTGTCGGGTTCCGAGTAGCCATCTGCTGCAACAGTGCGGCTATGGACCTGAGGATGTCGGTGCTGGTCGGCGAGGCAGGGTTCTCTGGAGGGGTTTGGGATGGTCGGCGATTCCTTCTTGAGGGCATCTTGATTACTAATTGTCACTGAGCTGTCACTTAAAAAACGGCTATAATTAACCGAATGTCGACTGCGCCATGTTCTACCGAGTTAGGGTAAAGGTTCGAGCTGCAGTGAGAACTATAAATTAATAATTTATATTTTAATAAGTGTCCAAAGATTACATACAATTATAAGAGGCAGGTGGAGTACAGTTTTTACTCCACCAGCGCCTAGAGTATTATATAATAGAAGGAACCGCCGTAGGTTGTAGCGACGGGCGGTAAACAAGCCGGCGATATCAGGCGGTGTTCGAAAAGTGCGCGCGCAGCCCCCGGTGCGCGCGCAGGCCGGCTGGCCAGCCAGCGTCCCAGGATGCCAGCGTCGCCCGCTGGCTGCCTCTTATCTCATAATCCAAATTGTGCTTTATTATTATTATCCCATTAATTCTTTAGAGCTATATAAAGTGGACTCTATTGGAACTGAACTTTTAGTTCCCTATAGCTACGGTTTGGCTATTTCAAATTTTTTTAGATTGTATAATTAAAGGACAGATGGGCAAATTTTGGCAGGTTAAAAACTGTCTTTTGTTTAGAGGTATCTACTAACGCAAGTGACCGCTAGGGGGGAGGTACTACTGTATACAATTTAGCATGATTGTTTTTTTTTATTTTTTACACAAAGCAATAACGTGCCATCTATATATATCGAATGAAGACATTAAGGCACAAACATTTCTTTTCACAAATAAATCAATCTTCTACTGTCCTTACTGCTATGAAAAAATATTGGAAGGGCTTGGTTCATCAGTGGTGAACCCTCCCAGTGGTTTTGCCAATTTAATCTACCAGACCGCTCCTTTAGAGCTCTAATACTGTATTGGATCATTCTGCTTTTATATGCTACACTGAAGGGTGGAATCATAGAAATGGTATTTAAGCAAACAATTTTCCTACTGCCATGTGGAACTCCTTCAATACCTTCACTGAAAATACTTCCTAATCTCACTTCTATATTTAAGTATAAAAAGTAGAATTGACTCCATACAAGAGTGTATCTTCCATAGGAGAAATCATAGAAAGGGGTTCACCATTAATGAACCAGACCCTCCCAATATTTTAACCTTTATTGGAGGGATGTCTAGTAGGAGTAATTGTAGGAAAAGGAAAAAAAAAAGTGTAAATTTTCTTAATTTTTCCTGAGGAAGAGGAAAGTTTTCGAAAGCTTGCCAAATATTTAATGAGTAATCGCATTGCAATTAATCTTTTTTTACTTTTATGACATTTGCAAGTATCTCTTTAAAGTATTAATTTCTCTTTTTTTAAGGTGTACAATTTGGATTATAGATTAGAATTACAAGGTAATATGATCTGATGATGATAAGGCACAATTTGAAGTATAGATTATAAACCCAAAGTAATAAGACCAAATCCAAATAAATAAATAAATAGTTTTTGAGGTTTCGGTAACAACGCTGTTACCGAAACATCACACACTATTTATTTGGTATTATTACCTTGTAATATTAATTTCTCTATTAACAATATTTAAGACTGCCAAGGGCTTCTGAGATACATGTGTTTCTCTTATCTATTTTTCCTTTTTTGTTTAAATCCTGATTGAGATGTCAATGTAATAATCTATATATTCTGGGAAATCTTACCAGAGTTTTGTGGGTTGTTCAGTATCCTTCCAATTTGTGATAGAATAGAATGTCTTAGTAACACAAACATGGATGATTTCCAGGAGGTTGAGATGTTGGCTTATGTCAGTCCAAGTTGGGGTTTTGATATTGGGAACGCAGTAGAACTACCTCAATGTAAAGAACAACACCTAGTTGCAGAGCCTAAGTGTTCTTTAGGGAGAGGTGTCCTCTTACCATAGAGCAGCTAATTAGTAAAAAATGGTCTTTTTGACAATGAAAACTGTCCTTTATAGAGAGGTGTCCTTTCATGGAGGTTCTACTGCATTTTTTAGTACCTTTTAGAGAAAAAAATTCTTCCTTTCTCTGAATTAGTTAAAATAATTTTCATAGTGTAAACACTTTTGCTGATATTCTCTTATTATGGTACACATTTAAACCGCTTTCTTCATTTGAAACCTATATACTTGTAGTGCAGTCCTTTTTATTTTAAGAAATTGAAACTATTTTACACACGTATAATTTTTTTTTAAATAAAATAATTTTCTACTGCCCTTACTGTAATGATATATTAATGGGTAGACCCCTAGCTCATCAGTAGTAAACCCTCCCAAGGTGGGTTGTCATGAACCTGTTCACTCTGTCTGTCAGATAAAGGTGGTGGGGGCTTGATAACTTATCTGGCTTGGTCCATGAGTCGCCCGTTTCCTTTTCCTCTTGTTCACACACTTGTTGCCCTTTACTATTGTAACCTGTACCTCTACAGACTTTCTATACATATACTAACCAATCTGGTTAAAGCTGAGACAAGCAAATTTCTGATACAGTAGAAATACCTCCCTGTAAAAGATAATACCTAGTTGCAAAGCCAGTCCTTTAGAGAGAGATGTCTTCTTACAGGAGAGTAGCCAACTAAGTAAAAATGGTAATGTTGATGAAAACTGTCCTTTGTAGAAAGATGCCTTCTAGCAGAAGTGTCCTCTCATTGAGGTTTTATTGAATTAAAATCAACTTGTGGTCTTCTATTAAATGTCATACTAGAATTGCATTATTTTGGCTCTTGGAAACACTAGTTTCCAATGTGATCTTAAATTAAGTAAAGACTTATTACCCTCATTTGAATAAGTAGGCTAAGAAAGTAATATAGGAACTTTGAAGTAGCCATGATTCAGGCCATGAAATTCACACTGTAGATAAGGGTTTACAGCAGCTTTTGTACTATCTATAGAAAGTTTGATATGAAAAAAACCTTCACTTTTCATAGTCTAGCCTCTTTGAAATCAACCTCTAAAGAGAATTCCTGTTGAATTAAAGGAATTCTGTTGAAGTAGAAGTTTTGAAAGTCTGTTGAACTATGGTGTTGAATTATAGTAGATTGAAGTAAAGAGGTTACCACTGTGTTTGTTGTTCCCTTTATTTAGGAAGAGAGAGAGAAACTTGGCAGCCAACTAGGATACAGGAACTACTGCAGGTGTAGTGGTGCGATAAAGCCATCAGACTTCCTGCTGGCATGATGATATCATCACCTCCAGACTTGGAACAGATCTTGCTAGCGACATTCTGCCAAGAGGAAAATTACTCACTTGAAAAAAGGCACACTCTTGCATCACAATAGATGTAAAAAATGCATCTAGAGACTGGCTGTGATCATGCTGATTCTGGGGGGTCGGTGGAAGGCTTGTTAAACCGTTTGGTTTTCGACCACTACGATTCCCGGGTTTGATTCCCGCATTGGACACTTTTTTTGTTTAAAAAAAAAAAAAGATGCTCCAATGGCCCACTCGATTCTTCCAAAAGTCCAACCCCACCAGCGAGTGCAAGTAACCAAACGGGGCTCTGGCATATTTGTAAGTGCAAAGTCGAACTGCTTTTCACATGTGTAGACATGTGGTGCACTTACAGTAAAAAGCAGTCGCTAACTACCCACCATGATTATCATGGCCTGTACCACGTGTACTAGGGATAAGCAAAAAAAAAAAAAGCTGATTCTAGTTGGTGAGGAGAATTTGGCAGATTTAGAAAGTCTGCTTGAAGCTATTGATCTTTTTTTTTTTTTTTTGAAGATCATTTGTTGGTTGGAAGTTTGCTTGGATAAATATATGACTACATCAACTAATTTTTTTAAAATTTAAATTCTGAAGTTTCAGTAACTTGCTGTCACTCTTCTCAGGGGGATGGTTATTTCTGAATCCTACCTTCTACTTTTATATGTAGACAGATTTCCTAAAATATCTGAAGAGTGTCACATCTATATATATAAAAATGAATGTTTGTTGGTTTGTATGACCTGTATACAAATTTGCAGTAGTTCACTAATTCAAACCAAAATTTCCATACATAGGTAAAAAATAACGGGGATGACGATAGGCTATTTTAAAAAATATATAAATCAATTATTAAAACTATATATTCAAATTATTCTACTTAGCTCACGAGCAGCGCCCTCTAGAACGCTGGCGATCTGCCGGCGGCGCGCACCCGTTGGCTGCCGGCGAGCATGTGACTTCCCTGTGCGCGCGAGAGAAGCTTTTTCTTAATTACAATGCAAGTCCTTAACTATATTTACAGGTTTTCTAATTTATAACTATTTCACATATTTACATATATGTTTTCATTTTTTTGCTATAACTGATCTAATTCGCCGTTTAAAATAACTGCTCTTGCAATATTTGCTATGTTTTATGTGTTTGAATAAAACACTTAATCGTGTAAACTCGGGCCTTGCCCGGGTCATTCGTCTAGTATTTTATAAACTTGTGTATGTATATAAGTAGAAGATAAGGATTCAGAAATAATCATTGTCTTGAAGAGAGTGATAGCTAGTTACTGAAATGTTGGAAACTAAATAAAACATTTTTGGAACTAACTTTTCTATTTTCCCAAAGCAAGTCCAGATTTATATGAAATTTGACTTTTAATTTGATGCCGTCTCTTTAGCAAACTCTCTCATAATACTAGGAACCATCAAATACAGTGAAACAAATGCAGAAGGAAAAATCACCATGGAAGGATGAAGATAGGCCCGGATGTGGCAACAAAACCTACAGAGGCTGTGACAACTGCCCCTACACAGAATTTACGCCCACACACTTTTGTTTTTTTCTGCCCAGTAATGATGGCAGCATTAAAAAAAAAGACAAACAGCTCTAGTGACAGAAATTATTAAGGCAGCTCTTGAGATCATTCAGCTATATCTGAATTCCAACTATTGTTAGTTTGGTGAAGATTTTTTTTCATTTTAATTTGGCTCATTTAAGCTCTTTGAAGTGTTGGGTGAAAACCCCAAAGTAGGGATGAGTCAATGTATATAGGAGGCCAATTTAGTGGCATTAGTATGGACAGGCTGCAGTCTAGCTGCAGGTGTCTCAGTAAAGGATAGAATTGATGGGACCATCTGTGAATAAGAAACTACATATTTAGCACAGTGCTCTGTACTGTCTTTACTGCCATGGAAAATATATTGGGAATGCCTCGGTGGGGTGAACTTATATTTAGTAAGTTTGAAGCTGAGAGGGTTCAACACTGATGAACCAGACCCTCCACACAATAGGTTTCAATCTCAGTAAGAGCAGTAGGAAGTTGTTTTACAGTAGAACAAACTCCAGGACATCTCTCTAAAGAATAGTTTTCATCACCAAAATTTACTTTTTTAATAATTAGTAATGCTCTGGTAAAATGACATACCACTTCCTAAAGGACACTTTGGCTCTGCGACTAGGTGTTTTCCTTTACAGAGAGATAGTTCTACTGTATTTGAAAAAGAAAAAAAAAAAGTAAATTATAGTTTCATTTCAAAAATATATATATAATTAGGTACAATTTGAATTATAGATTAGAAGCAAAAGGTAATAAGACCAAATCTAAATAAATAAATAATATGTGAAGGGTTACAGCATTGTTACAGAAACACACACTATTTATTTATTTAGATTTGGTCTTATTACCTTTGGTTTTATAGTTTAATTTCTTGTATAAAGTTTTTTTTTTTTTAATCCGAATATTTACATGAGTGTTGTTCCAAAGGAAATGTAAACCTATCCACATTCATTGTTTGTTAAATGTATGTAGGAGTTGTAATCCCATCTTTCGCCATCTTAGAAATTTGAGAGTTTGTCTCTATTGTCTTGTCTGTCACACTAGATCTGATGAACTATGGGGGATCTAATGGAGGAACCTCAGTTAAACCTTGCAAATACGCATGCAAGCCATCACCAACTTTTAGTTAGTGGTCGGTTAGATCAGGAGATGCTTTTTTCATAATTTATCCACTTGATCCCAGTACAATTTCACTTTTTATGATTTTTTCACATTGTTTGGCATTCTCACGCCCTTCCAGCCTTAAATACCTGTTTTATGATTTTTCAGAATGCCCATAGACCCGCTTTCTTTGGTCGTTGAGGTACAGCTTGCACCAAGCTGATGAGGGCCAGCATCCCGAAATGCGTGCATGGTTAGCTTTTCTTGATTAATCGAGAAAGGGTATTATGGAATAATTTAAAAAATTGACGATTAGTTGATATTTATTCCGACAGGTGGCGCAAGCCATCAGCAACTTTTAGTTGCACAATCAGGAGATGCCTTTTTTTTTTCTTAACAATTAAACTTGGCAACAAGATTTAGTTTTTGAAGAGTTGAGTGCAGTTTTTCTCTGAAAATATAATTACAGCGGACCTCCATTATAACCACCTCTTTTATAACAGAAACTTGGTTATAACATCACAAAGTTCATAAATCCCAATTGTTTCAACAACAACTTGTCTATCTACAAGGTAATTGGACCAATTCCAAAAAAATTAATAGTGTGTGACATTTCAGTAACGTAGTTCTTGTAGTTCTAATCGATAATCTAAATATTGTGCTTTATAACTTGTATATCTATAAAAATAACCTCTCCAATCAAAATAGATGTCAAAACTAGATGCCATCTATTGACCGTTGCTGAAAACTAGCAGACTTGGGTCAGTGACAAATCCACAACAACATGGCTATAACAATATAAAATCTTGTTCCAAGGTGATGTTGCCAGTATTGTGTGTGCTGATCCGAGACAAGAGGTGAGAAGGAGGAAAGTTGAAAAATCCAGAGTGAACAAACAGTTAGCTGAAGAGGGATTGACCTCCTTGTTCTGTATTGGATCCCCAGCTGATAGTGGAATTTGGGCCAATGCTGATTGGAGCTCCGCTACGGCCCAGCGATTGCTCAAATCCTAACATGTGTGTCACTCTTACTCCATACAAGTGTAATGCCTTAGTGTTATTTTATGTATTGTGTGCAAATGAAACTCATAAAAAAAAAACAATTAAAAGATCCAATTTTATTTTATATATATATATATATATTAAATACTCAAATAACCTAATTTGCATATTGGGAATTCCAATTTGCATAGTTTATTATATTCCAAATTTGACAGAACTGAAGATGCACAGTATTGTTGGATTTATAAAAACATTTATTAAATCAGTAGAACAACCTGCATGAATGGACATTATGGTTAGAGTAGTACAATTTTCATCAACCAAATTACCAGTTATACTTATTAGTAACTCTCTGGTAAGAGGACATCTCTCTCCCTAAAGTACACATTAGCTCTGTAACTAGGTGTTGTCCTTTACAGAGAGGTAGTTCTACTGCATTATTCACCCCAGTACACTTAGCCAGGGTTATGGTTAGTAGTTTTGTTTATGATTATTATTATTCCTAGTACACATGGTACAGGCCATGATAATCATGGTGGGTAGTTAGCGACTGCTTTTACTGTAAGTGCACCACATGTCTACACATGTGAAAAGCAGTTCGACTTTTGCATTTACAAATGTGCTAGAGCCCTGTTTGCTTACTTGCACTTGTTGGTGGGGTTGGAGTTTTGCAAGAATCGGGAGCCATTGGAGCATTTTTTTTTAATTAGAAAAAAATGCCCAATGCGGGATTCGATCCCGGATCGTATGGTCAAAATCCAATGGTTTAGACCACTCATCCACTGAGACCCCCCCCTGGTTGGTAGTGAGATGTAGCAGCTCAGTTGTCTACACATGTAGTTGTCTTCACTTACAAGCTGTGCCACAGTGTCCTGATTCAATCACTTGCACCACCCACTATGGAGGTCAGGGTTGTTTACCATCACACACATGAGAGCCTCCTGTGAAGGTAGTAAATAGCCAAGTGAATATGATACTCCTCCATAGTTATCTAATCACCTCACTTCTATCTCTCTCTCTTTTTTTGTTGTGTGTTGTTATCTCTGTCTCTGTACTCTGGCCAATCTCCACATAGCTTGGATGTTTCTTCATCCCCCCTCTCTCTACAGAGGGTGGGTGATTCACTTGGAAGATATTTTGAACTTGGAATTTCTTGCCCTTACTGCGATGAAAAAAAAATATATATTATGTATAAAAGAAACATTCGTGCTTTTAAATCCTTTCATTTTATATGTATAGATGGCGCGTTATTGCTTTGTGTTAATATTTTTATTAGTTCATTTAAATTGAGGTTCAATATGATTTTTTCCTGAACATTGAACAATATGACGGCTTCGATGATTCCATCAAATTAGACTTTCTATTAAGGTTTTCATAGCGATTTTTTTCCCAAGCTGCTTCCAAGATACTTTTCTGGAGGTCATCTAATGTATCTAGTCTTTACTTAGGCTTGAGAACTTTAAAAAATATATTTTTTTTTTCAACGGATAAAAAAATTGGACCTGCACAATCTTGACTGTATGTAATAAAGGGAATGTAATAACAAAAGCGGTTTTAAAAATATTTTTTTTACAGTAATTTTTATAAGCATTTAAAAATTATTATTTTATTAGAAATTGGTGTTCCACTTCCATTAGAAATCTTGTCATATGAAGTCCTGATAACAAAGTACAGTTCGAACCTCATTATTTCAACATCTCGAACCTCATAATAACATTATTTTGGAGAACAAGATGTTATAATTGTACACTCATGGAGAAAACTTATGGAAGTTGTACCTTTTAGCATGTATATTGGGATTCAAACAATGACTCTGAAAACACACGGTAATAAGACCAAATTCAAATAAATAAATAGTGTGTGATGTTTCGGTAACAGTATTGTTACCATCTTCAGACAAAAGTACTGAATTTATTTGGATTTGGTCTTATTAACTTGTGTTTATAATCTAATCCAAATTGTGCATTATCAAGAACTCTGAAAGATATTACAGTGACCTTTATTGAAGATACACAAGATAACCCAAGTGTGAACAACTCTGTCTCCTTCAACGACCTCGAAATATGAAACTCCCTCAAGTGTTGTCCATGAGTGTAGGTAAAACAACACTCTAGAATGAGGATGTTCTAACTGAGTGTTGGTGTTTTGTTGATAAAAATGTAGTTGTAGAGAAATGGTGCACAGTTTGAGCAAATGTAGGTGATGAGGTTAAAGGTCTGTCTGACAGCCAGATGGATTTCAGCAAGCAACAGGTGGTTTACTAACCGCTGTCACACATGTGGAGGGAGGATGGATGTACGGTGGTGGTGGCTCCCTGTTTACTCCCACATACACTGTATTGTTGTTTGTGGTACACCTGCCATGTGATGACAGTATGCTGGTATAGAGGGACAAGTTGCTTTCTTCTCTCTCTAAAACAAGAAAATAAGACCTAATCCAAATAATTTATTAGTGTGTGACGTTTCGACAACAACATTGTCACCATCATCAGACAAAAGAATAAATGAGAAAAAATATCACAGCAAGTTCTTAAATAGTACTGTTATCAAGTGTTTAAACAAGATAACAGATAAGGAAAACTAGTTTTTTAAGACAACTTTAAATATTATTCTTAGAATTAAAATCTACAATCCAAATTGTGTGCTTTGTCATTCTCTCTCGAAAATATTTGTTAGACGGCAGGTCAGGACATGAAAACATGGTTGCATCCTCGTTTGCTGAATTAACAAGGTTATTCTGGAAATAATTTATTTTTTCAACTTTTATCAAAATAACTGTACTAAGAATCAAATATTTTTATAAAAATTACTACATATATATATACCTATTATTACTAAAATGTAATTTATTGTTATACACACACACAAAGGCAACTGTCTTGATATATCAAAAACCAAATCCCAAATGAGTAAACCATTGTTACTTAAAATTACAAGGTATTAAGACCAAATATAAATAAATTAATTTGGTAAACACAGTTGTTACTCAAACGTCACACACTATTAATTTAGGTGTATTTGGTCTTATATTACCTTGTAGTTCTAATCTATAAACCATATTGTGCCCCTTATCTCACCATTGTTTCTTACTATCTGAAGACAAAAGTAACTGTATTGAAACATCACATATATAATTTACTTATTGGGATTTTTGGCCTTGTTACCTTGTATAATCAAAATTGAGCATCTCATCATGGGGAGGTAACTATAATTCTAGGCTCTCCTCTCTCATGTGTTGTCTATTCAATAGAATATAGATTTAGTAAAAAAAATTATGAGAAGAAATGAATGAAAAAAGTTATAATTTCACAATCTAGGAGAACTTGAAGAAGTTGGAGGTTCCCAGGATATACTACAAAGACTTATTAAATTAATCATTGATAAAAGAGTTTTTGTTCAGCACCCTACTGGGGAGTTGAAAGAGGAAATGAGTAATCCAATGACAGGAGGGGGAAATCCTACTTCAAACCAATTTTACAACCTCCACTTGGTTATATTTATTTCTTTATATAAAATATGGATGTGGAAATCTCCTATAGACCTCCTGGTAGTAGAGATTTGTATAGCAAAATTGATAAGGCACAATTTGGAATATAAAAACAAGGTAATAAGACCAAATCCAAATAATAGTGCATGATGTTTCAGTCCATTCAGTACTTTTGTCTGAAGATGGTAATAATGCTGTTACCGAAATGTCATACATTATTAATTTATTTGTATTTGGTCCTATTACCTTGTGTTTATAGTGAATTTTTTGTCGTTGGTGTGAGGCTGGTTATCATTTGAACATGGCACAAAGCAGCGCCATCTTTCTGTGCAACATGTTATTATAATTATCAGCGCTAATTATTATTGGTAGTTTTTTAAATTTATTTTATGCAACATTTTTTTCTCTCCGACATTAGAACTTAAGCATCATTTATGAGAAAAATGAGAGGGCAAAAAGTTTATTTTACAAACCTTACTACGGTCCTGATATAAGGTACAATTTGGATTATAGATTAGAAACATAAGATAATAAGACCAAATCCAACAAAATTTATTTATTTGGATTTTAGTCTTGTTACATTATTTCTTACTTACGATCCCTCGTCTTCTTATCTCCACTCAATCATATTAAGGTATCAAGCCTGTAGAGCTTGTTGATGGTGTCTGTTGGGGATGAGTAGAGCTCATCAATGGATGAGTCAATACAATCAATGATATAGTTTGGGGTTGTTGGTTGACACTTAGTACATAGTGGGAAAACCTTGCAACCATTCTGGAAAGTCTGTAGATGACCAGACCTTTGACTTGTGTACAATTTACACCTGACAAAGAATCATAATGTGAATGGGTATTTGGCCAATTCTGGAATAATTAGAAATCAACGGGAATAGTTGATATTTATTCCGATAGATGGCGCAAGCCATCAGCAACTTTCAGTTGCACGATAAGGAGATGCCCTTTTTTCTTAAAGAATCATAAGTTTCATAAACACACCAAACAGTTTTACCAATAGAAGAAATTTCTCACCCTCACATTTTTCTCTTAGTAATCTATCTTCTTGGAGGAATTATTCCTCTTACAATTTAAACAACCTATCTGTCTAATAGCCGGGGCAACAATGGAGGATAGATAGAGGATGATCTAGGTGTGAGATAGAGAGAAATAGGGCGGACTGACTGACCCAGCTGTCAGAAAGGGTTCCGCTAGGCTGCCTTTCATACCTCCCTCATCCCTATTGTTTCCTCTTTTCTCCCAATAGTACGGATTGGAGCCATTCTTTTTTGTCTTTCTCTCTTAACTCCAAAAATACCAAAAAAAAAAAGGGGGGGGGGGGGGGGGGGGAACTGCCAAGTTATAAAAGAGTGAAGAATCATATGGAAAATGAATATGCAATTTATATGAAAGTGGTTGTACATAGCCTATATCTCTCAAGTTTTACTAAATGCCAATAAATTTCTCTCAAGTTGTGATTTTTGTCCTTGCGTGAGACCCAATACAACAGTTGTAGGGTGCCGGTAGATTGGTAATTCAGACTGGAAATGTTTACTTAGTGATGATAATCTATTTCCCTAGTTTTGGCACAATTAAAATATTTTACCCTCTTAGTACACTTATGTACAAAACTTAAGGAAGTGGAATGTCTTTGATGTCGCCGCCGGTCACCTTTTTTTTTTAAGGAGACAGGTTGGTGGCAGCAAAGTTTTCTGTCCTCCAGGAATGACTTTATCTGAAGTTTGACTTAAACAGTATTTGCATCAACGATAGATGTACCCCTCATGAAGTTGCCTTCATGACATTGCTAAGTTTTCGGACACTGAGATAAGAAAGATGGCTTAAAAAGCCACCTAGACTGTATAAGTAGCAGCTAGTGAGATGATGTTCACCTGACGACAGATAAATTTAGCACAAATCAAAGCCACAGGTGTTTTTTTTATTTATTTCCTCCGCCATGGCTGTGACCTTATCCATCTGCAGCGATGGCCATGACCCCCTTCCTCTACTTTATGGAAATATAATTTTTAATTCTCTGAAATCTCACGGTTGTTGTTGTGGCTCAGCCTGATAAACTGTAGCTTACTTGCCCCAGTCTCTTCTTCACTCTACTTTTCTTATTTGATAAAGAACACTCAATGGGGAAAGTTTTAAGTGAAAAGCATTCTTAGTTTTTTTTTTTTAAATAATGTTTTTTAACTAGTTCTATCTCTCATTTTTAATTGTAGCAAAACCACTAGAAGGATTCACCACTGATGAGCCAAGCCCACCCAATATATATTTTTCATCAGTAAGGACAGTAGAAGTGTGATTGATGTGTAAAAGTAACATTCCTATCATAATCTCATTTATTATATCTATCATAGTTGAGATTTTGGCAATTGTGTGGGATATACTATGTTGATACAAAATTAAATAAATGACTTATTTTACCATAAGGTTTTGAGAAAAGACAAGACCCGAAAGCTTCCAATAAATAAATTGAAAAAAAATTGTACTAAGTCATTTATTTATTTTTGTATCTACCATATTGTGTTTAATAATGTTTATTTTTTCTCTTTCAATATAAACTGGATATGTTAGTATGCCATCTGTTATTGTAAATTTGAACTATTTATGTTTCTTTTTAAATAAAGTAAATATTTGTTTTATATTTCCATTGCAGTATATTATGCAGAAAATTATTTTAAAAGAAATACAGTTAAACCTGTCTATAGCACCCCCTCTAAAATTTAAAATTCGTAGTACGATGCGATTTACATTAAAAGTGACTTGTCTATAGCACCCTATTTTGGTGAGTCCCAAGAGGGGGCGCTATAGACAGGTTTAACTGTATATCCGCACCATAAATAGTTCACATTTCCAAAGTGCATTTTAAAATAAATAGTTTTTGTTACATCATTAAGTGTATTTTTATGAAGAGCAAAACATTGATAGCTAGTAAAAGAGACACTTAACAATAGAGATAAAATGGCAAAACAGCTGAGAGGGTTCACCACTGATGAGCCATGCTCTCCCTCTTTCAATTTTTGAATCATTGCAGTATAAGGGTTGTAGAAATAGGTTTTAAATATGCAGTAGAACCTCTATATGAGAGAACACTCACGCTAGAGGACACCTCTCTATAAAGGACAGTTTTCATCGCCAAAATTACCATTTTTACTATTTAGTAACTTACCGGTAAGAGGACACCTCTCCCTAAAGGACACTTTGGCTCTGTAATTAGGTGTCCTTCACAAGGAGGTACTACTGTATGTTTTTAAAAAATGTGCTTAAAATATATTCCTAATTTTCAGCTATAGAGGGTACTAAGCAGATAGAGAGCCAGTATATAAGGAAGTGTGTGTGTGTAGGTCCATGCGTACATCATCAGCGCACTGCGGAAGGAGATGCCGTCCATGTTCGGGAAGGACAGCAAGAAGAAGGACCTGATCCGCAACCTGGCCAACATCTACCAGGACATCCAGCGGGAGCACCAGATCTCCCCCGGGGACTTCCCCGACATCAAGGAGATGCAGGAGAAGCTGTCCCAGCAGGACTTCACCAAGTTCAACACCCTGCGACCCAAGCTCATTGACACGGTGGACAAGATGTTGGCGGAGGACATCGCCAAGCTCATGGCCCAGATTCCGCAGGAGCAGATCGAGGCGCGGGAGGAGTCCGCGCAGGTGAAGGGAGGCTGCTTCGACAACCTGGGCAAATCTCCCTTCGGCTACCTGGTGGGAGAGGGGGCGGACGCCGGCTCCATGGAGATGAACTGGGTGGTGGAGAAGGACAAGTTCAAGTACGACGAGATCTTCAACAACCTCGGCCCCATCAACGGCAAGATCTCTGGGGCCAGCGCCAAGTCCGAGATGGTCAAGTCCAAGCTCCCCAACGCTGTCCTGGGGAAGGTCTGGAAGCTCTCAGACATCGACAAAGATGGCTTCCTGGACAATGACGAGTTTGCCCTCGCCATGCACCTCATCAATGTCAAGCTCCAGGGTTACGACCTCCCACAGGAACTCCCAGACCATCTGGTACCTCCAGCCAAGCGTGGGGGAGACAGCAATGGAACGGCCTAACAAACTCAATTCCCCTCATTTTTACTTTTTTTTTTTTTTGTTTCTTAAAATCAGAATAAGAGCTGTGCTTATTCATTTTTTTTTATATTGAATAAAGATTTTCTATTTTTT
>CP092874.1:37242090-37277597 GCA_030710605.1 Cordylochernes scorpioides
CTTTCGAAGTCAGAGAATGATTGACGTTGATGTCCTCAGGCAGTATGGGGCGCTTACGTTTCATTTGGTCTTGTCCTTCCCTCTTCTCTTCATTTTTAGTCTGAAACGAATCCTCTGCGACGTCCAGGTTAACAACAATATCATCAAGGTTCAGTTTTTCAACTCGCCCTACACATTGGTTCTTCCTTACTCTCAACTTGCCCTTGCCAGCTGAGATGATGGGTACGGTCGTCTTTCCATCGACCACTTCCAATAGGGAATCGACACAGGCGTCATCTACTCCTGTGAACAATACATATCCGTCCTTTACCTCGTCTGTGATTGCACTTTTAAAGTTAATGGAGTCGCTCTCCAACTGAACAGTTTCGGTTGCTCTCAGTTCGATGCGACGCGACTTGATTTCTTCTTGCAGATTAGCAAACGGAAATTCGGATGAATAGCCAATATGCAAGTTTTTACCAATTCTGGCGAAGGATACGTAGGGCAGATCTGTCCATGTTCTTCCAATTAGTAGGTCATAAGGTTGGGCATCATCGTTAACAATGAATACAGTGATTTCCCTTCCGACGATGCCATCAATCTCCAGGTCGACTGTCGTCTTCCCAACGGTCCTGGCAGCTGGTGCAGTCTGGTTACCGATGCCGTACAGACTAGTCGAGTCTGGTTCGATGTCGACGCTGATCCTCCTTGCGACCGATTCTCTCATTAGACAACTGCTGCTCCCGGTGTCTATCATTGCCTTCACGGTTTCCTTGTTGTCGATCTTGACATCCTTCAAATATACATCTGGCGGGACAGTCTCCAGTCCTTCGACTTCCAGGTTGGCTACTTTTAGTCCTTCTTTGGGTCTTGTGCAATTCCTTTCCTTGTGTCCCGTTTGACCGCATCCTCGGCATGTCAACGTAGTCCTGGGTGCTGGGCAGTCTCTGGCAATGTGTCCAAACTGATTGCAGTTGAAGCACTTCGGTTCTCCCTTGTCGTTTCTGATCGTACGGTTGACCATTCTCCTCAAGGTGTTAGGGTACGTTTCACTGATTTCGTTCCTTGCAGCGTCTTGACCCGAAACATTCGTTCCTTGTTTAGTCTCTTTAACTTCGCTTTGGTTGGGGAATCTCGCAGATTTCTGCTGAAACGACGGTGGTATGAGGTGTTTCGCATTCCAATGCGGAGGTCCCATCTCGGTGCGAACATTTTCGTACTCGTCCAGTTTATCCGCCAACTCATCTGGGTTGTTTAACTTGGTCCAATCGTCAATGAGATGATTACGCAGCACATTTGGAACTTTTTTCTTTAGCTGGTTAGTGACGGACAAATCCTTTAGGGCGTCGAAATTTTCCACGTTCATTCCTTCGATCCATTCGTTGAAATATCCTCGCAATTCGAAAGCGAAGTCTCTCCAGGAACCCTTTTGAGATCTCTCGTGCTTCTCGAATTTTTGTCTGAATTGTTCGGGGCTCAACTTGTACCGTTTTAGGAGCAACCTTTTCACGAACCTATAATCGCCGCTTTGTTCTTCTGTTTCCCGAGCGATTAATTGAGTCATTTCGTAAGGTAGCAATCCTAGGAGGCTGAACGCCCATTGGTCTTCATCCAATCCTAGTCGCTTTGCCTGTCTTTCGAAAAGAATTAGGTAAAAACTCAAATCATTGTCCTTCGACTCGTACTTGGGCATCAGTTTACGTATCTCGTAATGTGCGTCATTGCTGGTACTTCGAGACGTATCGTTGTTTCCGCGTGTAGTCTGGATGCGCAGCTTCTCAAGCTCGAATTCCATTACCATTTGTTCTTTTCGTTCCCGTTCTATACGTTCTGCTTGCTCTGTTTGTGCTGTTTGTTCCCGTTCCTCGATCAGAGTCTCCAACAGTTGTTTTGCGAATTCTTCTTCGTAAGATTGACTATTCAGGATAAGGCGTTTTAAGTCGACGATCCTGCTCTCTGGCGGTACTACCTCGCCGAGTTCATACGCCAACTTGCTCAAATCGCATTTCCTTACTTTCGCTAAATAAGTCATGTTTTTCAAAAGGAAAAATAAACAAGGCAAAGTTTTTTTTTTTAAAATAAACAAATAAAACTGACTAAGCCAGATACGTACTGTTTCAATTATTTCTTTAAACGAAATCAACTTTTCTTTGGTAATTTTGAGACAATACTTTTTTTTTTCTTTTTACCGCGATACTTTGCGATAATACTTTTTATTTGTTTCTTCAATTTACTTTAAAAATACTTTCTTTAGAATACTTTACTTTACTTTAAAATACTTTCTTTAGAATACTGTACTTTACTTTAAAATACTTTCTTTAAAATACTTCACTTTACTTTAAAATACTTTCTTTAAAATACTTCACTTTAAAATACTTCACTTTACTTTAAAATGCTTACTTTAAAATACTTCACTTTACTTTAAAATACTTTCTTTAAAATACTTCACTTTAAAATACTTCGCTTTACTTTAAAATGCTTACTTTAAAATACTTCACTTTACTTTAAAATGCTTACTTTAAAATACTTTCTTATCGAGATGATTTTGCAATAATATTTTACCGAGGTGACTTGTAATAATACTTTTAGGAATAGGTAATTAAATTTCGTACATACCATGCAACTCCTCTTACGTTGATCGGTCACCGCGCCACGTTCTTCTCGTTTCCAAATTATTCCAGTGAATCTTCAATTTTCTTCAGGACTATCCCACTTCTGAATTTCTGTTGGCTTCCGTAGGCGTTTCTTACTGGGAAAAAGAAAGAGAGGATCCAATGAAATAATTTAGTAGAGTTTATTAGAACAAAATCATAATAGTGAACAACAAATATAACAGAGAGTACCGTCGTCTTCCGGGTATTCCTTCTACTGGGGAGCTCGGATTCTATATTCTGTGCGTTTATAATCTGTTTATCTGTGGCTCTCTGGTCGGGATGGCGCCTACACTTGTGACATCTTTGTCTATGGAAGCCTTCCTCCAAGCTTTCCGCCGATTTATTGCTCGAAGAGGCCGACCATTGATTGTGTATTCGGATAATGGGACTAATTTCAAAGGTATGGCTAATGCTTTAAAGAAAATTGATTTTTCGAGATTAAAATGTGATCCCACATTGAAAAACATCACCTGGAAATTCATACCGCCTGGTGCTCCTTGGTGGGGTGGATGGTGGGAGCGTTTGATTGGAATGATGAAACAATTGCTCTTTAGGATTCTCGGTCAAACCTCCTTGGGATATGAAGAACTTTCCACGGTGATGTGTGACGTCGAAAGCTTGATGAACACACGCCCACTGACCTACCTAACTGAAGAAAGTGAGGATCTCGCTCCATTGACACCTTCGTTGTTCTTACATGAGGTCAGAGAGGTTGGCGTTCCAGACCTGGACTTGATTGATAACCAGACCCTCTCCCGCAAATATCAATATATCAAACGTGTACGAGAAGATCTTAGAGAACGATTTCGTATCGAATATTTTGGATTCCTGAGACAAGAAACGAGACGCCTGAAGACTACCATACCATTCAAGGTGGGAGACATGGTACTCATTGGACAAGAGAGTTTAAAGAGACTACACTGGCCGTTAGCCAGAATAATCCAACTCAATCCAGGAAAAGACGGACTTGTGAGGGTTGCGAAAGTGAAAACTTCATCAGGTGATAAAATACGACCTATTCAAAAACTCTACAATTTAGAGATAACGCCCGAGATAAGATGTCGAGACCCTCTAACGGAGCGATCTCCCACACAAGAAGTTCGATTGACAACTGAAGAGGACCCTTTGACTTCACAACAAGAGCAACATCACATTGCTACCCCGAATGTTGTGTCAAGTTACGGACGGCCCATCAAGAGACCCAACCGATTGGATCTACTGAACTTTTCCTTCCCATGTTTGAGTCGTCGAGACGCCAACTCAAAGGTGGGAGAAATGTTGGAAAAGAAGACGTCCGAAGCAGCCAATGGGAGGCCGGCGGAGGCAGCTACGGGGATGCAGCGGCAAAAATGAGGAAACAATACAGGAAGAACTTGTAAACAACTTTTTCGAACGCTAGAATTTGCCCTGATCTCCGATTCTTTTAGTGTAAATGTTTAAATAATACTTTACTTATTTTCTTAAATTGTAATAAATATAATTTTCCCTCCTGTTTTCGTCGTATATTTTAAAAGTGTTATAAACAACGACGCCTTAACTTTGAACCTTCAACCCCGCCGACCAAGAATAGAGGTGAGTGACTACCTCTATAGAATTTAGATCGTCGTCACAACACAGAGTGGCGGTGAAATCGCAATAAGTAGAATGACATCTTATGAATCAAACTATTGTGTAACTGAGCAAGAATGCCTTGCTATTATTGATGCTGTGGATTTCTTTTTACCCTACTTAGATGGCGTGCATTTCACCATCCATACAGACCATGCTTGTCTTAAGTACTTGAAGAACATAAAGAACCCAAAAGGACGATTATTTAGATGGAGCTTAAAGCTCTCAATGTTTGATTTTGAGATAAAACACATAAGAGGAACTGAAAATAAAGAAGCTGATTTCCTCAGCAGATACCCCATAGCTCATTTTGTTTCTGACCCAGAACTAAAACAAGCTCAATTTGATGATAACATTAATGATAGGAAATATACTAAATTTAATGGACTTTTAACATTAAGGAAAAAAGGATTAATCAAAAGGGTTGTTCCACCATCATTAAGAGAAAAAGTATTAATAAGAGCTCATCAATATTATGGCCATATAGGAGTATCTAAAATGTTATATCTAATTTCCCCTATCTATTATTGGCCCTACCTAATTCAAGATATTTCTAATTATGTAAAACACTGTGAGGTGTGTCAACTCAATAAAATATCTCACCAGAAGAAATTTGGTCTGTTGGAAAGTCTCCCCCCAGCTAAGGATCCTTTTGATCTCGTGTCTATAGACCCAGTAGGTGGACTAAATTACTATAATTCTACAAAGAAATTCCTTCACATCATCGTAGATCATGCTACTAGATACATTTGGGCTTTCCCCTCAAAAAGTCAAACTACTGACTCATATATAAATTGCCTAAACAAAATTTTTCAAATACAAAAACCAAAACAATTTTTAAGTGACAGGGCACCATCATTTACTTCACCAAGATTTAGAAAATATTTGATTAACAATAACATTAAACAATTATTGACTTCATCATCAAGACCTCAGTGTAATGGGTTAAATGAACGACTTAACCAAACCATAATAACCAGGTTAAGATGTAAATTCAATAACTTGAAAGGAAAATCAATACCATGGACGAAATTGTTAGATTCAGTACTAAATGAATATAATAATACTCCCCATTCCATAACAGGCTATACTCCTTGTTAAGAACGGGGTAATTAAAAAAGCTCGTGGAGGAAAAGAAAAATTCTGAACGCTCCACAAACCCCCTTTTTAACAAAATAAAAACTTTAACCTAAAGTTTGATATTGTTTTGGGCTGCCTTGGGTGTTCAAGCAAGAAAAAAGGAAGACAACAAAAAGGTTACACATATAAAGTTTTGTTTAATGTTAGCTATAAAATGAAGGATAAAAAAATATATGAAAACTTATTATTTTTGTATATTCCAAAATTTTTGCATGCAACTTAAATGTTTTTTAACAAAAGAAAATATATAATGATGATATTGACGAAAATAGAAAAAAAACTTAGTAAAAATAAGAAAAAGAAAAATACTACAAAATATGCTAGATTAACATAAAAAAATATATCAATTTTTAGGAAATAAAAGCATGTGAGAGAGTGCTCACCAAAAAACAGTTCCTCTCAGTTCTTAGGTCGGCTTGCCCGAGCCCCCCTGCCTTGGAAGCACAATTCGTCGTCCTCAACGAACTTCCTGTTTTTCAGATGAAGCACAATTCGTCGCTCTTGACGTACTCCAACCACTATGCGAATCTCTCAACGATTCGTCTCGGCTTCACCTTTCTTTGAGATGTCAGCCACTCAGTCCCTTCTCAGACCGCTTGTATGGTCGTTTATGGAAGATGGACGAAGATCCCGGAGCTCATCTAGGGCAAGCCGCCGCGAGGCTTTTTTTCTTGTCTACTCCGCACAGCTGTGACACCAACTCTGGCCCCCGCGCCCTGACCTTTTTGACCCCTCCACCCCTCCAATTGGTTGGTGGGTACTTTGGACGGTCCATCCGGCCGGTGGACGCTTACATTCTCTCGGCAAGGGGGGGCCGGTGTGTGAAAAGAGGAGAAGAAACAGCAAAAAATAGATTCCCCTTCGCTGAGGGGTCAGACACACAAAAAAAAAAACAAAAATATGAAAAAATAGTTGTAATATTTACATATATACATACAATATTCCATGAGTTCTAACATACCCCCACCTTTTCTTTGTGTGAAAACACAAAAAAAAACAAGGAAATGTGCTCTCCCTTTCTTTTGTCACTGATTCAAAACATCATGTGCAAACCTTATTGGTTTGCGGACTTCACGTCCGGATCTTGTTTTGATCGTTAGAGGTTTTTTTATCCCCAGAGGCCTTTTCAGGAGTTTCCTCAGAGGAAATCTCAAGGGGAAACAGTCTCTGTACAGGGCGTAGCCATTCGCCTGTTGATGTCTTGACTCTGGCAACCCTGTTCACCCCATCTTTCCCCAAGTAAAGTTTTATTATTTTTCCAACAGGCCAGAGAATTCTTTTAGTGTTGTCCTGGCCTATAAGGACTAAATCCCCTTCTTTTATGCATAGCTCCCTTTTATTTTCGGCCCGTTGTATCAGTACCCCCAAATATTCCTTGCGGAATCTCTGTTTAAGTTCCTCATTTAGTTTACTCAAAATCTTGTTTTTTCTGGTGAAAGAATTCACTCTTATTTTCTCTAGCTCCGGAAACTCATTGTTTGCGTTAGTCTGCAGAAACATTTGAGGGGTCAAGGGAATGAGGTCTTGGTCATCTTCCAATATATATGAAAGAGCTCTATTGTTGATAATACTCTCTACCTCACATAAAGCAGTCTCAAGTTGTACATAATTCAATTTACTAAATCCGAGCATACGAACCAATAAACTCTTAACAACCCTTACTAATCTCTCCCAAAACCCTCCCCACCAAGGCGCTGAGGGAGGGATAAAAATCCATTGGATTCTTTTTACACTCGATTCCCTTTCAATCTCCCCCCAATCCAAGCGTTTAAGTAATTCGTTTGTTTTTGAGAAATTTGTCCCGTTATCACTATATATTTTTCCGGGACGTCCACGCCGACAAATGAATCTTTTTAGAGCTAACAAAAAAGTGTTTGCCTCTAATGTTCTCACAATCTCTAGGTGGACAGCTCTGTAAACAGCGCAAGTAAACAAGGCCACCCAAACCTTGCTGCCACCTTTAAGATATAGCGGTCCCAACAGATCCACACCTGTCACCTCGAAGGGTTTGCCTAACCCTATTCTATTAGTCGGCGAAGCCGCGCCAGGAGTCTGAATAGGTTTCTGATTATGCCTCCTACATATCACACATTTCCCAATTATTTGTTTAATCAATCTGCGACCACCAATGATCCAGAATTTCTCTCTCAATTGTGAAAGAATGAATTGGGCCCCTCCATGCCCATTTTGTTGGTGTATTTCACGAACCATCTGTTCCACCAAAGGATGATTACGAGGTAGTAAAATAGGTCGTTTAAACACTTCTGAATCTTGTCCATGTAGCAGCTTCGTCTCAACGCACCACAAACCTTCGACGGATTTAATAGTCTTTAATCCATTTTTCGGAGCCTGTTTTCCTGGGAAAGTCTCTTGTTGAACCAATTTCAACAGCTTCCTTTCGGCCCTTTCTAACTCTATTACTTTCAAATTTCCCCTTTCAGTGGGTATTCTTCTCGCATTGTCCAAGAATCTTAAAACCCAAGCCATAATCCTAATGTTTAAGCTATACTTGGATCTTCTATCTAGGAACCATCGATTTGCCTCTACAATGAGAGTGGTGTGGGCCTGTAAGGTTTTTCTTTTTTCTTTGATGATCTCTTCCTCATCAATAGTCGGTTCAAAACTAGGCCAACTCTCCTTTTCCCCTTTGAGCCATTCAGGACCCTCCCACCAGTTGGTCGAGACAAATTGTACGATAGAGCACCCTCGAGAAGGCAAATCCGCTGGATTAAATTTTCCGTAAACAAACTTCCAGTTCTCATTATTGACAGTGTCTCGTATTTCCTGTACTCGGTTTCTTACAAACACATTCCACTCATTTTTTCTCTTGAGCCAAGCCATAACGGTTGAGGAATCGGTCCATAAAGTAACAGGGCAACTATTTGTTAAGGCAGTCGAAATAGATTTAACAAGTCTAGCTCCTAAAACGCAGGCCAAAAGTTCTAACCGAGGAATGGTTACCCTCTTGGTTGGCGCAAGCCTAGATTTGCTCCAAAGCAGAGACAAATGTACTCCCCCCTGCACTTCACTTCTCATATATGCCACTGCTGCATAAGCTGATTTACTGGCATCGCAGAAGACGTGTATTTCATTCTTATTAGTTTGATCAAACCAAATATGCCTGGGAATTTTGATTTGACTTAATAGACCAATTTGGGAGTACCATGTTCTAAACTCCCGATCCATATCTTCGGGTAATTGAGAATCCCATCTAATTTTCAACTCCCAGGACCTCTGTAATAATAGTTTAGGAGGCAAAAATATAGGACTATAAACTCCCAAAGGATCAAAAACTTGCTGAATTTTAGAAAGGATAATCCTCTTGGTTAGTCTTCGGGGGAGATCCTTTTCAATAGAAACATCACAATTAAGTACATCTTCTACTTTGTCCCACACAAGTCCCAACACCTTGGTAGTAGTTCCTTTTTCCTCCTTTGAATTACTCACTGGTAAATTAAATTCCCACTCACGCAAGTCCATTTTTGCCATTTCCATGATATTGACAGCTGTATTCTGGAATTGTTGGACCTCCTCCTGAGAGGAGAGGGATGTTACCAAATTATCCATATAAAAGGATCTCGCCATAGTCTTTGCGATTTCAGCTGCCGGACCTTGTACAGAATTCAGATGATGATCAATAACTGCACCCAAGATAAATGGACTACAGTTAAGCCCAAATACCACACGTTTATGTCTAAAAACGGTTAACTTCATAGGGTCAGTTTGATCCCACCAAAGGAAGCGAAGAAAGTCCTGGTCTTGAAGCTGCACTGTAATCATCTGAAATGCCTTTCGAATATCGGCTAGAACACCAATACCTTTTTCTCTAAACCTAATTAATATTTCAGGTATTTTTTCCAAAAGGTTAGGTCCCTTTTCTAGATAGTCATTCAGAGAAAGACCATTATACGACCTGCAGGAGGCATCGAAAACAGGACGAAGAGGCGTCGTCCTACTTTCAGCCTTGAACACCGGCCTATGCGGTAAATAATGGCCCTTCTTTTGAGGCCTATTCTCCTCTATCCTCTCAATTAGGCCCTCTCTCTCCCATTCTTGAAGAATAGTAGAATATTCAATAACCATTTTCTCCTTCCTTAACTTACTAGTGCATGCTTCCAATCTCCTCTGCGCTATTTCTAAATTCGAGGGTATATTATTTCTCTCGCATTTCCACGGTAGCGCGACTGAATATCGTTGATCTTCATCCCTCTTTATATTTTTTATAAAATGTTCCTTTAGTTCAGTTTCCCTTTTCTTTTTTGAGACAACTTCGATGGTATCTTGGATTCCCAAGATATCCAGCTCCCAAAGATCTTTCAAGTTGTTTCTTGCAACCAACATATTCAATGCAATTTGGACCTTATCCTCCTTACCCACCACCGGAGATTGCCCCATAAGCGTCCATCCTAATTTTGTCTCTACGGCAGTTAGGTCCTCTCCTAGATGGACGACCTTCCCGGTCAGTAATTGTCCAAAATAGTCACTACCTATTAAAATATCTATTTCCTCATTTCTAAAATTTGATGGGTGAATATAGATCTTTTTCCGTTTTAATTTGTATAACAAACGTCCTCTTGGAATCGGCGGTATCCTTGCACAAATTTCTGGTTGATCGAGGGCGACTATGTCTACATCAATTTTATTGGTTAGACTTCCCAGTTTCAAAACATATTTTCCGTGCAACGCCTCCTTCATATTTCCTCCCCCGAAAAGAGATTTTTCCAAACTTATCTCTCCTATTTTGTTTAAACCCAGTTTTTCGACAATTGATCTCTTTATATAGGAGTAGTGACTTCCAGTGTCAAATAACACTTTTACTTCTTTAGTCTCTTTAGCCCCTTTCAATTTCGCCACGGAAGTCATGAGTAAGATGTCATTGGCGCATGTTCGCGCAGACATATTAACACCCGTGCATGTTGCATTTCCTTCATTAACAACCTTAGATGTTTCACCTTTGAAACTATTGTTTCCTCCTTGCTTCAAAGCAATTTTATTGCAAAAGATATCTAGATGATCTTTTCCGCAATTTCTACATTTTATGTCTGCTCGGCATTCCCTTTTCAGATGGTTACCCTTTAGACACTTAAAGCAGACTTTAGCCTCCTTTATCCTTTGATCCCTCTCGCTAGGTGTAAGCCGCAAGGCAACAAAACATCTACTACTCAGGTGATTATCCCTCTGGCAGAATATGCATTTTCTCTTAAATGCGCTGCCGAATAAATTGGAGACAGTGGGCGGTGTCTTCCGAGGAGTCTTTAGTTGAGAACCTGTAGCCCTCATTGAGCTATTACCCTCAAAATTCTCCTTAGCAAATGCCATTCGCTCAGCACCCTTCACCTCATCCCGAAGGAAGTCCATCAGAGCCTGAAGTCTACCGCTGGCATCGCTCTTATCTCCATTCTCCGCTCCTTCTTCTTTTATCCCATAGCCCACAGCAGGATTCCTCTGCCACACCTGAATAATGTCCAATGGCAGACTCGACTCAACCAATGGGTAGAGAAACACGCCTGCCATCTCCGTGTTAACACCCAGTGATTCTAGGTTCTTTAAGTGAGCCGTCAGATCATCGTAGATCTCGTCAAGAGGAAGGTTTTCTTTCCTTGCATTAGAAACAACCAGTTTCAACAGTCTCCTTATGTAGTGTTCTATGAGAAGGTTCTTATCTCCGAATCGATCTTTTAGGGCTTGTACTACCTTGGGATAATTAACTTCACTAATAGGGTAACTGCTCACAAGACGTTGAGCTCTGGATCCCTCGACTACCGCTTGTAGCAGGTAGTGAAATTTATCTACATCCCCCAGAGTTTCATCGTCATTGATTTTACTAAATTGCCCCCACCATGAGAGCCAATCCTCTAGGTTGCCCTTAAATTTTGGTAGCTCCACTTTTGGCAACCTAATAGTTCTTTTAGATTCGGTATTTACAACCGAATTCGCCGCGGACTCCACCAATGAGCCGTCGACCCTATCCCTCGCGGTTTCACACCGAGACAAATATTTATTTTCTATGTCAAACATCCCTTGAACATAGTTTTCACAACCCTCGAATTCTTCTTCGATTTTGACCTCCGTTATGGTTTCATCCTCCAGAAGGAGCCCATGATACCTTGAATCAATTTCACTTATTTCCTTAGAGAGAGCACTAATTCGGTTATATTTAGCTCTATATTTTTCTGTATCGAAATCTGGCTTTTCTATTTCAGTCCAAAACTCGGTGGACAGCCGAGTAAAAATAGCTCTTTTGGGGGCTCTAGCCCTTTTTAAGATATCAATATTCTGCATTATTTACTATATAATTTTTCTCGAAACCTTTCTTTTTTTTTTTTCCTTTTCTCGATTTGACCAGCCAATGCAGCCCACCCGGGGACGCCAAAAAATATAATGTTAAGAACGGGGTAATTAAAAAAGCTCGTGGAGGAAAAGAAAAATTCTGAACGCTCCACAAACCCCCTTTTTAACAAAATAAAAACTTTAACCTAAAGTTTGATATTGTTTTGGGCTGCCTTGGGTGTTCAAGCAAGAAAAAAGGAAGACAACAAAAAGGTTACACATATAAAGTTTTGTTTAATGTTAGCTATAAAATGAAGGATAAAAAAATATATGAAAACTTATTATTTTTGTATATTCCAAAATTTTTGCATGCAACTTAAATGTTTTTTAACAAAAGAAAATATATAATGATGATATTGACGAAAATAGAAAAAAAAAACTTAGTAAAAATAAGAAAAAGAAAAATACTACAAAATATGCTAGATTAACATAAAAAATATATCAATTTTTAGGAAATAAAAGCATGTGAGAGAGTGCTCACCAAAAAACAGTTCCTCTCAGTTCTTAGGTCGGCTTGCCCGAGCCCCCCTGCCTTGGAAGCACAATTCGTCGTCCTCGACGAACTTCCTGTTTTTCAGATGAAGCACAATTCGTCGCTCTTGACGTACTCCAACCACTATGCGAATCTCTCAACGATTCGTCTCGGCTTCACCTTTCTTTGAGATGTCAGCCACTCAGTCCCTTCTCAGACCGCTTGTATGGTCGTTTATGGAAGATGGACGAAGATCCCGGAGCTCATCTAGGGCAAGCCGCCGCGAGGCTTTTTTTCTTGTCTACTCCGCACAGCTGTGACACCAACTCTGGCCCCCGCGCCCTGACCTTTTTGACCCCTCCACCCCTCCAATTGGTTGGTGGGTACTTTGGACGGTCCATCCGGCCGGTGGACGCTTACATTCTCTCGGCAAGGGGGGGCCGGTGTGTGAAAAGAGGAGAAGAAACAGCAAAAAATAGATTCCCCTTCGCTGAGGGGTCAGACACACAAAAAAAAAACAAAAATATGAAAAAATAGTTGTAATATTTACATATATACATACAATATTCCATGAGTTCTAACACTCCTACTTACCTTTTGTATGGTAAGCTCCCTTATGATCCCCCCTTAAAAGAATCAGAATTTTACCCCCTATAGACACTGCCAGAACAAATGCCTATAATAATACATTAAAATTCCATCAGATAAATAAAATTAGATATGATCAACATTATCCTTCCACTTTTAAATTAGGCGATAAAGTTTGGTTGCAAACCTTTTACCATCCAGATAACCGAAAATTAATGCCTCCAATGTCTGGACCATTTACAATTTTAAAACAGATATCCCCAGTCAATTATGAAATTGATAAACCCCAATCTAATTTAGGAAAAACTACCATGGTAATTCATTCATCCAAATTGAGGCCATACTACCCAAAAGAAGGATTTGAATTAAAACTGACAAAAAGTAAAATACCCACTTTAGAGAAAAACCAAACCAACAAGTGGCACCTAAAGTAGTGAAAAGTAGAATCCCTCTTCTTACAAAATAATGGCAGGAAAATCTTAACATAAATAAGACAATACCAAAAATAACTAGCCTAAAAATTAAACCTTGAGAATATAATTTTTGTGCACAAATAAGGTATACTATTACAATATAAAACTGTGCTTTTAAAAACACTCAAGGACTATAGAGGACTATATATTTTTTGAGTTATCAATAATATACTAGATATAACTTGACACTTTTCATTTCAATTGTTGTAAATATTTTACATTTTGATTTTATTTGTTGAGAAATTCACTCATCTGATTCTATATATTTTTCCCTCACAAATTTTATATGGAACATTTCATTATCGAACATTCTTGTTTTTATGTAAATAATAAAACTTCATGTGTAAATATTTTTATTATGTGGAAGTAAATAACCCATTATTTTATGTTTTTATTCTGATCAAATCAAATAAATGTGAAACAAGATGTTGGATACCAATTTGTCATTATGAGAAATAAATTTGTGATTTTCAAAAATATATATATATTTTTGGCATGTGGCAAAGTACCTTTTGAATCTTGAGAGCCCTGAGAAGGCCTACTCAATTCATGAGGTAAATCCCCTTATGAATTATAGGAAGGAGACACCTATAAATTCAAATAAGATTGGATAATTTTCAGCTACTGTCAAGAAAAAAGGTACCAATAGGAATATGTAGAAGAAATAAAAAGCATCATTGATATAGCTTCAATTGGTATCCTCCATCTTAATTGATAAACTATGTAAATAATAATGATACTTTTTTTTTTACTTTGAAAATTACTCCCTAATTTTTATCCTTGGAGGGAAGAAATGACATAATAAAAATATGATTTTTATTATTCATTAATATAATTAAAATTTTATTATCATAACTATAATATTTATTAATATTGTTTTCATAATATAACTAAAATTATAATTTAAATAATCAAAGAACTAAACACAGAGTTAATTTTTAAAAATGTAAAGAAATCCTTAACAAAAGGAATACAACCAAATAAACTTCTTAAATTTTAGGTATGCAAAAACTGTTTGTTTTAAAAAGTAATTAAAAAATAAATACAATTTTGGAAAATAAAAGTTATCAATCATTTCAATCCACGACTGCATGAATGAATTGGTAACGTACCGAATACGTCTTTTTTTTTTATGACATATATATATATTCAGACGAGATTATCAACGCCAGAGAAAGATTATTTTTCAATAGAAGTATTTTTTTCTCTTTCTATAAACGAAGAATTTCCATAAATTTTTGTCAAAATTTTGATTTATTTACAAATCAATTTGAGTGATAACTACAGCTTAAGAAGATTTAAAAGATTCATTTTTGAATGCAAAAGAAAAGTTTGAAGATAACTTTGTGAAGATACCGTTACCAAATTTGTTATAAAAAGAATTGCTGAAAGAGCTAAAAAGTACTGTAAAGTATTTAAAACCAGTATCTCTGCATTTCATGTCGATCATGGGGAGCAATCATTCAACTATAGAAATTGAAGAAGTTGATGAGATGCTTGTATTTGTAGCTGGTATTCGAACAGATCCACATCGTGCATTCAAACTACGTAGATCTACGACAGCTGGACAACTGAAGAACCTTATCAAACAGATGTATCCATTTACGAAGTACAATAATTTTGACCTAGCTTATCATAAACGTCTGATAGATTCAGAAAGTCTATACAGCCAAGATATACGTGATGGTTATGTCCTCAACATTGTATATGGTCCAGATATCATCCCATGTACCCTATTCTAATTGTTGGTTTGTTCCATATGTATTAGATACCAGTTAATAAATGGTTTCTTTATCTGTCGTAGTTTTGTCAGAATTAAAACCAATAGTTAACTTTAGTGTAATCTTAATGTTATTCACGCATTTTCTTTACTTTACTCTTGAGAGTTAATTGTACCCTATTCTAATTGTTGGAATCTTGTGACTATATATATAAAATTGTTATGATCTTAATTGTCTTAATTAGTAATTTTTAATCACTTTTGGTTTGTTCCATGTGTAGTAGATAGTTAACCAGTTAATAAATGGTTTCTTTATATATATATATATACATATATATAGTTTACTTTTCCTCTATTTTCCAAATATAAAAAATTACTATTAATATATATATATATATATATATATAGTGTAGAAACTATATAACAAAATTATAACAGTGATTCTAATTTTAAAAAATTTAAGGAGCAAACTGATAATAATGATAACTTATATCAGTTAGATTTGATTAGATTAGCAAGCTAAATCTAAATTAATTATAATAATAAATAGTTATTTAATTTTATAGTCCAGTTTTGTATTAAAATTATCTTCACTATTATGATCATTTAAATACAAATTATAAAATTTGTAAAATGTTATTAATATTTTACAAATTTTATAATTTGTATTTAAATGATCATAATAGTGAAGATAATTTTAATACAAAACTGGACTATAAAATTAAATAACTATTTATTATTATATATATATATATATATATATACAGAACTGTTGTTTTATATTTGTAGCTAATTCGTGTTGTCGTTCGGTGATGGTTCCTCTTGAAAGAGGTAATTGTTTGTATTTATCTACTTTTTCTGGATGTAAGCATTTGACCACTTCCACAATACATTCTTTTATCATTTCAACGTCGCTAAATGGTTTTCCCCATTTTCCAAGAATGTACGCTACTTTGTATGTTGCTTTCGTGGCATTATTATTTTGTTGAAAGAACTTATTGAAAGTTTGTTGCCGGTGAAGCTTTTCATTTTTAAGTTGTTGTAATATAGTTTTACGTGCTTCTCCTTCAAGAATTGCATATTTATGATTCGAATGAGTCATGTAATGTTGATTAGCATTTTACTTTTTAATTGTAGTTATAACTGTACTACATAACAAACAAACCATTTTATCTTTGGAACTAATTAAGAAGTATTGCAATTCCCATTCTTCACTAAATAATCGATTCTCGTCCTTTAGAGTCCTTTTTTGTTTTTTAGACATGATTCTAAAATTAAAAGATTTATGAAAATTTATACATAAAAAGACCATGCCGCACATAAAATTGTGTTTTGAAAATACGGGAGAAATGGACTGAAATCAAAATCCACATTTTTTTACATAAGTTTACTTTCGCAGAAAATTAAATATATTAATAATTGTTCAACTGATAAAAAATTTTAAATTATGCAATGTGATTATTAAAATTTAAAATTAATTTACCCGTATTTTACTACTCATTGCCGCGGTGCATCTCGATCGTTCTGCTTGGTACAGCCATGTTGGGGCTAGAAGACCTTACCATGAAGGCCAATTAGCCCGAAATTCAAGAATTCATTGTAGAGAGGGTGGTGGATAATCGTGTGGAGACGCTTAAAGTGTTATCTGCGTGGTTTATCCGTGTCTGGCTATCTCCTCGCATACCTGTGTAACCCCGGTCCGATCCTACCTAAGCAGAAATAAAGATAAGTACAGAGTTTTTTATTTTATTTTATTTAACAAATTGTGAGTTATTATTTACTTTTTTTGTTTGGTGTGGTACTCTTGAGTGTACTTTTTTTGTGTGTGTTCAAGTTTCTCTTACGGTAGGCCCCAGTATATTGCAACTTTGTGTGTTAACCCGTAAATAGTAACTTTTGTCACATAAACCACAGGCAAAAAGTGTGTGTGTGATGGCAAAAATTGTATTATATTAGTGTTTAGGTATTTAATTTAATTTTTTTTTTTTGCAATCCATTTAGGTGTTTCAAAATCAATATGGCAGCTTTTCCACCCAACCCCCGAGGTAACCGCCCCAGCGCATTAACCCTTGAAAATGCCTATATTGAGTGAGTGACTGCGATGGATCTTGACTGCGATGCCCATCTTCTTAGTAAGATTAAGAAAAAATAGGTTTATAAAAAAATTAATCCAAAATACTGGCATGTAAATATTTTTCTGCAAAAAAATAAAAGAGCACATGGAAATTAGGCAAACATGTGCGTTTGCTAATGACTGCGTTTGCATTTTAATTGAATTTTTTTACAAAGAGATAAAAAAAACAAAGGCCAGACCAAAATTAATAAAAAAATATGAAAGCTATTATTTACATACAGTAACGCTAATTTTGTAAAGTTTTTTAAAATTGCATTGTGGGCACTTACCGTAAATTAATTAGTAATTTAAATTTCTCTTAATAATTTTGTAAAAAAAATTAACAACGTATAAAAAAAGATATTTGAAAAAAAAGTACCCAAGCAACTTGAAAAAAAAAATGCAGAACGCTCATTGGTCGCTTAATTGGCCTGGTGTTGTTACTTCGCCTCTTATTTACTCCGCGTGAAAAAAAAAGTTCTTCAAATGAAAAAAATAAATAGCCAAAAATACTAATCAAAGTGTAGCCGAAAACTTTCCTCAGGTTTATAAAAAGCGACATGCAAAATTTGGTACCAATTGGTTCAGTAGTTTTTGATTTTATCGCGTAACAGACAACAGACATTGGCTTTTATATATAGAATAAAGATAATTTTTAGTATCAATTGTTAAAAAAAAAAAAAAAAGTTCCCACGCCGGGAATCGAACCCGGGCCTCCTGGGTGAGAGCCAGGTATCCTAGCCACTAGACCACGTGGGAGATGTAAATTTTTACCGAGGTGGTGTATATTTAGACAAAAGGTTGACCACGCCTTCACTAAAAACAATAATGGAACTGTCCTTACTGCGATGGAAAAATATTGGGAGGGCCTGGCTCATCAGTGGTGAACCTTTCCAGCGGTTTTCATAATTAAATCCACCAGACAATTGTATTGGGTTATTCTGCTTATATATCCGGAACTATTCCAGAAGAGTATCTTCCTAGACTAGCTCAATACATTAGTAGAGCGGTGGTTTAGTAGATTAAACTGGCGAAACCGCTGGGAGGGTTCATCGGTGATGATCTAAGCCCTCTTAATTGTTGTGATTGTTTTGGGTTATTCGGAGAGAGGGTTGTTGGAGTGTTGGAATATAATCTCATATAATTTTACATTGTCATTCTAAATGTTTCTGTGGTGTAGTGGTTATCACATCCGCCTAACACGCGGAAGGTCCCAGGTTCGAGCCCTGGCAGAAACTTTTTTTTTTTTTAGTTTTTGGTGGACATTAAACTCTCCATAAATTTAAATACATACACACACAGCTTTATTAAGACCACCTGTCTTATACAGATTCACCACAGGAAGGAAACAAAGATAGAGCTCCTATACTCCAGGCAGCACAACAACAGCCTCCAGGTCCGACACATGTCCAGTGGCCACAGAGTGTGTGTATATAGAATAGAACATAATAAGTATACTTAAATTCAACATGGAATTGTATTACATTTGACCATGTTTGAGTTATAAGGACTATTAGTGTTATAGAGAGCACAATATGTATTAACCTCTCTTCATAAAAAAAAATACATTAATGTTTTGAGGATCAATGCAAAATGGCGACGTTAACGCTGATTTTCTACTGACGCTCTGTTTTTATTTTTATTTTTTATATGCAGTTAAACCTGTCTATATCGCCTCCTCTAAATAGCGTCTTCCTCTCTATAGCGCCCGATTTCAAACATTAAAATGTAAACATTTTACATTAAAAGTGACTTGTCTATAAGCACCCCCTCTCTATAGCATCCTATTTTGGTGAGTCCCAAGAGGGGGCGCTATAGACAGGTTTCACTGTGGTTTACTACCCAGAGTATGTGTCATGGACAGATAAAAGGTTAAAATGTGTCAATCTTAAATGGACTTAATCCTGGTAGATCCCTAGAACCCCAAATATGTAAACAAAGACTGACCTACTTCAGACATATAATGAGAGCAAAGGGTTTAGAAAAGATGTTGATGTTGGGAAAAATTGAAGAAAGAGGAGAAGACCTGTAATGAGCTGGCTAGAAAGGGATCAAGAAAACTACCAGAAGGTCGCTAGATGAGCTGTGAGTGATGATCACTAACATATCAAATTGGAGAATATCTGTCCATAGTGTCATCCAAAGTCAAACTTGACTTGATGGATGCTAACAACAACGACGAAAACAGAAATATCTCTTCAGAGTGAATTCTTCTACTGTTCAACGTTATGTCCCAATCTCCATGTCAAGTAGACCAATCCTGCAGGTCATAGGTAGGAATTGGAAAATAAAGCAACATGAAATGCCATGAAATTTGTGTAACATGATGTTACAAGTACCGTTACATAGATTTAAACGTAGCTTATCTTTGTATGTAAATGTTAACTTGGTACCTCTCCCTTGATATAATTTTAATTGCGCCATCTATCGATATAATATGTAATTACACCTATCCCCCGATTTACACGGTAGATACGTTCCTGAGAAAAACGTTTAAATCGAAAATTGAAAAATTTCAAGTCAAAACCGTGTAAATCGAAAAGCTTGCAGAAAATGCATAATTTTGCTATTTAACAGTTGTGATTTTTTTTCAATATTTTTAGGTGTATAACAGAAATAAAAATAAAATGCATTGACAGGTTAAAATATGTAATATATTACGGAAACACTGTTTTTTAATATAATTACAATACATACATAAACAGAAGAACAAAAAATAAAACCAAAGGTGTTTTATTATCCTTCATCACTGTCAGAAATTACTCTCAATCTTTTTTTCGGAATCGAAGGTTCGAATTCACTTTCATCACTCGAAGTTATTTGTGCCGATTCGATGTTTGAAGCAGAAATATTTACATTATGAGAGATGGTAATAAAATCGGTTATTAACAATTGCTTCGAATTTTTTGTAAGATCTTTGTAAACTTCTTCATATTGAGCCAAGCAGCGATTTATGTCACGTTGGAATCGTAAAGCCCTTTCAACGTTTGTGTCATCTATATATATAAAATTGAATGTCTGTGTGTGTGTGTGTCTGTGTGTCCTCTATGGATTCAAAAACCATACATCCAATCGCCGTGAAAATTTGGGATATTATTAGGCATATCCCCGGAAAGGTTTACGAAAAATAATATCTTGAATATCTTTAATATCCTTAGAGTTATTTGCAGATTTGTAGCTTTTGGCGCGCGGGGGGCGGGTGACCTCCGGGAACTACATCCATCTTCCATAAACGACCATGATTTTATTCAACTTATCGAGTATTTTTCAAGGGACCGGGAAAATATGTTCACTAGATAAAACGATGATTTTGTAATGTAGAAAATTAGGAAAGACAAAATTCAGGATGACACGGCACACAGGGACCGGGAAAAAATAATCACTTTATCGAGAGATTCACGACCATGACTTTATTCAACTTATCGAGTATTTTTCAAGGGACCGGGAAAATATGTTCACTAGATAAAACGATGATTTTGTAATGTAGAAAATTATGAAAGACAAAATTCAGGATGACACGGCACACAGGGACCGGGAAAAAATGTTCACTTTATCGAGAGATTCAAATTTACGAGTTTCAAATTATCAAATATATCTTTTTTTTTATAAGTTTATCGAGAATTGTTTTAACAAATGTTCGTTAGACAAACCTTTACTCGGGTAAAACCTCGGGCGAAGCCGGGTACGTCCGCTAGTTTTGCATAAAATGATTACCCAGCTTTCTTCCCAATGCGAGTCCTTCGCGGATGACTTTAGCAGTGAATGTTACTGGTACTAATTCCTCTTCATCAGATTTGTCAGACTCACTTTCGCAAACTAAGTTAACTAAATCATCCTCACTTAGTTCTTTATCAGCCATTAACTCCGCGATATCACCATCAGTAAAATCATCAAAACCTTCTCCGCCCAATGAATGCGCCAT
Organism: Cordylochernes scorpioides; assembly: GCA_030710605.1. Taxonomy (NCBI): domain Eukaryota; kingdom Metazoa; phylum Arthropoda; class Arachnida; order Pseudoscorpiones; family Chernetidae; genus Cordylochernes; species Cordylochernes scorpioides. Next base: position 37,263,090 of record CP092874.1, read on the forward strand.
CTGTACTATCTGCGAATATTCATTTAACGTTGAAATGGAATGTTCATTTTTGACTACATTTGGCCACAATTTTTTTCCAACAGCTATTGAGCGTTGTTTGCTTAATCGCAGTGTATGATAAGGCGATATGCTTCACACAGTCTAACATTGTAAATTTTTCCAAGCATTAATAACTGTTAAAGATTCATTGTTCTCCATTTGTTCCAAAATATATGTAAAGGCTCGTTTTATGTACAAAGCTTTAAAAGTATAAATTATTCCTTGGTCCAATGGTTGTAATAATGAAGTATTTTTTGGTAAAAATGTTACTTTAACGTTCTCATATTCTAGATCTTGTGGGTGACCCGGCGCATTGTCAATTAACAAAAGCACTTTAAAAAGGCAATCCCTTTGAACTTAAATATTTTTGGCATCTGGGATAAAACATTCATGAAACCATTCAGTAAACATTGCAGCAGTAACCCACGCTTTCTTATTAGCCCTCCAATAAACGGGAAGATTATTGATGTTTACTCCTTTAAAGGCACGGGGCATTTTTGATTTGTTAATCACTAATGGTTTCATAATATAATCTCCTGAAGCATTGCTACAGAAAAGAGTTGTTATGCGATCTTTTGCGGCTTTATGACCACTAGCCGATTTATAAAATTTTGAGACATAAGTCCTTTCAGGCATTTTTTTTTCCAGAATAACCCTGACTCATCATCATTGAAAACCTGATTAGGGGTGTATGAATTGTCGTTAATAATTTCTGCAAAATTTGCTGGATATTCTTGGGCTGCATCTACGTCGCCAGAAGCCAGTTCACCTTTTAATTTTAAGCTGTGTAAAGAATGTCTTATTTTAAATCTTTCAAACCAGCCATGACTTGCCAAAAAAATTGGCTTCTTTTCAGTTGAAGAAGAAGATGGTAATTGCTCTACAATTTTTTCGTAAATTCGTAATGCTTTATTTGTTATAGCGCCCGTATCAATGGGTACTCTTTTTTGTGTTTGATCTTCAATCCAAAGCATTGCACACACACACACACACAAAAAAGCCTTTATTAAGACACACAGGTCTTACAGAGGATTCTCCTTGGGGTTACAGGACGGAGAAACCTATGAAAGTGGGAAATAAAAAAAGGAGAAATATTATATACATATGGTAAATATATACGGATTATAAGAAAAAATAAAAAAATAAGAAAGAAAAAAAAAATTGTAAATATGGATGGGAGAAGTGGAGAGCGAAAAGAGGAAAGAAAACAGGTATTTACATATGGAACAAGTCAATTTAAGCTCTTCTGCTCACACAGCACAGGTGGGCCATGTCCTTTTCAAGAAACCTTTAAGAGATTTTCCAGGGTTGTAAGGTAAACACCGTTTTATCAGTGTGTGGGGGGGGGGGGGGGAGGTAACTTATCGTACCTGCCTAAACAAATAATTGGAAATTGGCTCTGTCCTTCTAATCAAGCAGAAATTTTTGGTATGTTTGGATGTTTCGGTTAAGTCTTTATTTTTTACAGCATTTTTATGGAAGTTATATAGATTCAAAGCTACTGAACTATTGTCTATAAAGTTGGATAATAAAGAATATAATGTGAGGTGTGTATGGCCTATCTTGGAAAAGAGTATTTTTCTTTCCGTGTCAAAGAGGCATGCATTCAAATATATAATTTCTAATTTCATTTTCGGTTCTATTTTTTGGATAGTTGGCAATACAAAGTCTTCTGTCCCTTAGATATTTTATATGGTCTTCTCGATATAAAACAAATAGAATTCTCAATTGCGCAATGAAGGCGTTTAGTCGGCAGTGGGAGTTCACTTAGTAGATAGTTCTCTGCTGCGAATGTTTATGTAAATATTTGTAGTGTGTGTGCAGCTTCGAATTGGTTATTCTTGATTGATCGGCTTGGATAGACTGTTCTATAGTGATTCTGATAATTTGAGGTATTGCTTTCTGTAGAATATTGGGGTCTGAACAATTCTTTAACCACATGAATCCAGTTGAGTTTAGGATATTCATTAAATTTTCTGTAAAAACTATAAAGGTATTCGTTAGAGTGGACGTTTCCCATAATTGGGCTAGACAGATTGCGGGCAATCTGGATTTTTCCATTTTTAATATTCTTAACCAGAACTTTAGAATTAGTTTGGTTGCTGTGACTCCTAGTGAGAAGCGTCCCGGTTTCCATGCGTAGTATGTAGCCTGGTGTGTTACTCGGCAAGTTCAATAGTCGTCTGAGATAGTTATTCTGAATTTGGTCCAAGATTTTGTACTTTTCGTTTGCCCAAATTGGAGCAGAATACAGCAGAGTTGACAGGATAATCGAGTCTAATAGTTTCATTGATGAACCAAATGAATTCAACCTGGATTTCTCCATAATTTTCCATACTTCGCCGGTAGCTGCAAGCGCTTTGCCTTTAAAGTATGAAGCCACTTGACTAAACGAGATTGTTGTTGTGGGGGATAGCCAAGATAGAGATATTTCGATGTCACTGTCAACAGTTGGTCTCCCCAGAACCATTTGTCCGATTTTGCAGGGCGGCCACCATTTCGGAAAACCATTATCTTGGATTTTTGATTCGTTCAGGGTTAGATGATTTGTTTCGAAGTATATTTTTAACATGTTGATTTTTATTTGTAGATTGATTTTTGATTCTCCTATGAGAATTAGGTCGTCGGCATACATCAAAAGGTGGACCGTTCCAAAATTAGGGAGGTATATGCCTGGTAGAGTAGAGTCATTAAAAATGTTGATTAAATCAGTTACAAAGAGTATAAATAGATAGGGTGATAAGGGTTCTCCTTGTAACACTCCCGATCGGATTTTGATGGGTTCAGTAAATAGTCCATTCCATCTCACCGTTGTGTCATTTGTTCGAAGTAATTCCTAATAAGGTTAACAAAGCGGAAATCCAGACCTAAATCACCCAATTTTGACCACAGAAGTGAGTGGGGAACAGTGTCAAAAGCCTTTTTTAGGTCCACAAAAAAAGCATAAAGTTTTCTTCTTTTACGTCTGAGAGTCAGCTGTATCAAGGACAACAGTGTGAATATGTGATCTTGACAGGAGGAGCCTTTTCGGAATCCGGCCTGGTTTTCTGGAATAATTGATCTACCTTCAATCCAGTTGCGTAATCGCGATTTTAGTATTGATGTGAAAAGTTTTGACAGATTACTAATAAGGACAATTCCGCGGTAGTTTCATGGATTATCCCGGTCACCGCTTTTAAAAATAGGATGGATGATAGATTTAGACCATATTAAGGGATATGAACCAGAATTAATGATTCTGTTGAATATATTTTTTAGAGTAACAAGGTGTTCGAAAGGTAGGGTCTTTAATGCTTCATTCGGAATTTCGTCAGCGTCACAAGCTTTTTCATTTGCCAGACTGGAGATTTCTCTAGTTATTTCTGTTATGGAGATTTCACAGTAGAGTTCAGGATCAATTCGTGAGAGAGTAGATAGGTCGCTTCCTATCGTCGTTTCAGCAGAGAGCAGGTTTGTTGTAAAAGCACTGCCACTCTAAAATTGTTATATTTCCTTGTATATAGCTTTTGTCTTCAAGGTAGCTATAGTTTTCCAAAAGTTTGCGGAGTCACGGGCTATCCAAAGCATTAACTTGCTCCATTTTTTCCATTGCGATATTTCTGGTGTATGATGTTGTGCCCATACTCGTTGTATTGCCAGCTGTAACACTCTTTCTAATTGTGTTTTCATTTGTTCTAATAGTTCTTATTGTAGCTTCGTTCATGCTATATGATTTTGCAACATCTACTACTCTATCTCCCTTTCGTAAGCGATCCAAAATTTCGATTTTAGTTTCTAAAGAAATAACTTTTCTTTTAACTTCTTTCTTCATTACAAGCCTATAATTTTTTTAAATTTATGTTAATTTGGCTATGATTAAAGTAAAAATCATTGGGAAAAAATGCGGGAAATTTTGGAGGGAAGATTAAAAACTTTTTTTTATATTATAATATTTTTATTCAAATTGAAATGTTTTATTTTTTTATTTAATTAAACCTATTTGGTAAATTGCCATCATTTCCCTCCAAAAATTTCCCGCATTTTTTCCCGCGATAAAAATTGCGATAAAAACAAAAAAAAACTTATTTGGAAAACCGTTGTAAAAGCGAAAACGTGTAAAACAAGTACCGTGTAAATCGGGGGATAGGTGTATTTCTTTTGTCAATATGTTTCTTTTCTCTCTTGATGTTATCCGGATTCCTGGCCCGCAGGTTAAAAGATTCCTTTCTTGTGGAATATTCTAAAAGCAAATTTTAATCAATATATATATTATATATATATATATATATATATATATTATATATAGTCTTACTGTTAAATGACAAATGAAATGATTTTCAAAAGGCAAATTCAAATAAATTTATTCATTTTTCAAATTAAATATTTTTATAAAGTTGTGTGTGTTAAAAATATTTATTTTAAAGAAAAAAAAAGTTCCCACGCCGGGAATCGAACCCGGGCCTCCTGGGTGAGAGCCAGGTATCCTAGCCACTAGACCACGTGGGAGATGTAAGTAGTTACCGAAGTATAATATATATTTTTGACAAAGAGCAAGACCACGCCATCACTAAAAAACAATATTGAACTGTTCTACTGCGGTGAAAAAAATATTGGGAGGGCGTGGCTCATCAGTGGTGAACCCTACCAGCGATTTCGCCAGTTTAATCCACCAGACAATTGTATTGGGTTATTCTTCTTATATATCCGGAACTATTAAAGAAGAGTATTAATAAATGAATAAAATAAAGCATCAAGGGCTGCGTATCTTTTATTAGAACGATTATAATACGAGCTTTCGGGCACATACGCCCTTCTACAGGAAAATTACTCTCATTCTTTTTTTCGGAATCGAAGGTTCGAATTCACTTTCATCACTCGAAGTTATTTGTGCCGATTCGATGTTTGAAGCAGAAATATTTACATTATGAGAGATGGTAATAAAATCGGTTATTAACAATTGCTTCGAATTTTTTGTAAGATCTTTGTAAACTTCTTTATATTGAGCCAAGCAGCGATTTATGTCACGTTGGAATCGTAGAAGGGCGTATGTGCCCGAAAGCTCGTATAATGATAGTTCTAATAAAATATACGCAGCCCTTGATGCTTTATTTTATTCATTTATTAGTCGTACAGGGTTTTTCAATTGAAAGAAGAGTATCTTCCTAGACTAGCTCAATACAATAGTAGAACGTCGGTCTGGTGGATTAAACTGCCGAAACCGCTGGGAGGGTTCACCACTGATAAGCCATGCCCCTCCCAATTTTTTTTTTTTTCATTTCAGTAAGGACAGTGGGATACTTTTCTATATATAAAAGAAAGAAAAAAAAACTGCTTTAAAATTGTTTCATTTTTTGAATATTTTTATATAAATACGGAACTTCCTTATCCTCTTTGTTCACCATTTTTTGTTAACACAAAGTGGTTGATATCAGAGGAGCCTTTGTTTTAAAACATCATCATCATCATTTTAGCGGCATCTATCGGTGAAAGAATCGATGCAAATTAATAATATTGTCACGGTAGTGATAACGAGTATAACAAAAGTGTAAGTAAAAATAATTTATTTATAAAATGCAAACTATTGCTAAGAATTTATTTACAAGTAATAATATACAAGAATGGTAAGGGGTGATGACCTTGCAAATATTAATGATGATATACCACAGAATATTTAAAATAATTATTCAGTGATATTGCCCCCCTCCTAGATGAACAGCGTCCCGCTGTAATTATCACTTGAACAGATCAGCTTGGTCCTCAGGGTCATGGTAGGGTTTCATTCTCAGTACATGGACAAGGTCTCTTGTTTGGCGTCTTCTGGTTGGTTGGTCCACAGGTTCAACTTCGAAGGTCACGTCAGAGAGTTTCCGAGTAACCCTGTATGGCCCGAAGTACCTTTTCATCAGTTTTTCTGAGAGTCCCACCTTTCTTATCGGGATGAAAATCCATACCAGGTCACCAACGTTGTAATCCATTGCCTCGTGCTTTGAGTCATATCTGGCCTTGTCCTTCTCTTGGGCTTTCAAGGTTTCTAATCTTGCTAGCTGCCTAGTCTCTTCGACTCGCGAGGCAATCTTCTGACTGTAATCCTCTTGGAGATCTTCATGCGGATTTGGGAAAAGAGTGTCTACAGTTGTTTCGGCTTCGCGTCCATGAATCAGTTTAAAAAGGGTAAAACCTGTTGTATCTTGTTTTGCCGTGTTGTAGGCGAACGTGACGTAGGGCAGGATTACGTCCCAGTCCTTCTGTTCAACACTTACATACATAGCAATCATGTTGGCTAAGGTTTTGTTTAACCTCTCCGTCAGTCCATTCGTCTGGGGATGATACGCTGTAGTGAACCGATGTATCGACGAGCATTGATTGGTGAGTTCCGCAATCAATTTGGATTGGAATACTCGTCCTCGGTCCGTGATGATTTCTCTGGGGGCTCCATGCTTGAGAACAACATCTTCCATTAAGAACTTGGCTGCTTCTTTTGCTTCCCCTGTGGGTAAGGCTTTAGTAACGGCAAATCGAGTAAGATAGTCGGTACAGACTATGATCCATTTATTACCAGTATCAGACTTAGGAAATCTTCCAAGGAGGTCCATTCCAACTCTCTGAAAAGGGGAGGATGCAGGAGGTATGGCCTTAAGTAGTCCGGGTGGCTTTTGAGTTGATTGTTTCTTTCTTTGGCACTCCTTACAATGAGCGACATACTTCCGTATGTCCCGGAGAAGTCCTGGCCAGAAATATTTGTTTTTAACTCTCTCATATGTCTTCGAAAATCCAAGATGACCTGCTGTGGGAGCATCGTGTAAACTTTTCAGTAGTTCTAAGCGTAAGTGCTTGGGAATAACTAAAAGGTGTTGGTTTCCCAGGGGGTCGAAATTCTTTTTGTATAAGGTTCCTTTTAACATTTCATATCCTTTTGATTCGGCACCAAATATTTCTGTTTCATCTATCAATTTATTAATTTTAGGGTCTTTTCTTTGTTCAGCTTCGAAGCACGTTAGAGCAGTTATTGAGGGTATATCACCATCCTCATCATTGTATGCTTCTTCCGATTCAAGTTGGAGAGGATTTCGAGAAAGACAGTCGGCATCTTGGTGTTTGCGTCCACTTTTATAAACAACTGTTACATTGTATTCTTGGAGTTTTAAAGCCCATCTTGCTAGTCTTCCTGTCGGGTCCTTCAGGTTAGATAACCAGCAAAGAGCGTGGTGGTCAGTGACGATGACAAACTCACGACCAAAAAGGTACGGTCGAAATTTGTTGATGGCCCATATTGCGGCCAAGCATTCTCTTTCCGTTGTTGAGTAATTCTTCTCCGCCTTAGATAAAGTTCTTGAAGCATAACCAACTGGTCGCTCTTTCCCATCGTTGATCTGTACGAGGACAGCTCCAATTCCATAACCGCTGGCGTCAGTATGAAGCTCGTTTGGCAGTTGTTCTTCGAAATAGGCAAGAACAGGTTCAGACATCAATGCTTTTTTCAAGGAATCAAAAGCATCCTGTTGGTCAGAGTTCCACGTGAATTTATTATCTTTTTTGAGGACTTCGTGTAAAGGAGCAGCTTTCTCAGCAAAATTTTCGATAAATCTACGATAATAGGAACATAGGCCAATGAAGCTTCTCACATCTGTTATAGATTTTGGGGTAGGAAACTTGGCGATAGCTTCAATCTTTTCTGGATCGGATAAATACCTTTACTATCGACGAGGTGTCCAAACACTCTTATTCTTTTGGTTCCGAAAAGGCACTTTTTTGGGTTGAGGCGTAGCTCGGCTTTGTCGAGACATTGTAGTATGATTTCAAGCCGGTGTAAATGTTCGTTGAACGATTTGGAATACACCACGATGTCGTCTAAATAACAGAGGGCCATCGTCCATTTCAGGCCTTTCAATATCTTGTCCATCATGCGCTCGAATGTTGCAGGGGCATTGCACAGGCCAAAGGGCATAACTAGGAATTCGTAGAGTCCGTCAGGGGTAATAAAGGCAGTTTTTTCTCTATCTGCTTCGTCGACTTCTATTTGCCAATATCCTGAACGAAGGTCCATTGATGAATAAAATTTGGCTCCTTTCAGGGAGTCAAGTGTATCATCGATTCGGGGTAGTGGGTAAACGTCTTTTTAGTAACTTTGTTTAGTCGTCTGTAATCCACACAGAAACGCCAGTTACCATCCTTCTTCTTCACTAAAATAACCGGCGATGACCATGGACTTTCTGAATGACGTATAATCCCGGCGTCTAGCATTTTGTCCACTTCCGTTTGGATTGCTTGGCGTTCTGTAGGGGAGACTCGATATGGTCTCTGCTTAATAGGCTGATGGTTTCCAGTTTCAATTTTATGTTTGGTTACTGAAGTTTGCTTTACAGGTTCATTATTTTTATCAAATATTTTTTCATATCGTTTTAAAATTGATAAGATTTGAGACTGCTGCTCTTCTGATAAATCATCACTAATTAAATTTTGTAAAATTTAAAGTCACTCTTATCAGCATGACTGGCATGATTCGCATTTTTCACCTCCTTATTAAATTCAGAACATTCTGAAATAGCCGTCAAGTTATTTTCTTCAACCCTTTGAATTTTTCCTAGGCACATTCCCTTAGGGACTATTTGAGCTGTGGTGCTAGAATTTACGATCCAAAGTTTTCCTTTATTATGGGAAAGCCTGAATAATGCACAGGGAAGTGTTAACCCTTTTCCTATCAATACCTTTTTCGAAGGTTCAAAAAGTACCTGATTTTGCCCATTAAGCTCTTCACTCATAACATTTATTAGTTTGGTAGATTCGGCTGGGATTACGACGCTTCTGCTAGCCACAACCTTCCCCATGGAAGCAGGTGAATTTAGTACATCTTTGGCCTCTTCCAATCTGATTTCGGCGCGTCCACAATCAATCACGGCATTTGATGCCTCTAGGAAATCCCATCCGAGGATAATACTTGGGTTACTATTAGGGAGGACGATAAACTCAAGCGGCTGTTCCAATCCATTGATGCTCAAGCTGATTGTGCATCGGCCGATCGATGTAACATTCTTGCCATCAGCAACTTTCAGAGTCATTCCGCTATCCTTGAACATGGTCTTTTTTAATTGTCGTCTTAATCCATCAGAGATAATTGAAAAAGAGGAACCTGAATCGACCAGAGCAGAAAATGCAATGTCATCAATGATGATTTCGACATAATTTTGTTGTAATTTAGCGGCTGTCGACGATGGGAGGGTTTTTCACACCCGCGGCTTCCCCCTCGAAAGAAGACGCGACGCTTAGTTTTTTTCTAGATTGTAGCGGCGTGGGATTGGCTTGTATGGCGGCCTGGGGAAATGGACTGGCGTCTTGGGGATCTTCCTCTGTTTGGATACGGCGATTGTCTGCGGTAGATTTGGCTTCTTATGGCTTGGTGGTTACCAATTTGAGGTTCTTGGGTGCTTGGTGCGTGTCCTTCGGGTCTCTGCATCCATTGTCGTCTTTCTCTACAATATCGCTTAACATGGCCTGGGCGGCCGCAATTAAAACATATTGGGATGTTGTCATGCGTCCTCCATTCATCCGTTCTTCGTTGTGGTGGCGTCTGGTTATATATGGGTGTTTGGGTAGGGTACTGACGTCGTGGAACCTGGCTGAATGTACGTGTTTGGTTGGGGTACGACTGTCGTGGCGGAGGCCTTTGAATAGGCTTCGAAATTGAAGCTACGTTTTTTTTCAATCTCTTCTCGGATAATTTCTTTCAAAGAAGATGGTTCAGGGGTAGTTGACTCGGGATTTAGTGCGCGATGAACTTCTTCACGCACGATGCGTCGGATTAAGTCTTCCATTGATTCAGAGTCTGCTGAATCGATGGCGGCAACATTCGGTAGTCTGTCGAATAGTACACGTTTATTTACACGTTTTTTATTTGAAGCCTCGATTTTTCGGCACCATTTGATGAACTCATCGATACTTGCAATGTCTAAAATGATGATTGACTGATATATCTCCTCCGATATTCCTTTCGTCAGGTGTGCAACTATTTCATTTTCCATCATAGCCGGATTCACTTCTCTGCACAGATGGAGAACATCTTGAATGTAAGAATCACTGGTCTCCTCCTTCCCCTGAGCTCGAGTTTTGAGGTTCTCTGCGAGTTGATCTTTTTGGGTGACATGATGTCCGAAATTCTTGGAAAACATTTTCACAAAAATATCCCATGAATTAATTTTCTCTTCAACATTTTCGTACCATCTGTGCGCTGTTCCTTGGAGGAAAAAATAAACATTTGCGAGGCACATTGAATCATCCCAGCAGTTGTAACGAGCGACGCGATGGAATTCTTTCAGCCATTTTTCTGGATTCTGGTTGCGTTCTCCAGTAAAAATAGAAGGGTTTCTAAAAGGTTGAAAATGGTACTCACCCATTTTTTTCTGTGTCTCTTGCTTGATCATAGCGATGTTTTCTTGAGGTTCTAGTCCTTGTAGTCTTCGGCTTCTTCTAACGGCTTGGGCGGCGAGGGAATATTCCAGCTTCTCCACCAGTTGTCACGGTAGTGATAACGAGTATAACAAAAGTGTAAGTAAAAATAATTTATTTATAAAATGCAAACTATTGCTAAGAATTTATTTACAAGTAATAATATACAAGAATGGTAAGGAGTGATGACCTTGCAAATATTAATGATGATATACCACAGAATATTTAAAATAATTATTCAGTGATAATATAATAAAACATATACGGGAATATATGTTTAAAAGGGGGGATAGGAGAATACCTATATAACACCTATTTATATTTAATATTTTATCAAAATATAAATATATATGCTCTATATTTGCATATTTTTTCATATGGTTTTGTATATACTAATTTCTTTCTGCTCCTCTGCGATTCTTCTGTATGTTTCAGGAAAATATACATGATCAGGAAATTGCCTATTTCTTAATTTATCCTTTCTGTTTCACACAATCAGCATTGCATTCTAACATTATTTGATGATATAAGAAGGGGAAGTAAGCGTTGTTACTTCGTTGTAAATGACTATGCATTTGACCTTTATTAGTCCTTTATTTATTCACGTCAGTGGTAGCGGTACTGGCTACAGCACACGCTATGGCGTCTGACAGAAAAAGGGTTTAAAAAAACGAGCAGACGAGATAAGAAAATCGGCAGACTACAATACGATTAGTCTTTCAGACTAGATGCTTGAATGCTGGCCGAGGTCGTAGTTTGTGTCTTAGTTGAAGGATTTACATGTATAGGTGCTGTTGTCGAAAGTTTCTCGGAGTAAAAATTTATGTTTTAAGTGTTTGCTAATGTTTTGTTTACAACATGGTGGCAATTAGATATCGTAGAGAGAGAATTTTTTGAGATTTGTAAACATTTAATTGAGAGACCACACATGTCAGTGAAGAGGAAAATACATTATTCTAAGTTACAGTGCCGGCTTTGCACTTTGTATAAAAGAATAAAATAAAAATAGAGAGAAAGTGAAATCGAGGAAGTTCTCCCAACAATGAAGAGTCCATACAATCAGAGGATCCTCACGGATAATTTCCAGGGTCATGAAGAACTTGTAGATTCTTGATTTGGCCGAAGATGGCGATGTCATATGGCCAGACACGAATCTCTGCAAGTCCTGAGGCCGCTGTAGGTGATTTCCCGGATGAGAGGTCTGGCAGCACCAGTACCTATGGGCCAGCGACAATTCGCCAGACCCACAGGTAGTGCAGCAGTCTCGGACAGAGGCCGGGTGAGGCAGCACATGTAAGGCCAGGCGTACAGCGGCGTCGTGCCCCGAGAAGCAGGACCGCGGGAAGTTTGCCCACCTGACGCTGACAGGTCGACTTTGGTACTCCACCTCTCCAGGAGCTGAGTGAGGGGCAGCGCTGCGACGCGCGGCAGCTCCAACAGGCGACGAGCGGTGCGGGTGGCAAGTTTCTGGAACGGCGTGACCGTCCCGCGCGCCACGATTGCGTCCGCCAGACTATCGACTCGATAACGTCCCCGGGTTCTGAATGACCAGGCGTGAGCAGAAGCTCCCCAAAGAAGCGACGTCCGCAAGGGCGCCACGCGTAGCGATCGTGATGTTAAGAGTAGGCCCGGTCAGGTCACCAATGCGCCAGCTCAGCCATCTTGTAGGAACCAGTAGTTCAGGGGGCCGCAGGAAGCGCACTCGGATAGTCTAGAGAAGCACCGGTTGCAGGATCTCTGCGGCAGCCTTGAAGAGGTGAAGACTCCGCCGGCTCAAACTGAGCGTCATCCTTGAAAAAGAGTACCGTGTCATCCGCATGGGTGACCACGCATCCGCGGCCCAAGATTTTTATGTGTTAATTATGGTTTGGAGTGTGCGTTTGTTTGAATGTAATTTCATATGATAGTAATGTGAAGTTAATAATTTACATGTTTCTGTGGTGTAGTGGTTATCACATCCGTCTAACACGCGGAAGGTCCCAGGTTTGAGCCCTGCCAGAAACATTTTTTTTTAAAATAATATACTAGATTATACGAGGTGTGTTCAAAAAGTATCGCGAATTTTGAATTTTCGCGGGTTGCGTATATTCGAATTTCGATCTTTTTGTGGCTTTATGCTGGTACTCATGTCTCTCACTTATGCCGACAAGCTCGGCCATTTTGAATGTTCACTTAATTGTTGACAGCTGCTTTGCTTGCAGGTGTTTTGGATCGTCTTCGAATTTTACCTATTTAAAAAAATGGATCAAAGAACCTGTATCAAATTTTGTGTGAAAAACGAAATTAAGTGCGCGGATGCATTCCGAATGTTGACTGTCGCATACGGAGAAGCTACCTTGGACTGAAGCAACGTTTATCGGTGGTACAAAATGTTCTCAGAAGGCCGAGAAGATGTGAACGACGAAGAGCGTGCCGGACGCCCGAGCACTTCAACAACAGACGAAATATTAATGAAGTGGAGAAAATTATATTGGCCAATCGTCGAATCACCGTTAGAGAAGTTGCTGAGGACCTAAACATATCGATTGGCTCGTGCCATTCGATTTTTATCAATGATTTGGGCATGAGACGGGTCGCCGCGAAATTCGTACCAAAATTGCTCAATTGCGACCAAAAACAGCATCGCATGAACATTGCTAATGATATGTTGGACTCTGTCCGTGACGACCCAAATTTGCTTCAGAGGGTCATAACTGGTGAGGAAGCGTGGGTTTATGGTTATGACGTGGAAACCAAAGCTCAATCATCTCAATGGAAGCTGCCGCACGAACCAAGACCGAAAAAACGCGCCAAGTTCGGTCGAATGTGAAAGTTTTGCTGACAGTTTTCTTCGATTGCAGGGGCGTGGTCCATCATGAGTTCTTGCCACAGGGTAGAACGGTCAATAAGGAATATTACCTGCAAGTTATGCGCAATTTGCGCAAAGCAATCCGCCAGAAACGCCCGGATTTGTGGAAGAACAAAAATTGGCTTTTGCACCACAATAACGCCCCTGCTCACACATCGTTGCTTGTGCGCGACCTTTTGGCCAAAAACAACACACTAATGATACCGCAGGCACCGTATTCCCCAGATCTGGCCCCCTGTGACTTTTTCTTGTTCCCTAAACTGAAGAAGCCCATGAAAGGACGACGTTACGCTAGGCTTGACGAGATAAAGACGGCGTCGAAGGAGGAGCTGAAAACGATTTTTTTTAAATGATTTTTTGAAGTGCTTCGAAGATTGGAAAAACGTTGGCACAAGTGTATAATATCTCATGGGTATTACTTTGAAGGGGACAAAATAGGTATTCATGAATAAATAAATTATTTTTGAAAAAACACAAAAGTTGCGATACTATTTGAACACACCTCGTACTATATTATATGACCCGGCTTCGCCCAAGAATTCCCCCGAGTGCAATTTCCTTTATACTGAAAGTAATATTATCAATAATAACTAGTAGAAGTGCCATAGAATAGCAATACAGAAATAACACATAAGCCACAGACAAAAAGTGTGTGTGTGATGTCAAAAAATGTATTATATTAGTGTTTAGGTATTTGATTTATTATTATTATTTTTTTTTTTTTGCAATCCATTTATTTGTTTCAAAATCAATATGGCAGCTTTTCCACCCAACCCCCGAGGTACCCGCCCCAGCGCATTAACCCTTGAAAATGCCTAAATTGAGTGAGTGACTGCGATGGATCTTGACTGCGATACCCATCTTCTTTGTAAGATTAAGAAAAAATAGGTTTATAAAAAAATTAATCCAAAATACTGGCATGTAAATATTTTTCTGTAAAAAATAAATGAGCACATGGAAATTAGGCAAACATGTGCGTTTGCTAATGACTGCGTTTGCATTTTAAATGAATTTTTTTACAAAGAGATAAAAAAATAAAGGCCAGAACAAAATTAATAAAAAAAATATGAAAGCTATTATTTACATACAGTAACGCTAATTTTGTAAAGTTTTTAAAATTGCATTGTGTGCACTTACCGTAAATTAATTAGTAATTTAAATTTCTCTTAATTTTGTAAAAAAAATTAACAATCGTATAAAAA
>CP092874.1:37277697-37321308 GCA_030710605.1 Cordylochernes scorpioides
TCTTTCTTTTTTTCATCTTTTTCCTTTTAATTCTTTTTTTTTTCCCTCTTATTTTTTTTTTACCCCTTTTTTCTTTACACATTTATCATATTGGTAGTTACAGTTTGAATGTGGATTGTTTAGTATTGACAATTTTTTTTTTGTAATTCTTATTATCTAATAAACTTTGCATATTTCCCCTCCTTTAACTTTATTTATGTCTAGTACTTCTAAGTAAAAATATATTAAGGCCTTAAGTGCTTAATTTTTTAAAACTATTTATCAGTTTACTTTTTTTTTCTCTCCTAAACTTTACACTTTTTTTCTCCCTCTATTTTTTTTCTTTCCTTTACTTCCTAATAATATAAAACATGAATGTTATAAATCTTTGTTTGATTTATTATAAGTTAATTTATTTAATCTATTTTTTGTGTACAAATGCAATAGAATTATTATTTTTGTATTAATGTATGTTTATTTATGCTTTTCTTTCTCCCCTATTTCTCCTCTTCAAACAAAATTGTGTGATAAAGCTGGTATGGTGCCTTTAATAGAAAAAGACAAAATTTCTCTATATTTCTTCAATATTTTTGTTTTCTATATCAATTTTAATATAAAGATTGTGTCTATATAAAGGGACCATTTGTCTCTCTTTCTGTCTTAATTTTATTTTCTCTGCCCTAGTCCTTGAGCAAAATGATGTACAGCTTCATTGGAATAAAAAAATTCTTATATTTTAATGAAAGTTTTGTTTGTCTCATTTTTTTTGATGGTGGAAATATACTCATAGATAAAACTTCAAGTTATATATTTTAACAGGAATATCAATATTCAGACAATAACTCTGAAATATTATAAGGTACAATTTGAATTATAAATACCAGGTAATAAGACAAAATCTAAATAAATAAATAGTGTTTGACATTTCATACTTTTGTCGGATGATGGTAACAACGCTGTTACTGAAACACCACAAACTATTTATTTGGGTTTGATCTTATTTTACCTTGTAAATGAAAGATATTACAGTGACCTTTATTAAAGACACATGAGATAACCAAGTGTGAACTAAATTGTCTCTGTCTCCTTCAAAAGAACAGACGACCGGCGACATCATTTTCCACTTCTGTAAGTTTTGTCTTATGAGTGTACAGTGTGGAATTTCATTATAACAACATGGTTCTAACAACTGTTCAATGTGGTTACAGAGTGGCTGAACTGTGTAGAGTAAATATTGAAACATCTTGTGAACCCAGTTTTTATCCACTTATACCAGATGAAAAAGGAGGAGGGGAGCAGTAACAAGCTCGCTAAAAAACCTGGGCTCAGCTGGCCCGGCTGATAGTACCCTGTAAGGGCTCCTAATCCAGGGATACAGGATGAGCAGCGTTTGTACTCCATGTTAGGAGTGGCTGCACATGGTGTCTGTTACTCATGCCAGAGGCGGCCATTTCATATTGGAGCTATGTCGGTGGCCTGCTACTGAGTAGTGCTCCCAGTCTTAATGAAAAACGCAGACGCATTCTACTTCACCCAGTCATGATGGTTGTCAAGTCTCAAGCTCCACAAGCTTGATACCCTAATATGATTGAGTGGAGATAAGAAAGAAGAAGACTGAAAGATATTACAGTGACCTTTATTGAAGACACAAGATAACCAAGTATGAACAAAATTGTCTTGTCTCCTTCAAAATAATAGATAACCAGCGTCATCAAAGACTTTTCACTTCCTTAAGTTTTGTCCATGAGTTTTTTTAGTCCATTAGAAACAAAAGTTAATAATTTGGTCTTGCTAACTTTTCTTTCTAATGGACTTCACCCAGTCATGATGGTTGTCAAATGTCTCAAGCTCTACAAACTTGATACATTAATATGTTGATTGAGAGAGAGTAGAGATAAGTAGTGAAGAAGTAAGATAAAATGATTAAAAAAAGGTAACAAGACCAAATCCAAATAATTGAAATGTTCATTACATTCAGTAGCAGTGTGGGGGTCGGTGGAAGGCTGGTTAAACCGTTTGGTTTTAGACCACTACGACCCGGGTTCAATTCCCGCATTGGACACTTTTTTCTGTTTAAAAAAAAATATAAAAATGCTCCAATGGCCCCCGATTCTTGCAAAAAGTCCAACCCCACCAGCGAGTGCAAGTAACCAAACGGGGCTCTGGCACATTTGTAAGTGCAAAGTCGAACTGCTTTTCACATGTGTAGACATGTGGTGCGCTTACAGTAAAAGCAGTCGCTAACTACCCAGCATGATTATCATGGCCTGTACCACGTGTACTAGGGATAAGCAAAAAAAAAAAGTAACAGTGTTGTTACCACCATAATTTATTAAATTCAGTAATTTTGCTTGATAATGGTAACAATGCTATTACCGAAATGTCATGAACATTTCAGCAAGACCAAATTATTGAAATGTTCATGACATTTCGGTAATAGCATTGTTACCATTATCAAGCAAAAGTACTGAATTTAATAACTGATGGTGGTAACAACACTGTTACTGAATGTAATGAACATTTCAAATATTTGGATTTGGTCTTGTTACCTTTTTTTAATCATTTTATCTTACTTCTTCACTACTTATCTCTACTCTCTCTCAACATATTAGTGTATCAAGTTTGTAGACATTTGACAACCATCATGACTGGGTGAAGTAGAATGTCTTTGTCATTAAGACTGGGAGCACTACTCAGTAGCAGGCCACCGACTTAGCTCTAATATGAAATGGCCGCCTCTGACATGAGGAAAAGACGCCATGTGCAGTAGCTCCTAACATGGAGTACAGACATCCTGTATCCCTGGAGCTCTTACAAGGTACTATCAGCCCAGCCAGCTGAGCCCAGGTTTTCAGGGAGCTTGTTACTGCTCCCCCTCCTCCTTTTTTATCCGGACTTGGGACTGTCAAATGTGGAGTTTCTTTACCTGTGAGACCACCTCTCAGTTTAACCCTATTACTGCCAATCTTGTACTTTTACATCATATTGACCCTTTACTTGGGTGTTTCATGCCAAGGAAAAAGAAATTTAAACTATTTTTGATGCATACGATTCTTTTTAAAATAACATTTTCTACTGCCCTTACTGCAATGATAAATTAATGGGAGAGCCTGGCTCATCAGTGGTGAACCCTCTCATCGGTTTCTCCAGTTTAATCTACCATACCGCTGTAATACTGTATTGGGTAGATGTGGTGCACTTACAGTAAAAGCAATCGCCTACCTCTATCCACCATGATTATTATGGCCTGTACCACGTGTACTAGGGATAAGCAAAAAAATGATATTGAGGAATGGTTGAATTTTGTGCATATAGTTAGTTAAAGTAAATACAGTAAAATCTATATATATAAAATTGAATGTCTGTGTGTGTGTCCTCTATGGATTCAAAAACCATACATCCAATCGCCGTGAAATTTCGGGATATTATTAGGTGTATCTCCGGAAAGGTTTACGAAAAATAATTTCTTGAATATCTTTAATATCCTTAGAGTTATTTGTAGCTTTAACTCGCAAGCAACGCCATCTTGCAACGGAGATCTGCCCCTCCCCCCCGGCCGCCCGCTGGCCAGTTGGTTGGACAGTCCAAGTTCTCACCGACCAATCAGAGGGATCAAGAGCACCCCCCCGTCCGGCCGCCGGCCAATCAGAGTGATCAAGAGGTCCTGGCGCGCGGGGGGCGGGTGACCTCCGGGAACTACGTCCATCTTCCATAAACGACCATGATTTTATTCAACTTATCGAGTATTTTTCAAGGGACCGGGAAAATATGTTCACTAGATTAAACGATGATTTTGCAATGTAGAAAATTAGGAAAGACAAAATTCAGGATGACACGGCACACGGGGACCGGGAAATAATAATCACTTTATCGAGAGATTCACGACCATGACTTTATTCAACTTATCGAGTATTTTTCAAGGGACCGGGAAAATATGTTCACTAGATTAAACGATGATTTTGCAATGTAGAAAATTAGGAAAGACAAAATTCAGGATGACACGGCACACGGGGACCGGGAAATAATAATCACTTTATCGAGAGATTCACGACCATGACTTTATTCAACTTATCGAGTATTTTTCAAGGGACCGGGAAAATATGTTCACTAGATAAAACGATGATTTTGTAATGTAGAAAATTATGAAAGACAAAATTCAGGATGACACGGCACACAGAGACCGGGAACAAATGTTCACTTTATCTATACTTTATATTCAAATTTACGAGTTTCAAATTATCAAAATATATCTTTTTTTTTATAAGTTTGTAGAGAATTGTTTTAACAAATGTTCGTTAGACAAACCTTTACTCGGGTAAAACCTCGGGCGAAGCCGGGTACGTCCGCTAGTTTTCGATAAAACCAACTTGGGATATAGTGAACCTTCTCTTATAACAATCCTGAAATAATTCCTATTTTATAATACAGTGAACTATATATAACAAACCATTACTATAGTGAACCACCGGTTCTGTCCCATTGGGGTTTCACTATAGAAAGGTTTTACTGTATATAGGCTAATTCTGTGGAATTTAAAAACCAGTTATAGTTTTTTTTTTTTTTAACTTTTCTAAAGTTGTGTCGATATTAGAAGTACAGCAACTAGCACTTGAGCATGACCTTTTATTTCGCTCTCATTCTTTCGACTGACTGACAATTAATGTCCGATTTATATACACATAAAAATTTACATAATGGACGCCTTAAAGAATGCAAATCTATTTACATACACAACATCTAATAAATCTATGGAAATAGGCATATCCTGAATGTTCGAATGAGCATTTTTAGACGACAGAGCGCCATCTATCAGAATAAATATTAACTAAATGTTGATTTATATTTGTTCTATTATATGAGAACGACGTTCTTCGTACTCTGAAAACAATGATCGCCATAACATTCCCGGTAAATGGGACCATCCTTGGAACCGAATACAAAACCCATTGTTGTGTTAATTTGGAAACAACCTGATTGTGTGATTTGATTGTTTCCGGGTTATAATAATGTATCGACAACGGTTACAACTCGACCTAAACGAAAATTAGTTCTCGTGATGACACCACTAGGAAAGTTCACCATTGATGATCCAGACTCTCCCATTAATTTATCATTACAGAAAGTTCAGTAGAAAATTGTTTTATTAAAAAAGAATCATACTTGTGTCAAAAATAGTTTCTTATAACAAATGACATCATATCAAAGTATGATATTGAGGGGGTCGGTGGAAGGATGGTCTAAACTGTTGGTTTTTGACCGCTACGACCCGGGTTCGATTCCCACATTGGGCACTTTTTTCTGATTTGAAAAAAAAATCTCTAATGGTCCTCATTATAAGGTACAATTTGGATTATAGATTAGAAAAATAAGGTAATACCAATTCCTAAACATTCAGTATTAAAATAATACAACAGATATCTGTAGATGAGTTTCTTTTCATTTTATTATTACAATCTCAAGTTTTCGGGCATTTCGGCCCTTCTATAGTAGTACAAAACGAATAATACTAAATAACGGTTATTTAGTATTATTCGTTTTATACAGTAGAAATCTCAAGTTTTCGGGCATTTCGGCCCTTCTATAGTAGTACAAAACGAATAATACTAAATAACGGTTATTTAGTATTATTCGTTTTATACAGTAGAAATCTCAAGTTTTCGGGCATTTCGGCCCTTCTATAGTAGTACAAAACGAATAATACTAAATAACGGTTATTTAGTATTATTCGTTTTGTACAGTAGAAGGGCGGAAATGCCCGAAAGCTTGAGAATTCACATTTTTCCTATGTGAAAATATCAAACACCGTTACCGTTGACACACCTATGTTCTCTGCTACTTCACGTACTGTTGTCCTATGTCGATCTGATAGAATCCTATGATTGACTTCTAGGATTTCCCCCGATATCCATATCTACTGGGCGTCCTGGGGAATCCTTGTCAAATACCCTCGTTCCTCCTCTTTTTGCATTCCTTAAAATCAGGGATCGGCAAACTTTTGAGTCGGAAGAGTCAAAAATTACAATTTATAAAATTTCAAAGTTTTTAAATAGCCACAATTTTTTTTCTTGCCAACAATAAATAGTACTCGCATAAATAATATTTACGTATGGAACTAAACTGCTGGCCACCGTAAATGCTACACCCTGAAAGAAGCATGCAAATAACATGAAATTTACGACATGCATTAGCGGAGATGTGATATGCAAATGATTAGAATTTCAGCGCAGTCGCACATCACGCGCGCCTGTGGCTCCACTTCAAAGCACTATTTAAGGCTTGGAGATTTCGACGATTTCAAGTTCGGCAATTGTGTTTTTCTTGTGTTAAAAAAAAAAAACGATCAATTATGCCTCGTAGAAAACAGCGATCACCTTTTGATCAAGTATCCGAGTTCGACAGAGGAAGGATAGTGGCCTACCGAGATTGTGGATTATCTTTCAGGGAAATCGGTAGTCGTGTTGGACAAAACCAAACAACCGTAATGCGGATATGTGATCGTTGGATGCAGGAAGGTACGACGGACCGACGTGTTCGATCGAATCCACCTCAGTGCACCACTTCACGTGCTGACAGGCAAATTGTGTGCGCATGGCAGTGACAGATCGCTCAGTCACATAACGAACCGTAACACAGCACATTCAGTCTGTGACACATCATCCAGTCTCTGCGCGTACCATTCGACGCCGTTTACAGCAGAGTGGTCTGTCCGCAAGACATCCATTGCTTCGTCTACCCTTGACGCAGAACCACAGACGTATCCGCTGCCAATGGTGCGATGAAAGAAGGATGTGGACGGCAGAATGGAATGAAATTGTCTTTACTGACAAGTCACGCTTCTGTCTGCAACACCACTATGGTCGGATTCGAGTCTGGAGACACCGTGGAGAGTGGATGCTAAACAGCTGCGTTATGCACCGCCACACTGGTCCTGAACCGGGTATTATGGTATGGGGCTGTATTGGATATCACTCTCGCACTCCTCTAGTAAGCATTGCCGGTACTTTAAACAGCCAACGCTACATCTCCGAGGTGTTGGAGCCAGTTGTCCTTCCTTACCTTCAGGGCTTGCCCACAGCCATATTTCAACAGGATAATGCGCGACCACACGTGGCACGCATTGTCCAAAGGTTCCTCGTCAATCACCAGATTGAATTGCTTCCCTGGCCGGCTCGCTCTCCGGATCTTTCGCCGATAGAAAACATGTGGTCCATGGTTGCTCAACGATTGACCCAGATCACATCCCCAGCTGCCACACTAGATCAAATTTGGTAACGTGGTGAAGCTGCTTGGTCTGATATACCCCAAGAACACATCCAAAGTCTCTTTGAATCAATGCCGAGGCGTGTGGCAGCGGTGATCTCCAACAATGGTGGCTACTCTGGCTACTGATTCTGGCAGGAACCACACTTCGCAGAAGTCTATAAATTTAATCATTTGATACTTGGTCAACATGTTATCTACAAAATACAATTTGTTGTGATATCTCTTGTCTTTCTTGGTGTTGCAATTTAGGTGGCCAGCAGTGTATACAAAGAGCCGCAGCTTCACATCCAAGGAGCCGCAGTTTGCCGACCCCTGCCTTAAACCAATATGCTAAAATGACGCATTGCCAATAACAGCAGAACAATAAAATTTGACCAGAGATCTCCCATTACGAGCGAAAACATGTATCGCACAAGTAAGATCTCTCTTTCACTGTTTAAATAAAACCACGCTAAAATATTTAGTTCAGCTGACGGAATTTGTCCATTATGTAATAATAAAAAAAAAAACTGACTCGGAACTGGAGCACCACATGTTTTTCTGTTTGAAGTTAAGAAGTGAAAGGGAACTTTTTTTTTGGATAAAATTGGGTCAAATCATCTTGCTCTGGAGGCTCTGTTGTCTAGGACGACAAAGAATAAATCCAATATATTGTCCCTGTACAAGTTTTACAAGGCTGCGCAAGAAAATAAACATTGAGGAAAGAGAGCATTATGTAAATTGATATGTAAATGACCGATCACCTGTAAATAATAAATTATTCTTTTCTAAGCAATTATGCATCTGGGTGAATCCTGTGTAGGACATAAGTCCCCAATAAAAAGATTGTTGTTATTAATATGATGTATTAACGCCCCATATGTTATAAGAAATTTAACCCAATATTTTCGGTCATGGATGGAGACGGGGTCCTAATAAACAGGCATCCAGCTATGTTTTCATTTCTTCACATGTTTTTCCATCCAAAATCAAAAATAGAATCGTTGAACGATACTGCACGTTCATCCTTTTGTCTAAATAGACTTTGTCTAAAGATAGAGAATTACTTTGGTTAGTAGCCCGTAAAACCATATTGTCTCTTTTTGTCTAAAAAAAAGGTGAGACATTTATCGCATGTGTGTTTAAAGAATGCTAGTGCATGGGTGGTAATACCAACTTTCATTACCAGCGCCATCTATCTCTAAAAATAGATACTTATTGAGCAACCCTCGTAATGCCGACCGTGTGTAGGTGTGTGTTGTATTTAAAAATATCTCTCCCCACAACCTAAAAAATTTCGGCAATAATAGCGAATACGACCCTTAAAATCATTCCGTTTTAACAATTTATTTCGGTATGGAGAGAGATATTGTAAAATATATAATTAATAACACTTATCTATAAGATAAACTATTTTATTTATGAGTTTAAAGATAAAAATCTCTTGATAAAAAATTAATTTATTATAATTTATTTAAGTAACCTCTCTGACTCCTGAAACCACTGTGGCCCCATGACTGCATCAACCTGCCTTACCACAACAATCAGTAGACAGGATAACCTTACCACATACACGTATATATATATACCTGTATATGTGTAAATTCAAACTATTATAGACGCGTATGATTCTTTTAAAAAAATAAACAATCTTTACTGCTCTTACTGCAATGAATACTGGCGAAACCGCTGAGAGGGTTCACCACTGATGAGCCAGGTCCTCTCATTAATTTTTCCATTGCAGTAAGGGCAGTAGAACTTGTTTAATATCAAAAAGAATCTTACGCCTTAAAATAGTTTCGAATTTTGATTATAATCATTTACCTAGAGAGGTATCTCTTCCTTTAATTATATGCACCAGAACGATTGCGCTTTTGCATCACCCTAGTAAAAACTTTACTAGTGATGATAAAGAATGAGCTACAACACCAATTTTGACAAATTCAGACAAAAGTTAACATGTATACCATGGTTTCTGGCTATGGCCCTCATCAGTACAGGGACGGCTTTAATTTCATAACATCCTACAAGAGGGATAGTGAACTCTGTCGAATTTACCAAACAGGTGTTTAAGCTGGTGTAGTGGCAAGGGCCGATAAAGCAAGAATACGACATAAAGTTGCGGAAGGATGATATTCATGTATCTAGATGGGCATTTCACCAGTGTCTGTGGAAGTGACGTGATTTCTACCAGCGGCAGCCAAGCACCGTGACCACGCCGGCAGTTCCGCCCCACAGACGCTGACTAAGCTAACACGGTCTTGGACACTCGCCGACGGCCTTTGTTCCAAATAATCCGGAATACATTTGGTCAGATACAAACTAAAGGGGAAACTCAGTTAAAATATTTCCAAATATTTAAAATAAAATTTGTTCCACTTTCTTTTTCATTATAGTTGATTAATCTGGGTGTCATTTTGATGATCAATCGAATTAGGTTGGGAAGTAGACACACTATGTCATAATTACGATTAATTCAATAATTTGCATATAATAACAAGCAAGTTTGCATATTCTGGGGTAGGAAAAAATTGTCAATGCATAATAATATAAGAAATTTGAACAATTTTTGACGTGTATGATTCTTTTTAAAATAAATCATTTTTCTACTGCCCTTACTGCAATGATAAAATAATGGGAGGGTCTCTGGTTCATCAGTGAACCCTCCAAACTGATGACGAAACCGCTGGGAGGGTTCATCACTGATGAGCTAGGGGCCCTCCCATTATTTTATCATTGCAGTAAGGGCAGTAGAAAATTGACTTATTTTAAAAAGAAACATGCACGTCAAAAATTGTTCAAATTTCCTATATCATTACAGTTAAACCTGTCTATAGCGCCCCCTCTAAATAGCGCCTTCCTCTCTATAGCGCCCGATTTTAAATACGTAGTACGATGCGATTTACATTAAAAGTGACCTGTCTATAGCACCCCCTCTCTATAGCACCCTATTTTGGTGAGTCCCAAGAGGGGGCGCTATAGACAGGTTTAACTGTACATTGTAACGTAGAAAATTAGGAAAGACAAACTTCAGAATGACACAGCAATTTATTTAATGTTAAACCCAAATTAAAACTAATAAAATAGCAGAGAGGCAATGAGAAAATTTTACAATGTATAAAAATATCGAAATTAAAAAAAAGCAATTCATAGAAAAATAAATAATCTACTACAATATATATATATAAGAAACTCATTATGAGAAAATTTTGTTTTTATTAATATGTACTTTTTGTTGAAAATTTTCATAACCGTTTTATATAAATATGGCTGAACGCCTAACTAATGTGGGCGGTTTGGGATGTTGTTAATTTTCGATTGAAGAGTTGGAGCATTTCGATATAAAATATATTTATTGGCTTATATACTTAGCACAACATTATAAAAGTAAGAAATGATTAAATGCAAAAGATTATATATCTAAATACAAAAGGTTATTTAAAAATTAAAGATCATCCTTTGTTCTTCATGTCAAAACATTCTTCTTTGTTCTTCATGATTTTTATTGATGTTCCTTTTTTTCACAGACATTATACCTTCATGGGACCCATTATTGTTGGCGCAAACTTTAGACTTCAAAAAAAAAAAAAAAGAAAATGAACCAATAGTATTAAGTCGTATGATCCGGATGGCAAATTCTGATGACAAAACGGGGTAAAATTATACGACCAGGAAATGACTCATGCTGTAATTAAATTATTTCTTGGGCTGTAAGACACATCCTTGTTGGAACCACGTGGCCTCCAGATCTTGGAATTTAGCCTATGATGCATTGGCACGCCATCTGTTGAAAGAAATTTGAACTATTTTATCATTATCGTAAAGATAGCGGCATTCATAGTTCTTCAAATAAAAGACACTTCGGTCAGTAAATCTTTTTATCTCAGGGAAGGATTTAACTGAAGATCAGTTGAAGCTTCTTGATAAAGGGTCAAACTATAGACCTATAATACAATATAATACACTGCGGCCTGTGATTGTAAAACGACACTTGAAGTTACACCGCATGAGTTTCTTTTAACGAAAAATCAATTTTTTTATTTCAAGGTGAAATATCGACTATTTCTAACCTTTTTGGATGAGGTATTTTCATACCTGAATTATGAAAAGTAACGATGAACGGAAAAATAAAAGTGTCCAGGGATGGGAATCGAACCCACAATGTTCCGCTTACCGGGCAGATGCCATGTCATAGACCTATGTCTCTCAAAACTGATTACATTAGATGAGATAATAAAAAGATATACTTGCCGAAGTGTCTTTTATATTTGAAGAACTATTTTATCATTGTAGTAAAAGAACAGTATGGAAACTTATATTTTATTTCAAA
Organism: Cordylochernes scorpioides; assembly: GCA_030710605.1. NCBI lineage: Eukaryota > Metazoa > Arthropoda > Arachnida > Pseudoscorpiones > Chernetidae > Cordylochernes > Cordylochernes scorpioides. The sequence goes on from CP092874.1 coordinate 37,289,249, forward strand.
CAGAAACATAGACGTCAAAAGTAATTTATAGATTATCATGTCGCCATAGTGAGTGTCATTAACTGGTATTACCTGACCTGTGGATCGGTGGAAGGGTGGTCTAAACCGTTGGTTTTTCTATTGCTTGGACCCGGGTTCGAATCCCGCAATGGGCACTTTTTATTTTCTAATAATAAATAATAATAATAATAAAACGCTTCAATGGCACCCGATTCTAGTAAAAGTCCAACCCCACCAGAAAGTGCAAGTAACTAAACGGGGCTTTGGCATATTTGTAAGTGTAAAAGTCGAACTGGTTATCACATGTGTAGACATGTAGTACACTTACAGTAAAAACAGTCGCTAACTTCTACCCACCATGATTATCATGGCCTGTACCACGTGTACTAGGCATAATACACATAACTGACCTGCCGTAGTTTGGAAGAAAAATGGTTCCATGATGCCTACAGTCCAAAGTCCAACCCAAACATTGATACTTTGTGGATGTCCTTCAACAACCACTCGTGGATTTTCACTCTCAACCCCAATAGTGACAATTCTGTCGATTAACCAAGCTATCAAGATGAAAATGAGCCTCATAACTAAACTTTATTCTTATTTGAAAACATTTAGCGTCCTCTATCTATGAAAATATAAATGATTAGTAGCTCTATTTTGTTTTATTTAAAAGACAATTTTTATAATCACTAGACTCTGTGGAATATTAACATCGCCGTTTTAACACGTTGACCCTTTTCTTTCTTTTTTTTTTTTAAGGCTAAGAAATACAAATATTAACATAAAACTTAGAATATTTTGGTTAATCTCTAAGTCAGTAATCCTTCTAATTTACTCATAATCACAGGTATAATTTAATTATACGTATTAACACATTTTTAGGTGCTCTTCTATTAAAAAAAAAAAAAAATTAAAGACAGTGGAGATTTAAAAAAAAAAGTGTTTCTGCCAGGGCTCGAACCTGGGACCTTCCGCGTGTTAGGCGGATGTGATAACCACTACACCACAGAAACATGTTTAAAAGGGTACCCGCATTTCACTATAATATAAAACCACATTTGAAAAAAAATTCACGCATATATCACATAATATCAAATTAATAATTTGAATTTACATTTATTAACACATTTATTAATATATAATTAAAAGGAAAAATAATATTTTGCTTTCGACATTGAACAATTTACATGAGTACAAATAAAATCGGCGGGGACATATTCGTATATTAGATAATAAAAGGCATATATTGGATTTAATAAAATATTTATTTTGCCAATATTTCGGCTGGCTGAACGCCAACCTTTATCGAGGCATTACATTTTTGTATACACAAACTCAGCGCCGCATAGTGTTATAATATCACAGTTGAAATCAATTAAAATACAGAGTAGGTGGGAGAAATTTGTGCATGAAAAAATTATTGTAAAAAATGCAATCAAAAATGTAAAATATCTTAAAATATTAAAGGAAAAAAAGTTCTATCTTATATTTAAAAATTGTAATAAGTACATAAAAATAATTCATTAATAACTCATAAAGAGATAAATGTAAAAATGTATGTATCTATTAAAACATTTGAAAATAAATTTAAAATTATTTAAACAATAAACTGTAAGAACCTTATAAAAAGTTTTGAAAAGGTAAAATATTTAGTGATAAGCACAAAAAAAAAAAAAGAAAAAACTTTCTAATAAGTTGATATTATTAAAATACATCAAGTTCATGATGATTGTCCCCCGCCGATTTTATTTTTAATCGCATAAATTTGATTACAAGGTTGTCCCAAAAGTTCGTAAATACTTGCAGAAAATTGAAATACCAATATTATTCGCCGTTATGTATAATGTCTTTGTATTCTGTATAAAGTAATTGTATTATGTATTATTATGTATTCGCCGTAATAATATTATTCGCCAAGTAATAAGAAAAACAACGTTTTAAGAAAAACACGAACTTTTGGGACAACCTTATATTCAATGGCGGAAATTAAAATATTTTTTATTTTTAGTGCATTTTAATAAAAAATTTTGAAAGGTATTATTAGTTAGTAAATTTTTAAAAATAAATATAATATGTAGAGAAAATTTGCTTTACAGTGGTGATTGTTGTAGTTATCCCAAATATGGTACACAGTTAGTTCTACAAGGCCTTGAGAAAAGCATTTTCAAGGGATGGTTGATGGAAAAAAAAAATCAGAGTACTGATTAGAAATATAATTACATTTTTTTCCTCCATATTTTAAAATTTATTGTTGGAAAACTTTTTGACTTTTGATCATCGGCGCTGAAGTCATCAGACAATTTTTTTTTTCGTTTTCATTTTTGGCTGGTCGCTTGTTTTGATTGTTAACTTTGTGTGGTAAGAACAAGACGTTTCTTAAATGTAAATCTTTGCTTGTAATTGATAATAAATATTTGTGTGTGTATCAAAATGGATATCCGCATCACTGAAGCATGTAAGTACAAAACACTTTTGGACTTTGTAATTTCTTAATATAAATAACGTTGTACATTTTTGCTAAGCCTATCATGTATTTCTGCGCTTCAGACAATAGAATCTAACGGACTCGATAAATATTTCATTAGTTTTTTTTTTTGCCTTTTATCAATATTTCTTTCTCTTTTATATAAAGTTGAATTCTTTTACGATGGTAATGATTAATTACCAAAATTTTGAAACAGAATCAAATGAATATCAAACAATTTAACATTCTTTGTTTTGGAAACATTAATAAAAAGATTGAAAATAATATTCTTCGGCTTTCCTTTTATGATATTGGTGATGTTGTCATATCCTCATATCCTAGAAACCCAAATAGGTAAAAAGACTGACCTACTTCGGACAAATAATGAGAGCAAATGTGTTAAAAAGGGGTAAGTTGAAATGGGTATCAGACTAAGCTGTTTGTTATGATAGTTCATTTCCCGGAACATTGCTGTGACCTTTGATACAAGAGTAGTTGTAGTTGTACATTGGGTGTGTGTATAATGTAAGTTACAGATTTCTACAACAGCCTTTCTTACTAATACAACTGAACGTTGCCAAGATGTCTGCTGCTCCATATTGGAATAAATATTATTTCTGAAGGTGAATCAGTTCTAAGACATATGTACCTCCTTAACCAGACTCCACCAAGATGACATAGTTGTCAGCTGGTGACTTCTTGGTTTCTCTCTTCACTTGGTCCACTGATGTAGTATGTCCTCTTGTTCTGGTGTCTCTTCAATATGTCCTCTTCAAACTATTCAGTAAGCTATCATAACTCATCGCTTAATCTATACAATTATTTATATATATAAATGTTTTCCATAAACCTTTCTCTGAAAAAAAATCTGAAAAAGCCGACCATATAATATTCTTCTCTTCTTTCTTATCTCCACTCAACAATCACATTAGGGTATAAAGCCTGTAGAACTTGAGATGGTGTCTGCTGAGGATGAGTAGAGCTCATCAATGGATGAGTCAATGATGTGGTTTGGGGTTGCAGGTTGAGAATTGCACTTAATACACGACCGTAAAATGATTTCGGGTTGTTTCTTGGCCTTTGTCAGCGTAGTGCTGTATCTCAACCTGCCACCAATGTAATTCACATAAAAGCATCTTGGTAAATCTCTTGGCAAGTTAGTTCGCCAAATATTTCGCCATCTCTACACGGTTGATGAAGTTAAAGCACTATCCCGACCATATTTTGAAGGAAAATGACGAAATCTAGCTGCCAAACCTTCATTATTTTTGCAATATTGTTCAAAAATTGAAAAAAGTGCTGTTCTTTGGTGTATCGCTCAATCAAAATTTATTTCTTCCGTATACACCATTCGCTTTATACGAACAACTCTACTCGTTACCACCTGTCTTCCTCAAACTGTCTACAAAGGTTACAAGGATATATAGTTGTTCTATATGATGTAAGATATGATGATAGTTCGTGTATCGTTCCATTATTTATATCACATTTATTTATACCAAACAGTCAATTTAATCATATTTATGCAAAAAAGTCAATTTAAACACATTTATGAAAAACTGTCATTTCAATCACATTTATGCAAAACGGTCAAATTAAACACATTTAAGTAGAACGTTCAAATTAAACACATTTATGCAAAACGTCAATTTAATGATATTAAAAATGCTCACATTAAGGCAAAACGGTAAATGTAATTATATTTAGTTAGAACGTTCAAGTTAAACACAAGTATACAAAATAACCCTATACTGTATATTCAATGAATCAATAAAAAATTATAATTCCTAATTACGCGAACCTACATTTTCTTTCAAAATTAATTGAGTGAGTTTTTGGGACCCCATACATGATTGAAAACAAATACATCCTTGTTAGAACAATATTGCTAGGGGCAAATATTGACTTTGGCAGAAGCTGAGTCATTGGTCAATTTGGCATATATTGCGTAATACTATGAAATGTCGCGGTTTGTAAGAGTATGTTTTCTACTTTCTCCGCTTCTGAAATAACGTGAATTAGCATTTTTATTCCCCCTTTATATATAACGTGACGGATTTCTGTTCTTTTGTTCCCTATTGTCTGATACTGCTCAAAAAGAGCAACTTAGATCATCTTGTGAAAATAATACAAAAATGAAATTGTACTAGGATCAGATGGATAAATTAAGAAAAAAAGACATCTCTGATCGTTTAACTAAAAGTTGCTGATGGCTTGCGCCATCTGTTGAAATAAATATAAACTAATCGTCGATATTTTTTTAAATTTATTCCAGAATTGGACAAAATATTAAGAAAGGGAAATGAAAAATAAGGAGAAAAGATTTTTATTCAGATAAACGTGTGACAAGCTTTCGGGCAGTCACGCCCTCCGTAATAGTAGCATATGGCCATGAATACACGTTTTGAGAACTCTACCGTAGATTTTAGTTTTTTAGCGCAGATTCATGTTACTTTCCCGAATTCATGTTTTACCATAGCCATTCTGCAATTTGTATCGTTTTTAATTCTTTAACATTACACGATTAGCATGCTTACGTAGTTGTTATATATCAGTAATTTAGATATGCAAATTTTAACCTGAATTGTATTTTCGCCGTACTATATACATCACAAAAAAAAAAAAAAAGGCCTGTTGAAGGGCGTGACTGCCCGAAAGCTTGTCACACGTTTATCTGAATAAAAATCTTTTCTCCTTAATTTTCATTACTATTTTAAGCACTCAATGGAGAAAGTTTTCATGTAGTTCTGATTAAGAAAGGGTATTTGACCAATTATGCAATAATAATAATAATAAATCAACGATTAATTCATATTTATTTCGACAGATGGCGTAAGCCATCAGCAACTTTTAGTTGCAGGATCAGGAGATGCCTTTTTAAAATTATATCATCATGTTTTTTTATATTTATATTAACGGTATACCAAAACACAATTTTTCACATTTACAAAAAGTATAAAATTATTATTATTATTGTTTTAATTCGCGGAATCTATGGTGCTTATAAATTTTGCTTGTGGTTAAAACATTTTTTTTCTCTAGGCTTTTGGACCTTAGTACGTAATTAGTTTTTTTTCTTTTTCTTCCCTTTTTCGTCATTTCAAATGAGTTAATGTAGCATCTTTCTGAGTCTTTTTTTTTTGTTTGTTATGCATTTTATAGTTGCAGAGGCTTCCTTGAAAGTTGTATTTCCTAGTTTTTTTTTTAAATGATTTTAACGTAAATGACTCGCTTTAACAAGATATAAATATGTATCAATTTTATAGAGAAATACAATCAGTAACTATGCAAAATAGAAAGTTATGCAAAATACACCACAATAGACACATCGCCTCTACCATGTTCAATGGGGGGAGATAAAAATTTAAAAAATGTCTGACACAATGGCGGGTTATATAATTAACAATTATGATTCTTAACAATAAAGGTTCCACATATTCAACAATAGATATTCTTAACAATAGGTGGTTATTAATAAACTGACTATTTTTACAACAGAAGGGGGGAATCGACAGATATCATTGCTAAGAAGAAGCTAACAGCGACATGGAGATTCTTTATTGAAGAGATGAGAGATAATATGGTTTACGGGCTACTTACCAAATTGTATGATTTTTAAACCAAAAAAAAAAAAAAAGTAAAAAGTGCCCAATGCGGGATTCGATCCCAGATCGTAGAGGTCGAAAACCAAGGGTTTAGACCACCCTTCCACCGACCCCTCTAAAGAAGAGGGATAAGCTTAGCGAGAGCTTTCGGACCATAGCGTCCTTCAACAGGCTGTAAAACGAATACAAGAAGCTAAAAGACAAATGATATATACATGAGAGAGAGAAATGATATATAAATGATATATACATTGAGTAATTTACATAAATCGAAATAAACACAAGGTAATAAGACCAAATCTAAATAAATAAATAGTGCGTGTCGTTTCGGTAACAACGCTGTTACCGAAACGTGACGCATTTTGGATTTGGTCTTATTACCTTTTTTTTTGTGTTTATAATCTCTAATACAAATTGTGCCTTATCATAAGTGGATATTTTAAATAATTTTTTGAATATTATTTTAATTTTTGGTGATTATTTTAAACAATTGGTATATTTATACAGCAATCTTCTTCGATTTCTTTTGTCTTTAGAAAGTTCTGGTGTTCAGTGTCGCCATATTTATTTATCTTTAACATTTCTCTCTGTGTATATCTTCCATAGCTACCATTCAATCCTATTATTCCGTTTCATAAATTTCCCTTCATTTCACCCTCCAGAACTTTCTGTGTTCTGGAAGTATTTTAAGAATTGGTCACAACATTTGTGAAAGCAAATATAGAAATTGGCTAATTCTCGAACCCTTTCTACCAACGTTATCTCCTGCAATCCAGTCTCATCATCTCTTACAGGGACTCTTGTTGATTTTCTCGATGGGAATTCACTCACGATAATAAACTCTCCTCAATCCCCTCTGATCACCCAGAATTCAGAAAAATTGCAAAAATTTGAATTCTTAGTTAGATTAAGTGAGAATACACAAATTTTCATACTTATGTGTAGTCTGGAAGTACACTCATGGACAACACTTAAGGAAGTTGTACCTTTTAGCATGTATATCGGGATTCAGACAATAACTCTGAAATATATTACAGTGACCTTTATTGAAGACACGAGATAACCAAGTTTGAACAACCTTTGTCTCCTTAAAAATATATAGACGACCGTCAATATCAAAGACTTTCCACTTCTTTAAGTTTTGTCCATGAATGTATATTGAAAATGAATCCCAAAATTGAAAGGAAATATAGAAATTAGTCCATTCACGACTATCCCGACCACATTTTTAAGGAACACCAGCTTCTCAATACGTCAGAGAAATGGCTGAGTCTTTTTTACTACGTTTGAAAATAAATATAGAAGTTTGGAATTTTGTATTTGAAATGTTGGTAGGATTGAACTGGTCTAATAAATACCAGACTTCCACGTGGTCAGGGCGTAGATTGAAAATGAAACATAAGTGTTTGAAATGAAATATAGAAAATAGATTATTTCTACAACCACCCAGGAGTCTGAAGTTTTGTCAACTTGCCTAGTCATCGGGTTTGGACAGGTGTACTAAATATCATACTCTTCTAGGTGCTCTGTAAGTAAGTGAAAATTTATTATAAGATTTTTAAATAGTCTGTCTAATCAAAGCGAGTTAAATAAAAGCTTCTAATATGGCAGAGAGAGGGGATCTATAACCTATATTAATAATATAACAAATTATTAATATATATTATCCCCGATATATATGCTAAAAGGTGTAACTTCCTTAAGTCCATGTGAGTGTATTTCTCATATAACTTTTTAAAATTCGAATTTGTTTCTCCCTCTTTTCCCCCATTCATTTGCTGTATCTCTCAAAAGAATCTGTATATAGGACTAAAAATGTATTAATAAAAGGTATTGATTGATATTCTAGGGGTTTATGTAACCCGTAGATATGTCTATAGGGAAACAATATTTGTTGTCAGGCGTGTCCTCACCGTTTCCTTATTTTCCACAAAGCAGAGTTCTATCACATCAGCATCGCCCACCCGACCTGAACACTTGTCTCTTCGGACAGCATCTAACTGAACATTATACCTCTTCATCGAGAAATCTAGAAGAAAGATTCACACTTATGTTGTGAAGAATAATCATATTGCCACGTGGAAAATTAGGGAAGACCAACTTCGGGATGAGACAGCAATTTATTTCAGGCAAGAACAAGCTACGAATGATAAACAAAAGATAAACAAAAGAGGGAAGTGTACAGAGTATAGCAAAATATAAACATAAAAAAATAATACTCTGCTAATAAAATAATAAATACTTTGTTACAACATCTATATATATAAAAATCAATGTTTGTATGTTTGTTTGTTTGTATGTCCGGTATACAAATTCGCAGTAGTTCACCAATTCAAACCAAAATTTCCATACATAGGTAAAAAATACAGGGAAGACGATAGGCTATTTTAAAAAAATTTATAAATCAATTATTAAAACTATATATTCAAATTATTCTACTTAGCTCACGAACAGCGCCCTCTATCAAGGTTATAAATACGTTTAAAATCGAAATCTTCTCAAAATTTTATTAATAATAGTTATCTTAGTAATCTTATCTAAATATATATCACTCGGGTAGATATGCACACGGGTCAATCCCGGGGCGAAGCCCGGGTCACCCGTCTAGTATAAAATATGGATTAGTAGGTACTAAAAGTTGCTATGTTGTAACAGGAGAGAATACTCCAAATTACAAAAGGAAGAATCGCAGAATAGCATTTCTAAGAAGGAATAAAAGCTAACGGCGATAAGATTCTTTATAAATTCTCCCTACGTAGGATGTTATGAAATCACCCCTGTACTGATGAGGGCCATAGCCAGAAACCATAGTATACAGGTTGTTGGCTTTTTGTCTGTATTTGTCAAAACTGGTGTTGTAACTCATTCTTTTAACATTACCATTATGTTTTATACTGGAGTTATAAACCAGCATGTATTGTTTTAATGCATTTTTAAAGGGAGAGGAGTCACTTTTGGTATATGAATAGAAAGTTATGCAAACTCGTCGCCGTTAGATTTTATTCCTAATTTGAGAATACTCCATTCGTGTTTTAAGGAAACCCATACCAAAATGTTCAGTGAGGAGAATACAATATGCCATCTTTGCAAATAAAAAATATAAATTGAAATATCTCATTACATCTCTGAGTGCCAGTATATTAGCGAAGAAAGAGAGACGACAAAAGTAAACAACAGCCAACTTACCTCAGTGCAAAGTATTTTAACCAGCGATATATCAAGTCGAATGGTGTTGCTCTGTCCCTATATAACTTTTACAAAGCAGGTAGTAAGAAAAAGAACTTAGCTGAATCGTTTTCTCCTCCACTACATGATGGTGATTGATCATCGTGAGGATATCGTTGCAATCCGGCAATGAGAGGGGAGAATCTGACTGGTGTCTTAATAAAGGCTTTATGTGTGTGTGTGTGTGTGATACTAAAAGTTTTTTCAGCCGTAGTTTATACAGAAGTGGTTACAAGATTATAAAAGAGAAATAAAAGAGAAGAATCTTTTTCAAAGGGGATAGTCCTATGTTGAGAGAGAGAGAGAGATTGAGATTGAAACTGATTTATTACAATGCTCATATAAGATTATATATGGGTAATTACAAAATTGAATAAATACGAATAAATAAGATTATATAATGATAAATATAGGAATAAATAGATATAAATAGATAAAGATAATTGATAAATATACATATATGTGTTGAAAAAAGGAGGAAGATAGGAGAGGGCACTGAACACCGGAGGATTTTTATTAAACCGATCACGGTAAGATAACACAACTAACTAACTAACCAAGACATCCATCCATATATACACCGCAACATACCACAGAGTAACAGGTCACTGGTCAAAACAATTATATCATGAAATCCGAGAGAATTGCCATTTTAACACTTCCTCTCAATTCATCAGATTTCTACATTCCAAATCCAGTGACGTGTTTTTCATACAAAAACCTTGGTAGGCCTTTAGTAAGGATGTCGGCAACATTTTCTTGGGTTGGTGTGTGGACGACCTCGACAAGTCCATCGCTGCAAATGCTTCTGATGTAATGCCATTTGATGTCAATATGCTTAGTTCTGGCATGATAAACCGGATTTCTCGCCAGCTGTTGAGCACCCTGGTTATCCGTCTTCAGAACAGTCGGTCCATTCAGCAATTCACCAAATCCCATCTCGTCCAACAGCGCTCTAAGGTAGACTGCCTCCTTTCCTGCTTCACAAAGTGCGATGTACTCAGATTCTGTGCTCGAAAGAGTGACAGTCTGCTGCTTCTTCGATTCCCAGGCTATTGGACCTCTTGCCAAAAAGTAAACAATTCCCGTATGAGATTTTCTATCCACGAGGTTTCCACCCCAATCAGCGTCGGCATAACCATGAAGAGCCTCATTAGATTTCCTGTAGGTAATCCTCAAACATGAGGTGCCTTTCAAATAGCGGAGGACACGCTTGGCAGCATTCCAGTGCTGTCTCCTAGGATCATTACTGAACTGTCCCAAAGCACTAACTGCATAGGCTATATCGGGCCTTGTCGACACTGAGAGATATATCAATGATCCAATCAGTGATTGGTATTCTACCTTTTTCACTGGCTCATTCTCACCTTCTATAGATGAAATTTTTGTTAACTTGGAGTTCGAGTCCATGGGTGTAGAAATAGGCTTTGCCTCTTTCATCCTATATTTCTCCAGAAGTTCTTCAATATATCTCTCTTGATCTATGGATATTGAACCATCCTCTTTCATTTGTATCCTTATACCCAGGCAACAATTTATCCCTCCAAGATCTTTTATTTTGAATATTCTCTTCATACTTTCTTTAAAGGATTTCAACGTGTCTTCTCTTTCAGCCGCAATTATCAGATCATCAACATAGATTGCCACCAGGAGAATACCTTCATCATGCTTGATATAGACACAATTGTCAGATTGAAGTTGCTTCAGTCCCAAATTCTTTAATTCATTGTCGAGCTTTTCATGCCAAACTATTCCAGCTTGTTTTAACCCATAAATGGCCTTCTTGAGTCGACATACCTTCTCTGGATATTTTCTTGAGACGAAGTTTTCCGGCTGTGTCATATAAATTTCTTCTTTAATTTCTCCATTTAAATAAGCAGATTGAACGTCCATCTGATGGAGTATCAAGTTGTATTCAACAGCCAAGGCCAAAAACATTCTAATAGTACTTTGGCGCACTACTGGGGCAAAAGTTTCCTCGTAGTCTATTCCGTACTGCTGTGAATAGCCTTTTGCTACCAGGCGAGCCTTATGGCGCTCAACAGAACCATCACTATTGCATTTCGTTTTGAATACCCATTTGGTTCCTATGATGTTTCGATTCTTAGGGGGATCAACCAATTCCCAAGTTTTGTTCTCAATCAAGGAATCAAACTCTTCCTCCATTGCTTTCTTCCAAAAATAAGAATCCCTTCCTGACAGCGCTTCCTCTGCGTCTTTTGGATCTGGCAAGTATTTCGCCGCTAGAAGTTCTTGCGTTGACAAATTGGCTGTAGGGTACTCCTTTCTTGGTCGGCCAGGTTTTCCTGTTCTAATATATCTTGGTCGTCCTCTTCCTCTTCTTGAAATGACCACTTCACTTTCTGACGGCTCGTCCACTAAATCAGACATCTCTAGATCCGATTCACTTTCAATTTCAGTTTGTGATTTAGCTTCGGACGTGCTTCCCTTTTCTTCAACTAGAGGAATTTCCTTGACAAAAGGATCTTTTTGTGGACTAACATCGATTTCAATGACATCATTCCGAATTCTTGATAATTCTGGTTCAATAAAACGTACATCTCTACTTTTTATAATTGTACGTGTACCAGGCTTCCAAAGTCTGTATGCCTTAGATTCTGTGAAATACCCTATTAACTTGTATTCCTCACTGCGAGGTGCGAATTTAGATCTATTCGGCCTATTATTCACGGCAAACGATTTACTTCCTATAATTTTTAAATGAGAAACTACAGGTTTTCTTTTGGTAAATAACTCATGTGGAGTTTTACAATCGTTATTTCTCGGGCATCTATTTCTGATAAAAGTTGATGTATGTATCAATTCAGCCCATAAAGTTTCAGGTAAATCACCTTCGATCATGAAGCACCTAGTCATATCCAGTAGAGTTCTATTCGCTCTCTCAGCGACACCGTTCTGTTGAGGTGTATATTCTACAGAGAGCTGACGTCCTATACCTTCTCCTTCTAGGTAATCTTTGAACTCTTTGCTAAGGTATTCAGGCGCATTATCACTTCTAATACATTTCAACCTTTTTCCGGTTTGTTTCTCAGCATAATTTTTGAATATTCTAAATCCTTTGAATACTTCACTTCTTGATTTCATTATAAATGTGAAGATAAATCCTGAGAAGTCATCAATAAATGTTGAAAAATAAAGGGCGCCACCCAATGATTTTGTTCTTATGGGACCACAAATATCAGTATGGATCAGCTCCAGTGGTTCCCTTGCTCTCGTAAAAGACTCTTTCTGAAAAGGTAGCCTTGTTTGTTTACCTTTCAAACAAACTTCACAGGTAAAATTTTTAACATCAAAAATTGGCAGGCCGTATACAATATTTTGCATTTTTAACTTTTTGAGATCTTGCAAATTTAAATGGCCAAGTCTACTATGCCATTTTTCGTAATTTTTCTCTCCAGCTATGCAAATTTCACTTGTCGCTAATGCCTTAGGACAATTAATTTGACTTAAGATGTAAAGTCCATTCCTTTCATAGGCCTGTATGCAAATTTTTGTATGCAAATTCACTATTTCAGCCTTTCTGTACTTGAAATTTACAATATTATATTTGCCCGTACACCTACTGATGGAAAACAAATTGCCGTTTAATTCAGGAACAAATAAAACGTCTTCCAAGGATAAGGTTACAGGTCGGTTTTTACACGAACATTCCAATTTTACACTCCCCTTTCCCAGAGCTTCAATGAATCCACCATTGGCCAGTGTAATTTTCACCGGTGCAGTCTCCTCAAAATGATCGAATGAGTCTCTTGAGCTGCACATGTGGGCAGTTGCGCCACTATCCAGACACCATTCATTTGCGCCAAGTTTGCTCAAATATCTTGTCCCAAAGGACGTAACCATTTCATTTTTAGGGTTCCTGGACTTTCTTTTTCTGCAGTCGGCAGCTTTATGCCCCTTTTTTCCACAGAAGTGGCAGCTAAATGGGAATCCCTTTGGCTTTGGTTTTGATGTGCTGGGAAAATTCTTTCTTTCTGGGTTTCCAAGGAAAGCTTGTTCGGTATTAGTTGTGCCGTTCAATTGAGTTTGCCTAATTTCCTCCTCCAGCATTTTCACTTTTAAAGCCTCAAAGCTAGGCAGTTCGTCCCTAGTTTCTATCGCTGTTCTGAATCCTTCATAACTCTCTGGAAGGCTACATAATAAAAGGATAGAAAGGAAGTCTTCTGGGACTTGTGCATCCATTTCACTCAACTTGTCAGCCAAACTGCTAAATTTGTTGAGATAATCCTGCATCCTTTCATTTGGTTTCATTTTCAATAATATTAACTGTTTCGTAAGAAACACCTTCGTTGCAGGTCCTTTTGGCTGATGCACTTCATTTAAAAGCTTCCATGCCTCTGCAGAAGTTTTACATCTCTTCACGTGTATTATTTCTGGAGGACTTAAACTTAGGACTATAGTTGCTAGCGCCTTCTGGTCATTCTTCTCCCATTCGTTGGATTCTACTTCGGTTTCAGGCTTGATTCTTATGCTATTTGCATATTCCCAAAGTTCGGAATGAATTAGAATCATCTTCATTTGCATCTTCCATGTCTCGTAATTTTCGGAATTTAATTTTTCTATTTGATAAAGGCTTGAAATTTTTGAAATACTTCCTTGATGCTACAATTTCTTTAAAGTAATCCTGGGCCCATAACCTGGGAATCGAAGAAGCAGCAGACTGTCACTCTTTCGAGCACAGAATCTGAGTACATCGCACTTTGTGAAGCAGGAAAGGAGGCAGTCTACCTTAGAGCGCTGTTGGACGAGATGGGATTTGGTGAATTGCTGAATGGACCGACTGTTCTGAAGACAGATAACCAGGGTGCTCAACAGCTGGCGAGAAATCCGGTTTATCATGCCAGAACTAAGCATATTGACATCAAATGGCATTACATCAGAAGCATTTGCAGCGATGGACTTGTCGAGGTCGTCCACACACCAACCCAAGAAAATGTTGCCGACATCCTTACTAAAGGCCTACCAAGGTTTTTGTATGAAAAACACGTCACTGGATTTGGAATGTAGAAATCTGATGAATTGAGAGGAAGTGTTAAAATGGCAATTCTCTCGGATTTCATGATATAATTGTTTTGTTGAAAAAAGGAGGAAGATAGGAGAGGGCACTGAACACCGGAGGATTTTTATTAAACCGATCACGGTAAGATAACACAACTAACTAACTAATTTTTATTTATTTCATCTCAATTTGCAGGTGTTACATTCGAGCACAGCTCGCGAGTCACCTTGTCCAGATTATTTACACATGGCGAGTTGTAATGCTGGAGTGGCCCCCCGAACCTTACAGGAGGGCAGTTGTTGGGTGTTTGGCTGTCAGCTAGCCGTTGGGTCCAGGTCGTCGGATTCGGTGGCTGAGGTCACCAACTGTAGGAATTCTTCTTTTTTTGAGTTTGATTCCGTTGAAATTCCAGAAAACGATTTTTAAAGGTAATTTGCCTTTCATTGTAAGAAAGTTTTGATAATTTCTAATAACTTTTCGCACAGTTCCCTGGTGTCAGAATGAGTAGTTTTCTTTTTTGAAGTTTCAGCGTAACTTGCCTTTTGTTTTTCAACAATTGCTTCTTCTGTTTTAGTGGAGCTTGCTTGAGGTATGGTGTTAGGGGAGTTTTGTCTGGGAGGCTTTAGCTGCTGTTGTTGTGGCTTCGGAAAATTTGGGCATCCGCGGTAATTGGCTGTGTGCGCCTCTCCACAGTTAGCGCACTTTGGTGGGAGCTGTTTCGACTTTCTTGGACAATCCTTCGAATGGTGTTCTTCAGCACACTTGACGCATTTGGGCTTCAAAAAGCAGTTTAGCTGGCCATGCCCAAAGCCCTGGCAGTTAAAGCATTGGGTCACTCGATTTGTAGTCCTGAATGATTCCACGACTATTTTTTGGTAAAGTATTTCGGTTATTCCATAGATTCGTTTATTTTGTTCATTTTTCGGTAGCTCTACTAGGACTATATTCATCGGTATTTTGGTCGATTGTCTATGGAGTCTTTTGACAATGACCTCAGTGAAGCCTATTGAGACCAGTTCAGCTACGACGTCTTCTTCTTTGAAGGCTGTTGATACCCCCTTCAATACCACTTTCAGTGGTTTTTCCTCCTGTAGTCTGTAGGAGTATCCTCCATTATTTTTCTGTACATACTCCCTGATTTTTTTGAAGTCGCCTATGTTTTTCGATTTAATTATGTGCTTTTTGCCAGAAATCGTGACTTGGAATGGTTCCATGCACAAGTCTTTTAGTTCTTGGCAAAGAAGCTTCCAATCTGCTACATTTTCTGCAATAACAGGAGGAATTCTCGGTTTTTTCACGTTAGTGACTGTGGTCCATGGGCCATCGTTGTCGTTATTTTCTTCATCGTCTTGCAGTGGGTGAGCTGCGTTCATTTGTTGAGAAACTCCAGTTTCGGGACTTTGTTCGTCGATGTCCATTCTAGGCGTCTTCAGATTACGCTCGCTCCTAGTTGGCGATCTTGAGTCATCCGATTGGGAGCCGCGAGTTCTCTTCTTTGATTGAACCGTTTCCTCAAGTTTATACTCGATTCCACATTTGTCTAGGATCTTCGTTATTAAGGAGGCTTCGATTATGCATAGTTTCTCGCCAGTTGGTCCGATCGTCGATTTAATTACAATCGGTGGCATATTATTTTTTGCCTACTTTTTACTAACTAACTAACCAAGACATCCATCCATATATACACCGCAACATACCACAGAGTAACAGGTCACTGGTCAAAACAATTATATCATGAAATCCGAGAGAATTGCCATTTTAACAATATGACATAATAAAAATATGATTTTTATTATTCATAAAATAATTAAAATTCTATAATCACATAGTTAAATTCAAAATAAAAAGGAATCCTTAATAAAAGGAATATAACCTAATTTACTTTTATTGTAAATAGATAATAACATTGTTAGTTGTATGTATGCAAAAACTGTTTGCTTTAAAAAATAATCAAAATAATGAATATTTTTTGGGACAAAAGTTATCATTCATTTTTACCATCCACGACTGCATGAATTGGTAACGTAACTAAAATATGTCTTTTTTTTATGACATATATATATATATAATATATATATACAAGTCGTCATTGGTGGCAGAGAGAGAGAGAGAAATGTCTGGAAATTTTAAAGAAAGAGAAGACCTACAATGAGCTGACTAGAAAGGGGTCAAGGAAGCTACCAGAAGGTCACTAGATAAGCTGAGAGTGATGGTCACTAACAGATCAGATTGGAGAATATCTGTCCATAGTGTCACCAAAAGTTGAACTCTACTTGAAAGACACTAACAACAACAACAACCAAAATGTACAAAGGTGATAAACAAATTGCATTGTTTTAATGAATTTTAAAGGGAGAGGTGCCTCTTTTGGTAGATGAATGCCATTCTCCCGTAAACCTTATGATGTATATCGTTATGTAAATTAATTTCTTTATTTCCATAGGGTCGTGGATAATTTGACCTTTATGACAGTAGTCAATTACATGGACAAAACATAAACAAGTGGAAAATACAAGTATTGTATTTGATTCGCCGGTCGTCTTTTTTTTTTTTTAAGGAAACAGAGGCAATTTTGTTTATACTTGGTTGTTATCTCGTGTGTCTTCAATAAAAGTCACTGTAATATCTTTCAGAGTTATTGTCTGAATCCCGATATACATGCTAAAAGGTACAACTTCCTTAAGTATTGTTTGTAAGTCTTCAATAAAAGTCACTGTAATATCTTTCATAATTATTGTACGAATCCCGATATACATGTTAAAAGGTACAACTTCCTTAAGTTTTGTTTGTAAGTCTTCAATAAAGGTCACTGTAATATCTTTCAGAATTATTGTACGAATCCCGATATACATGTTAAAAGGTACAACTTCCTTAAGTTTTGTTTGTAAGTCTTCAATAAAGGTCACTGTAATATCTTTCAGAATTATTGTCTGAATCCCGATATACATGTTAAAAGGTACAACTTCCTTAAGTATTGTCCATGAGTGTAAGTACTTTGGTATATCTAGAGTTTTGCTGGTTCCGTGATGGTGAAATCAACGACAACGGAAAGTAGGTTAATGGTTCGATTCTGACACGGTGCTATTTTTATTTTCCCTCGACAAACCTAAGTTTGGCCTTAAATACCTATTTCTTGATTTCTTAAGAAGCCTATGGAACCAAAACACTTTTGGTCGCACCCGAAACGCGTTCGTGGTTGGCTTTTCTTGATTTATCAAGAAATGGGTTGGCCAAATATCAGGGAACAGGTTAAATCAACGTTTAGTTGATTTCTGTTCCACTAGATGGCGCTCTGACATCTAAAAAGCACATGTGCTCGTGGTCAGGATATGTCTTTTTTGAGATATAGAAATCATTAGCTGATTTAATACAATATTATTATGCCAATGGTATGCAGTCGTGATATCTTGGAAGTATAATAAAACTACTTTAACTCATTGTTTGATTTAATTGAGCTGATAAAATAATTCGAGGAAGAAGATACCCGAGACTTGGGACGTGAAGAAAAAATAAAAGAGATTTAATTACGTAGTTACAAAAGTTTTGTGCCTGTCAAAGGAAAACAATAGATTTATAAAGTATAAAGCGGCGCCATCTGGCGGTCGAGTTCACAGATTTGTGTTTTACAGAAAATATAATTCAAAATAAAACTTTTTACATAGCATATAAATATATGGATAACTCTTTACGCAAATTTGGCCTTAAATACCCATTTCTTGATTTCTCAAGAAGCCATTGGGACCAAAAATATTTTTGGTCTCAGTGGTTACAGCCTACTCCACGCTGACGAGCGCCAACAGCGCGAAACGCGTTCGTGGATGGCTTTTCTTGATTTAACAAGAAATTGGGTTGGCCAAATATCACGGAGCAAGCTAAATATACGTTTAGTTTATTTTTCTCCACTAGATGGCGCTCTGCCATCTATAAAGCACATGTGCTCGTGGTCAGGAGATGCCTTCTTTATTTTTAATAGCATATATATATAATAAGTTTCGGGGGATTATATTCATGTGCCGAAAGTACCTCTCCCTTTAAAAATGTATTAAAACAATGCAGAGCCACAACACCAGTTTTGACAAATTCAGACAAAAGCCAACAACATGTATACCATGGTTTCTGGCTATGGCCCTCATCAGTACAGGGACGGCTTTGATTTTATAACATCCTACGAGAGAGGAGCATTTTTAAAAGTAAAGAAGCGACAAAACAATTTTCATAAGGTTTAAAATTTTACGTTTTTTGACATATATCAATATTTTGAAAGTTATTTGTGTGCGCAATAAATTGATAAAGAGGGAGCAATCCCATGACATATTTTGAAAATTTTGTTTTTGTTTCACAAATTCCGTGCACGCTTTTTTTTTTTTTTTTTTAACATAATAACAATATTTTGAAAGGTTCAAAATTTTCATTCTGATATATAAAAATATATGGACAAAACTTTTAGCATGAATATCGGGATTCAAACAATAACTCTGAAAGATATTACAGTGACCTTTATTGAAGACACACGAAATAACCAAGTGTAAACAAAATTGCTTATATCTCCTACAAAAAAAAAAAAAAAAAAGACGACTGGCGACATTAAAGATTTTCCACTTCCTTAAGTTTTGTCCGTGAGATTCTCGAGACTCCCCCAAGTAGTTGAGGGAACATTTCACCACCTGTCAGGGAACGTCGGTTTTGTAGGTCAATCTACCCAACCTCCCATTGGGCAATTCTGTAGGTCACATGACTTCATTGTTTACAGTTAACCTTTTTAGCTTATAGGTGTCTTTTATTATTTGCATAACAAATAAACAATTAAACGTTCTTTTATTTGTATTCTCTCTCTTTTTAAAAACTTTCGAGATATTTCCCCTCCTCACTCTAATCTATGGGGGGGAGAAGTCCGACCACACCTCCCTGCGGTCCCCCCTGGACCCTTGGAATATTCGACCAAATTCTGGTTCGTTTACAAGGTGACTAACGTGGCAACGGCACCCATTTTCCAATGAAGAGCAATGGCCGCAGCCTTGCAGAAAATTGACAAAGACTCAGAGCAGCAGCTTTACACACCCAAGATAGTGGACATTGCTGCTGCTGTGATAGAGATGCATGGAGACATCTGAGGCTCTTCATTGGACACGACAACAACAACAACAACTCTAATCTATATACCCGCGACGTGAAAAGTTATCCATCAAATAAACTCTTTTAGAAGGTATTAACAGCAAAGTTTACCTTTATTTCTCTTTAATCTATTTTCCCTCAAAAGTTTATTTTTTAAATTTATTTATCTCTCCCTAATGACAGACATAATTGATGACAGTAAGGTTAGTACACCACACAGTTTACTTATTAAGAGAGATTAAGTATTTTAACTCTTATGATAGGGGGTCGGTGGAAGGGTGGTCTAAACCGTTGGTTTTCGACCGCTACGACCTAGGATCGAATCCCGCATTGGACATTTTTTTCCTAATAAATTTTTTAAAAATGCTCCAATGTCCCCTGATTTTTGCAAAAGTCCAACCCCACCAGCGATTGCAAATAACCAAACGGGGTTCTGGAACATATGTAAGTGAAAAGTCGAACTGATTTTCACATGTGTAGACATGTGGTGCACTTACAGTAAAAGTAGTTGCCAACTTCTACCCACCATGATTATCATGGCCTGTACCACGTGTACTAGGGATAATAATAATTTTTAAAAAGTGAAGATTTACAAAGTGATTTCAAAATTTATTTCTCCAATGTACACCGTTCGCTTAAAAATTGAAAGAGAGAGGGTATGGCTCATCAGTGGTGAACCCTCCCAACGGTTTCGCCATTTTAATCCTCAGATCGCTTTTAAAAACGAAGTACACGTAGCAACAAGTAATACAACCGCGCTACATAAGAAAAAAAAAAAAAACTTCCCAGCGGGGAATCGAACCTCGGTCACCTGTGTGACAGGCGGGAATACTGTACTACCGAGGAACTTACAAAGTGATATGGCACATTTACTGACCTTATAACTGATAGTTCAACGATGGGTACAGACATCTATAGTAACTAAACATTTTTGTTTTAATTTTCAAATTACACACATGGACAAAACTTAAGGAAGTGGAGAAGTCTTTGATATCGCCGGTTGTCTGTGTTTTTAAGGGAGACAGAGAGTTTTGTTCACACTTGGTTATCTCGTATGTCTCAATAAAGGTCACTGTAATATCTTTCAGAGTTATTGTCTGAATCCCGATATACATGTTAAAAGGTACAACTTCTTTAAGTTTTGTCCATGAATGGATATAGTCCGATAGATGGTGGTATATTTCATTTTAAAGGTTTACTAACAAGGAGTCGAACTGCTTTCACATGTGTAGACATGTGGTGCGCTTACAGTAAAAAGCAGTCGCTAACTACCCACCATGATTATCATGGCCTGTACCACGTGTACTAGGGACAAGCAAAAAAAAAAAAAAAACTAACAAGGAGATGCCGTTATCGTCATATTCATTCCCTGATCAAATAGAGTATTTACTATTATTAAATATACATAGCAATTACGTGCCATCTATATTGTAACATAGTATTTATTAATTCTATTTATGTAACATAGTATTTATTAATTTTATTATTTTTTATTAACAGAGTGGTCATTTTTTTATGTTTATATCTTGCCACTCTGTAAATTTCCCTCGTGGCTTATCTTTTGTTTTACAATTCATAGTTTGTAAAGTCCTCGGACAGGTGAAGGCCGAGCTGAGGACCGCACTAGCCGCAGTGTCTCCAACTCCCCCACTGCCTGCGCCTCGGCCTGCTGAGACGGCGCCGCCCACTCCTCAAGGGGAGGAGTCAGCACCAGCTGAAGTGGCTTCTCCGCTTCCACTGCCTGTCAAGATGACCGATGAAGCCCGTAGGAATTGGCTCCTCGACTTGTTCATGGAATTGAACTGTAAGACCTTCCTGACACCCTTACTGTACTGGAACACACCGGAATCAATCATTCATGCTGCCCTGCATTCCGGAAAAACCCGGAATAAAATTCTCAACGCACATCCAGAACAAAGGAACATTCTTGCGAACTTCCTTGGCTCTGTCATCGAGCGTGCTCGAGGAGGTGATCAATCTACTCTCGACCAATTGTCCGACTTTAGGTCAATGTTGTGCCGCTGATGAAACAATTGTAAATAATTGTAATTTTTTTTTCTCCCACTGACTTGAGTGTACCATTGACTGAATGGTCAATAAAATCTGTTTCATTGTCAATTCATAGTTTGTTCTTGCCTGAAATAAATTGTTGTCTCCTCCTGAAGTTGGTCTTCCCTAATTTTCCATGTGGTATTTTGGTGGAGATGCTGGGTAAGTTAGGGAAGATAAATTGAAGATCGCCGAGAAGAATTTGAAGCCATGGGTGCTGTAATCCACATTTTTAGAGACTGGCTCCAGGATTCCACCGCCGTGTCAAAGCCAAGACTTCCTTCCAAGATGACGATGTCCCTATAGACGACGATACGACGACAAAGCCGCTCTTCACGCCGCAAGAAAATGGACGCAAAGGTACTAGGGACAAAGTTCCAAGACTTCGATGGAATCCTTGGCAGAAGCACGTCAAATCCACGTCAGTATCTACAATAATTGCTAGCTGTGGGTCACAGCTCCCATCGGGAAGAAGCTATGTAACATAGTATTTATTAATTTTATTTATGTAACATAGTATTTATTAATTTTATTATTTTTTTATTAACAGAGTGGTCATTTTTATGTTTATATCTTGCGACTGTAAATTTCCCTCGTGGCTTATCTTTTGTTTTACAATTCATAGTTTGTTCTTGCCTCAAATAAATTGTTGTCTCCTCCTGAAGTTTTTGTCTTCCCTAATTTTCCACGTGGCAATATAATACAAATGAAAATACCAAAACGCGAATGTCTCTTTTCACAAAAATATCAAACTTCTACTACTGCCCTTACTGCGATGAAAAAAAAAAATATATAGGGAGGGCTTGGCTCATCAGTGGTGAACCCTTTCAGCGGTTTCGCCAATTTAATCTACCAGACCGCTTCTTTAGAGCTCTAATATTGTATTGGATCATTCTGATTTTGTATGCTACACTGAAGGGTTGAATCTTAGAAATGGTATTGAAGCAAACTATGGACATAAGCATTTAGGACGCAGTAAGGGCAGTAGAAGTTTGATATATTTGTGAAAAGAAGCATTCGCGTTTTGGTGTTTTCATTTGTATGATTAAATATGTAAATATTTGTAGAACCGAAATATAGCGCTACTGAATGACACAACGTTTCCACATTGACACATAACAGAAGTGTAACGTAGTTGTCATGCTGAGTCGGCACACTTGGTACAACTTGTTTGTGAGTTATAGGTTAGCCTTTATGTGGATTGTTGGGCTCTTTCTAGACTATACGTCGAACTAACCAAAAGCATACACCAAAACTAACTTCCAATATTATATGGGGCTCAAATATTTAGGAACTTATCATCATGTTCTAAAACTTACAAGAGGAAAAGTAACAATTATTTTATTTGTTATAAAAGCAAATAAACGCCTTTTCGACCAAATTTGCTCTTCTACATGGATTATAATAAATATGACGGGAGACAAATTTGGCATAATTTTTTTTACATCTTGTCAATTAATGTAAAAGTGCACTGTCTGTACTATTTAAAGAATGATGATGGGTAATTACAATGATAATAATAATTATTAGATATAGTAAAATAATTAGATATATGATTTGTGTGTACAATGAAATGTACATGACGCCTTTGCCACAGCTGCAGAGTTTGTTGGAGAATCACCAGCCGGTCTCCAGCGACACCACGTATTTAGCGGTCTACGAAGAAAACGTAGATGGCATGCTTCGCCGCTGAGGAGATGGTGATGGCGTGGTCCTTGAGGTTCATCGCGAAGATCCAGGACTGCAAGTCCGGCGGACGCCCGTTGATGGTGAACACCTCTCGGATGAGAGGGCGGACGGCGCTACAGGACCAGTAATGGTGCGACAGGTCGCTGGAGCCGCAAGCGATGCAGATAGGGTGGCTCGACAACGGGTCCCAAGAATGGGGCAGGGCCAGCCGCAGAGCGATGTCCGTCGTATGACCCCGAAGGAGCAGCGATGGAGGGATGAGAAAAAGCTACGCGTGTCCGTCTCGTGCAGCACCACGGCTTCCTTCAAGGTCCTCTCACTGTACTCGCTCTTCGCGTTGTACGCCACCAGACGTTGGTAGAATGCCCCAAAAGAGCTACATCGTCGCGGGTGCTTCATGTCAGCCCAGTGGTGAGCAACGGATCAGGGCCCGCCAGGTCCGGACACTCACTCATACCCACCTTGAGGAAGCCCGAAGCGATGGCCCTGCAGGCGCTGACAAGAAGCAGGTTCAGTAGGATGGCAGTGGGCACCACCCGGTGGTTCATATCCAGGATAGAGGAGGCTTGTTCCCAGAGTTCCAGCAGCCGACAACCAGAAACCCGAGGTCAAGGAGGCCATCCAGGCACCGGACTCCACCAGCCATGAGTAGGCATTCTTTCCCTCCGCTCGGCATGCGGCCTGGACCCCCTTTAAGCAGACGAGCTGGAATTGCGTCCTTACATCCAGCAGCCCTACGCCACCGACGGACACAGGGCAGGTTAGTAGACTTCCCGGGAGCCGAGAGGCTCGATAAATATACAAGAAATTAAATACATGATAATATTTGTAATTGCAACAAACAACAACAAAAAGCCTTTATTGAGGACCTCTCGTCCTATATAGGATTCGCCAGTTTACAGAGTAATTGAAGAGAAGAGGACTAAGAATACAGAGAGAAACCTATATGTAGTAGGTATAATATAGTATTTTCTACACTGTGACTATATACAACAGCAGCAACAAGCCTTTTACTGGAATCAAAGTCCCATACAGGATTCGTCATTCTAATCCGGACATAGATTATTTGCATATAATTATTTACATCAATTAGATTATGTATATAGCCTCCTCTTCTCTTCAGCCGTCTTCCAGAATTTGAACAACGCAAAAGCTCCAGCTCTGTTTCTCACCACCTCATTCAACAGGAGCTCCAAAGAGAGTCCCTCAAGGCCTATTTCACTGAGGAGCACTTCTCGTTCGTCTTTCAGCCCCATGCATGAGAGTATATGGTGATGTAGCCCCGGCTCCATTCTTGTCCCGCAAATCTCGCATGCCCATAATATTTGTAATTGATACTTTTCGATTGTAAGTTTTATATAAAGTTATATATGGTAATGTATAATGAATGCCCTTTTCAAATGCGAAAATCTCTTTCACTTTTCTTTTTTAAATTTAATCTTTTATTTTATTATTTTATATTCTTATTCTTTCTCACATAATATTTTGTTAATTTTCTACCATTGATTTGTATGATGTCAATATATAAAATATTTTAAAATCTTTCTTTCCCTCTCAAGAAAGAGAGAGTGCGGACGCTCGCTCGGTCAGCCTTGGCGTGTTTTTTTTTTTTAAGTTCTTTAAAAAAATAAGCCTAAACCATATTATAATTAAAATTTACTTTATTTAATGGGGATTCCCCATCTCTTCAAGCCTCAACAGTATTGGCTGATAGCCATTCACCATCGCTACCTTCTGATTTCGTGATCGACCCTCGAACCCCAGCCTGGCAAGCCTTCGACGAGTTGGGATGACCTAGTCGACCAAGGTAACAACTCCTGATGGAGGAACAAAACAATGGCTTCATTATTGTTAGCCATGAGCGAAAGAGGTCCTCCGAAGTGGAAGCAGAACGGCAGAGCAAAAGGGGCCTCGTCCAACCTGCTACCACCAAGCCTACTGTTACACTCCCTGCGAACAAGATCCGAGTGCAGAGGTGCACAAAAACTCTGCACAAACAGGCGGACTTCAGAGCCAAGTCGGCGGCCGGTCAGGTAGACCAATGTGTCTACCTGGAATTCTCCCCAGAATTCAGTCAGGTGCAGTTCTTCTTGGCGCTGGAGGCGAAGCTGGATAAAGGCTGTATCTACCTGCTGATCATGATGGAAGGGCATGTCTTAGTCGGACTCTCCAGGGTGAAGCTCGCCGAGAGGCTTATCAAGGAGGGCCTGGACATTTGAGACGCCACTTTGCGAGCCTTTCCTTTAAGGAAGAAGGATGAGTCCATCGCCATGGGCAACGTGCCGTTCTTTTTAACAAACACTGACCTGATCGCGGCGCTCAAGCCCTACGGCCAAGTAACATCCATCTTCCAGCAAATGATGGAGCTGGAGAATTCCTGCTGGGCTGACGCTCGTCGGGAAGCCTTTATCACTCTGCACGACCGAGTTAGGCTCTCCCAGATTCCTGCCCGGCTGGATATCAAGACCAAGGGAGTCATCACACCAGTCTACGTGAGCTACGGGATCCGCTGTTCCCTCTGTCATAAGCAAGGACACATGCGGGCCAACTGTACTAAAAACTTCCATGAGAGAAGAAAAGCTTCTTTTCCTGAGCGGCCGCCTGTTGCGCGCCCAAATGCCTGGAGAAAGCCGGTTTCCTCTTCTTTTCAAGCCTCCACAGCAGCTGCTTCAACACAAGCAGCTGACATCTCTTACTCCACCGCCACAGTCGTCGCAGACCCTTATACCGACTCAAATGACCCAGCGAAGGTCAATTGCAGTCAGTTATATCAATCCCAAGAGATTTCTCCATCCCAAGATAAGTGGGCTTTGGCTTAGAAACAAATGGATGTTCTCATGAAGAACGAAAAGGCATCTGCGGCCATCACCAGCGTTCAGAAGTTGGGGCTGGAGAGAGAACAACTCCAAGCCTTCACCAACAATGATTTGATGGACAAGCTCTGGCCCAATCGAACGTCCAGCAGAGACAGGCCATCAACACCTTGGCCACGGCGCTTATGGATTTTACAGGGAACACCAGAAACGCCCTGTACAAGAAGCTGCCACGCATCAGAAACTCTGATCGGAAGTCTAAATAAGCAATATAAAGAAGGTTGAAATCCCCCCTCTAAAGAATATAAGTGATAGATTTAAAGCGAACGAGGATGCGTTTCTTATAAGTTTTAATAAGGCCAAGCTTTCGGGTCAATAACCCTTCTACAGGACATCATATCTGAAGAGAATCTTGCATCATATATTCATATCCATTTTGAGAAAAATTATCATATTTACAAGAAAAATAAACATGTTAGCAAACCAGTGAGAAAAACAATAGCGGATATTTCTTACTATTGTTTTTCTCACTGGTTTGCTAACATGTTTATTTTTCTTGTAAATATGATAATTTTTCTCAAAATGGATATGAATATATGATGCAAGATTCTCTTCAGATATGATGTCCTGTAGAAGGGTTATTGACCCGAAATCTTGGCCTTATTAAAACTTATAAGAAACGCATCCTCGTTCGCTTTAAATCTATCACTTATAATCTAAATAAGCATCCGTGTTGCGAACTTAACGTTCGCAGCATCGCCTCTCTTCAGAGGAGAATTCAGCTCTGCTGTTTTCTCAAGGAGCATGAGATCGACATATGCTTCCTGCAGGAGACAAATGTCATGTTCCTGGACGACTTAGACCTCTGCCACGTCTATAGCGCTGTCGTTGCATTTGCAACGACTACCAGGGAATCGGGCTTCGCCTGCGTCTTTACGCCTGGGGTCGTTCACCGGCAGCAGATCCTATGGCCTGGAAAGGTTGCTGTCATCAACTTCACCGTCCGGGGAGTCTCCAGGACGTACCTCAACTCCCACGTCTCTCATGCTCCTTAAGAACGATGCCGCCAGCTCCAGATCATTGCAGCTCTGGCGCGTGAAGAAGGTGCGCGGATACTCGGTGACCTGAATATCTCCGAAGAATCGGCGAAGGACCTGTTCCGGGTCAGCAGAAGTCCTCGCGGAGCTCCAGGACCAAGCTGACCTCATCGACTTCGCCACCTTCTTCGCCTCCAAGGTCGCGACTATCGGAAGCCGGGTCGAGGTGCGTCGTCTGAGCAGAATCATACTTCCATCAGGCTTCTGTGACCGCGTCACTCACTACAAAATCTATGACTACGCCTAATCGGACCACCGTGCCGTACTGATCAGAGTGGTCGAGTCAGATCCTACCAAAAATCTCCTACATTGGCAAGTTACTACGGTCAACCTATTCGTTGATCGAATGAAAACGTTCAGCGATCAAACTTCTCTCTCGAAAGGCCTAGCAAATTTTCTACACCCGATGCAATCGAAAAATTACATTGGGATAAATACAAATATGGTCGCGGAAATAAGCCGAGTCCGGCGGTGGGTGCATCGAGAGAGCAAACCACTACCTAAGGCGGAGACTGGAGGACGACACTGCCCGCTCCGACTATCCTTCCTTGTCGGACCTCGGGCATTCCCTCCGAGCCAGACGTCGCTCTCCTTCCACCTTCACCGACCACGACGGTCTGGAGCGCATGAGCAGTCATTTCACACAAGCTCTAAGCTCGGCTGAAGCCATCGCCGACTTCCTAGCTAAAGTGACACCCCTGTAGTTCGACGAGTGGAACCACCTCTTTCCCGCCGACATCTCCCGCGACCAGATAGCGGCAGCCATCCATCGTCTGTCAAACAGCTGTGCCTCGGGATGGGACGGACTACCCTGCGAGTTTGTCAAAGCCTTTGAATATTCCCTCCCGAAGTTCTTTGAAAAGTCTACGAGGCATCTCGACTCCGCAAGGCTTTGCCTTTATCTTCAAGGCACAGCGAGGTTATCCTGCTACCGAAATCGCACGGTGGTCCGGATCTACAGGTTTTTGTCCAATCAGTCTCCCAACGACCGACTACAGAATCCTCTGTGGCGTGCTCATCGGACATGCCTGATTGTCAAACCTACGCTGTTCCAGGACGGTCATCCTCCTGGAGCATTGCGCGAGTGTCTGACAAAGTCGCCTGGGCAGTGAGACATGACACGCCGCTGGCTGTCATCTCTCTGGACCTGAAGTCGGCGCTCGACAGCCTAAGAAGGAGCTACCTGATCTCTCTGCTGGAGAAACTGGGCCTACCATCTACCTTCCTCGGGTGGGTTTCTGCCCTCTACAGGGACGCAGAGGCCGCCAACAGGATCGGAGATGTCTACTTCAAGACCTTCCCGCTTCCCAACGGGGTGAAGCAGGACTGTGGTCTCAGCGTCGCCCTCTTCAGCATCGGAGCTTGGCCTCTGCTGCACCACCTCGAGAAGATCTTGGGCCGCGGATGCGTGGTTACCCATGCGGACGCCAAGGTAATCTTTATTAAGGATGACGCTCAGTTTGAGCCGGCGGAGTCTTCACCTCTTCGAGGCTGCCGCGGAATTCCTGCAACCGGTGCTTCTCCAGACTATTCGAGTGCGCTTCCTGCGCTTTCCGAGCTTCTGGTTCCTACAAGATAGCTGGGCTGGCGCATTGGTGACCTGACCGAGCCTACTCCTAGCATCTCGATCGCTACGCGTGGCGCCCTTGCGGACGTCGCTGCTTTTGGGAGCTTCTGCTCACGCCTGGTCACCCAGAACGCCCGGGGCCGTTATCGCGTCGCTAACCTGGCGGACGTAATCGTGGCGCGCGGGACGGTCACGCCTTTCAAGCGGCTTACCACCCGCACCGCTCGTCGCTTGTTGGAACTTCCGCGCCTCGCTGCGCTGCCCCTCACTCAACTCCTGGAGAGGTGGAGTAACACAGTCGACCTGCCAGCGTCAGATGGGCAACCTTCCCACGGTCCTGCTTCTCGGGGCACGACGCCGCTGTACGCTTGGGTGTACACGCACTGCCCCATCCTGCCCACCCGCCTCTGCCCGAGACCGTTGCATTGCCTGTGGGTCTGGCGACTTGTCGCTGGCCCATAGGTACTGGTGCTGTTAGACCTCTCATCCAGGAAGTTTTTAATCACCTACATCGGCCTAAGGACCTGCAGAGATTCGGGTCTGGCCTTCATGACACCGCCATAAAAATCCTCGGCCAAATCAAGAATCTACAGGTTCTTCATGACTCTGGAAATTATCCGTGAGGATCCTCGGATTGCTTGGACTCTTCATTGTTGGGAGAACTTGCTCGATGGACAATTGTTGTATATACTTTTACTTTCTTTATTATTTTTATATTTTACTCTTTTGCAAAGTGCCAAGCCGGCACTGTAACTTAGAATAGAGTTTTTTCCTCCTTTCATTGACATGTATGGTCAATTAAATGTTTACAAATCTAAAAAAAATCTCTCTCTACGATATCTAATTGCCACCATGTTGTAAACAAAACATTAAGGCTGTTGTTGTGCTGCCTGGAGTATAGGAGCTCTATCTTTATTTCCGTCCTGTGGTGAATCTGTATAAGACAGATGGTCTTAATAAAGCTGTGTGTGTATATATTTAAATTTATGGAGAGTTTATTTTAAACAAAAAACTAAAAAAAAAAAAATGTTTCTGCCAGGGTTCGAACCTGGGACCTTCCGCGTGTTAGGCGGATGTGATAACCACTACACCACAGAAACATGTAGAATGATTACTTCCTATTAAAATTATATGAGATTATATTCCAACACTCCAACACCCCTCTCTCCAAGTAACCCAAAACAATCACAACAATTAAGAGGGCTTAGATCATCACCGATGAACCCTCCCAGCGGTTTCGCCAGTTTAATCTACTAGACCACCGTTCTACTAATGTATTGAGCTAGTCTAGGAAGATACTCTTCGGGAATAGTTCCGGATATATAAGCAGAATAACCCAATACAATTGTCTGGTGGATTAAATTATGAAAACCGCTGGAAAGGTTCACCACTGATGAGCCAGGCCCTCCTAATATTTTTTCATCGCAGTAGGACAGTTCCATTATTGTTTTTAGTGAAGGCATGGTCTTACCTTTTGTCTAAAATATATATCCACCTTGGTAAACACTTATATCTCCCACGTAGTCTAGTGGCTAGGATACCTGGCTCTCACCCAGGAGGCCCGGGTTCGATTCCCGGCGTGGGAACTTTTTTTTTTTTTTTTTTTTTAACAATTGATACTAAAAAATTATCTTTCTTCTTTTATATAAAAGTCAATGTCTGTTGTCTGTTACGCGATAAACTCAAAAACAACTGAACCAATTGGTACCAAATTTTGCATGCCGCTTTTTATAAACCTGAGGAAAGTTTTCGGCTACACTTTGATTAGTATTTTTGGCTATTTATTTTTTCATTTGAAGAACTTTTTTTTTACGCGGAGTAAATACGAGGCGAAGTAACTACACCAGGCCAAATTGAGCGACCAATGAGCGTTCTGCATTTTTTTTTTCAAGTTGCATGCATACTTTTTTTTCAAATATCTTTTTTATACGATTGTTAATTTTTTTTTTTTACAAAATTATTAAGAGAAATTTAAATTACTAATTAATTTACGGTAAGTGCACACAATGCAATTTTAAAAATACTTTACAAAATTAGCGTTACTGTATGTAAATAATAGCTTTCATATTTTTTTATTAATTTTGTTCTGGCCTTTGTTTTTTTTATCTCTTTGTAAAAAAATCATTTAAAATGCAAACGCAGCCATTAGCAAACGCACATGTTTGCCTAATTTCCATGTGCTCTTTTATTTTTTACAGAAAAATATTTACATGCCAGTATATTTTGGATTAATTTTTTTATAAACCTATTTTTTCTTAATCTTACTAAGAAGATGGGCATCGCAGTCAAGATCCATCGCAGTCTCTCACTCAATTCAGGCATTTTCAAGGGTTGATGCGCGGGGGCGGGTACCTCGGGGGTTGGGTGGAAAAGCTGCCATATTGATTTTGAAACAACTAAATGGATTGCAAAAAAAAAAAAAAATGATTAAATCAAATACCTAAACACTAATATAATACAATTTTTGCCATCACACACACACTTTTTGCCTGTGGTTTATGTGTTACTTCTGTATTGCTATTCTATGACACTTCTACTAGTTATTATTGATGTACTTTCAGTATAAAGGAAATTGCACTCGGTGGAATTCTTGGGCGAAGCCGGGTCATATAATATAGTATAATCTAGTATATTA
Source organism: Cordylochernes scorpioides (assembly GCA_030710605.1). Lineage (NCBI taxonomy): Eukaryota > Metazoa > Arthropoda > Arachnida > Pseudoscorpiones > Chernetidae > Cordylochernes > Cordylochernes scorpioides. The sequence continues at coordinate 37,320,525 of CP092874.1, forward strand.
TTTAAAAAAAAAATGTTTCTGCCAGGGCTCGAACCTGGGACCTTCCGCGTGTTAGGCGGATGTGATAACCACTACACCACAGAAACATGCAAATCATTAACTTCACATTACTATCATATGAAATTACATTCAAACACACGCACACTCCAAACCATAATTCAGAACCCGGGGGCGTTATCGCGTCGATAGTCTGGCGGACGCAATCGTGGCGCGCGGGACGGTCACGCCGTTCCAGCAACTCGCCACTTGCACCGCTCGTCGCCTGTTGGAGCTGCCGCGCGTCGCTGCGCTGCCCCTCACTCAGCTCCTGGAGAGGTGGAGTAACACAGTCGACCTGCCAGCGTCAGATGGGCAAACTTCCCGCGGTCCTGCTTCTCGGGGCACGACGCCGCTGTACGCCTGGCCTTACATGTGCTGCCTCACCCGGCCTCTGTCCGAGACTGCTGCACTGCTTGTGGGTCTGGCGACTTGTCGCTGGCCCATAGGTACTGGTGCTGCCAGACCTCTCATCCGGGAAGTCACCTACAGCGGCCTCAGGACTTGCAGAGATTCGGGTCTGGCCTTTATGACATAGCCATCTTCGGCCAAATCAAGAATCTACAAGTTCTTCATGACCCTGGAAATTATCCGTGAGGATCCTCTGATTGCTTGGACTCTTCATTGTTGGGAGAACTTCCTCGATTTCACTTTCTCTCTATTTTTATTTTATTTTATTCTTTTATACAAAGTGCAAAGCTGGCACTGTAACTTAGAATAATGTGATGCACTAGCGCGCCATCTGTTA
>CP092874.1:37321408-37357416 GCA_030710605.1 Cordylochernes scorpioides
TATTTTAGGTCTCAGTGGTACAGCCTACTCCATGCTGACGAGCGCCAACAGCGCGAAACGCGTTCGTGGATGGCCAAATATTACAGAGCAAGTTAAATAAACGTTAGTTTATTTTTGCTCCACTAGATGGCGCTCTGCCATCTAAAAAGCACATGTGCTTTTGGTCAGGATATGCCTTCATTATTTTTAATATATATAAATATAATTATATAAATATTATGCAATATGTATAATATGTTTAATATTATAGCTTAGAGAAAAAAACTTGAAGTATATTAAACTATAGCCACTCGTCATTTTGTACCCGTAGAAGAGCGTCTTACCCGAAAGCTTGTACCATTGTCCTCTTATATAAAGAAACTTTTCTCCCTGACTTGTGTTTATTCTTCTATAGTGACTAGGGAGGTTATCGTTGTCTTAATTGATTTTTTTTTTTAATTTTCAGAGTATGCTCATGGACAAAACTTAAGGAAGTAGAAAGTCTTTAATGTCGCGGTCGTCCGTGTTTTTGGAAGAGACAGAGTTTTGTTCATACTCGGTTATCTAGTGTGTCTTCACAATAAAGGTCACTGTAATATCTTTCAGTTATTGTCCGAACACTTTATATAAAAAAAAAAGACTCCCTTCCTTAAATTTTGTCCATGAATGGATATAGTCCGATAGATGGTGGTATGTATTATTTAAAGGTTTCCTAACAAGGAGATGCCGTTATCGTCATATTAATTCCCTGATCAAATAGATAGGAAATTCGGCAAAGCCAGGGACGATATAGGCTCAAAGTGGCCCTTGCGTCCCCTGATCAAATAGTGTATTTACCATTTATTTGGGGGTTGGTGGAAGGATGGTCTAAACCATTGGTTTTCGACCACTACGACCCGGGATCGAATCCCGCATTTTACACAATTTACCTTTAATCTCGCTAAAGTCCAACCCCACCAGCAAATGCAAGTGACCAAACGGGGCTCTGGCACATTTTAAAGTGCAAAGTTGAACTGATTTTCACAGGTGTAGGTAGACATGTGGTGCACTTACAGTAAAAGCAGTCGCTAACTACCCACCATGATTATCATATCCTGTACCACGTGTACTAGGGATAATGAAAAAGAAAATTATTTATTTACGATTATTAAATATGCAAATATTTGTAGAACCGAAATATGGCGCTACTGAATGACACACCGTTTCCACATCGACACTTAACAGAAGTGTAACGTAGTTGTCATGCTGAGTCGGCACACTTGGTATAACTTGTTTGTCCGTTATAGGTTAGCCTTTATGTGGATTGTTGGGCTCTTTCTAGACGTATACGTCGAACCAACCAAACACATACGCCAATACCAAAACCAACTTCCAATATTCTATGAGGCTTAAATATTTAGCAAATATATCATTATCATCATGCGTGTGTTATGTAATCACAAGTGGAAAGTAACAATTATTTTCTTTGTTATAAAACAAATAAGCAAGCAACTTCCACCAAATTTCCTCTTATATGTGTATATGATAATTTGACATTATTTTATTGACATCTTGTCAATATGCACAGGAACGACATGGCCGCCGTCCCGCGCAGCACCACGGCTTTCTACAAGGTCCTCTCCTAGTACTCGCTCCTCGCGTTGTCCGTCATCAGGCGTTGGCAGAATGCTCAAAGAGCTGATGCATTATCGCGGACGCGCACTCCTCTGCACCTTGAGGGATCCCAAAGCGATGGCGTCGCCAGGAACCTGCAAGCACCGACGAGAGGCAGATTCAGTATAGGGGGAGTGGGCACCACCCGGTGGTTCAGACCCAGGATGGAGGAGGCCTGTTCCCACAGATTCAGCAGCCGACGGCGACGGGACAGCCAGAAACCCGAGGTCAAGGGGGTCATCCAAACTCCGCCAGCCATAAGTAGGCGTTCTATCCCTCTGCTCGGCATGCGGCCTGAACCTTCTTGAAGCAGGCGAGCTGGAGTTGCGTCCTTACATCCAGCAACCCTACGCCACCGACGGACACAGGGCGGGCTAGTAGACTTCCCGGGAGCCAAGCGGCTCGATGGCAGGACCCCCATAGCCGCGTCGCTGGGCAGGTAGCCGTGCAGATGGTGGAGCATTGCCGCCAATACCAGTGAGTTGGCCGCTCTCGCTCGCCCGACCAGGGAGAAGCCACGGACGTATGGGGACCATCTAGAGATTGCTCTCTCCAGGATGCCCAGCAGGTGATTTTCCTTGGCCAGATGTAACTTCGCAGCCCAGCACCGTGATGGAAGATGCGGACCACGAGATGCCCAGCGGAGAGTCGGCGCGGTCCCTCCAGGGGCCGCACCACAGTCCCTTATTCTTGGTGAAGTTCACGCATACTCCTGACGCACGCCGGAATTCGTCAAAGATGGTCTTGACTTTCTCGATCTGCCAATCTTCACGGATCAGCAGGAGAATATCATCGGTGTACGCCAGGACGTTCCCTCTTCCGAGAGCTTTCTCCAGGTGGCGCAGGAGGGGACCGGTGAAGATGGAGAACAGGGCTGCGCTGCAGGCACAACCCTGCCGAAGCCCTCTGTGCATTCTGAATGGGCGGGTGAAGTTTCCATCGACCTTGATGGTAGCATCGGCCTCCGCGAAGAGAAGGTGGAGCCACCGCGGAGGCAGGCCGATGGAGCGCTGATGGAACTCTCGGTCCACATTGTCAAAGGCGGACTGCAAGTGGGTGGAGATGACTGCCAGCGGCGACTTGTTCTTGAAGGCCAGGGCCACCTCGTCAGACAAGAACACGATGTTCCAGAAGGGACATCTCCCGGTACGGCTTACGTGTATTTACAATAGAAAAATTGCACACGCTGGCGAAGAACAAATTTGGTCGAACACTTCCTTATGCGCTTTAATAAAAATACAAGAGAGAAAATACAAGATAATATTTGTAATTGATACTTTTCTCTTGTAAGTGATCATGTATAATGCCCTTTTCCAATGCGAAAAATCCCTTTCACTTTTATTTTTTAAACTTGATCTTTTCTTTTATTATTTTATACTTATTCTTCCTCTTATATATTTTTGTTTATTTTTTCTACCATTGATTTGTATGATGTCAATAAAATATTTTAAAATCTTTCCCTCTCAAGAGAGCGCGCGCGCACAATGCGGACGCTCGCCCGGTCAGCCTTGGCGTGTTTTTTTAACGTTCTTTAAAAAAACCTTAAACAATAGTTTAATTTAATTTTCCTTTATTTAATGGGGATTCCCCATCTTCTCAAATCTCAACAGTATTGGCTGATAGGCACTCACCATCGCTACCTTCTGATTTCATGACTGACCCTCGAACCCCAGCAGTCACTGTGGTAGAACTCCAGCCTGGCAAACCTTCGACGAGTTGGGATGGCCTCGTTGACTAAGGTAAAAACTCCTGATGGAGGAACAAAACAATGACTTTATTCTTGTTAGCCATTAGCGAAAGAGGTCCTCCGAAGTGGCAGCAGAACGACAGAGCAAAAGGGGCCGCGTCCATCCTGCAGCTATCAAGCCCACTGTTGTCCCCCTCTGCGAACATGCTCAGAGTGCAGAGATGCACAAAAAATCTGTACAAACAGGCGAACTTCAGAGCCAAGTCGGCGGCCGATCAGGTAGACCAATGTGTCTATCTGGAATTCTCCCCAGAATTCAGCCAGGTGCAGTACCTCTTGGCGCTGGAGGCGAAGCTGGGAAAAGGCTGAATCTACCTGTTGATCAAGATGGAGGGGCATGTCTTAGTCGGCCTCTCCAGATGAAGCTCGCCGAGAGGCTTATCAAAGAGGGGCCTGGACATTGGAGACGCCACTCTGCGAGCCTTTCCTTTAAGGAAGAAGGATGAGTCCATCGCCGTGGGCAACGTGCCATTCTTTGTAACAAATGCTGATCTGATCGCGGCGCTCAAGTCCTTCGGATGGGTGACCTCCATCGTCCAGTAAATGATGGAGCTGGGCAATTTCTGCTGGGCTGACGCTCGTCGGAAAGCCTTTATCACTCTGAACGACCGAGTTAGGCCCTCTCAGATTCCTGCCCGGCTGGATACCAAGACCAACGGAGTTATCACGCCAGTCTACGTGAGCTACGGTATCTGCTGTTCCCACCGCCATAGGCGAGAACACACGCGGGCCAACTGCACTAAAATAACTTGCATGAGAGAAAATAAGCTGATTTCCCTGAGCGGCCGCCTGTTGCGTACCCAAATTCCTGAAACAAGCCGCTTGCCTCTTCTTCTCAAGCCTCCACAGCAGCTGCTTCAATACCAGCAGCTGACATTTCTTCCTCCTCCGCCACAGCGACTCAAATCACCCACGAAGATCAATTGCAGTCAGTTAGCTCAATCCCAAGAGCTTTCTCCATCCCAAGATAAGCGGGCTTTGGCTCAGAAACAAATGGATGTTCTCATGAAGAACGAAAAAGCATCTGCGGCCATCACCAGCGTTCAGCATTTGGGGCTGGAGAGAAAACAACTCCTCCAAGCCTTCACCAACAATTATGTGATAGACAAGATTCTGGCCCAATCGAACATCCAGCAGAGACAGGCCATCGACACCTTGGCCAAGGCGCTTATGGCTCTTACAGGGGACACCAGCAACACCCTGTACAAGAAGCTGCCACGCATCAGAAACTCTGATCAGCAGTCTAAATAAGCATCCGTGTTGCGAATTTAACGTTCGCGGCATCGCCGCTCTTCAGAGGAGAATTCAGCTCTTATGTTTTCTCAAGGAGCATGAGATCGACATATGCTTCCTGCAGGAGAAGAACGTCATGTTCCTGGACGACGTAGACCTCTGCCACGGCCACAGCGCTGTCGTTGCACTCGCAACGACTACCAGGGGATCAGGCCTCGCCTGCGTCTTTGCGCTTGGGGTCGCTGTTCACCGGCGGTTCAGATCCTATGACCTGGCAAGGTTGCTGACATTGACTTCACCGTTCGGACAGTCTCCATAACGTACCTCAACGCCCACGTCTCTCATGTTTCTGAAGAACGATGCCGCCAACTTCAGACCATTGCAGCTATGGCGTGTGAAGAAGGTTCGTGGATCCTCGGTGACCTGAACATCTCCGAGGAGTCGTCGAAGGACATGGCATCCGGTTCAGCAGAAGCCCTCGCGGAGCTCCTGGACCAAGCCGACCTCGTCGACATCGCCACCTTCTTCGTTGCTGCACTGGAGCACACCTGGGTCGCGACTATCGGAAGCCGGATCGAGGTGCGTCGTCTGAGCAGAATCATACTTACATCAGGCTTCTGTGACCGCGTCACTCACTACCAAATCTATGAATATGCCTACTCAGACCACCTTGCTATCCTGATCAGAGTGGTAGAGCCAGATCCTACAAAAATTCCCTACAGTGGCAAGTTACTACGGTTAACCCATTCGTTGATCGAATGGAAACGTTCGGCGATCAAACTTCTCTCTCGGAAGGCCTAGCAAACTTTCTACACCCAATGCAATCGAAAAATTACATTGGGATAAATACAAATATGGTCGCGGAAATAAGCCGAGTCCGGCGGTGGGTGCATCGAGAGAGCAAACCACTACCTAAGGCGGAGACTGGAGGACGACACTGCCCGCCCCGACTATCCTTCCTTGTCGGACCTCGGGCATTCCCTCCGAGCCAGACGTCGCTCTCCTTCCACCTTCACCGACCACGACGGTCTGGAGCGCATGAGCAGTCATTTCACACAGAATAGAAATTCGGCAAAGCCAGGGACGATATAGGCAACAAAAGCCCTTGCATCCCCTGTTTTTCGCTGAAAAACCACGTCACACAGCCAGAAGGAATGATGCATTCTCCATGCACCGAGCGGCCACTGGTAGGCCCCTCGCGCCCGCCATTATGGTCTGGCTCCATGGGGTTGACCATTCCCCACAGGCGTCTCCGAGAGTTCATTGGCAAGGTTGCTGACCGAGCCCTCTCGTTCGGACTTAGTTAAACCCGTCCTACGCTCCAATAGGACTCCCCCCCCCCTTTAGCCCTCGAACCCTTATCCAGTACTCCCTGAATCTGCCGTCGAATCAAGGACCTCTGAGGTACTGAGGTTGACGCGGGGAAACCAACGCGGAGGCGGGAGGGTGGTACTACTGTGTGCACCCCTTGGTTTTTCAACACCAGGCCTAGCCCTGGTGCAATTTTCGCGCACGGCAAGGACGCTCCCAATGACGCACACACAGAGCGAAGACCCAAGAGTTTCAAGACACGTGCGCCTCGCCTCAGACAACCAAGGGCAGACGGCCAGCTTACAGCTTCACTGGACATCAGCCAGTGGCACCCCTACGGAGGACAACACGCAGAGACGCCTCTCCACTCACTCCCCTCTAGAGTGATTGTAGAGGGCGGGAAAAACTTCTTCCCCGCAGTCATTTCACACAAGCTCTAAGCTCGTCTGAAGCCATCGCCGACTTCCTAGCTGAAGTGACACCCCTGTAGTTCGACGAGTGGAATCACCTCTTTCCCGCCGACATCTCCTGCAACCAGATAGCGGCAGCCATCCATCGTCTGCCAAACAGCTGTGCCTCGGGATGGGACGGTTTACCCTGCGAGTTTGTCAAAGCCTTTGAATATTCCCTCCCGAAGTTCTTTGAAAAGTCTACGAGGCATCTCGACTCCGCAAGGCTTTGCCTTTATCTTCAAGGCACAGCGAGGTTATCCTGCTACCGAAATCGCACGGTGGTCCGGGTCTACAGGTTTTTGTCCAATCAGTCTCCCAACGACCGACTACAGAATCCTCTGTGGCGTGCTCATCGGACATGCCTGATTGTCAAACCTACGCCGTTTCAGGACGGTCTTCCTCCCGGAGCATTGCGCGAGTGTCTGACAAAGTCGCCTGGGCAGTAAGACATGACACGCCGCTGGCTGTCATCTCTCTGGACCTGAAGTCGGCGCTCGACACCCTGAGGAGGAGCTACCTGCTCTTCCTGTTGGAGAAGCTGGGCCTACCATCTACCTTCCTCGGGTGGATTTCTGTCCTCTACAGGGGCGCAGATGCTACCATCCAGGTTGGAGATGTCTACTCCAAGACCTTCCCGCTTCCCAACGGGGTGAAGCAGGGCTGTGGTCTCAGCGCCGCCCTCTTCAGCATTGGAGCTGAGCCTCTGCTGCGCCGCCTCGAAAATATCTTGGGCCGCGGATGCGTGGTCACCCATGAGGATGACACGGTACTCTTTATCAAGTATGACGCTCAGTTTGAGCCGGCGGAGTCTTCACCTCTTCAAGGCTGCCGCGGAGATCCTGCAACCGGTGCTTCTCAGACTATCCGAGTCCGCTTCCTGCGGCCCCCTGAGCTTCTGGTTCCTACAAGATGGCTGGGCTGTCGCATTGGTGACCTGACCGGGCCTACTCTTAACATCACGATCGCTACGCGTGGCGCCCTTGCGGACGTCGCTGCTTTGGGGAGCTTCTGCTCACGCCTGGTCACCCTGAACGCCGGGGACGTTATCCCGTCGCTAGCCTGGCGGACCCAATCGTGGCACACGGGACGGTCACGCCGTTCCAGCAACTCACCACCCGCACCGCTCGTCGCCTGTTCGAGCTGCCGCGCGTCGCTGCGCTGCCCCTCACTCAGCTCCTGGAGAGGTGAAGTAACACAGTCGACCTGCCAGCCTCAGATGGGCAAATATATTTTTGGCTATTTATTTTCTTCATTTGAAGAACTTTTTTTTACGCGGATTAAATACGAGGCGAAGTAATAACACCAGGCCAATTAAGCGACCAATGAGCGTTCTGCTTTTTTTTTTTCAAGTTGCTTGCGTACATTTTTTTTTCAAATATCTTTTTTATACGATTGTTAATTTTTTTTCCACAAAAGTATTAAGAGAAATTTAAATTACTAATTAATTTACGGTAAGTTCACACAATGCAATTTTTAAAAAACTTTACAAAATTAGCGTTGCTGTATGTAAATAATAGCTCTCATATTTTTTAAATTAATTTTGTTCTGGCCTTTATTTTTTTTTATCTCTTTGTAAAAAATTTCATTTAAAATGCAAACGCAGTCATTAACAAACGCACATGTTTGCCTAATTTCCAGGTGCTCTTTTATTTTTTACAGAAAATATTTACATGTCAGTATTTTGGATTAATTTTTTTATAAACCTATTTTTTCTTAATCTTACTAAGAAGATAGGCATCGCAGTCACTCACTCAATTTAGGCATTTTCAAGGGTTAATGCGCTGGGGCGGGTACCTCGGGGGTTGGATGGAAAAGCTGCCATATTGATTTTAAAACAACTAAATGGATTGCAAAAAAAAAAATTAAATCAAATACCTAAACACTAATATAATACAATTTTTGCCATCACACACACACTTTTTGCCTGTGGTTTATGTGTTACTTCTGTATTGCTATTCTATGGCACTTCTACTAGTTATTATTGATGAACTTTCAGTATAAAGGAAATTGCACTCGGGGAAATTCTTGGGCGAAGCCGGGTCATATAATATAGTCTAATCTAGTATATTATTTTAAAATAAAATGTTTCTGTGCCAGGGTTCGAACCTGGGACCTTCCGCGTGTTAGGCGGATGTGATAACCACTACACCACAGAAACATTCAAATTATCAACTTCACATTACTATCATATGAAATTACATTCAAACACACGCACACTCCAAACCATAATTAACACATAACAATCTTGGGCCGCGGATGCGTGGTCACCCATGCGCATGACACGGTACTCTTTATCAAGGATGACGCTCAGTTTGAGCCGGCGGAGTCTTCACCTCTTCAAGGCTGCCGCGGAGATCCTGCAACCGGTGCTTCTCTAGACTATCCGAGTGCGCTTCCTGCGCCCCCCTGAGCTTCTGGTTCCTACAAGATGGCTGGGCTGGCGCATTGGTGACCTGACCGGGCCTACTCTTAACATCACGATCGCTACGCGTGGCGCCTTTGCGGACGTCACTTCTCTGGGGAGCTTCTGCTCAAGCCTGGCCATTCAGAACCCGGGGACGTTATCGCGTCGATAGTCTGGCGGACGCAATCGTGGCGCGCGGGACGGTCACGCCGTTCCAGCAACTCGCCACTCGCACCGCTCGTCGCCTGTTGGAGCTGCCGCGCGTCGCTGCGCTGCCCCTCACTCAGCTCCTGGAGAGGTGGAGTAACACAGTCGACCTGCCAGCGTCAGATGGGCAAACTTCCCGCGGTCCTGCTTCTCGGGGCACGACGCCGCTGTACGCCTGGCCTTACATGTGCTGCCTCACCCGGCCTCTGTCCGAGACTGCTGCACTACCTGTGGGTCTGGCGAATTTTCGCTGGCCCATAGGTACTGGTGCTGCCAGACCTCTCATCCGGGAAGTCACCTACAGCGGCCTCAGGACTTGCAGAGATTCGGGTCTGGCCATATGACATCGCCATCTTCGGCCAAATCAAGAATCTACAAGTTCTTCATGACCCTGGAAATTATCCGTGAGGATCCTCTGATTGTATGGACTCTTCATTGTTGGAAGAACTTCCTCGATTTCACTTTCTCTCTATTTTTATTTTATTTTATTCTTTTATACAAAGTGCAAAGCCGGCACTGTAACTTAGAATAATGTATTTTCCTCTTCACTGACATGTGTGGTCTCTCAATTAAATGTTTACAAATCTCCAAAAAATCTCTCTCTACGATATCTAATTGCCACCATGTTGTAAACAAAACATTAGCAAACACTTAAAACATAAATTTTTACTCCGAGCGAAGTCAAAACTTTCGACAACAGCACCTAAACATGTAAATTCTTCAACTAAGACACAAACTACGACCTCGCCCAGCACTCAAGCATCTAGTCTGAATGATTGATCGTATTGTTGTCTGCCTATTTTCTTATCTCGTCTGCTCGTTTTTTTAAACCTTTTTTCTGTCAGACGCCATAGCGTGTTCTGAAGCCATTGCCGCTATCACTGACGTGAATAAAAGACTGCATATACAATAACGGTCAAATGCATAGTCATTTACAACGATATAACAAAGCTTACTTCCCCTTTTTATATCATCAAATAATGTTAAAATGCAATGTTAATTGTGTGAAACAGAAATAATAAATTAAGAAAAAGGCAATTTCCTGATCATGTATATTTTTCTGAGACATACAGAAGATGCGCGGAGAGGCAGAAAGAAATTAGTATATACAAAACCATATGAAAATATGCAAATATAGAGCATATATATTTATATTTTGATATAATATTAAATATAAATAGGTGTTATATGTATTCTCCTAGCCCCCCTTTTAAACAGATATTCCCGTATATGTTTTATTATATTATAAATTTGTATTGACTCTTTCACCGATAGATGCCGCTAAAATGATGATGATGATGTTTTAAAACAAAGGCTCCGCCCATATCAACCACTTTGTGTTTACAAAAAATGGTGAACAAAGAGGATAAGGAAGTTCCGTATTTATATAAAAATATACAAAAAATGAAACAATTTTAAAGCAGTTTTTTTCTTTCTTTTATATATAGAAAAGTATCCCACTGTCCTTACTGAAATGAAAAAAAAAAAAAAATTGGGAGGGCATGGCTTATCAGTGGTGAACCCTCCCAGCGGTTTCGGCAGTTTAATCCACCAGACCGACGTTCTACTATTGTATTGAGCTAGTCTAGGAAGATACTCTTCTTTCAATTGAAAAACCCTGTACGACTAATAAATGAATAAAATAAAGCATCAAGGGCTGCGTATATTTTATTAGAACTATCATAATACGAGCTTTCGGGCACATACGCCCTTCTACGATTCCAACGTGACATAAATCGCTGCTTGGCTCAATATAAAGAAGTTTACAAAGATCTTATAAAAAATTCGAAGCAATTGTTAATAACCGATTTTATTACCATCTCTCATAATGTAAATATTTCTGCTTCAAACATCGAATCGGCACAAATAACTTCGAGTGATGAAAGTGAATTCGAACCTTCGATTCCGAAAAAAAGAATGAGAGTAATTTTCCTGTAGAAGGGCGTATGTGCCCGAAAGCTCGTATTATAATCGTTCTAATAAAAGATACGCAGCCCTCGATGCTTTATTTTATTCATTTATTAATACTCTTCTTTAATAGTTCCGGATATATAAGAAGAATAACCCAACACAATTGTCTGGTGGATTAAACTGGCGAAATCGCTGGTAGGGTTCACCACTGATGAGCCACGCCCTCCCAATATTTTTTTCACCGCAGTAGAACAGTTCAATTATTGTTTTTAGTGATGGCGTGGTCTTGCTCTTTGTCAAAAATATATATTATACTTCGGTAACTACTTACATCTCCCACGTGGTCTAGTGGCTAGGATACCTGGCTCTCACCCAGGAGGCCCGGGTTCGATTCCCGGCGTGGGAACTTTTTTTTTTTCTTTAAAATAAATATTTTTAACACACACACTTTATAAAAATATTTAATTTGAAAAATGAATAAATTTATTTGAATTTGCCTTTTGAAAATCATTTCATTTGTCATTTAACAGTAAGACTATATATATATATATATTGATTAAAATTTGCTTTTAGAATATTCCACAAGAAAGGAATCTTTTAACCTGCGGGCCAGGAATCCGGATAACATCAAGAGAGAAAAGAAACATATTGACAAAAGAAATACACCTATCCTCCGATTTACACGGTACTTGTTTTACACGTTTTCGCTTTTACACGGTTTTCCAAATAAGTTTTTTTTTTTTGTTTTTATCGCAATTTTTATCGCGGGAAAAAATGCGGGAAATTTTGGAGGGAAATGATGGCAATTTACCAAATAGGTTTAATTAAAATAAAAAAATAAAACATTTCAATTTGAATAAAAATATTATAATATAAAAAAAGTTTTTAATCTTCCCTCCAAAATTTCCCGCATTTTTTCCCAATGAATTTTACTTTAATCATAGCCAAATTAACATAAATTCAAAAAAATTATAGGCTTGTAATGAAGAAAGAAGTTAAAAGAAAAGTTATTTCTTTAGAAACTAAAATCGAAATTTTGGATCGCTTACGAAAGGGAGATAGAGTAGTAGATGTTGCAAAATCATATAGCATGAACGAAGCTACAATAAGAACTATTAGAACAAATGAAAACACAATTAGAAAGAGTGTTGCAGCTGGCATTACAACGAGTATGGGCACAACATCATACACCAGAAATATCGCAATGGAAAAAATGGAGCAAGTTAATGCTTTGGATAGCCCGTGACTCCGCAAACTTTTGGAAAACTATAGCTACCTTGAAAGACAAAAGCTATATACAAGGAAATATAACAATTTTAGAGTGGCAGTGCTTTTACAACAAACTGCTCTCTGCTGAAACGACGATAGGAAGCGGCCTATCTACTCTCTCACGAATTGATCCTGAACTCTACTGTGAAATCTCCATAACAGAAATAACTAGAGAAATCTCCAGTCTGGCAAATGAAAAAGCTTGTGGCGCTGACGAAATTCCGAATGAAGCATTAAAGACCCTACCTTTCGAACACCTTGTTACTCTAAAAAATATATTCAACAGAATCATTAATTCTGGTTCATATCCCTTAATATGGTCTAAATCTATCATCCATCCTATTTTTAAAAGCGGTGACCGGGATAATCCACGAAACTACCGCGGAATTGTCCTTATTAGTAATCTGTCAAAACTTTTCACATCAATACTAAAATCGCGATTACGCAACTGGATTGAAGGTAGATCAATTATTCCAGAAAACCAGGCCGGATTCCGAAAAGGCTCCTCCTGTCAAGATCACATATTCACACTGTTGTCCTTGATACAGCTGACTCTCAGACGTAAAAGAAGAAAACTTTATGCTTTTTTTGTGGACCTAAAAAAGGCTTTTGACACTGTTCCCCACTCACTTCTGTGGTCAAAATTGGGTGAATTAGGTCTGGATTTCCGCTTTGTTAACCTTATTAGGAATTACTTCGAACAAATGACACAACGGTGAGATGGAATGGACTATTTACTGAACCCATCAAAATCCGATCGGGAGTGTTACAAGGAGAACCCTTATCACCCTATCTATTTATACTCTTTGTAACTGTTTTAATCAACATTTTTAATGACTCTACTCTACCAGGCATATACCTCCCTAATTTTGGAACGGTCCACCTTTTGATGTATGCTGACGACCTAATTCTCATAGGAGAATCAAAAATCAATCTACAAATAAAAATCAACATGTTAAAAATATACTTCGAAACAAATCATCTAACCCTGAACGAATCAAAATCCAAGATAATGGTTTTCCGAAATGGTGGCCGCCCTGCAAAATCGGACAAATGGTTCTGGGGAGACCAACTGTTGACAGTGACATCGAAATATCTCTATCTTGGCTATCCCCCACAACAACAATCTCGTTTAGTCAAGTGGCTTCATACTTTAAAGGCAAAGCGCTTGCAGCTACCGGCGAAGTATGGAAAATTATGGAGAAATCCAGGTTGAATTCATTTGGTTCATCAATGAAACTATTAGACTCGATTATCCTGTCAACTCTGCTGTATTCTGCTCCAATTTGGGCAAACGAAAAGTACAAAATCTTGGACCAAATTCAGAATAACTATCTCAGACGACTATTGAACTTGCCGAGTAACACACCAGGCTACATACTACGCATGGAAACCGGACGCTTCTCACTAGGAGTCACAGCAACCAAAATAATTCTAAAGTTCTGGTTAAGAATATTAAAAATGGAAAAATCCAGATTGCCCGCAATCTGTTTAGCCCAATTATGGGAAACGTCCACTCTAACGAATACCTTTATAGTTTTTACAGAAAATTTAATGAATATCCTAAACTCAACTGGATTCATGTGGTTAAAGAATTGTTCAGACCCCAATATTCTACAGAAAGCAATACCTCAAATTATCAGAATCACTATAGAACAGTCTATCCAAGCCGATCAATCAAGAATAACCAATTCGAAGCTGCACACACACTACAAATATTTACATAAACATTCGCAGCAGAGAACTATCTACTAAGTGAACTCCCACTGCCGACTAAACGCCTCATTGCGCAATTGAGAATTCTATTTGTTTTATATCGAGAAGACCATATAAAATATCTAAGGACAGAAGACTTGTATTGCCAACTATCCGAAAATAGAACCGAAAATGAATTAGAAAATTATATATTTGAATGCATGCCTCTTGACACGGAAAGAAAAATACTCTTTTCTAAGATAGGCCATACACACCTCACATTATATTCTTTATTATCCAACTTTATAGACAATAGTTCAGTAGCTTTGAATCTATATAACTTCCATAAAAATGCTGTAAAAAAGAAAGACTTAACCGAACATCCAAACATACCAAAAATTTCTGCTTGATTAGAAGGACAGAGCCAATTTCCAATTATTTGTTTAGGCAGGCACGATAAGTTACCTCCCCCCCACACACACACACTGATAAAACGGTGTTTACCTTACAACCCTGGAAAATCTCTTAAAGATTTCTTGAAAAGGACATGGCCCACCTGTGCTGTGTGAGCAGAAGAGCTTAAATTGACTTGTTCCATATGTAAATACCTGTTTTCTTTCCTCTTTTCGCTCTCCACTTCTCCCATCCATATTTACAATTTTTTTTCTTTCTTATTTTTTTATTTTTTCTTATAATCCGTATATATTTACCATATGTATATAATATTTCTCCTTTTTTTATTTCCCACTTTCATAGGTTTCTCCGCCCTGTAACCCCAAGGAGAATCCTCTGTAAGACCTGTGTGTCTTAATAAAGGCTTTTGTGTGTGTGTGTGTGCAATGCTTTGGATAGAAGATCAAACACAAAAAAGAGTACCCATTGATACGGGCGCTATAACAAATAAAGCATTACGAATTTACGAAAAAATTGTAGAGCAATTACCATCTTCTTCTTCAACTGAAAAGAAGCCAATTTTTTTGGCAAGTCATGGCTGGTTTGAAAGATTTAAAATAAGACATTCTTTACACAGCTTAAAATTAAAAGGTGAACTGGCTTCTGGCGACGTAGATGCAGCCCAAGAATATCCAGCAAATTTTGCAGAAATTATTAACGACAATTCATACACCCCTAATCAGGTTTTCAATGATGATGAGTCAGGGTTATTCTGGAAAAAAAATGCCTGAAAGGACTTATGTCTCAAAATTTTATAAATCGGCTAGTGGTCATAAAGCAGCAAAAGATCGCATAACAACTCTTTTCTGTAGCAATGCTTCAGGAGATTATATTATGAAACCATTAGTGATTAACAAATCAAAAATGCCCCGTGCCTTTAAAGGAGTAAACATCAATAATCTTCCCGTTTATTGGAGGGCTAATAAGAAAGCGTGGGTTACTGCTGCAATGTTTACTGAATGGTTTCATGAATGTTTTATCCCAGATGCCAAAAATATTTAAGTTCAAAGGGATTGCCTTTTAAAGTGCTTTTGTTAATTGACAATGCGCCGGGTCACCCACAAGATCTAGAATATGAGAACGTTAAAGTAACATTTTTACCAAAAAATACTTCATTATTACAACCATTGGACCAAGGAATAATTTATACTTTTAAAGCTTTGTACATAAAACGAGCCTTTACATATATTTTGGAACAAATGGAGAACAATGAATCTTTAACAGTTATTAATGCTTGGAAAAATTTACAATGTTAGACTGTGTGAAGCATATCGCCTTATCATACACTGCGATTAAGCAAACAACGCTCAATAGCTGTTGGAAAAAATTGTGGCCAAATGTAGTCAAAAATGAACATTCCATTTCAACGTTAAATGAATATTCGCAGATAGTACAGATAGCGCATTCATTGGGCGGAGAAGGTTTTGATGATTTTACTGATGGTGATATCGCGGAGTTAATGGCTGATAAAGAACTAAGTGAGGATGATTTAGTTAACTTAGTTTGCGAAAGTGAGTCTGACAAATCTGATGAAGAGGAATTAGTACCAGTAACATTCACTGCTAAAGTCATCCGCGAAGGACTCGCATTGGGAAGAAAGCTGGGTAATCATTTTATGCAAAACTAGCGGACGTACCCGGCTTCGCCCGAGGTTTTACCCGAGTAAAGGTTTGTCTAACGAACATTTGTTAAAACAATTCTCGATAAACTTATAAAAAAAAAAGATATATTTTGATAATTTGAAACTCGTAAATTTGAATCTCTCGATAAAGTGAACATTTTTTCCCGGTCCCTGTGTGCCGTGTCATCCTGAATTTTGTCTTTCATAATTTTCTACATTACAAAATCATCGTTTTATCTAGTGAACATATTTTCCCGGTCCCTTGAAAAATACTCGATAAGTTGAATAAAGTCATGGTCGTGAATCTCTCGATAAAGTGATTATTTTTTCCCGGTCCCTGTGTGCCGTGTCATCCTGAATTTTGTCTTTCCTAATTTTCTACATTACAAAATCATCGTTTTATCTAGTGAACATATTTTCCCGGTCCCTTGAAAAATACTCGATAAGTTGAATAAAATCATGGTCGTTTATGGAAGATGGATGTAGTTCCCGGAGGTCACCCGCCCCCCGCGCGCCAAAAGCTACAAATCTGCAAATAACTCTAAGGATATTAAAGATATTCAAGATATTATTTTTCGTAAACCTTTCCGGGGATATGCCTAATAATATCCCAAATTTTCACGGCGATTGGATGTATGGTTTTTGAATCCATAGAGGACACACAGACACACACACACACAGACACACACAGACATTCAATTTTATATATATAGATGACACAAACGTTGAAAGGGCTTTACGATTCCAACGTGACATAAATCGTTGCTTGGCTCAATATGAAGAAGTTTACAAAGATCTTACAAAAAATTCGAAGCAATTGTTAATAACCGATTTTATTACCATCTCTCATAATGTAAATATTTCTGCTTCAAACATCGAATCGGCACAAATAACTTCGAGTGATGAAAGTGAATTCGAACCTTCGATTCCGAAAAAAAGATTGAGAGTAATTTCTGACAGTGATGAAGGATAATAAAACACCTTTGGTTTTATTTTTTGTTCTTCTGTTTATGTATGTATTGTAATTATATTAAAAAAACAGTGTTTCCGTAATATATTACATATTTTAACCTGTCAATGCATTTTATTTTTATTTCTGTTATACACCTAAAAATATTGAAAAAAATCACAACTGTTAAATAGCAAAATTATGCATTTTCTGCAAGCTTTTCGATTTACACGGTTTTGACTTGAAATTTTTCAATTTTCGATTTAAACGTTTTTCTCAGGAACGTATCTACCGTGTAAATCGGGGGATAGGTGTAATTACATATTATATCGATAGATGGCGCAATTAAAATTATATCAAGGGACAGGTACCAAGTTAACATTTACATACAAAGATAAGCTACGTTTAAATCTATGTACCGGTACTTGTAACATCGTGTTACACAACTTTCATGGTATTTCATGTTGCTTTGTTTTCCAATTCCTACCTATGACTAGCAGGATTGGTCTACTTGACATGGAGATTGGACATAACGTTGAACAGTAGAAGAATTCACTCTGAAGAGGTATTCCTGTTTTTCGTCGTTGTTGTTAGCATCCATCAAGTCAAGTTTGACTTTGGGTGACACTATGGACAGATATTCTCCAATTTGATATGTTAGTGACCATCACTCACAGCTTATCTAGTGACCATCCGGTAGTTTTCTTGACCCTTTCTAGCCAGCTCATTGCAAGTCTTCCTCTTTTCCTTCAACTTTCCCAACATCAACATCTTTTCTAAACCCTTTGCTCTCATTATATGTCTGAAGTAGGTCAGTCTTTGTTTACATATTTGAGATTCTAGGGATCTACCAGGATTAAGTCCATTTAAGATTGAAACATTTTAACCTTTTATCTGTCCATGACACATACTCTGGGTAGTAAACCACAGTTAAACCTGTCTATAGCGCCCCCTCTTGGGACTCACCAAAATAGGGTGTTATAGAGAGGGGGTGCTTATAGACAGATCACTTTTAATGTAAAATGTTTACATTTTATTGTTTAAAATCGGGCGCTATAGAAAGGAAGGCGGTATTTAGAGGAGGCGATATAGACAGGTTTAACTGACTATAAAAAAAAAATAGCGCCAGTAGAAAATCAGCGTTAACGTCGCCATTTTAAAATGATCTTCAAAACATTCATGTATTTTTTTATGAAGGTTAATACATATTGTACTCTCTATAACACTATTAGTCCTTATAACTCAAACATGGTCAAATGTAATACAATTCCATGTTGAATTTAAGTATACTTATTATGTGCTATTCTATATACACACACTGTGGCCACTGGACCTACGTCGGACCTGGAGGCTGTTGTTGTGCTGCCTGGAGTATAGGAGCTCTATCTTTGTTTCCTTCCTGTGGTGAATCTGTATAAGACAGGTGGTCTTAATAAAGCTGTGTGTATATATATTTAAATTTATGGAAAGTTTATTTTAAACCAAAAAAAAAATGTTTCTGCCAGGGCTCGAACCTGGGACCTTCCGCGTGTTAGGCAGATGTGATAACCACTACACCACAGAAACATGTAGAGTGACTACTTCCTATTAAAATTATATGAGATTATATTCAAACACTCCAACACCCTTCTCTCCAAGTAACCCAAAACAATGACAACAATTAAGAGGGCTTAGATCATCACCGATGAACCCTCCCAGCGGTTTCGCCAGTTTAATCTACCAGACCACCCCCCCTTTTATATCTCAAAGATAGTGATAGCACTGGGTGGGACCCCCCCTGCCTTGGTCTTTTTGGGTTTTAGCTTCCATATGCTGTTATATTCTATGTTCTTTTAATGTAGGGATTTCGCCGTTTTTAATAATTTTTACCTTAGTTTTAGTCTCATGCAAAGTTGATTGTATATTTTCTTGGTCACGTTTGTAACATGTAAATTTCAATTTAAATAGTTATGCTGTATTCTCTTTTACGCTATTATCTCTTAAGTATGTAAATTTATTGGTGTATATACTAGCTTTTCTTCTCTAATCATGTTAGTACGTTTTACTATCCACGCCCGTTGAAGAACATTTGGTTCGAAAGCTTGCGGTATTAAAGAATTTTACACAAGAGGCTCCTCTTAATGTTTATTATTGTTTTAAAGACCACCGCTCTACTAATGTATTGAGCTAGTCTAGGAAGATACTCTTCTGGAATAGTTCCGGATATATAAGCAGAATAACCCAATACAATTGTCTGGTGGATTTAATTATGAAAACCGCTGGAAAGGTTCACCACTGATGAGCCAGGCCCTCCCAATATTTTTTTCATCGCAGTAGGACAGTTCCATTATTGTTTTTAGTGAAGGCGTGTTCTTATTTTGTCTAAAATATATATCCACCTTGGTAAAATCTTACATCTCCCACGTGGTCTAGTGGCTAGGATACCTGGCTCTCACCCAGGAGGCCCGGGTTCGATTCCCGGCGTGGGAACTTTTTTTTTAACAATTGATACTAAAAATTATCTTTCTTCTATTATATAAAAGTCAATGTCTGTTGTCTGTTACGCGATAAACTCAAAAACTACTGAACCAATTTGTACCAAATTTTGCATGTCGCTTTTTATAAACCTGAGGAAAGTTTTCGGCTACACTTTGATTAGTATTTTTGGCTATTTATTTTTTTCATTTGAAGAACTTTTTTTTTTACGCGGAGTAAATAAAAGGCGAAGTAACAATACCAGGCCAATTAAGCGACCAATGAGCGTTCTGCATTTTTTTTCAAGTTGCTTGCGTACTTTTTTTTCAAATATCTTTTTTTTTATACGATTGTTAATTTTTTTTACAAAAGTATTGAATATTAAGAGAAATTTAAATTACTAATTAATTTACGGTAAGTGCACACAATGCAATTTTAAAAACTTTTCAAAATTAGCGTTACTGTATGTGAATAATGGCTTTCATATTTTTTTATTAATTTTGTTCTGGCCATTGTTTTTTATCTCTTTGTAAAAATTCATTTAAAATGCCAACGCAGCCATTAGCAAACGCACATGTTTGCCTAATTTCCATTTGCTCTTATATTTTTTAACAGAAAAATATTTACATGCCAGTATTTTGGATTCATTTTTTTATAAACCTATTTTTTCTTAATCTTACTAAGAAGATGGGCATCGCAGTCAAAATCCATCGCAGTCACTCACTCAATTTAGGCATTTTCAAGGGTTAATGCGCTGGGGCGGGTACCTCGGGGGTTGGATGGAAAAGCTACCATATTGATTTTGAAACAACTAAATGGATTGCAAAAAAAAAAAATAATAATAATTAAATCAAATACCTAAACACTAATATAATACAATTTTTGCCATCACACATACACTTTTTGCCTGTGGTTTATGTGTTACTTCTGTATTGCTATTGTGGCGAAGAAATATTTTATTATTTAATTCAATATTATTCAATGAAAATATATTCAACAGATTATAAAAATATATATTAATCTGTATTTGTGAAATCATCTTTAAAATATTTCTTTGCTTGCTTGCTTAAGATTCTCTAGCTGTAGATTGTTTTGGGGGGCTGACCTGTTAATAATTGTCGACTCGTCGCTGTGACGTCATCAATAAATACTTTTACATCTTAAGATATTTCAAGGCTTCATTTCTACGCTACAACTGGTGGAGAGACTGGACCGATACCCATTAAGAAATAAAAGAAAAATTGATTCTGTTGAACCAGAAGTAACTTCTATGAATGTAAAGAAGGAAGGTACTCAGGTAAGCAACTACGTTGTTCAACATCTGCCAAGGAACCCTTCCATTTTCTCCGGGGAGGATGGTGAAGATCTCCAAAAATGGTTAAAAGGGTATGCACGTGTGGCAAGGTACAACCATTGGGACGAGACCCTTTGTCTTAGTAAAGTTTACTTTTATCTGTCTGGAACTGCTCTCAAATGGTTTGAGAACAACGAAGAAAACATCCAGACTTGGAAGGAATTCACATCTCAATTAGAGAATGTGTTCGGAAAAAAAGAAAATTCAAAATTACAAGCGGAGAAGAAACTTAAAACACGGGCACAATTAAAAGGCGAAAGTACCGAATTTTACATCCAGGATGTCCTGTACTTTTGCAAAGAGGCTGATCCTCAAATGAGCGAGGAAGATAAAATCTCCCACCTCATGAAGGGGGTAGCTGAGGAGCTTTATCAAGCACTCCTACCGAGGGATGTACAGAGCACCGAGCAATTCATTACAGAATGTCGCCGTGTCGAAGCGCTCCGTTCTAGGCGAGTTACCCCAACCAAGTACGAGCGTTTACCAAATGTAGCCTCTCTCTGTGACCAGGATGACGGAGAAGATCTGTCATCGCTGATCCGGAAAATTGTTCGTGAAGAGATAAAGCAAGCATTGAACTCTCCTCAAGAGGAGCCTAAAATCGCTGTCATTGAAGATTTAGTGAGGGAAGAGATTGTAAAGACCTTGGCACATAGATCAAAACCTACAATAAGTCCCCCTCAAGCATCCAGGCCTAGATACGAGGCCCAAACGATACGACCGCATCCTGAACCTCATTACCGAAAGCAAGGAAGATGATGTGACACCAATGAATGGCGGACAACTGAGGGAAAGCCAATCTGTTTCTACTGCGGACGCCCAGGTCACGTCGTCCGCTATTGCCGCGACAGGAAGAGACAGAATGAGGAGAGGAGAAATGAATATTTCCGAAGAAAGCAAGACGCAAAGGAATTCTACAACTCTCAAACCGAATCTCAGGAACCTAACGATGAATCATCGAGGAAAAATTTCAGTCGCTACCGAAGCCCTACCCCATATACCGGTCGAAACAGACAAAATTTCTCACCTGCTAGAAGATCTAGCTGGACGCCCCGCCATTAAAACTAGATGATAGACCACATTGGAGGTGAGGCCGTAAAGTTAAAATATCCCCCCTTGCCGACCACAGTAGAAATTAGAAAAAGCTACATTGACGTAAACATAGACCTACCAAGTCCTCATGAAGAAGATATCTCAACTGAAAGAAGACATCCACCGCAGTCACCTGAAAATATCCCTGGCCATAGTACTAGTTCTTAAGACTGACGACGTAAGTCTCCTGCTGAGCATCGGGTCGATGCTCTTTATAGAAGGAGGCTATGTGGCGAAGAAATATTTTATTATTTAATTCAATATTATTCAATGAAAATATATTCAACAGATTATAAAAATATATATTAATCTGTATTTGTGAAATCATCTTTAAAATATTTCTTTGCTTGCTTGCTTAAGATTCTCTAGCTGTAGATTGTTTTGGGGGGCTGACCTGTTAATAATTGTCGACTCGTCGCTGTGACGTCATCAATAAATACTTTTACATCTTAAGATATTTCAAGGTTTGATTTCTACGCTACACTATTATATGTCACTTCTACTAGTTATTATTGATGTACTTTCAGTATAAAGGAAATTGCACTCGGTGGAATTCTTGGGCGAAGCCGGGTCATATAATCACATATAATAAAGCGTTTGTTCGTTGAAGCCGAATAGGATTGGTCCATTCTGTGTCACGTGTTCAAGTTACGTAGTTAAGTGACGTGGTCGGCTGTAGGTCTGTTTGGTTTTTGTTTTCATCCTTTATTTTATTCTATTCTGACCTTATTAGTCATTTTTTGCTTTCGGCAATTTATTCGGTGAATATTTGAGGAATAATATTTTTTAAATAATTTTATTTTTTTAATTTAGCTTGATTATTTTATTTTTATAAACAATATCTCCTAAAAGAGCCCTTTCTATTGTTGAGGCCATCGAAGCAAAGCAACGTCGTATTGAACAGCAGCGACAAAGACGTTTAAATTCACCCGTAAGAGAACGGCATAATGAACAACAACGGCAATACCGAATGAATACGAGCGAAAATCAAAGAGCCCTTCAAAGGGAAAACAGTAGGCTGAGGATGCAAAGAATTCGACAGGGAGATAATCTACCTTTGCCAACAGGGACATGTTTCGAGGAAGATCAAATTCCCCTGCACCTTTGTGGCCAACTTGATCAAGTTTGCCCAAAATGTAGAGCAAAGTATTTCGAATTGGAACAAACGACATACAGTAAAACTTTTCATAAATGCTGTTCCAAAGGAAAAGTCGAACTTGAACCGATTCAAACCTCTGAACTACTTGAAAGTTTAATGACTGGAAAGCATCAACTTCCGAGTTTTAGATATCCTTGAAGGTGACTCCATAACATATTTCAGCTCAGACTCAATAGATGATGCGACACCTGAAGATAATGAGAGCTATCCACCGGTATTTCACAACAGCCTTAACCCTTCGGGAATGCCACTACATAAGCTAAAGCTATAAGTTGGAGCAATCATAATGCTTCTTCGAAACTTAAACACAAAGCGAGGTCTTTGTAACGGGACGAGATTAGTAGTAACTAAATTGTTACCTAATTTAATTATTGCAAAAGTTCGGACTGGCACTGCAGTAGTTCAATCTGTATTTATTCCGAGAGTTTACTTGGCCCCAATACATTCTGAGATTCCTTTCATTCTCAGAAGGGGACAGTTCCCTGTAAAATTAGCCTTCGCTATGACAATAAATAAATCACAAGGCCAAACCCTTGAAATGGTTGGCATCTATTTACCTGAACCAGTTTTTAGCCGTGGTCAGTTATATGTTGCTTTTTCTAGGGTGAAAAGCTCTATAAGTGTGTTAAAATAAAAATAATCCACGGAAACAAGCAAGGAAGGCTTCTTGAAAATAGTTCAGCTTGCTTCACCAAAAATGTTGTTTACAAAGAAATTTATTCATTGTAAGTTCACCTCTTTTAAGGTAAAAATGTTAATTAAAAAAATATCAATAAAATGACCCGAAAGGTAAAATGTTGCAACGCTCGGAAGGGGATCGATCCCTGACGGACCATGAACGTTATTTTACCTCGAACGCTTCCGCTTACATATTATTAAGTATCAAAAAGGAATGTGAGAAATAAAATTAGGAATCCACCTGCTCTAGCCGATCCCGTCCTTGGACGGGCTTTTCTACTAGTATAGTATAATCTAGTATATTATTAAAAAAAAAATGTTTCTGCCAGGGCTCGAACCTGGGACCTTCCGCGTGTTAGGCGGATGTGATAACCACTACACCACAGAAACATGCAAATTATTAACTTCACATTACTATCATATGAAATTACATTCAAACACGCGCACACTCCAAACCATATTTAACACATAACAATCTTGGGCCGCGAATGCGTGGTCACCCATGCGGATGACACGGTACTCTTTATCAAGGATGACGCTCAGTTTGAGCCGGCGGAGTCTTCACCTCTTCAAGGCTGCCGCAGAGATCCTGCAACCAGTGCTTCTCTAGACTATCCGAGTGCGCTTCCTGCTGCCCCCTGAGCTTCTGGTTCCTACAAGATGGCTGGGCTGGCGCATTGGTGACCTGACCGGGCCTACTCTTATCATCACGATCGCTACGCGTGGCGCCTTTGCGGACGTCGCTTCTTTGGGGAGCTTCTGCTCAAGCCTGGCCATTCAGAACCCGGGGACGTTATCGCGTCGATAGTCTGGCGGACGCAATCGTGGCGCGCGGGACGGTCACGCCGTTCCAGCAACTCGCCACTTGCACCACTCGTCGCCTGTTGGAGCTGCCGCGCGTCGCTGCGCTGCCCCTCACTCAGCTCCTGGAGAGGTGGAGTAACACAGTCGACCTGCCAGCGTCAGATGGGCAAACTTCCCGCGGTCCTGCTTCTCGGGGCACGGCGCCGCTGTACGCCTGGCCTTACATGTGCTGCCTCACCCGGCCTCTGTCCGAGACTGCTGCACTGCTTGTGGGTCTGGCGACTTGTCGCTGGCCCATAGGTACTGGTGCTGCCAGACCTCTCATCCGGGAAGTCACCTACAGCGGCCTCAGGACTTGCAGAGATTCGGGTCTGGCCTTTATGACATGGCCATCTTCGGCCAAATCAAGAATCTACAAGTTCTTCATGACCCTGGAAATTATCCGTGAGGATCCTCTGATTGCTTGGACTCTTCATTGTTGGGAGAACTTCCTCGATTTCACTTTCTCTCTATTTTTATTTTATTTTATTCTTTTATGCAAAGTGCAAAGCCGGCACTGTAACTTAGAATAATGCATTTTCCTCTTTTCATTGACATGTGTGGTCTCTCAATTGAATGTTTACGAATCTCAAAAAAATCTTTCTCTACGATATCTAATTGCCACCATGTTGTAAACAAAACATTAGCAAACACTTAAAACATAAATTTTTACTCCGAGCGAAGTCAAAACTTTCGACAACAGCACCTAAACATGTGATTTCTTCAACTAAGACACAAACTACGACCTCGGCCAGCATTCAAGCATCTAGTCTGAAAGACTGATCGTATTGTAGTCTGCCGATTTTCTTATCTCGTCTGCTCGTTTTTTAAACCCTTTTTCTGTCAGACGCCATAGCGTGTGCGGTAGCCAGTACCATTACCACTGACGTGAATAAATAAAGGACTAATAAAGGTCAAATGCATAGTCATTTACAACGAAGTAACAACGCTTACTTCCCCTTCTTATATCATCAAATAATGTTCGAATGCAATGCTGACTGTGTGAAACAGAAAGGATAAATTAAGAAAAAGGCAATTTCCTGATCATGTATATTTTCCTGAGACATACAGAAGATGCGCGGAGAGGCAGAAAGAAATTAGTATATACAAAACCGTATTGAAAATATGTGGGTTCGATTCCCGCCCCTGGACACTTTTTATTTTTCCGTTCGCCATTACTCTTCATGTTTCACCTTTCCATACTTCATCCTTAAAGTTAGAAATGTCGCTATTTCTCTTTGAAAATAAATTTCGATTTTTATAAAAGAAACATTCGCGGTATAATTGCAATTTTCGTTTTATAGAGCTTATATATTTTGATATAATATTAATAGGTATTCTCCTATTTCACCTTTTAAATAGAGATTCCCGTATATGTTTTATTATAAATTTGTATCGACTCTTTCACCGATAGATGTGGCTGAAATGATGAGAAGATATTAAAACAAAGGCTCCTCCGATATCAACGACATTGTGTTAACAAAAAATGGTGAACAAAGAAGATAAAGAAGTTCCGTGTTTATCCTATAATATACAAAAAATGAAACAATTTAACGCCGTATTTTGCTTTTATATATAGAAAGGTCTCCCACTGTCCTTACTGCAACGAAAAAAAAAATATATATATATATATTGGAGGGCTTGGCTCATCATCGGTGAACCCTCCCAACGGTTTCGTCAGTTTAATATTTCAAACCACCTCTCTACTATTGTATTGGGCTAGTCTAGGAAGATAGTCTTCTGGATCAGTTCCGGATATATAAGCAGATAATAACCCAATACCATTGTCTGATGGATTAAACTGGCGAAATCGCTGGTAGGGTTTACCACTGATGAGCCACGCCCTCCCAATATTTTTTTCATCGCAATAAGACAGTTCAATTATTGCTTTTATTAAAGCGTGGGCTTGCCTTTTGTCTAAAATATATATTATACCTCGGTAACAAATTACATCTCCCACGTGGTCTAGTGGCTAGGATACCTGGCTCTCACCCAGGAGGCCCGGGTTCGATTCCCGGCGTGGGAACTTTTTTTTCTTTTTTTTTTTCAATAAATGTTAACACACACTCTTTATAAAAATATTTAATTTGAAAAATGAATAAATTTATTTGAATTTGCCTTTTGAAAATTATTCCATGTGTCATTCAACAGGAAAACTATATATTGATTAAAATTTGCTTTTAGAATATTCCACAATAAATGAATTTTTAACCTACGCCGGGAATCCGGATAATATCAAGAGAGAAAATAAACATATTGACAAAAGAAATAATTATATATTATATCGATAGAGAGAGAGAGAGATGGCGCAATTAAAATTATAATTATATCAAGGGAGAGAGATACCAAGTTAACATTTACATACAAAGATAAGCTACGTTTAAATCTTTGTACCTGTACTTGTAACATCGTGTTACACATCGTGGTTAACTGCATATATATATATATATAAAAAAAAACAGAGCGTCAGTAGAAAATCAGCGTTAACGTCGCCATTTTAAAATGATCTTCAAAACATTCATTATTTTTTTTATGAAGGTTAATACCTATTGTACTCTCTATAACACTAATAGTCCTTATAACTCAAACATGGTCAAATGTAATACAATTCCATGTTGAATTTAAGTATACTTATTATGTGCTATTCTATATACACACACTGTGGCCACTGGACATGCGTCGGACCTGGAGGCTGTTGTTGTGCTGCCTGGAGTATAGGAGCTCTATCTTTGTTTCCTTCCTGTGGTGAATCTGTATAAGACAGCTGGTCTTAATAAAGCTGTGTGTATATATATATTTAAATTTATGGAGAGTTTATTTTAAACAAAAAAAAATGTTTCTGCCAGGGCTCGAACCTGGGACCTTTTGCGTGTTAGGCGGATGTGATAACCACTACACCACAGAAACATGTAAAATGACTCCTTCCTATTAAAATTATATTAGATTATATTCAAACACTCCAACAACCCTCTCTCCAAGTAACCCAAAACAATCACAACAATTAAGAGGGCTTAGATCATCACCGATGAACCCTCCCAGCGGTTTCGCCAGTTTAATCTACTAGACCACCGCTCTACTAATGTACACTGGTGTCCAAAAAATAAGAAACTTTTGTTTTTTAATTATATGTTTTAAAATATAACGCTAAAAGCTAAAAAGCAATTTAATTAGGTATTTTAAGTCGTGTAGAATTTATTTATCGCAACCATTCGATTCGGTAAAATTGAAAATATGCAAATTTTTGCTTGTCTTTATAAGTGTGCTATTTGGCGTGTCGTTTACCCCATCTAAGAATTGTCCAATTATAATTTTATTTAATCCTTAGTTAATTATGAGTTTACGAAAAATTTTAGCAGATGATTTAAAATGGAGAGCTGTTGGAAGAATGGAGGCAGGGCAATCACAAGTTGAAGTAGCAAAATGGCTAAATGTGAATAAATCTGTGGTCAGCAAAATATGGAAACAGTTCATTGAGACAGGAACCATCAAAAGAAAAGAAGGTTCTGGTAGAAAAAGAAAAACAGCTACCTCTGAAGACCGTTATCTGGTCGTAACTGCCAAGCGCCATAGGGAAATGACAGCTATTCAACTCTCTAATGAACTCTCAAGTGCTACTGAAACGAGAATTTCAAGACAAACTGTTTACCGAAGGCTTCACGAAGGTGCTCTTTATGCAAGACGACCAATGGTCTGTATCCCTTTAAATCTGCTCACAGGAGACCCGCTTGAATTGGTGCTTGGAACATCACGCCTGGACTCATGATCAGTGGGCCAATGTTCTCTTCAGTGACGAGTCAAGATTTAGTTTAAACACAGATTCTCGACGAGTTTTCATCTGGAGGGAGCCTGGAACCCGCTATCATCCTAGTAAAATCAGGGAAATAGACAGTTTTAGAGAGGGCAGTCTCTTAGTCTGGGCTGGCATCAGTTCTAGCAGACTCACACCCCTCCACATTTTTCTGGGGGCACTTTAACTGCCCAAAGGTACAGGGACGAGATCCTTGAGCCCTATCTAAGACCTTATAGAGATCAAATTGGTCACAATTTAATTTTTATGGACGATAATGCTCGTCCGCATAGGGCTAGGCTAGTCAATGAATATCTCCAGAGTGAGAATATTCGAAGGATGGATTGGCCAGCCAGATCTCCGGACCTGAATCCAATAGAGCATGTGTGGGATCCTCTAGGGAGGCGTATTGGAGCTCGTCACCCCTCTCCCAGAACCCTCGTTGAGCTAAGAACTGCTCTATTGGAGGAGTGGGGTTTACTACCCCTGGACCTCCTCCAAAGCCTGGTAAACAGTATGAGGGCTCGCTGTGAGACCTTGATAGCTGTTAGAGGTGATCATACTCCCTATTGATATCTTATTTCTTTAAGATCTGGAACCTTAGCTTTGGGTATGTTGGTAATAATTTGCATATTTCATAATTTCAAATATTTTATTTTATTTTCATGTAGCTAGTCAAATTTTCCATAGTTTAAACTATTTGTATACTAAATTTTATATTTGTTAATAAATTAGCTTTTGAGAAATTTCAATATTGGTTAAGTTTCTTATTTTTTGGACACCAGTGTATTGAGCTAGTCTAGGAAGGTACTCTTCTGGAATAGTTCCGGATATATAAGCAGAATAACCCAATACAATTGTCTGGTGGATTTAATTATGAAAACCGCTGGAAAGATTCACCACTGATGAGCCAGGCCCTCCCAATATTTTTTCATCGCAGTAGGACAGTTCCATTATTGCTTTTAGTGAAGGCGTGGTCTTACCTTTTGTCTGAATATACACCACCTCGGTAAAAAGTTATATCTCCCACGTGGTCTAGTGGCTAGGATACCTGGCTCTCACCCAGGAGGCCCGGGTTCGATTCCCGGCGTGGGAACTTTTTTTTTTTTTTATAAATATTAACACCCACACTTTATAAAAAGTATTTAATTTTAAAAATGAATAAATTTATTTGAATCTGCCTTTTAAAAATTATTTCATTTGTCATTTAACAGGAAGACTATATATATTGATTAAAATTTGGTTTTAGAATATTCCGCAAGAAAGGAATCTTTTAACCTGCGGGCCAGGAATCCGGATGACATCAAGAGAGAAAAAGAAACATATTGACAAAAGAAATAATTACATATTATATCGATAGATGGCGCAATTAAAATTATAATTATATCAAGGGAGATATATAGGTACAAAGTTAACATTTACATACAAAGATAAGCTATGTTTAAATCTTTAACTTTGTACCGGTACTTGTAACATCGTGTTACACAACTTTCATGGCATTTCATGTTCCTTTATTTTATTTTATTTCAATAAAAAATATATATAATACTACAGAATCGAAAATATTTTAATAGTAACAGATCCAAGTATTTTTATTTCGAGTAAAGAAATGTATATTAAATTCAATACTTTTTGTAGATATATTTTAAATTATATAGCAACACAAATATCTTTTAAGAAACTGATAATTTATATTATGCTGATTGTACATATTGCCAGACACTTCTTTCTTTTGTACACAGGTCTTTTCTCATTTTTTTCTCTCTTTCTCATTGTTAACATCATATGACTATTCTATTCACGGCCTAAAAATATTGTATATATATGTATAGACAAATGTAAAGGCATACATGTATGACAGCGGAAGTGTCCCTAGGAGGGACATAGCGCTTTAAATTGAAATAAAAAATATTAATAAAAGGGATTTCATGTTCCTTTGTTTTCCAATTCCTACCTATGACTAGCAGGATTGGTCTACTTGACATGGAGATTGGACATAACGTTGAACAGTAGAAGTATTCACTCTGAAGAGGTATTCCTGTTTTTCGTCGTTGTTGTTAGCATCCATCAAGTCAAGTTTGACTTTGGGTGACACTATGGACAGATATTCTCCAATTTGATATGTTAGTGACCATATCACTCACAGCTCATCTAGTGACCTTCTGTTAGTTTTCTTGACCCTTTCTAGCCAGCTCATTACAGGTCTTCTCTTTCTTCAACTTTCCCAACATCAACATCTTTTTTAAACCCTTTGCTCTCATTATATGTCTGAAGTAGGTCAGTCTTTGTTTACATATTTGGGATTCTAGGGATCTACCAGGATTAAGTCCATTTAAGATTGAAACATTTTAACCTTTTATCTGTCTATTACACATACTCTGGGTAGTAAACCACAATTAAACCTGTCTATAGCGCCCCCTCTTGGGACTCACCAAAATAAGGTGCTATAGAGAGGGGGGTGCTTATAGACAGGTCACTTTTAATGTAAAATGTTTACATTTTAATGTTTAAAATCGGGCGCTATAGAGAGGAAGGCGCTATTTAGAGGAGGCGATATAGACAGGTTTAACTGCATATAAAAAAAAAATAGCGTCAGAAGAAAATCAGCGTTAACGTCGCCATTTTAAAATGATCTTCAAAACATTCATGTATTTTTTAATGAAGGTTAATACATATTGTGCTCTCTATAACAGGCCACTAATAGTCCTTATAACTTAAACATGGTCAAATGTAATACAATTCCATGTTGAATTTAAGTATACTTATTATGTGCTATTCTATATATACACACTGTGGCCACTGGACATGTGTCGGACCTGGAGGCTGTTGTTGTGCTGCCTGGAGTATAGGAGCTCTATCTTTGTTTCCGTCCTGTGGTGAATCTGTATAAGACAGGTGGTCTTAATAAAGCTGTGTGTATATATATTTAAATTTATGGAAAGTTTATTTTAAACCAAAAACTAAAAAAAAAAAAAATGTTTCTGCCAGGGCTCGAACCTGGGACCTTCCGCGTGTTAGGCGGATGTGATAACCACTACACCACAGAAACATGTAGAAGGACTCCTTCCTATCAAAATTATATGAGATTATATTCAATTACTCCAACACCCCTCTCTCCAAGTAACCCAAAACAATCACAACAATTAAGAGGGCTTAGATCATCACCGATGAACCCTCCCAGCGGTTTCGCCAGTTTAATCTACTAGACCACCGCTCTACTAATGTATTGAGCTAGTCTAGGAAGATACTCTTCTGGAATAGTTCCGGATATATAAGTAGAATAACCCAATACAATTGTCTGGTGGATTTAATTATGAAAACCTCTGAAAAGGTTCACCACTGATGAGCCAAGCCCTCCCAATATTTTTTTCATCGCAGTAGGACAGTTCCATTATTGTTTTTTGTGAAGGCAAGGTCTTACCTTTTGTCTAAATATACACCACCTCGGTAAAAATTTACATCTCCCACGTGGTCTAGTGGCTAGGATACCTGGCTCTCACCCAGGAGGCCCGGGTTCGATTCCCGGCGTGGGAACTTTTTTTTTTTTAACAATACTACTTGATACTAAAAATTATCTTTCTTCTATCTCTATATATATATACTAGCGGATGTGTACCCGGCTTCGCCCGGGTTTTATCCGAGTGAAAGTTTGCCTAACGAATATTATATATTATGAAGTATAATAAACAATGTTAAAGATTAGTTTTAATTATTAATCAAGATTGTGTGTGAATATGTGAGAAAGATGTAATATCGTTGTTGTTTTCTTGGCCGACTGTTTTACATATGGTGTTATCTTAAAATTGCTTGTTTTGAATATTTTTTTAGATTGAGTTGAATGAATTGCTGATTTTTTTTGTATTTATATATAAATAAAATTAACTCTGTTAATTTTTTTTTTGTATTTAATCGATTACAGCGAAGTTACGCATGTTAAAGTTAGGAAAATATTTTGATGTTAAGCAAAACCTGCTCCATCTCGTTTTACATAAATGTTGAAAATTTGGTCGAAATTGATGCATTGTAACGAAAGTTTTTAGCGAACACCACTTATGAAATTTGCATTTTATTAATATAGAAGTCAATTTCTGTCTGTCTGTTACGCGATAAACTCAAAAACTACTGAACCAATTGGTACCAAATTTTGCATGTCGCTTTTTATAAACCTGAGGAAAGTTTTCGGCTACACTTTGATAAGTATTTTTGGCTATTTATTTTTTCATTTGAAGAACTTTTTTTTTACGCGGAGTAAATACAAGGCGAAGTAACAACACCAGGCCAATCAAGTGACCAATGAGCGTTTTGCATTTTTTTTTTCAAGTTGCTTGCGTACTTTTTTTTCAAATATCTTTTTATGCGATTGTTAATTTTTTTACAAAAGTATTAAGAGAATTTAAATTACTAATTAATTAACGGTAAGTGCACACAATGCAATTTAAAAAACTTTACAAAATTAGCGTTACTGTATGTAAAATTAGCTTTCATATTTTTTTATTAATTTTGTTCTGGCCTTTGTTTTTTTATCTCTTTGTAGAAAAATTCATTTAAAATGCAAACGCAGTCATTAGCAAACACACATGTTTGCCTAATTTCCATGTGCTCATCTATTTTTTTACAGAAACATATTTACATGCCAGTATTTTGGATTAATTTTTTTATAAACCTTATAAACCTTATTCTTACTAAGAAGATGGTCATCGCAGTCAAGATCCATCGCAGTCACTCACTCAATTTAGGCATTTTCAAGGGTTAATGCGCTGGGGCGGGTACCTCGGGGGTTGGATGGAAAAGCTGCCATATTGATTTTGAAACAACTAAATGGATTGCAAAAAAAAAAAAAAATAATAATAATAATTAAATCAAATACCTAAACACTAATATAATACAATTTTTGCCATCACACACTCACTTTATGCCTGTGGTTTATGTGTTACTTCTGTGTTGCTATTCTATGGCACTTCTACTAGTTATTATTGATAATATTAATTTCAGTATAAAGGAAATTGCACTCGGGGGAATTCTTGGGCGAAGCCGGGTCATATTATATAGTATAATCTAGTATATTATGTTTTAAAAAAATGTTTCTGCCAGGGCTCGAACCTGGGACCTTCCGCGTGTTAGGCGGATGTGATAACCACTACACCACAGAAACATGCAAATTATTAACTTCACATTACTATCATATGAAATTACATTCAAACACGCGCACACTCCAAACCATATTTAACACATAAAAATCTTGGGCCGCAGATGCGTGGTCACCCATGCGGATGACACGGTACTCTTTATCAAGGATGACGCTCAGTTTGAGCCGGCGGAGTCTTCACCTCTTCAAGGCTGCCGCAGAGATCCTGCAACCGGTGCTTCTCTAGACTATCCGAGTGCGCTTCCTGCGGCCCCCTGAGCTTCTGGTTCCTACAAGATGGCTGGGCTGGCGCATTGGTGACCTGACCGGGCCTACTCTTAACATCACGATCGCTACGCGTGGCGCCTTTGCGGACGTCGCTTCTTTGGGGAGCTTCTGCTCAAGCCTGGCCATTCAGAACCCGGGGACGTTATCGCGTCGATAGTCTGGCGGACGCAATCGTGGCGCGCGGGACGGTCACGCCGTTCCAGCAACTCGCCACTCGCACCGCTCGTCGCCTGTTGGAGCTGCCGCGCGTCGCTGCGCTGCCCCTCACTCAGCTCCTGGAGAGGTGGAGTACCAAAGTCGACCTGTCAGCGTCAGATGGGCAAACTTCCCGCGGTCCTGCTTCTCGGGGCACGACGCCGCTGTACGCCTGGCCTTACATGTGCTGCCTCACCCGGCCTCTGTCCGAGACTGCTGCACTGCTTGTGGGTCTGGCGACTTGTCGCTGGCCCATAGGTACTAGTGCTGCCAGACCTCTCATCCGGGAAGTCACCTACAGCGGCCTCAGGACCTGCAGAGATTCGGGTCTGGCCTTTATGACATCGCCATCTTCGGCCAAATCAAGAATCTACAAGTTGTTCATGACCTTGGAAATTATCCGTGAGGATCCTCTGAATGCTTGGACTCTTCATTGTTGGGAGAACTTCCTCGATTTCACTTTCTCTCTATTTTTATTTTATTTTATTCTTTTATACAAAGTGCAAAGCCGGCACTGTAACTTAGAATAATGTATTTTCCTCTTTTCATTGACATGTGTGGTCTCTCAATGAATGTTTACAAATCTCAAAAAAATCTCTCTCTACGATATCCAATTGCCACCATGTTGTAAACAAAACATTAGCAAACACTTAAAACATAAATTTTTACTCTGAGCGAAGTCAAAACTTTCGACAACAGCACCTATACATGTAAATCCTTCAAGTAAGACACAAACTACGACCTCGCCCAGCACTCAAGCATCTAGTCTGAATGATTGATCGTATTGTAGTCTGCCGATTTTCTTATCTCGTCTGCTCGTTTTTAAACCCTTTTTCTGTCAGACGCCATAGCGTGTGCTGTAGCCAGTACCGCTATCACTGACGTGAATAAATAAAGGACTGCATATACAATAAAGGTCAAA
Organism: Cordylochernes scorpioides; assembly: GCA_030710605.1. Classification (NCBI taxonomy): domain Eukaryota; kingdom Metazoa; phylum Arthropoda; class Arachnida; order Pseudoscorpiones; family Chernetidae; genus Cordylochernes; species Cordylochernes scorpioides. Next base: position 37,356,190 of record CP092874.1, read on the forward strand.
TGCATAGTCATTTACAACGAAGTAACAACGCTTACTTCCCCTTCTTATATCATCAAATAATCAATACATCAATACTTGTTTGGGAGAAAATTTGTGTTAAAGAGTGATCATAAAGCTTTAACGACTGTTTTTGGAAACAAAAGACTTCTTCCGCCATTAATTGCAAATCACTTGCATAGGTGGGCTTTAGAGTTGTCAAATTTCGATTTCGATATTAGATATACAAATAAAGATACCATGCTCTGTGCGGATGCATTTTCAAGACTTCCACTTGAGGAAATAAATTCAAGGGAAGACAACATTGATTTGGTGACACATGATATATCATTTTTAAATGTAACTCCATTGGACCACCTCATTATTGAAGAAGAAACCAATAAAGATCCGGTTTTAAATAAGCTCAAGGAATATCTATTAGAAGACCCTCAGTTAGCAAAAAAGGATGAAACAATGAAACCATTCCTTTCAAAATTGGACAATTTTTCTATACTGCAGGGATGCATTTTTGTTGATTCTAGGGCAGTGATTCCAAGAACCTGTCAAGATCAAATGTTGAAGTTACTTCATCAAGGTCATATAGGAATCAATCGCATGAAATCTCTAGCCAGATCTTCGGTTTGGTGGCCAAAAATGGATAGTCAAATTGAAGAGTTTTTGAAGGAATGTTCTCCCTGTATGCATCATCAGACAGCTCCTCCTGCTGAGAACACACCTTGGCCCAGGACTAACCAACCGTGGCAGCGAGTTCATGTTGACCATTTCTATTTCAGAGGTGATTGTTATTTATTGGTAGTAGATGCAAATTCAAATTGGATTGAAGTATTCCCAGTTAGAGGTACTACTTCGCAAGAAAATATTAAGCTTCTACGGGACTGTTTCGCCAGGTATGGATTACCGCAATGCTTAGTGTCTGACAATGGCCCCCCCCCCCCCTTCAATTCGCTTGAATTTAAGGAGTTCTTACGGAAAAATAATGTATACCACTTAACCTCGCCAGCATATAATCCCTCGTCTAACGGAATTGCTGAAGTTTCGGTAAGAATAATAAAAAAAATCTCTGGAAAAGTCGTTAGAGGAATCTCCAAACTCAAATATGGACTGTATTTTACAAAATGTTCTGTTTAATTATAGAAATACGCCTACCTCTTTAGATAAGCCTCCTGTAGAACGTCTCCTAAGTTATGTGCCTAGAACATTTGTAAATTGCTTGAACTCTGAATTTATCCT
>CP092874.1:37357516-37419715 GCA_030710605.1 Cordylochernes scorpioides
ACAAAATTCAAAACTATTTTAAAGGCGTAAGATTCTTTTTGATATTAAACAATTTCTACTGCCCTTACTGCAATGGAAAAATTATTAATTTTAATAATTTTTCCATTGCAGTAAGGGCAGTAGAAATTGTTTAATATCAAAAAGAATCTTACGCCTTTAAAATAGTTTTGAATTTAGAATAATGTATGTGATGATTTAAGACCATGGAATTGTTGTAAATAGTCTAGATATCTACTACCACATGTTCCACCCCATGACTGTATATAACTTCTTATGTACTGCAAATAGAAAGCCTCAACTAACATCAATCTGTACCGCGTAAGAATCTAATAAAGTATAGCAACTGTACAGATAGAAGGAATGGAGACTAACAGGAGAAAATTAAGGTTAAAACTAATCAGGCTTAGGTGAGAGTAGAAGTAAGGCCTAGCAAAAGAGGCTTAAAGCCAGCACAATTATTAATAACTTGTACAGTCAATACTTCCTGACAGGACCGGTCGTATCTGATAACCGCGGAAGTTATAAGAGTCGAGCTAACACCCAATACTTCCTGACCAGGCCGGATATATCTTCCGACAAAAGCAGCACCAAAGAAAGCCGCAGGGCCAATTAGAAGACAAGACCTAAGTAGGTCAACCAATAGCCAACGGCCACGTGACATAGTCCCACCAATTAGGAAAGAATCACCTAAATAGGTCAATCAATTAGAAAGAAGAAAGGTCGTGGTGTTAAATCGAGAACCTAGAATAGGCAGTCTACGCTTGGATCTCACCGAGGTAACACTTGCTCTAAAGATCTCTCTCTCCCCTCATCCCATTCCTTCTTGACGTCAGACGCTTTTAGTGGAATCTCTGTTTGTTTATTTCACCTTTGGCCCAGCTGTGTCGCCTTCCACAACGACTGCACGGTAGAGTTGACATCGAGGTTCGTCTAGCATCAGGTAACACTGGTCCCAGAGGTCCCAAGATATCACATGTATTTTCCTCTTTTCATTGACATGTGTGGTCTCTCAATTAAATGTTTACAATTCTCAAAAAAATATTTCTCTACGATATCTAATTGCCACCATGTTGCAAACATTAGCAAACACTTAAAACATAAATTTTACTCCGAGCGAAGTCAAAACTTTCGACAACAGCACCTAAACATGTAAATCCTTCAACTAAGACACAAACTACGACCTCGGCCAGCACTCAAGCATCTAGTCTGAATGATTGATCGTATTGTTGTCTGCCTATTTTCTGTCAGACGCCATAGCGTGTGCTGTAGCCAGTGCCGCTACCCAATGGACGTGAATAAATAAAGGACTGCATATACAATAAAGGTCAAATGCATAGTCATTTACAACGAAGTAACAACGCTTACTTCCCCTTCTTATATCATCAAATAATGTTGGAATGCAATGCTGAATGTGTGAAACAGAAAGGATAAATTAAGAAAAAGGCAATTTCCTGATCATGTATATTTTCCTGAGACATACAGAAGAATCTCAGAGGAGCAGAAAGAAATTAGTATATACAAAACCATATGAAAAAATATGCAAATATAGAGCATATATATTTATATTTTGATATAATATTAAATATAAATAGGTGTTATAGGTATTCTCCTATCCCCCCTTTTAAACAGATATTCCCGTATATGTTTTATTATATTATTAATTTGTATTGACTCTTTCACCAATAGATGCCGCTAAAATGATGATGATGTTTTAAAACAAAGGCTCCTCTGATATCAACCACTTTGTGTTAACAAAAAAGGTGAACAAAGAGGATAAGGAAGTTCCGTATTTATATAAAAATATACAAAAAATGGAACAATTTTAACGCAGTTTTTTTTCTTTCTTTTTTTTTATATATAGAAAAGTATTCCACTGTCCTTACTGAAATGAAAAATATATATATATATATATTGGGAGGGCTTGGCTCATCAGTGGTGAACCCTCCCAGCGGTTTCGGCAGTTTAATCCACCAGACCGACGTTCTACTATTGTATTGAGCTAGTCTATAAAGTAACTCTTCTGGAATAATTCCGGAAATATATAAACAGATAATAACCCAATGCAATTGTCTGGTGGATTAAACTGGCGAAATCGCTGGTAGGGTTCACCACTGATGAGCCACGCCCTCCCAATATTTTTTCACCGCAGTAGAACAGTTCAATTATTGTTTTTATTGATGGCGTGGTCTTGCCCTTTGTTTAAAATATATATTATACTTCGGTAACTACTTACATCTCCCACGTGGTCTAGTGGCTAGGATACCTGGCTCTCACCCAGGAGGCCCGGGTTCGATTCCCGGCGTGGGAACTTTTTTTTTCTTTTAAAATAAATATTAACACACACACTTTATAAAAATATTTATTTTGAAAAATGAATAAATTTATTTGAATTTGCCTTTTGAAAATTGTTTCATTTGTCATTTAACAGGAAGACTTAGAATATTCCGTAAGAAAGGAATCTTTTAACCTGCGGGCCAGGAATCCGGAAAACATCAAGAGAGAAAAGAAACATTGATAAAAGAAATAATTACATATTATATCGATAGATGGCGCAATTAAAATTATAGTTATATCAAGGGAGATATATAGGTACAAAGTTAACATTTACATACAAAGATAAGCTATGTTTAAATCTTTAACTTTGTACCCATACTTGTAACATCGTGTTACACAACTTTCATGGCATTTCATGTTCCTTTATTTTATTTTATTTCAATAAAAAAGACTACAGAATCTAAAATAATTTAATAGTAACAGATCCAAGTATTTTTAGTTCCAGTAAATAAATGTATATTAAATTCAATACTTTTTGTAGATATATTTTAAATTATATAGCAACACAAATACTTTTAAGAAACTGGTAATTTATATTATGTTGATTGAACATATTGACAGACACTTCTTTCTTTTGTACACAGTTCTTTTATCATTTTTTTCTCTCTTTCTCATTGTTAACATTATATGATTATTCTATCCACGGCCTAAAAATATTGTATATATGTAGTAATGTAGTAGTATTTTATGCTGTTGGATGAATGCAGTGTGGCATGTTGGCTAAAAGCAGTCGTGGTTGTTGAGCGATGGGTGGTAAGGACACACAGGAGACAAGATCCAGAGGCAAAAACCCGTGAGGAAATAGATCGGGGAGGAAAGATAGAAGGTCCCAGAACAACCCCTAGAACAACTGGCGTCGAGGCCACCTCGGTGAGAACTGAACTTTGATCATCCCGTCTAGCCGCTTTTAAGGAAGATAAGTCCCCTAGGGGAGAAATGAAGTCGTGATACTTGTTTACCAAGGGGGTTGTTTGTTAACCTGGCTATCTTCCCTCTTTCCTTGTACTCCCACACAGGCCATTTTATTTTACGTATTTCCAAATATTATTATAGATGTCCCCCCCTTTCAAAGAAGAATTTGTGCAGGAAATTCGTTGAGGGTGGGAAATAATTTGGCTATGTACAAATTAATTTTATGTGTAGGTTAATATGGTACAGAGTGTAGGTATGGACAATCATAGCTATGTACAATATGGATACGTGAATGAGGAGGTGAAGAGAATGGAAAGGTTGAAAGTAATATAGCTGTAAAGTAAGTGGTTCAACATTGTAAAATGAATAAAGAAAGCCATTAGAAAGAGGCTGGAGAAAATAGTAATCTCTGCAGCATTCGTCAACAAAACGTATTGAGACATTTTACAGAGATAATTTAGAATGAAGGAGAATGATTAAACAGACAACTTATGTGCGGTTCTCTTGATGATACTAAAATTAATAAATTAAACAAATAATGGACATGCACGTACGTGAAAAAGACCTTCGGGGTCGAGTGAAAAAAAAAAGTCGACCTTTGCGGTCAATTGACAAAAAATAAGACCTCTGAGGTCGAATGGTTAAAAAAAATGACTTTCAGAACCTAAGTTTCAATGTAGGAATAGATACACTGCAGAAAGACTGAGAGGTTCAGCGAAAAAATTGGTCATTGATTCATAAAAAACATAAGTTGATGTACGAAAAATTAAGGAACAAGAGTTTTTTTTTTTTTTTTTTTCAAGAGCGATGGTGAAGGATAATAAATATTCGAGAGAACATGTTATTAAGAAGACAATAAGGCACTGTGAGCTTGAAAGGTTGTGGCATGATATCTGAAAATTGTCCATTAATTGAATTATAAATGAGAGATATGTATGATAAATATAAAAGGCAAATTTTTAAAACAAAAAAAAAACATAAGTAAAAGTGACTTAAAAGTTGAAATAAATTTTGAAATTTGAAAAAGTGTGTGTGTGCTGGGGATTTAATTAAATTAGATTTTAAAATTAACAATAAATAATAATAAAAGATAAAAGTTGGTCGAGGTGAAATTGAAATTGTATTGGAGTTAATAAAAGGTTGAGGAGGAATATATAAAAATAAAAGACTAAATACATATTGGTTAACATGTTTGAACAAAAAAAAAGAAATAATTTTTATGTAAAAAGATTGATATGCCCCATGCCCATTTAAAGTCGTATGTATAATGTATATTGGCGAGCGAGTATTTTTTTTAAACTGCTATTCAAATACAGTAGATACATTGTTTATGATAGTTTCAGGTAGAAATGGTACTACAGTGTGGACACGATTTAAAAAAAAAATTGGTCACAGGTGAATGAAAAGTGAGATAATTTGGTTGAGTTGATAAAAAAAAGTTCACGCTCTGTCATGATGTGATAGTACTACACATAAGTTGTTGTAAATTTGGGGTTATTCTCAGGTGACCAGTTTGATTAAGGGGACATTAATAGTAAATATTACTTTTTAAAAATGTGTAACTCTTTAAAGTTAAGCAATTTAAGGAATTGAATTATAGTTAAATAAATGAATTAAATTTAAACATAAAATGGGCATATTATGGTTTTAAAATTGATATGAGATAAGTTATTTAGAGCATAAACTGTGCTAAAAGTGGGCTAACATGGATGTGATATATATAACAAGCAAAAATGTAAACGGACGAAATCAAAATAAAGTTAAACACTCACTGTTGATGGGTTTCTGTTGGACTTCGAAGCTGGGTTGTGTTGAAGACTTGGAGAGCTTCGGGGTCGCAGATTGAACCTTGGTTCATGTTGGAAAGTCCCGATGGGGAATGTGGTTGCCATACATGGCGTGTAGACGAGTCCGCGGGACGTAGGCGGCTTGATCCGCTCGTGGTGGCGTAGACTGGCAGGGGACGGCGTTGTTGGAAGCAATTGTCCCAGTGGGGTTTTGAATTACTCTACTACTGTCGGGATGCGTTGGATCGCAGTCACTAAAGCTCTCGTAGCACTTCTCCTCACTGAGACTGGGGTTGTCTCGCTTGTCCGGCGTGCTAGAGTCACTGAGGTCTGTGTCCTCTAACAGTAGGCGGTGGTCATGTTGAGGGTTCTTGGACATCTCATCTTCCACAGTCAGCTCATGTAGATCAGGGGTAGTGGGATCTTGGGGAGTATGTGCAATTGGGACTTGGAAAGTCTGTTCAATTTGGACTTGGGAAGTCTGTTCAATTTGGACTTGGGAAGTCTGTTCAATTGGGACTTGGGAAGTCTGTTCAATTTGGACTTGGGAAGTCTGTTCAATTTGGACTTGGGAAGTCTGTTCAATTTGGACTTAGGAAGTCTGTTTAATTTGGACTTGGGAAGTATGTTCAATTGGGACTTGGGAAGTCTGTTCAATTGGGACTTTGGAAGTTTGTTCAATTGGGACTTGGGAAGTCTGTGCAATTGGGACTTGGGAAGTCTGTGCAATTTGTACTTGGGAAGTCTGTTCAATTGGGACTTGGGAAGGTGCGACGTGAAAAATTTGGGAGGTGGCTATTGGTTTTGTGATAGCTTGCTCGATGGGATGGATTTGCGCATCCCGGAGAGAAGACCTCTGCTCAGAAGTCTGTACCTGGTGGAGGAGAGTATTGTCGGCGGCGAATGGTTGTTTACGACATTGTTTGTTGCAATGATTCTGGCCACCGTACCGGCATGGTGAAGATGGCAGGCTGTTTGCACCGTGGGAAGACCTGGGTTGAAATCTCTGGGTGCTGGTGTAGGGTCCCGAGATATAAGGTGGACCACTGCTCGCTTGGCGTGTCGTGGGCTGGGTATATTCCCGAATCCTTGTTACCCTTCCATACCACTCGGTTAAGGAGGTTGGCGGTATGATCCTTACTAACTGTTGGTCCCCGGAGGGTAGTCCTTCGGTCAAGGTTTCCAAGATAGTCTCTTGGGGCAGGCCTAGTTGTAGCCCCATGGCGGTCTTGGTGCGGTAATATTCTTCCAAGGACTGATCTTGTAGGCGCAGGGCGAAGTATTTCGAGTAGGTGACTTCGCTGGTCGAGGGGTATAGATCCAGCAAGGTGTGTCTCGCCTGGAAGTAGTTCCGAGTGTCCAGCCGAAGCTGGTGGAAGTATTGCAAGGGCTGTTGGACCAGGAACAGCGGCAGTCTGTCTAGTTTCTCGGAAGCGGAGAGTCCAGCTCGGTCCGCTTGGTTGTCGTAGGTCTCGAAGAAGCTTTGTGCTGGATACGTACCGTCATACTTGGGCACCTCTAAGTCTTGACGGGCCTTTGGGCGGAGATTTTGTAAGGCAATTGTGAGCTGGGTTACCAGGTTCTCCAGAGTGATTGGGGCGGTGGGGAGCTCCACTCTCTCGTCGATCTGATCTACCTCCGATGGGGTCTGGTTCTTGTCCTTGTTCATCCTGTCGGCTCTCTGTAGTAATGTAGTAGTATTTTATGCTGTTGGATGAATGCAGTGTGGCATGTTGGCTAAAAGCAGTCGTGGTTGTTGAGCGATGGGTGGTAAGGACACACAGGAGACTGGATCCAGAGGGAAAAACCCGTGAGGAAATAGATCGGGGAGGGAAGATAGAAGGTCCCAGAACAACCCCTAGAACAACTGGCGTCGAGGCCACCTCGGTGAGAACTGAACTTTGATCATCCCGTCTAGCCGCTTTTAAGGAAGATAAGTCCCCTAGGGGAGAAATGAAGTCGTGATACTTGTTTACCAAGGGGGTTGTTTGTTAACATTTCTCTTTTTATTATTAATTATTATTATTAAGGAAAACATAGCCAATGTTATAATAATCTACAACCCCATTATATATATCAAACAAATTTGTATACAAATTATTTCTCCCCCTTTATAATTATCTTATGATTTCATCTATAATCACCATAAGATAATTTTCATCAACCGGGGCATAAACTCTTGTAATATATTCCAATATATATCTATGTCTCCATGTGTTGTATAGTTATAATGTAATTGCCAAAGTGACAAATAAAATTTCGAGTGAGTGACAGTCGACGCCAGGTAGGAGGAAAGAGGTCCGAAAAACAAGTCGGGTTCCTAGGTGTGCCCTTTCTTACTCAAACAGATTAGTCGGCTTTGAGACACAATGATGGACAGACGCCTCTAGACAGTTCTCTCCCCTACCGGCGCCTGCTACACGCACTCTCTCGCCATCTCCGTGGTGACATCTACCATGTCTCGTTCTTTGGTGCAATACATTCACGCCTGAACCCACTCTAACATTGAGGCCACAACGACTGCATTTGACCAACACACTACAGTCATCCTACAGGATCGACTACCTTACTACATATATGTGTATAGACAAATGTAAAGGCATACATGTATGACAGCGCAAGAGTCCCTAGGGAGGACATAGTGCTTTAAATTGAAATAAAAAAAATTAATAAAAGGGATTTCATGTTCCTTTGTTTTCCAATTCCTACCTATGACCTGCAGGATTGGTCTACTTGACATGGAGATTGGACATAACGTTGAACAGTAGAAGAATTCACTCTGAAGAGATATTCCTGTTTTCGTCGTTGTTGTTAGCATCCATCAAGTCAAGTTTGACTTTGGATGACACTATGGACAGATATTCTCCAATTTTATATGTTAGTGACCATATCACTCACAGCTTATCTAGTGACCATCCGGTAGTTTTCTTGACCCTTTCCAGCCAGCTCATTGCAAGTCTTCCTCTTTTCCTTCAACTTTCCCAACATCAACATCTTTTCTAAACCTTTTACTCTCATTATATGTCTGAAGTAGGTCAGTCTTTGTTTACATATTTGGGATTCTAGGGATCTACCAGGATTAAGTCCATTTAAGATTGAAACATTTGACCTTTTATCTGTCCATGACACATATACTCTGGGTAGTAAACCACAGTTAAACCTGTCTATAGCGCCCCCTCTTGGGACTCACCAAAATAGGGTGCTATAGAGAAGGGGTGCTTATAGACAGGTCACTTTTAATGTAAAATGTTTACATTTTAATGTTTAAAATCGGGCGCTATAGAGAGGAAGGCGCTATTTAGAGGAGGCGATATAGACAGGTTTAACTGCATATAAAAAATAAAAATAAAAACAGAGCGTCAGTAGAAAATCAGCGTTAACGTCGCCATTTTGAATTGATCCTCAAAACATTAATGTATTTTTTTTATGAAGAGAGGTTAATACATATTGTGCTCTCTATAACACTAATAGTCCTTATAACTCAAACATGGTCAAATGTAATACAATTCCATGTTGAATTTAAGTATACTTATTAGGTGCTATTCTATATACACACACTCTGTGGCCACTGGACATGTGTCGGACCTGGAGGCTGTTGTTGTGCTGCCTGGAGTATAGGATCTTTGTTTCCGTCCTGTGGTGAATCTGTATAAGACAGGTGGTCTTAATAAAGCTGTGTGTGTATGTATTTAAATTTATGGAGAGTTTAATGTCCACCAAAAACTAAAAAAAAAAAAATGTTTCTGCCAGGGCTCGAACCTGGGACCTTCCGCGTGTTAGGCGGATGTGATAACCACTACACCACAGAAACATTTAGAATGACAATGTAAAATTATATGAGATTATATTCCAACACTCCAACAACCCTCTCTCCGAATAACCCAAAACAATCACAACAATTAAGAGGGCTTAGATCATCACCGATGAACCCTCCCAGCGGTTTCGCCAGTTTAATCTACTAAACCACCGCTCTACTAATGTATTGAGCTAGTCTAGGAAGATACTCTTCTGGAATAGTTCCGGATATATAAGCAGAATAACCCAATACAATTGTCTGGTGGATTTAATTATGAAAACCGCTGGAAAGGTTCACCACTGATGAGCCAGGCCCTCCCAATATTTTTCCATCGCAGTAAGGACAGTTCCATTATTGTTTTTAGTGAAGGCGTGGTCAACCTTTTGTCTAAATATACACCACCTCGGTAAAAATTTACATCTCCCACGTGGTCTAGTGGCTAGGATACCTGGCTCTCACCCAGGAGGCCCGGGTTCGATTCCCGGCGTGGGAACTTTTTTTTTTTTTTTTAACAATTGATACTAAAAATTATCTTTATTCTATTATATAAAAGCCAATGTCTGTTGTCTGTTACGCGATAAAATCAAAAACTACTGAACCAATTGGTACCAAATTTTGCATGTCGCTTTTTATAAACCTGAGGAAAGTTTTCGGCTACACTTTGATTAGTATTTTTGGCTATTTATTTTTTTCATTTGAAGAACTTTTTTTTTCACGCGGAGTAAATAAGAGGCGAAGTAACAACACCAGGCCAATTAAGCGACCAATGAGCGTTCTGCATTTTTTTTTTCAAGTTGCTTGGGTACTTTTTTTTCAAATATCTTTTTTTATACGTTGTTAATTTTTTTTACAAAATTATTAAGAGAAATTTAAATTACTAATTAATTTACGGTAAGTGCCCACAATGCAATTTTAAAAAACTTTACAAAATTAGCGTTACTGTATGTAAATAATAGCTTTCATATTTTTTTATTAATTTTGGTCTGGCCTTTGTTTTTTTTATCTCTTTGTAAAAAAATTCAATTAAAATGCAAACGCAGTCATTAGCAAACGCACATGTTTGCCTAATTTCCATGTGCTCTTTTATTTTTTTGCAGAAAAATATTTACATGCCAGTATTTTGGATTAATTTTTTTATAAACCTATTTTTTCTTAATCTTACTAAGAAGATGGGCATCGCAGTCAAGATCCATCGCAGTCACTCACTCAGAGAAGCACAGAGTTGCCCAGTTTTGAGCATAAGGGTTCTTCTTTCTTCTTTCAGAGCAGAGCAATCAAAAATATAGTGAGTGATTTCATTTTGTAGTTTTGAATTACAGAAGGTACAAGTCGGGTCCTCACCGCAGAGCATCTTGGTGTGGTTTTCTCTAAAAAAACTTGAAAGTATTCTAACTTGTGCGAGTAGTCTTACAACCGGGAAAGGAAAATCCCCTAGAAGGTATCCCTCCGTCATGAAAGATATGTGAATGTCTTTGTAGTGAGAGTATAGCTTAGATTTATCCATTCTTGTAAGGTCGTTTTGTATAGATTGGTCTGCCGCTGTTTTTAAGAGCCCTGTAATCGCGCTCCTCAGCGTTTCAGGGTCATCACAGGAAACAAGTGCAGGGGATCCATTATCGTTAAGCAGATTAGTGAGCTTTTTAATGAAACCGATGGGTGTGCCCGAAGCATTAGAGAGTTCCCGTGTTCTATTAAAACATATACGTGGCAATCTGTCACTGCTCATATTCAACACCCGCAGCCAATACTTCAGGGTTAATTTTAAGGCTGTTACACTCAATGAGATACGACCGGTTTCTAATCTGATTAGGTAACCTGGAGTGTATCTGGGCAGATTCAGGAACCTACGGATAAATATGTCTTGTATATTGTCCAGTAAGTCTTTATGCTCTGTTGCCCATAATGGAGCGGCATACATTAGGACAGCTCTCACTATTGTATCAAAGAGTTTGATTGATAAATTTATTGACTTTGCTTTTGATTTTATTAATATTGGGTGTGTGGCGTTAATTGCTGTAAGTGCTTTTCCTTTAAAGTAATTTGCCGGGTGAGTAGTTGTTATTGTTGGTGTCAGAGGGAATCCCAAGTATGTATATCTTGAAGTTATTGCTATGGGTTTATCATTCCAGAACCATCTATCCTTATTTGAGGGTTTACCTCCATTACGGAACACCATAATCTTTGACTTGGACTCATTTAGTGTCATTAAGTTCTCATCGAGATATTCTTTCAGTATTTTGATCTTCTTTTGGAGGTTTATCCTGGACTCACCTATAATTGCTATGTCGTCGGCGTACAGCAATAAATGGATATCTCCAAATTCTGGCAAATTTACACTCGGCAGGTCTGAGTTATTATAAATTTCGATTAAGTCCGTGATAAATAATATAAATAGCAGTGGGGAAAGTGGTTCTCCCTGGAGGACTCCCGAGTTTATCTTAATACTTTCCGTAAATGATCCCTTCCATCTGATAGCTATAGTTGCTTGTTCGTAGTAAGCAGTCACTCACTCAATATAGGCATTTTCAAGGGTTAATGCGCTGGGGCGGTTACCTCGGGGGTTGGGTGGAAAAGCTGCCATATTGATTTTGAAACACCTAAATGGATTGCAAAAAAAAAAAAAATTAAATTAAATACCTAAACACTAATATAATACAATTTTTGCCATCACACACACACTTTTTGCCTGTGGTTTATGTGACAAAAGTTACTATTTACGGGTTAACACACAAAGTTGCAATATACTGGGGCCTACCGTAAGAGAAACTTGAACACACACAAAAAAAGTACACTCAAGAGTACCACACCAAACAAAAAAAGTAAATAATAACTCACAATTTGTTAAATAAAATAAAATAAAAAACTCTGTACTTATCTTTATTTCTGCTTAGGTAGGATCGGACCGGGGTTACACAGGTATGCGAGGAGATAGCCAGACACTGATAAACCATGCAGATAACACTTTAAGCGTCTCCACACGATTATCCAACACCCTCTCGACAATGAATTCTTGAATTTCGGGCTAATTGGCCTTCATGGTAAGGTCTTCTAGCCCCAACATGGCTGCACCGAGCAGAACGATCGAGATGCACCGCGGCAATGAGCCAAGCCAGCGGCAAACCACCAGAGCTGCAACGCCGGTGAGTGTCCCCGGGTAAGGGAGGGAGAGAAGAAGGTGTAGTAACACTGAAAGAGGGTTAAAGATGAAGAAGAGAGAGAAAAAATCATTAAAAAAAATTGCAAAAAATGAAAAAAAAAAAAAAGGTGTAGCAAGAGATAAAGAGTTAAGTTCTAAGAAGTTTATCAAGGGGAAAATAAATATTAAAAAAAAAATTAAATACGCATGTGAAACAAATGATGGTCTATGGGGAACAGAAAAAAAATCCTGTAACTGATGGTAAAGCCCAAGATTAAAATTATAGCAAGTAAAAGAACCAATTCAAAATAAATGGGAAATTTTAGAGTAAAATTTTAAAAATCACGGCGGCCAGCCAAATACCCCTCTCGACAATATTATTATTATTCTGTACATAACCCGGACTCCTGGAGCGTACGAAAGTCGCCAACTGTCCGGGTTTGTCTTCTGACTTATTGTCTATTTGTTGCAGTTGACATCCAACTGATTAGATGTCGCCAGAGATTTGTTCACAAACAAACGAAAACAAAATTCTTTCCACTAAAACCTGAGATAAGATATGATAAGATTGCAAATATTTGTCAATATAATTTGACATATGTGTTACTTCTGTATTGCTCTTCTATGGCACTTCTACTAGTTATTATTGATGTACTTTCAGTATAAAGGAAATTGCACTCGGGGAAATTCTTGGGCGAAGCCGGGTCATATAATATAGTATAATCTAGTACAGAGGTGGCGAACGTGCGGCCTTAAGGCCGCATGTGGCCTTTTCTTGCCCAAGTTGTGGCCTTTTCATAAATTCAAAATTATAATTTTTGTTTCGCTGTTTTCAATTACTTTCATTATTTTATTGAAAATATCTAATACGAATGTAATATAATATATATAATATAGTAAATGTAAGTATTTAAATTTCTAAAAGTAATTCAAGTGTCGTGCTAAAAATGAAGTACATAACTATACCACTATTTCAGCAGCGCCGATTTGCGATCAACACTAGTTCTAAAACTAAATGTAACGTCCAAATAACGTCGAGGCAACGTAATTGCCGGTGTGTAACTGTATCAACTTTACTGAATGGTTGTTTATTTTTTGAATAAGGTAAGTTGTAAGATAATACATATTACAAACATCGAACAATGTTTTCTATTGTATTGTAGTAAAATACGGGTAAATTAATTTTAAATTTTAATAATCACATTGCATAATTTAAAATTTTTTATCAGTTGAACAATTATTAATATATTTAATTTTCTGCGAAAGTAAACTTATGTAAAAAAATGTGGATTTTGATTTCAGTCCATTTCTCCCGTATTTTCAAAACACAATTTTATGTGCGGCATGGTCTTTTTATGTATAAATTTTCATAAATCTTTTAATTTTAGAATCATGTCTAAAAAACAAAAAAGGACTCTAAAGGACGAGAATCGATTATTTAGTGAAGAATGGGAATTGCAATACTTCTTAATTAGTTCCAAAGATAAAATGGTTTGTTTGTTATGTAGTACAGTTATAACTACAATTAAAAAGTAAAATGCTAATCAACATTACATGACTCATTCGAATCATAAATATGCAATTCTTGAAGGAGAAGCACGTAAAACTATATTACAACAACTTAAAAATGAAAAGCTTCACCGGCAACAAACTTTCAATAAGTTCTTTCAACAAAATAATAATGCCACGAAAGCAACATACAAAGTAGCGTACATTCTTGGAAAATGGGGAAAACCATTTAGCGACGTTGAAATGATAAAAGAATGTATTGTGGAAGTGGTCAAATGCTTACATCCAGAAAAAGTAGATAAATACAAACAATTACCTCTTTCAAGAGGAACCATCACCGAACGACAACACGAATTAGCTACAAATATAAAACAACAGTTCTGTATATATATATATATATATATATATATATATATATATTAATAGTAATTTTTTATATTTGGAAAATAGAGGAAAAGTAAACTATATATATGTATATATATATATAAAGAAACCATTTATTAACTGGTTAACTATCTACTACACATGGAACAAACCAAAAGTGATTAAAAATTACTAATTAAGACAATTAAGATCATAACAATTTTATATATATAGTCACAAGATTCCAACAATTAGAATAGGGTACAATTAACTCTCAAGAGTAAAGTAAAGAAAATGCGTGAATAACATTAAGATTACACTAAAGTTAACTATTGGTTTTAATTCTGACAAAACTACGACAGATAAAGAAACCATTTATTAACTGGTATCTAATACATATGGAACAAACCAACAATTAGAATAGGGTACATGGGATGATATCTGGACCATATACAATGTTGAGGACATAACCATCACGTATATCTTGGCTGTATAGACTTTCTGAATCTATCAGACGTTTATGATAAGCTAGGTCAAAATTATTGTACTTCGTAAATGGATACATCTGTTTGATAAGGTTCTTCAGTTGTCCAGCTGTCGTAGATCTACGTAGTTTGAATGCACGATGTGGATCTGTTCGAATACCAGCTACAAATACAAGCATCTCATCAACTTCTTCAATTTCTATAGTTGAATGATTGCTCCCCATGATCGACATGAAATGCAGAGATACTGGTTTTAAATACTTTACAGTACTTTTTAGCTCTTTCAGCAATTCTTTTTATAACAAATTTGGTAACGGTATCTTCACAAAGTTATCTTCAAACTTTTCTTTTGCATTCAAAAATGAATCTTTTAAATCTTCTTAAGCTGTAGTTATCACTCAAATTGATTTGTAAATAAATCAAAAATTTTGACAAAAATTTATGGAAATTCTTCGTTTATAGAAAGAGAAAAAAATACTTCTATTGAAAAATAATCTTTCTCTGGCGTTGATAATCTCGTCTGAATATATATATATGTCATAAAAAAAAAAGACGTATTCGGTACGTTACCAATTCATTCATGCAGTCGTGGATTGAAATGATTGATAACTTTTATTTTCCAAAATTGTATTTATTTTTTAATTACTTTTTAAAACAAACAGTTTTTGCATACCTAAAATTTAAGAAGTTTATTTGGTTGTATTCCTTTTGTTAAGGATTTCTTTACATTTTTAAAAATTAACTCTGTGTTTAGTTCTTTGATTATTTAAATTATAATTTTAGTTATATTATGAAAACAATATTAATAAATATTATAGTTATGATAATAAAATTTTAATTATATTAATGAATAATAAAAATCATATTTTTATTATGTCATTTCTTCCCTCCAAGGATAAAAATTAGGGAGTAATTTTCAAAGTAAAAAAAAAGTATCATTATTATTTACATAGTTTATCAATTAAGATGGAGGATACCAATTGAAGCTATATCAATGATGCTTTTTATTTCTTCTACATATTCCTATTGGTACCTTTTTTCTTGACAGTAGCTGAAAATTATCCAATCTTATTTGAATTTATAGGTGTCTCCTTCCTATAATTCATAAGGGGATTTACCTCATGAATTGAGTAGGCCTTCTCAGGGCTCTCAAGATTCAAAAGGTACTTTGCCACATGCCAAAAATATATATATATTTTTGAAAATCACAAATTTATTTCTCATAATGACAAATTGGTATCCAACATCTTGTTTCACATTTATTTGATTTGATCAGAATAAAAACATAAAATAATGGGTTATTTACTTCCACATAATAAAAATATTTACACATGAAGTTTTATTATTTACATAAAAAAAAGAATGTTCGATAATGAAATGTTCCATATAAAATTTGTGAGGGAAAAATATATAGAATCAGATGAGTGAATTTCTCAACAAATAAAATCAAAATGTAAAATATTTACAACAATTGAAATGAAAAGTGTCAAGTTATATCTAGTATATTATTGATAACTCAAAAAATATATAGTCCTCTATAGTCCTTGAGTGTTTTTAAAAGCACAGTTTTATATTGTAATAGTATACCTTATTTGTGCACAAAAATTATATTCTCAAGGTTTAATTTTTAGGCTAGTTATTTTTGGTATTGTCTTATTTATGTTAAGATTTTCCTGCCATTATTTTGTAAGAAGAGGGATTCTACTTTTCACTACTTTAGGTGCCACTTGTTGGTTTGGTTTTTCTCTAAAGTGGGTATTTTACTTTTTGTCAGTTTTAATTCAAATCCTTCTTTTGGGTAGTATGGCCTCAATTTGGATGAATGAATTACCATGGTAGTTTTTCCTAAATTAGATTGGGGTTTATCAATTTCATAATTGACTGGGGATATCTGTTTTAAAATTGTAAATGGTCCAGACATTGGAGGCATTAATTTTCGGTTATCTGGATGGTAAAAGGTTTGCAACCAAACTTTATCGCCTAATTTAAAAGTGGAAGGATAATGTTGATCATATCTAATTTTATTTATCTGATGGAATTTTAATGTATTATTATAGGCATTTGTTCTGGCAGTGTCTATAGGGGGTAAAATTCTGATTCTTTTAAGGGGGGATCATAAGGGAGCTTACCATACAAAAGGTAAGTAGGAGTGTTAGAACTCATGGAATATTGTATGTATATATGTAAATATTACAACTATTTTTTCATATTTTTGTTTTTTTTTGTGTGTCTGACCCCTCAGCGAAGGGGAATCTATTTTTTGCTGTTTCTTCTCCTCTTTTCACACACCGGCCCCCCCTTGCCGAGAGAATGTAAGCGTCCACCGCCGGATGGACCGTCCAAAGTACCCACCAACCAATTGGAGGGGTGGAGGGGTCAAAAAGGTCAGGGCGCGGGGGCCAGAGTTGGTGTCACAGCTGTGCGGAGTAGACAAGAAAAAAAGCCTCGCGGCGGCTTGCCCTAGATGAGCTCCGGGATCTTCGTCCATCTTCCATAAACGACCATACAAGCGGTCTGAGAAGGGACTGAGTGGCTGACATCTCAAAGAAAGGTGAAGCCGAGACGAATCGTTGAGAGATTCGCATAGTGGTTGGAGTACGTCAAGAGCGACGAATTGTGCTTCATCTGAAAAACAGGAAGTTCGTCGAGGACGACGAATTGTGCTTCCAAGGCAGGGGGGCTCGGGCAAGCCGACCTAAGAACTGAGAGGAACTGTTTTTTGGTGAGCACTCTCTCACATGCTTTTATTTCCTAAAAATTGATATATTTTTTATGTTAATCTAGCATATTTTGTAGTATTTTTCTTTTTCTTATTTTTACTAAGTTTTTTTTCTATTTTCGTCAATATCATCATTATATATTTTCTTTTGTTAAAAAACATTTAAGTTGCATGCAAAAATTTTGGAATATACAAAAATAATAAGTTTTCATATATTTTTTTATCCTTCATTTTATAGCTAACATTAAACAAAACTTTATATGTGTAACCTTTTTGTTGTCTTCCTTTTTTCTTGCTTGAACACCCAAGGCAGCCCAAAACAATATCAAACTTTAGGTTAAAGTTTTTATTTTGTTAAAAAGGGGGTTTGTGGAGCGTTCAGAATTTTTCTTTTCCTCCACGAGCTTTTTTAATTACCCCGTTCTTAACATTATATTTTTTGGCGTCCCCGGGTGGGCTGCATTGGCTGGTCAAATCGAGAAAAGGAAAAAAAAAAAAGAAAGGTTTCGAGAAAAATTATATAGTAAATAATGCAGAATATTGATATCTTAAAAAGGGCTAGAGCCCCCAAAAGAGCTATTTTTACTCGGCTGTCCACCGAGTTTTGGACTGAAATAGAAAAGCCAGATTTCGATACAGAAAAATATAGAGCTAAATATAACCGAATTAGTGCTCTCTCTAAGGAAATAAGTGAAATTGATTCAAGGTATCATGGGCTCCTTCTGGAGGATGAAACCATAACGGAGGTCAAAATCGAAGAAGAATTCGAGGGTTGTGAAAACTATGTTCAAGGGATGTTTGACATAGAAAATAAATATTTGTCTCGGTGTGAAACCGCGAGGGATAGGGTCGACGGCTCATTGGTGGAGTCCGCGGCGAATTCGGTTGTAAATACCGAATCTAAAAGAACTATTAGGTTGCCAAAAGTGGAGCTACCAAAATTTAAGGGCAACCTAGAGGATTGGCTCTCATGGTGGGGGCAATTTAGTAAAATCAATGACGATGAAACTCTGGGGGATGTAGATAAATTTCACTACCTGCTACAAGCGGTAGTCGAGGGATCCAGAGCTCAACGTCTTGTGTGCAGTTACCCTATTAGTGAAGTTAATTATCCCAAGGTAGTACAAGCCCTAAAAGATCGATTCGGAGATAAGAACCTTCTCATAGAACACTACATAAGGAGACTGTTGAAACTGGTTGTTTCTAATGCAAGGAAAGAAAACCTTCCTCTTGACGAGATCTACGATGATCTGACGGCTCACTTAAAGAACCTAGAATCACTGGGTGTTAACACGGAGATGGCAGGCGTGTTTCTCTACCCATTGGTTGAGTCGAGTCTGCCATTGGACATTATTCAGGTGTGGCAGAGGAATCCTGCTGTGGGCTATGGGATAAAAGAAGAAGGAGCGGAGAATGGAGATAAGAGCGATGCCAGCGGTAGACTTCAGGCTCTGATGGACTTCCTTCGGGATGAGGTGAAGGGTGCTGAGCGAATGGCATTTGCTAAGGAGAATTTTGAGGGTAATAGCTCAATGAGGGCTACAGGTTCTCAACTAAAGACTCCTCGGAAGACACCGCCCACTGTCTCCAATTTATTCGGCAGCGCATTTAAGAGAAAATGCATATTCTGCCAGAGGGATAATCACCTGAGTAGTAGATGTTTTGTTGCCTTGCGGCTTACACCTAGCGAGAGGGATCAAAGGATAAAGGAGGCTAAAGTCTGCTTTAAGTGTCTAAAGGGTAACCATCTGAAAAGGGAATGCCGAGCAGACATAAAATGTAGAAATTGCGGAAAAGATCATCTAGATATCTTTTGCAATAGAATTGCTTTGAAGCAAGGAGGAAACAATAGTTTCAAAGGTGAAACATCTAAGGTTGTTAATGAAGGAAATGCAACATGCACGGGTGTTAATATGTCTGCGCGAACATGCGCCAATGACATCTTACTCATGACTTCCGTGGCGAAATTGAAAGGGGCTAAAGAGACTAAAGAAGTAAAAGTGTTATTTGACACTGGAAGTCACTACTCCTATATAAAGAGATCAATTGTCGAAAAACTGGGTTTAAACAAAATAGGAGAGATAAGTTTGGAAAAATCTCTTTTCGGGGGAGGAAATATGAAGGAGGCGTTGCACGGAAAATATGTTTTGAAACTGGGAAGTCTAACCAATAAAATTGATGTAGACATAGTCGCCCTCGATCAACCAGAAATTTGTGCAAGGATACCGCCGATTCCAAGAGGAC
Source organism: Cordylochernes scorpioides (assembly GCA_030710605.1). NCBI lineage: Eukaryota > Metazoa > Arthropoda > Arachnida > Pseudoscorpiones > Chernetidae > Cordylochernes > Cordylochernes scorpioides. The sequence continues at coordinate 37,376,802 of CP092874.1, forward strand.
GTTTGTTATACAAATTAAAACGGAAAAAGATCTATATTCACCCATCAAATTTTAGAAATGAGGAAATAGATATTTTAATAGGTAGTGACTATTTTGGACAATTACTGACCGGGAAGGTCGTCCATCTAGGAGAGGACCTAACTGCCGTAGAGACAAAATTAGGATGGACGCTTATGGGGCAATCTCCGGTGGTGGGTAAGGAGGATAAGGTCCAAATTGCATTGAATATGTTGGTTGCAAGAAACAACTTGAAAGATCTTTGGGAGCTGGATATCTTGGGAATCCAAGATACCATCGAAGTTGTCTCAAAAAAGAAAAGGGAAACTGAACTAAAGGAACATTTTATAAAAAATATAAAGAGGGATGAAGATCAACGATATTCAGTCGCGCTACCGTGGAAATGCGAGAGAAATAATATACCCTCGAATTTAGAAATAGCGCAGAGGAGATTGGAAGCATGCACTAGTAAGTTAAGGAAGGAGAAAATGGTTATTGAATATTCTACTATTCTTCAAGAATGGGAGAGAGAGGGCCTAATTGAGAGGATAGAGGAGAATAGGCCTCAAAAGAAGGGCCATTATTTACCGCATAGGCCGGTGTTCAAGGCTGAAAGTAGGACGACGCCTCTTCGTCCTGTTTTCGATGCCTCCTGCAGGTCGTATAATGGTCTTTCTCTGAATGACTATCTAGAAAAGGGACCTAACCTTTTGGAAAAAATACCTGAAATATTAATTAGGTTTAGAGAAAAAGGTATTGGTGTTCTAGCCGATATTCGAAAGGCATTTCAGATGATTACAGTGCAGCTTCAAGACCAGGACTTTCTTCGCTTCCTTTGGTGGGATCAAACTGACCCTATGAAGTTAACCGTTTTTAGACATAAACGTGTGGTATTTGGGCTTAACTGTAGTCCATTTATCTTGGGTGCAGTTATTGATCATCATCTGAATTCTGTACAAGGTCCGGCAGCTGAAATCGCAAAGACTATGGCGAGATCCTTTTATATGGATAATTTGGTAACATCCCTCTCCTCTCAGGAGGAGGTCCAACAATTCCAGAATACAGCTGTCAATATCATGGAAATGGCAAAAATGGACTTGCGTGAGTGGGAATTTAATTTACCAGTGAGTAATTCAAAGGAGGAAAAAGGAACTACTACCAAGGTGTTGGGACTTGTGTGGGACAAAGTAGAAGATGTACTTAATTGTGATGTTTCTATTGAAAAGGATCTCCCCCGAAGACTAACCAAGAGGATTATCCTTTCTAAAATTCAGCAAGTTTTTGATCCTTTGGGAGTTTATAGTCCTATATTTTTGCCTCCTAAACTATTATTACAGAGGTCCTGGGAGTTGAAAATTAGATGGGATTCTCAATTACCCGAAGATATGGATCGGGAGTTTAGAACATGGTACTCCCAAATTGGTCTATTAAGTCAAATCAAAATTCCCAGGCATATTTGGTTTGATCAAACTAATAAGAATGAAATACACGTCTTCTGCGATGCCAGTAAATCAGCTTATGCAGCAGTGGCATATATGAGAAGTGAAGTGCAGGGGGGAGTACATTTGTCTCTGCTTTGGAGCAAATCTAGGCTTGCGCCAACCAAGAGGGTAACCATTCCTCGGTTAGAACTTTTGGCCTGCGTTTTAGGAGCTAGACTTGTTAAATCTATTTCGACTGCCTTAACAAATAGTTGCCCTGTTACTTTATGGACCGATTCCTCAACCGTTATGGCTTGGCTCAAGAGAAAAAATGAGTGGAATGTGTTTGTAAGAAACCGAGTACAGGAAATACGAGACACTGTCAATAATGAGAACTGGAAGTTTGTTTACGGAAAATTTAATCCAGCGGATTTGCCTTCTCGAGGGTGCTCTATCGTACAATTTGTCTCGACCAACTGGTGGGAGGGTCCTGAATGGCTCAAAGGGGAAAAGGAGAGTTGGCCTAGTTTTGAACCGACTATTGATGAGGAAGAGATCATCAAAGAAAAAAGAAAAACCTTACAGGCCCACACCACTCTCATTGTAGAGGCAAATCGATGGTTCCTAGATAGAAGATCCAAGTATAGCTTAAACATTAGGATTATGGCTTGGGTTTTAAGATTCTTGGACAATGCGAGAAGAATACCCACTGAAAGGGGAAATTTGAAAGTAATAGAGTTAGAAAGGGCCGAAAGGAAGCTGTTGAAATTGGTTCAACAAGAGACTTTCCCAGGAAAACAGGCTCCGAAAAATGGATTAAAGACTATTAAATCCGTCGAAGGTTTGTGGTGCGTTGAGACGAAGCTGCTACATGGACAAGATTCAGAAGTGTTTAAACGACCTATTTTACTACCTCGTAATCATCCTTTGGTGGAACAGATGGTTCGTGAAATACACCAACAAAATGGGCATGGAGGGGCCCAATTCATTCTTTCACAATTGAGAGAGAAATTCTGGATCATTGGTGGTCGCAGATTGATTAAACAAATAATTGGGAAATGTGTGATATGTAGGAGGCATAATCAGAAACCTATTCAGACTCCTGGCGCGGCTTCGCCGACTAATAGAATAGGGTTAGGCAAACCCTTCGAGGTGACAGGTGTGGATCTGTTGGGACCGCTACATCTTAAAGGTGGCAGCAAGGTTTGGGTGGCCTTGTTTACTTGCGCTGTTTACAGAGCTGTCCACCTAGAGATTGTGAGAACATTAGAGGCAAACACTTTTTTGTTAGCTCTAAAAAGATTCATTTGTCGGCGTGGACGTCCCGGAAAAATATATAGTGATAACGGGACAAATTTCTCAAAAACAAACGAATTACTTAAACGCTTGGATTGGGGGGAGATTGAAAGGGAATCGAGTGTAAAAAGAATCCAATGGATTTTTATCCCTCCCTCAGCGCCTTGGTGGGGAGGGTTTTGGGAGAGATTAGTAAGGGTTGTTAAGAGTTTATTGGTTCGTATGCTCGGATTTAGTAAATTGAATTATGTACAACTTGAGACTGCTTTATGTGAGGTAGAGAGTATTATCAACAATAGAGCTCTTTCATATATATTGGAAGATGACCAAGACCTCATTCCCTTGACCCCTCAAATGTTTCTGCAGACTAACGCAAACAATGAGTTTCCGGAGCTAGAGAAAATAAGAGTGAATTCTTTCACCAGAAAATACAAGATTTTGAGTAAACTAAATGAGGAACTTAAACAGAGATTCCGCAAGGAATATTTGGGGGTACTGATACAACGGGCCGAAAATAAAAGGGAGCTATGCATAAAAGAAGGGGATTTAGTCCTTATAGGCCAGGACAACACTAAAAGAATTCTCTGGCCTGTTGGAAAAATAATAAAACTTTACTTGGGGAAAGATGGGGTGAACAGGGTTGCCAGAGTCAAGACATCAACAGGCGAATGGCTACGCCCTGTACAGAGACTTTCCCCTTGAGATTTCCTCTGAGGAAACTCCTGAAAAGGCCTCTGGGGATAAAAAACCTCTAACGATCAAAACAAGATCCGGACGTGAAGTCCGCAAACCAATAAGGTTTGCACATGATGTTTTGAATCAGTGACAAAAGAAAGGGAGAGCACATTTCCTTGTTTTTTTTTTGTGTTTTCACACAAAGAAAAGGTGGGGGTATGTTAGAACTCATGGAATATTGTATGTATATATGTAAATATTACAACTATTTTTTCATATTTTTGTTTTTTTTTTTGTGTGTCTGACCCCTCAGCGAAGGGGAATCTATTTTTTGCTGTTTCTTCTCCTCTTTTCACACACCGGCCCCCCCTTGCCGAGAGAATGTAAGCGTCCACCGGCCGGATGGACCGTCCAAAGTACCCACCAACCAATTGGAGGGGTGGAGGGGTCAAAAAGGTCAGGGCGCGGGGGCCAGAGTTGGTGTCACAGCTGTGCGGAGTAGACAAGAAAAAAAGCCTCGCGGCGGCTTGCCCTAGATGAGCTCCGGGATCTTCGTCCATCTTCCATAAACGACCATACAAGCGGTCTGAGAAGGGACTGAGTGGCTGACATCTCAAAGAAAGGTGAAGCCGAGACGAATCGTTGAGAGATTCGCATAGTGGTTGGAGTACGTCAAGAGCGACGAATTGTGCTTCATCTGAAAAACAGGAAGTTCGTTGAGGACGACGAATTGTGCTTCCAAGGCAGGGGGGCTCGGGCAAGCCGACCTAAGAACTGAGAGGAACTGTTTTTTGGTGAGCACTCTCTCACATGCTTTTATTTCCTAAAAATTGATATATTTTTTATGTTAATCTAGCATATTTTGTAGTATTTTTCTTTTTCTTATTTTTACTAAGTTTTTTTCTATTTTCGTCAATATCATCATTATATATTTTCTTTTGTTAAAAAACATTTAAGTTGCATGCAAAAATTTTGGAATATACAAAAATAATAAGTTTTCATATATTTTTTTATCCTTCATTTTATAGCTAACATTAAACAAAACTTTATATGTGTAACCTTTTTGTTGTCTTCCTTTTTTCTTGCTTGAACACCCAAGGCAGCCCAAAACAATATCAAACTTTAGGTTAAAGTTTTTATTTTGTTAAAAAGGGGGTTTGTGGAGCGTTCAGAATTTTTCTTTTCCTCCACGAGCTTTTTTAATTACCCCGTTCTTAACAAGGAGTATAGCCTGTTATGGAATGGGGAGTATTATTATATTCATTTAGTACTGAATCTAACAATTTCGTCCATGGTATTGATTTTCCTTTCAAGTTATTGAATTTACATCTTAACCTGGTTATTATGGTTTGGTTAAGTCGTTCATTTAACCCATTACACTGAGGTCTTGATGATGAAGTCAATAATTGTTTAATGTTATTGTTAATCAAATATTTTCTAAATCTTGGTGAAGTAAATGATGGTGCCCTGTCACTTAAAAATTGTTTTGGTTTTTGTATTTGAAAAATTTTGTTTAGGCAATTTATATATGAGTCAGTAGTTTGACTTTTTGAGGGGAAAGCCCAAATGTATCTAGTAGCATGATCTACGATGATGTGAAGGAATTTCTTTGTAGAATTATAGTAATTTAGTCCACCTACTGGGTCTATAGACACGAGATCAAAAGGATCCTTAGCTGGGGGGAGACTTTCCAACAGACCAAATTTCTTCTGGTGAGATATTTTATTGAGTTGACACACCTCACAGTGTTTTACATAATTAGAAATATCTTGAATTAGGTAGGGCCAATAATAGATAGGGGAAATTAGATATAACATTTTAGATACTCCTATATGGCCATAATATTGATGAGCTCTTATTAATACTTTTTCTCTTAATGATGGTGGAACAACCCTTTTGATTAATCCTTTTTTCCTTAATGTTAAAAGTCCATTAAATTTAGTATATTTCCTATCATTAATGTTATCATCAAATTGAGCTTGTTTTAGTTCTGGGTCAGAAACAAAATGAGCTATGGGGTATCTGCTGAGGAAATCAGCTTCTTTATTTTCAGTTCCTCTTATGTGTTTTATCTCAAAATCAAACATTGAGAGCTTTAAGCTCCATCTAAATAATCGTCCTTTTGGGTTCTTTATGTTCTTCAAGTACTTAAGACAAGCATGGTCTGTATGGATGGTGAAATGCACGCCATCTAAGTAGGGTAAAAAGAAATCCACAGCATCAATAATAGCAAGGCATTCTTGCTCAGTTACACAATAGTTTGATTCATAAGATGTCATTCTACTTATTGCGATTTCACCGCCACTCTGTGTTGTGACGACGATCTAAATTCTATAGAGGTAGTCACTCACCTCTATTCTTGGTCGGCGGGGTTGAAGGTTCAAAGTTAAGGCGTCGTTGTTTATAACACTTTTAAAATATACGACGAAAACAGGAGGGAAAATTATATTTATTACAATTTAAGAAAATAAGTAAAGTATTATTTAAACATTTACACTAAAAGAATCGGAGATCAGGGCAAATTCTAGCGTTCGAAAAAGTTGTTTACAAGTTCTTCCTGTATTGTTTCCTCATTTTTGCCGCTGCATCCCCGTAGCTGCCTCCGCCGGCCTCCCATTGGCTGCTTCGGACGTCTTCTTTTCCAACATTTCTCCCACCTTTGAGTTGGCGTCTCGACGACTCAAACATGGGAAGGAAAAGTTCAGTAGATCCAATCGGTTGGGTCTCTTGATGGGCCGTCCGTAACTTGACACAACATTCGGGGTAGCAATGTGATGTTGCTCTTGCTGTGAAGTCAAAGGGTCCTCTTCAGTTGTCAATCGAACTTCTTGTGTGGGAGATCGCTCCGTTAGAGGGTCTCGACATCTTATCTCGGGCGTTATCTCTAAATTGTAGAGTTTTTGAATAGGTCGTATTTTATCACCTGATGAAGTTTTCACTTTCGCAACCCTCACAAGTCCGTCTTTTCCTGGATAGAGTTGGATTATTCTGGCTAACGGCCAGTGTAGTCTCTTTAAACTCTCTTGTCCAATGAGTACCATGTCTCCCACCTTGAATGGTATGGTAGTCTTCAGGCGTCTCGTTTCTTGTCTCAGGAATCCAAAATATTCGATACGAAATCGTTCTCTAAGATCTTCTCGTACACGTTTGATATATTGATATTTGCGGGAGAGGGTCTGGTTATCAATCAAGTCCAGGTCTGGAACGCCAACCTCTCTGACCTCATGTAAGAACAACGAAGGTGTCAATGGAGCGAGATCCTCACTTTCTTCAGTTAGGTAGGTCAGTGGGCGTGTGTTCATCAAGCTTTCGACGTCACACATCACCGTGGAAAGTTCTTCATATCCCAAGGAGGTTTGACCGAGAATCCTAAAGAGCAATTGTTTCATCATTCCAATCAAACGCTCCCACCATCCACCCCACCAAGGAGCACCAGGCGGTATGAATTTCCAGGTGATGTTTTTCAATGTGGGATCACATTTTAATCTCGAAAAATCAATTTTCTTTAAAGCATTAGCCATACCTTTGAAATTAGTCCCATTATCCGAATACACAATCAATGGTCGGCCTCTTCGAGCAATAAATCGGCGGAAAGCTTGGAGGAAGGCTTCCATAGACAAAGATGTCACAAGTTCCAGATGAACTCCTCTATACACTGCACATGTGAAGATGACAATCCATGCTTTCTTCTTATTCTTTAAGATAAGATGTCCAGTTAGATCAACTCCTACTATTTCGAAAACTGCAGCATCTCGTACTCTGTCTTCTGGTAATGATGTTGACTCGACGGTAGCTGGTGTCGCGGTGAATCGTTTACAGCGAATGCATTGATTGATGATCTTCTTGACGGTTTTCCTGGATCTTAGTATCCAATAGTTTTCTCTCAGAATACCGAGGAGAGTTTGTAGACCGGCGTGCCCGTGGGTTTCATGGTTCCACCTGATGAGCAAAGAAACCAAAAAGTGATCTGAGGGCAATAAAATGGGCATTCTAAAATTAGCAAAATCTTCTCTTCTGCAAATTTTAGTTTTTATTCTCAAAATCCCTGAAGAGTCTACTAGCAACTTAAAGCCTTGTAGTTTCTTATCTTCATGCCCTGAAAACGATTCTCTCTGGATAAGTCTTATCAGTATTATTTCTGACTTAGTGATTTCCTCTGTACTGAGATCTTCTGAAATTATCTTTCTTCTATCAATCTTGGCGTTGTTGAAGAATCTGTATATCCAGGCGGTGATTCGTACTATTCTCAAAAAATGGGAATAACGTCCAAATAAATTTTCATTTTCTCTTGTCGTACACAAGGTGTTCAGGATGGTCTTGCGCCTTTCAGAATAAACAATCTCCAAATCAGGGATAATGGTTGATTTGGGCCACTCTTCTTGAGATACTTTTAACCATGCAGGTCCCTCCCACCATCTTGTCTCCTTAAGTGATTCTGCTGAACATCCCCGAGATGGGAGGTCTGCCGGGTTTAATCGGCCTGGTATGTGGCGCCAAGATTCGGGGGAGCTAAGATTATGAATTTCCTTAACACGGTTCATCACAAAGGCTGCCCAGTTGTCTTCCCTTTGGATCCAACAGAGAGCATTGGTCGAATCGGTCCAATAAAATCTTGGAATTTCCTCAAATTCCAGATCTTGTATGACGTTAGCTGCCAAACGAGCTCCAATCAGACAAGCCAAAAGCTCTAATCTTGGGATGGTGAGTTTCTTCAGTGGAGCTACTCGTGTTCGAGCCTGTATCAATTGGATGTCTACTCTATCTTCCTTTTCAATGCGGAGGAAAATACAGGTTGCATAGGCAAACTGACTGGCGTCGCAAAAGATGTGGAGAGTGGTTTTCTCTACATAGGAGTCCTTAAAACAAAGCCATCTAGGAATTTCTATGTTAGGCAAGTGTTTCAGTTTGCTAAACCACTTCCAAAATCTTTGTACTAAACATCCAGGTAGGACTTCGTCCCATGTCAACTTTTGTATCCAAGTTTCCTGTAATATCAGCTTGGGAATTAAAGTCACAGGACAAGCAACTCCTAATGGATCAAATATCTTGCTCGCTATTGAAAGTACTTTTCTCTTGGTGGTTGGTCCAATTAATTCAAAATCTTCCAAACCAATTGTCAGTGTGTCTCTATCAGTATTCCATGTTATTCCTAAAATGTTCACTTCCTTATTCAGTTGGTTCATAAGAGAAAAGTCTGTAACGTTACTCACCCAATCTCGGAGATTGAAACAAGCTGTAGAGAGCAGTTCAGTAGATTCTTTCACGAATTTCTCCGTTTCTTCAACATTCTGAAAACTGGATAAACAATTGTCAACATAAAAGGATGATTTCAACTGTTCAGCTGTGATTTTTAAATGTTCAGGAGCCTTATCTAAGTGGAGAGATAAGGTAGCCTTTAAAAGATACGGACTAGTGGTAATTCCAAAAACAACCCTTTTATGTCGATACGTGATTAATCTTCCGTCTTCTGTGTGCCACAGGAATCGTAAATAATCTCGGTCTTCTTCTTTTATTCCAATTTGTAAAAATGCTTTCTCAATATCGGAAGAGACACCAACTTCATATTTCCGAAATTTATTTAAAAGTCTTGGTATAATTTCTATCAAATTGGGTCCCTTATCCAGACAGTCATTCAGGGAAAGTTTACCTCTCTTCCGTGCCGACGCATTGAATACTGGCCGTATTCTAGAAGTGTGACTGTTCCTTTTATACACTGGTCGATGTGGCAGGTAGTGTACACCATCTAGTTTATCCTCTCTGGCATACTCGATTATCCCCTGTTTCATCCATTCTTCAAAGATTTGTCCATACTCTTTCATGTCTCCAACTTCTTCAAGTTTTCTTCTTACAGACCTTAGTTGGTTTTCGGCTAGATCTTTATTCGAAGGAATCCTTTCCTTGTCTTGCACCCAGGGTAGAGCTACCTCATAGCGCCCCTCGATATCTCGCGTCGTGGTGTGGGCGAAATGTTCCTCCATTTCAGCTTGTAATGACTGAGTCTTCTTCTCAACCTCCGCGTCAGAGACTCCAATTGCATCTAATTTCCACAAGTTTTCTAGATCCAAAGATAGAAGTGTGGTCACGCAAAGGGAGCTGATGTCATCTCTCACCTCCGTTGGAGGAATCTTTCCCATCACAGTCCATCCTAGTTTGGTACGGATTGCCACCAGTCCAGATGAGATCCTTCTCTGATCATCAGTTAGCAATCTCCCGGCGATGTCCGCGCCTATAAGGACTTCTATACGGTCTCTCATCAAATCAGACACGTCGAGTTCTTCATTCCCTTCTAACAATGATCTTGGACACACCGGAGGTATGCTTCCACAGATAAGGGGTTGACCTAGTGCTTCAAACTCACAGCGATAGGAATTATTGATGTCAGATAAATGAATGGTATAGACCTCATGTTCAACTACGTCGGTACTCGATCCTCCAAACAAGGAATGCCGGAAGAACTCTCTCCTAGATTGTTCGTATTCCATTTCCATTGCTGTGCTATGTAAAATATACGATCTTTGGGATCCGGTGTCTATTATAGCCCGTGCCGTCTTCTCCGTTCTGTTCCCTTTGAGGGTCACTCTCAAAGTAGGTAACAAGACGTCTGGGGAGGTTGATAAGTTGGCGAGAGTTTCATCTTGCACCGTTGGAGACTTGGAAGATCCACCTCTATCTAAAATCAGTTTTGTGCACATGACATCCAGGTGGGAAGACATGTTGCAGATCGAACAACGGACTACATTTCTGCAAAATTTACTTAAATGAGAAGGCCGAAGACATTTATAACAAACGCCTTTTTTCTTCATGAGTGATCTCTTTTCGTTTAAACTAATATTAGCTGCAAAGTCACACTTAGGGCTTCCATGGTTGTCTTTACCACAAAATACACATTCATTCGATTTGTGAACTGAATTCAAAAGTTCTGAAGCTGTCGCAATTGGTTTTTCATTGTAGAATCTTGTCTTTGGATGTTTGTTTACCAAATTAGGTTTAGAAGTTGATTCATTCCCGGTACCGATTTCGTTTCTAAAACTCTTCTCCCGTGCAGTTAATTGTCTTTCCAGAAAGGTAATCAAGTCATTAATTACATAACCTGTCGGGAGTTCTTTGTTCAATTCCAAATTAAGGTCTGCAGGTAGAAGCTTTATTATTATCGGGCACAACAGTTGTCCGTAAACATCAATGGACACGTTTAGTGACTCGAGACTTCTTATATGAACAGAAAGGTTGTCAAAAAGTTCGCGGAAGGTTCTTACATCGCTTGATGTTTTGAGTGGTCTCATTGACAACAAATTGTTCATATGTCGGCTAATCAAAATGTCTTCTCGCCCAAATCTGTCTTTAAGCAATTTTATAGCTTTCTCATAATTGTCCGCAGATAAAGCGAAACCTTCGACTGTGTTTAGTGCAGTTCCGCCGAGATGTGACTTCAGATAGTTAAATTTATCGATCGGGTTCAGTGAGTTGTTCTGGTGTATAGCTGCATCAAAAGAATTCCAGAACGTCAGCCATTCACTAAAGTTTCCATAAAATTTCGATATCATCAATTTCGGAAGTTTCACAGTCGTGCAGGAAGGTACATAATGTCTCATTTCGTTTTCGTCTATTCGTGAGTTCGAATTCGGTATATTTTCGCCCTGAAAATCTGATTGGCGAATCTTTTTATTTGCCATAAATCTCCAAGTAATATATTTCTCTCGATATTCCTCTACGCCCTGTAATTCCTTCTCTAAATCGTCAGTTTCAAGAAGCGTTTCTATTTCGTGATCCACTACTTTAAGTTCGTTAAATGATTCATTCAATTGTTCTAATAATTCTTCAAGTTCAATTCTCATTAGCGTGTCAAGTCCACTTTCAATCTTATTGCATGTTTTCGTTAAATATGATCTGTTAACAGCACGCTTCTTTTTTAAACGTAGAATTAATTCTTCCGCCATCTTGTAAACAAAGCGGCAAGTAGGGTTAGCTAGCGAGTTCCAAAATGGTCAGCTCAAAATGCTTCCTTTTTTTCTTCTAGAATTTACCTTCAACAGTCCCGGCTGGGATGCCAAAAATATTGCGATTTCACCGCCACTCTGTGTTGTGACGACGATCTAAATTCTATAGAGGTAGTCACTCACCTCTATTCTTGGTCGGCGGGGTTGAAGTTTCAAAGTTAAGGCGTCGTTGTTTATAACACTTTTAAAATATACGACGAAAACAGGAGGGAAAATTATATTTATTACAATTTAAGAAAATAAGTAAAGTATTATTTAAACATTTACACTAAAAGAATCGGAGATCAGGGCAAATTCTAGCGTTCGAAAAAGTTGTTTACAAGTTCTTCCTGTATTGTTTCCTCATTTTTGCCGCTGCATCCCCGTAGCTGCCTCCGCCGGCCTCCCATTGGCTGCTTCGGACGTCTTCTTTTCCAACACTACTGCTTCTATACGCTATTGGCTTTAAAAGCCCATCGGGTTGTTCTTGTTTTAGGATAGATCCGATCTGTTCTTGGCTAGCATCCGTGTAAAGGTGTATAGGATATTTAGGATTATAGATAGCCAATATAGGTTTTGAGGTTATTATATTTTTTAATTTAGAAAATGCGGTTTCGCATTCTTCGTCCCATTTCCATTTTACATCTTTTTTCAACAAATTATTCAAAGGGAGTCTGAGTTTAGCATAATTAGGGATAAATTTCGAGTAAATGTTAATAGATCCTAAAACTCGTTGTAAATCCTTTTTATTCCTTGGGGAATTCAATTTTCTAATCGTTTCTATATTATTAGTGCTGGGTGAAAATTGATGGTTTGATATTTCATATCCTAGAAAATAAATCTGATAAGTAGCGAATTTACATTTACTTAGTTTTAGCTTAATATTTTCCTTTATGCAAATATCTAAAATTACTTTTAAATGGGTCAAATGTTCCTGAAAATTATTTGAAAATATAATGAAGTCATCAAAATAATTCATGCAAAAATCAACATAATATTTATTTAAAATTTGCTTTAAAACTTTTTGGAATTGACTTGGACTATTTTTTAATCCAAAAGATAATTTATTAAATTCGTAAAGTCCGTGAGTGGTAGTAAAAGCTGTGTATTCTTTATCATCTGGGTGTATATCTAAATGGTGATAACCTGATAAAAGATCTAGTGTAGTGAAGATATTAGCTTCTGAAAGCTTATCTAATATAAAATCTATTCTTGGTATGGGCTCAGAATCTCTTTTTATTACCTATCATTTAATTTTCTGTAGTCTATTACTAGTCGAATTTTACCTTCATTTCGCTTATTTACCAACATAGCAGGGGATGCATAGGAGGAATAAGATGGTCTAATGACATTATATTTTAAAAGTTCTTCAATCTGTCTTTTAATTTCAATGTTGTCCGAGAAGGAAGGTCTAAAAGGCTTTAATGAAATAGGTGTTTGTGAGGTAAGTTTAATTCTAATTGGATCTGCTTTTTAATATGTCCTATATCCATTTTATGGGCAGCAAACGCTTCCTTATTTTCCTTAATTAATTTTATTAAATCAGATTTTTCATATGGTGAAAGTTTTTCATCAAATTCTACACTATTAAAATTTCTAAAATCATTTTCATTAGGAGGAATAATAGATTGAAATAAAGGAATTACATTATGATGTGTATAATTATTGTTATTAGGGTTATGGTAATTAACATTAAGAATTCTACCAAATTGAGTAATTGTAAAATTTTGAATATCAATGTCTAATTTAAATAATCTTATATGGTGTAGAGAAAGCAATACATATTGCAAATCAATATCAGAGGAATAAAAATCAATATCAGAGGAATAAAAATCAATATCTCTAGTAATAGATCCTATAGTTGTATTAATATTAATTTTTGAATTTATATTTAGCATACCGGATGTCTGATTAATAAGAGGTAAATTATTAAAAGCAACATAGTTTGGTTGTATCTTATCTAACATGTGTTGAGGAATTATCGAGAATGTACAGCCAGTATCTATGAGAGCTATAATACCGATATTATTCATATTTAGATTTATATACAGACCTTGGCGTCAGGAGTGTTGAGGCGGAGCTGGTCGGCATTCGCTCGAAGGGGCTGCTGTCTGCGTCAAGGCATCCATGGATCGAGACGGCACGGACATGAAGCTTGCAGCTGGGGAGGCTTGTACGGCCTTCTCCCGAAACCAGCACCTATTCTCAGGATGGAAGCGTCCGGCATGTCCCCGGTTCAGGCAGATTCGGCAGGGACGTCTTTTAGTACCATAGTCAATAAGGCTTCTACCTGGATGTCTCCATTGCTTTTGTTGTACTTCCATTCTTGGGGCTGTTTCCCTTTTAAAAGATGACTTCTCCATTTCCTCATGTCGATCAATCATTTCTAATTTAGATACTAACGCTATCCATTCTTCTGGAGTGTCCACTTTTGATGTAATAACCAGTTTTCTAAAATCAGTTGTTAACCCATTTGTCAGGCCTTCCATCAAATTTTCTTTTGTAATCTTTGCTTTAGAAGCTAGGGACGTTTTTTCCTTAAAATAATTTTCAATCCCCTTTTCTGGATCATATTTCAATTCAATAAAAGCCGTGAATGGATTAACTTCTTGTTTATAGAAATGAGACAATAATATATTTTCTAGTTCAGGCCAATTTGTAATATCCAAGCAGTTCTCCACATAAAAATCAAAAGCCTCTTCTACTAAAAAAATCTCCAACATTTTTCAATTTCCAGGTATCATTTAATTCTTCTAAGAAAGCCTTCTGGTTGAAATATTTGAGCCACGATTTTAGGGCTAGACTTCCGTTAGGGTTAAATTTACATACGTTTAGTTTAGTGTTATCTGACATATTTCTTTCTATTTGTAATGTGTTACTTTTACTTCTGTCCTTTAACTTTGGCATTTATATTTAATATATAAAGAATTTTTTTAATTTTCAAGTTGTAATTTTAAATTTTATAAATTATATAATAATATATTTTATTTTCCAAAATTGTATTTAATTTTTTATTACTTTTTAAAACAAACAGTTTTTGCATACCTAAAATTTAACGATTATTATTATTATTATTCTGTACATAACCCGGACTCCTGGAGCGTACGAAAGTCGCCAACTGTCAGGGTTTGTCTTCTGACTTATTGTCTATTTGTTGCGGTTGACATCCAACTGATTAGATGTCGCCAGGCTGTTTTATTTTTGGGGAGGTTCTTCAATGCTTCTTGGTTGAATGGGCTGGTGTTAAGTAGAGTTGCAGTCTGGAATCTCTGAAGATGGTAGGATGGGCAACTGAATAGGAGGTGGTCGACTGTTTGATTTTCTTGGTGACAGTGTTGGCATACGGGGTCGTTGTTTTTGGAGGTTCTGGCGATGTCGGCTTGAACGAAGCCATGTCCTGTCAGAATTGTAGAGGTGATGTTGCAATATTTTAGTTTTGGGAGAATTGAGATTAGAAGACTAGGAGATGCAGCTACTCTTCTGAGGTTTCTTGTAGCATGGTCTGTGGTGTAGAGGTCGGTCCATAGTTGGAGGGCGAACTGTTTGCTTTGAGAGCGGACATATTTCCTAGGAAGGGTTGCGAAGTGTAAAGGCAATTTGGATTGAGCTGCGGCTTTGGCGACTTCATCAGCCTGTTCATTTCCAACGATGCCGCAATGACTCCGGACCCAGCAGAGTTGAACATTGTCCAGAGTATTGAGGTTTCTGATTATCTCTGCAGTAAGTGGGGTTCTAGGGATATCGGGGTGACAGATGGCATGTAGAGCTGCCTGGCAGTCGGAAGCAATGACAAAGTCTTGTCGCGGCATGATCCTAATAGATCTGGTGGCATAAAGAATGGCCAAAAGTTCCGCCTGGAAGGAGGTACAGCTGTTGTGGAGTTTAAGTTTCAGTGGTGGATAGGGAGGTGGGAGCACCGCTGCTGCGCCAACCCCATTGGTTGACCGATATAAACAAAAAAAACTATTTGGTTGTATTCCTTTTGTTAAGGATTTCTTTACATTTGTAAAAATTAACTCTGTGTTTAGTTCTTTGATTATTTAAATTATAATTTTAGTTATATTATGAAAACAATATTAATAAATATTATAGTTATGATTATAAAATTTTAATTATATTAATGAATAATAAAAATCATATTTTTATTATGTCATATATATATAAGATTATTAAAGAAGAAAATATATATTTCTCCATAGCATTGGATGAATCCACAGACAATACCAATTCAGCACAGGTTCTATTTTTATTCGAGCTATTACTGAGGATTTTCGATGTTTTGAAGAGTTGCTTGCATTAGGAACACTTTCAGGCAGGACACGAGGAATAGACATCTTTGAGAACTTCAAAATAAAAATTTGCGAAGCAGGGTTAAATATAAATAATTTAGTAAGTGTGTGTACCGATGGTGCACCAGCCATGGTAGGAAAGCGAGAAGGTTTCATTTCGTTATTAAAAAATAATATGCTAATTTAGAAAACTTGATTTCTTTTCATTGTATTTTTCACCAACAAAACCTATGTGCTAAGTCGGCTAGTTTGAACGATACTTTAGAAAAATTATTGGTATTGTAAATTTTATTCGATCAAATTCAATGCGTCATCGTCAATTTCGAGATATAATAATGTCCGATAATGACACCTTCAATGGAGACTTACCATATCATAGCAAAATACGTTGGTTATCAAGAGGACAAGTTTTGCTAAAAATATTCACCCTGCGTCAACAAATAATTAAATATTTTGAAGAACAAAAGAAATATTGCGATTTATCAGATAAAGAATTTTGTAGAAATGCTGCCTTTTTATGTGACATGACAATGAAGCAAAATGAATTGAATTTAAACTTGCAGGGAAAAACTAAATATATATACGAAATGTGGCAAAAAATTCAAGCTTTTCGAAAAAAACTTTTAATCTTTAAATCTTTACTAGGTGTCGATTAGAAATTTCTAAAGAACATTTCCCACAGTTATCGGAAATTATGATGGAGCAAAATTATTCCCCATAAAATTTGGATGAGTATATTTCTGTTCTGGATATATTAATTGAAGAATATAATAAAAGGTTCTTAGATTTAAAAAAAAAACATGTTTTCACACTTATAAATTAACTTTCGACCCAGACCTTGTTGATATCGACGTAGAGCCCAAAGAATATCAAATGGAATTATTTGAGATAGGAGAAGATAATATCTTTGAATCACAATTCGATTCAAAAAAAGATCCTATTGAAATATGGAAGACTGCAGTTATTTATCCTCGTCTAAGACAACACGCACGAAGAATTCTTTCATGTTTTGGAAATACATATTGCTGCGAGGCAACATTTTCATACATGACTCAAATTAAAACCCGCCTAAGAAGTCAAATAAGTGATGTTCATTCGAAAGATCAACTTAAATTACGTACCACGTCAATTGAACCAAATATTTATTTTTTGTCATCCAATAAACAACCACAGAAATCCCATTAAATTTTCTGGATTGTAAAATTGAATGTCAAATTTTTTGGAATTAATTAATGTTGGTGTTTTTGGGGGTAAAAAAGAGAAAATGTTACTTAAATATATTTTTAATATTATCTTTATGCATAGAAACTACAAAAGTAAAATTTAAGAATTAAGAAGAAATACAAAAAACAAGAAAGGATCAAGAAGGCACTAACTACGTTGCCAAATTGTTAATTTAACATATGCTAGCTAATATTATCATCATCAATTTATATTTATTCATATATTTATATAATTTATTTACACAGATAAAAATTATTTGAATTAATATTCCTAACAAATCCCCCCTTTAATTCAATCTCATTTTTTCTTCAGAAATATAAACAGTTTAAAAAAATCAAACATAGATGGCGTAACCTCCCCATGCTTTCACTTATATACAAGCTTTTGTTTGGAATAAGATTGATCTCTGAATCTTGATCTCTTGATCTTGATCACTGAAATGATCCCTTAAAATTTTTTGAAGCCTGCGGTGCTTTAGCTGTGCTTGGTGCTGCCCTGGTTCCCTCATAAACGGCGCTCTCGCCCTCTTCTCCCCCGGGGTGCCCACTTGCCCTTCCGGCGCCTCTCCAGCCCTCTCCTTGGCCCTCCACTGCGGCGGTCGCATGGTGACTCTCAAAGATGTATTGTGCCTTAAAATGCTTATCCGAAAGCATGTAGAAGGCGGATTAATTGTCAAGTTTTTGTTTGGCATAAGCCACATTTTACATAAAGTGAAAACATATATCAAAAAACATATTTTAAAAATATAACAAGTGAATTTATGTACACACATTTTTAATAAAGTTATATATATCTTTCCATATTTCTTTTTATCAATTACCTTTGAATTATTAAAATTTTCCAAATCAGTATATACATCAAGGGGTGTATGAACAGTTTTACAATCTAACATATTATATTTTAATAAAAGTTTTTCAATATATTTTTGTTGTTTTAGAATTATTTTGTCATTATATTTTAATATTTCAATTCCTAAAACACTTAAAAGATTAGCATTTTTCTTTATTTTAAAACAAAGTGTTAACTTATTTAAAATATCATTTAAAATTTTAGAATCAGTATTACAAATAATGATATCATCAACATAAAGTCCCAAAAGAAGAATTGAGTCATTATTTTGGTAAGAAAATAAGCATTTATCTGAATTAAAAATTTTAAATCCTATCTGAAGAAGATATTTAGTAAAGGTTTCATAAAAGACTCTGCCTGCTTGTTTAAGTCCATAAATGGCCTGATCAAGTTTACAAACAAATTTCTTACCTTCTTCTTGATATTCAAATCCTTTAGGCTGTGACATTTATATAGCCTCTTCCAACTTACCATACAAAAAGGCAGTTTCTATATCAAAATGATGAATATGCAAAATTTTCATTGCTGCAAAGGCGATTAAAGTCCTTAGAGAATCTGATTTTATCACAGGTGAATAAGTTTCTGAATATTCTACTCCAAATTTTTGTGAACATCCTACTGCAACTAATCTAGCTTTATATATGGGATTTAAAGGATCATGGCTATTTTTAATGGAAAACACCCATTTTGATTTGATAGGCTTAATGGTTTTAGTCATAGGTAAAACATCCCACACCTTGTGATTTTTTAAAGAAACTATTTCCCCTTTCATGGCTTGAAGCCATTTTTCTTTATCTGGAGAATTAATTGCCTCTTCATAATTAGTTGGTATAATTGGTAATGAATCAACCTTCATTACACTATCTCCTGGATGGTAGGTAGGATCAGAAGTGGTGTCATCTTGTGATGTGTCTTCATCAGATAATGATGATTCATAGTAAAATCCTTGTTCAGGAGTAGGTCTCAAGTTGTAGACATTTTTATCTTCATCTGGCTCATTACTTATGGATTCTGGAACATTTCCTTGGTGAATAGGAATTGGTTCTTCTTCTTTTTGATTTTTGTACCTTTTATGTTTTCTATAAGTTCAATAAATTCCTTTAGTTTGGCAAAGGTTTCTAATTTGCTTTTAAGGAACTTTGGGAATATTTTCCTTGAAAAGTCATCAACTATGTTCAGCACATATATTGCTCTGCCAATGGATTCATGCTGAAATGGACCTATTAAATCCATATGAATGAGATCAAGGGGTTTGGTTGATTGCTTTGAATCAATCTCTTTAAATGGCAATCTAGTAAACTTTGATTGAATGCATGTGATACATGGTTCTAAGTTATTAATTGGTGAACAACAGAATCCATACACCATGGAGTCTTTTAGCATCATATTCATATAATTTTCATTTATATGTGCGAGGCGTTTGTGCCAAATTTTCCAAATATTTTCTTGTGTTTTGAACACATTTTCTTCTAGTTTAATGTTTGCACATGCATCAATTGTATAAATGTTATCTTCCCTTTTTGCAGTTATAATGCTGGATCCATTGTTATCTATTATCCTTGCACCATTCTCATCAAATATAATCTGTTTTTCATCTTCAGTTATTTTACTTACTGATATTAAATTATTGTTGAGTTCAGGTACATATAGAACTTCTTTTAGTGTTAAAAGATGATTATCATCCTGATAAATTTCAACAGTGTCAATACCTTTTGATTTGATGAATCTATCATCAGGAAGAGTGATTTTTCTGCTATCATCTTGAAGATCATCCATTAGATTAATGTCTTTAGACATATGGCTTGTTGCTCCACTGTCTAGTATCCACTTGCATTTATTGTTGAACTCTGGAAAACTTAAGTTCATGGCATTTTCTTGATTATGATTTTCTCCTATCAAAGAAGCCCTAGAAGGATATTGTTTATTTTTTGAAAATGTTTGTTTGGGGATTGTTTGTATAGAATTACCTTGATTGTTTTCTTTTCTTTTGTTAACTGGGTTGAACCAGCATACTGCTGCTTTATGTCCAAACTTTTGACAAATGAAGCATTTGGGTTTTCTTTCTCTATTAGAATCACTTGATTTTTTCTTAAAGTTTTTGTTAAATTTATGGCCCATATTATATGCAGCATTTTCATCCTTGTTGTTCTTGTTTCTTTCTTCATGGAGCTCAAAAATTCTTCTTATATCAAAAATAGTAGCATCTGGGTAATTGTCAAATTGCATTGAGACAAGATTGTAATTTGGGGGTAGCCCTCTAATAAAAGCTGTGATGAATTCTTCATCTTCTATTGATCCACCCAAAATTCTTGCTTCTTGCAATAATTTCTCTGCTTTAAGCAAATATTGTTCCCAGGTTTCCTCTTTTTTCATTGTTAATCTAGATACATTGTTTTTAGCCTCTATGCATTTTCTCTTTATGTTACCCTCATATCTAGAATGCAAAGCAGTCCAAATTTCTTTACTTGTTTTGCATGTTAAAATTAAACATACTTGTGTGTCATCCATTGCTCAAGTTATTATCCCTCTAGCTTGGGCATCTCTTCTGTTCCAATCGACAGTTATTTTTTCATCTTTTGGAGGATCTTTTATAAAGCCATCTAGATCTTTGCCTTCCAAAATACAAATGATGCGAAATTTCCAACTTGTGAAATTATTTCCATCGAATTTTTGGATATTCATCGATGGTTCAGCCATTTTGAATTTTTACTTAATATGTTCTTTTCGAACCTTAAAGATATTTTCTATCTTTCTTTTTTCAAAATGGCGTTTGTTTACCTTTTTTTGCGTAAACCACGATCTGCTACCAATTGTTGGTGTTTTTGGGGGTAAATAAGAGAAAAAGTTACTTAAATATATTTTTAATATTATCTTTATGCATAGAAACTACAAAAGTAAAATTTAAGAATTAAGAAGAAATACAAAAAACAAGAAAGGATCAAGAAGGCACTAACTACGTTGCCAAATTGTTAATTTAACATATGCTAGCTAATATTATCATCATCAATTTATATTTATTCATATATTTATATAATTTTTTACACAGAGAAAAATTATTTGAATTAATATTCCTAACAATTAATTGTATGTCATTTTGAAAAATAAACTATTTAATTGCAAAGAAAATTATATATTTTAATTTTGTATATAAATCCCTTTAATTAAATCATACATATATTTTTATATATATAATATATATATATGGATGCGGCCTTCTCAAAAATGGTAAAATAAAAATTGGCCTTCTAATATAAAAAGGTTCGCCACCCCTGATCTAGTATATTATTTAAAAAAAAAATGTTTCTGCCAGGGCTCGAACCTGGGACCTTCCGCGTGTTAGGCGGATGTGATAACCACTACACCACAGAAACATGTAAATTATTAACTTCACATTACTATCATATGAAATTACATTCAAACACACGCTCACTCCAAACCATAATTAACACATAACAATCAATACTTTAATAAAAAGGCATCTCCTTATGCCATAAGCCTGTAAGTTGGTGATGGCTTGTGCCATCTGTCGGAATAAATATCAACTCTTTGTTGATTTTTAATAATTCTAGAATTGGCCAAATACCCATTTTCGATTAATAAAGAAAAGCTTTAAAAATACTTAATACAACACAATGTACACAATCAACCAATAAGTTCAAATTTATACAAAAGTCATCGCCTAATAATATAACTACACTCATGGACAAAACTTAAGGAAGCTGTACCTTTTATAATGTATGTCAATATAAACTTACCATCTGGGAATATATCTGGTAACCAAAAAAGACTGCTATGTATCATTCTGGCTCTTTTATTTATCTCAGGCATTGAACAAAACCCAGGCCCCCCAACCAAAAGGCAAACTACATTGACTGCGCCAGTACACTCAGGAGAGAGAGAATCAATAGATGGCGAGCTAAAAATGCTAATCTTAAACATGGCGGCGGAAATAAAGAGTCTAGGAGAGAGAATTGACATCAGACTTACCAAAATAGAGACTCGAATGGACGATTGGGATATGCGATTCTGCAATATGGAAGAGAAGCTAACTAAATGTACAGAGTCTCAACAAGCTACCGAAAAATTGGCTTCATGTAATTCGTTAAAGGTAAATGAACTGGAGGCTAGAGTCGAATTTTTTGAGACGAGACTGCTTGAGCCCAATCTAGTGTTCTATGGTATTGAGAGGGAGGGTGACGAAAACCAGGCAGATTGTAACTTAAAGATTCAAAACGTAATTAGAGATAAAATGGAAATCGGAGATGATTTAAAAATAACAAAATCTCACCGACTTTCACGCGGATCCAATGCACCAGTTCTTGTTGTGGTGCCTGATTATGCTGATAGAGCAAAAATATTTAAAAATGCCTACAAACTCAGAGATACTAAAATTTCTATAAGTAAAGATTATAGTAAAAATGTTAGAGAGCAGCGGCGCATCCTAATTGAAAAAAGGAAAGAATTGGGTGAAAGGGGAATAAAATCGAAGTTGAGAGATAACAGCTTTTTGTAAATGATAAAGTCTGTAAAGTGATGAATGGCCAAGTTGTTGATAGCACAGGAGCTGCTATATAGCAACCACCTCGTAGAAACAATTGTGTAAATAGAAGAAATACGACATCAAAATCACAAATTAATTCTCCACCCAACAATCAAATAACGGAAAGTTACTTCGACACAAATACATGTAAATTCGATTTTCAAGACGCTGACAATGCAATTTTTTCTGAAAATTCGCGAGACATCGCGGAAACTTAGTTATCTATTTTCTTATCAACAAACACAAGAGCCCTCCAACATGTTATCTGTTTGATATTTGTATACCTTCCTCCAAACCAAATACAGCTGCATAACTTAGATAAACTGTCTCCATATATTCAAAAGCAAATAGCATATGAAATTTTTTTAGAGAAAACCACACCAAGATGCTCTGTGGTGAGGACCCGATTTGTACCTTCTGTAATTCAAAACTAAAAAATGAAATCACTCACTATATTTTTGATTGCTATGCTCTGAAAGAAGAAAGAAGAACCCTTATGCTCAAAACTGGGCAACTCTGTGCTTCACTTCCATCAATAATTGACAATATGACCCAGAATAAGTATATTGCTACGGCGTTTTATGGTTTCCACAAGTCCATATCTCAGAAGAAGGCCAAGTGACACTCACTCCTCACTTTCTTACTGCTACTCTTTTTGTGTTGTTTTTCTTGCTTCCCTCTTTATCTTTCTTGTTTTTATTTTTGTTTTTTTTCCTTTTCTTCTGTATATATCGATATTTCCTTTGTCTCACTGCTTTGTTCTTATGCATACCTCTGGGGAATCCTGTATAGGGTCAGTGACCCTGAATAAAGGCTTTTTGTTGTTGTTGTTATAATGTATGTCGGGATTCTGACAATAACTGTGAAAGATATTACAGTGACTTTTATTGAAGATACACGAGATAAGCAAGTGGGAATAAAATTGCCTCTGTTTCCTTCCTTCCTTTACGGCCTTCCTCTACTGAGGGTGACGGCCACGTGGTCTCTCCATATCTCCCTTCTACATCCTCTTCATCTCCTCGTGTCGTTAGATCGTCTGTGTATCCCTGTTATCTCCTTCCCCTCGATCTCTTCCCCCGGAGCTTTTCCTCCAACACTGTCAGCAATGTCTCTCCTGCTGATCCACGCATCACATGTCCGGCAAACGTCAGTTTTTGTTGTTTTATGAACTTTATCAGCTCTGGCGTTCTGTACCCATTCGATAGAGGACTTAATTATTTGTTATCATATCTGTTACCTAGAAACCTCACCTAACTGTAAATAATTTCCAAATCTCAAGATTTTTAAATCCTGTCAGCCTATCTGAATCTTTCTTTCCATCCCCCCTCAGATCCACATTTCACAAATGTTTCCGATATTCTGCCCTCTGTGTATGTCCATTGGCCCCTACAACACCACATTTCAATTCCTAATCTTCACCGGCCTCTTTCTAACAAGTATTCAACTCAAATATTAGAAGCACACGCAGAATTTTTTAAGACTACCGGTCTTATACAGATTCACCTCAGGAAGGAAGCATAGATGGAGCTCCTATACTCCAGGCAGCACAGAACCCAGGCTCCAAGTCCGACGCATGTCCAGTGATTACACCGTACATACGTCAAGGTTAGCGTATCACTGACGAGTGTGGAATCAGCCGCGTTCTAGTCTTCACTTTCCTCATCTAAATAAACCACGACATTCGGCTATTCTATCAAATATTGAAGAACACACACAACTTTATTAAGACTACCGGTCTTATACAGATTCACCTCAGGAAGGAAGCATAGATGGAGCTCCTATAATCCAGGCAGCACAGAACCTAGGCTCCAAGTCCGACGCATGTCCAGTGGCCACACCGTACATACGTCAAGGTTAGCGTATCCCTGAAAAGACGAGTGTGGAATCAGCCGCGTTCTAGTCTTCACTTTCCTCGTCCAGATAAACCACGACATTCGACTATTCTATCAAATATCGGAGAACACACACAACTTTATTAAGACTACCGGTCTTATACAGATTCACCTCAGGAAGGAAGCATAGATGGAGCTCCTATACTCCAGGCAGCACAGAACCCAGGCTCCAAGTCCGACGCATGTCCAGTGATTACACCGTACATACGTCAAGGTTAGCGTATCACTGACGAGTGTGGAATCAGCCGCGTTCTAGTCTTCACTTTCCTCATCTAAATAAACCACGACATTCGGCTATTCTATCAAATATTGAAGAACACACACAACTTTATTAAGACTACCGGTCTTATACAGATTCACCTCAGGAAGGAAGCATAGATAGAACTTCTATACTCCAGGCAGCACTGAACCCAACAATAGCCTCCAGGTCCGACACATGTCCAATGGTCACACCGTGCATATGTCAGCGTACCATTAAAGAGACGAGTGGAGAATCAGTCGCGTTCTAGACTTCGCTTTCCTCATCCAAATAAACCACGACATTCGGCGATTCCATCAAATATTGGGAAAGCAAACCTCTCCGTTTGAGTCAGAATTGTAGCAGCTTCTCTCTGACCCCGAGGGGTGGAGTGGGGAGTTAGTCCAGACAATAGGGGGGTCGGGGACCGTCAACAGACGTGTGACTCACCACGTCCCCTTGTGATGAGGGGGTGGGGGACTATTTATACCAAGGGAAAGGATAATAATAAAATGTTAAATATGCAAAACGGCATTATAGAGATCTGAAACCTAAACACAAGACAAATCAGGTTAGGTTAAAAACTAAAACATTTGATGCTGGTGTAAAAAATAGGAGGGAATTAATAAAAAAACAATTTATTGAAAAGGTGGTGGATCTATTTCGAAGCATGACAGGACATTTCACTTGCAATTATTCTCTTACAAATTGAAAAAATTGTAGCACGATTCTATAGTAAAGGTAAGATTCTATATTAAAACAAAAATAACTTATTTTATTAACGATTAAAAGACATTTTCTTTCCTATTAATTATTTTATTATATATAAAAACGTATTAAAATAGCGGAATAATTGATATTAATAATAATAAAAATTACATTTAAAAAAATTTAAATTATTTGTAAAAAAAAAAAAAAAACGAGCCTGCCAGGATTCGAACCTGGAATCTTCTGATCCGTAGTCAGACGCGTTATCCGTTGCGCCACAGGCCCACGACTAATGCTCCTTTATAAATAAATATTAAATACGAATTCGAAAATTAATGCCTTGTATCAATATTGAAGTGAAAACCTCAGGCCTCCTGAGAACCGACTGATTGAAGAATTAAGAAACAAAAAAAGAAATAATCCTCACCCAATCAGATAAGGAGGACAAGCAGGGATTCTGGACAAGACTGATTACCATAGTAAAATGCTAAACATCATTGAAGATCCAGCAACCTTCAAACTCATTTCCAAAGAAGAAAAACCCCGAGAATACTTTTTATTCAAAAAAGAACTCAAGAAGATTCATAAGGAACATAATTTCGAGCAAAGAATTGAAAGACTTTTTGTCTAATATGCAAATCGATGCCTTCATATATGGCCTCCGTAAAATTCATAAATCAAGTGTCCCCTTAAGACCCATAGTGGCCTTCTACCATTCCCCAATAACGCCTCTCTCCAATTTCATCTCAACCTTTCTCAGCCCATAATCAAGCAGTAGAATTCTCGGTTTTCAATCTACAACACCACCACCTTCATAGAAGAAATACTCAAGAGTGTTTATATAAACTAAGAGGTGGGTCAACTCTTGCCCAAAATGTAGCTTGGCACCTGCAGCTCAAGAACACATTGCATTAGACTTGCATTGTACTAAACAGGACCTTTGGGAGAGGCCGCTGTTTATCATCAAACAGCTCGAGGAGCATGGACTCGTGGAATTCGTGTAATCTTAGCACAAAGGGTTAAAAAACAACGACAACAAAAGATAGGCCAAGCCATCAGTAACTTTTAGTTGCAAGATCAGGAGATTCCTTTCTCTTAATTTTACAACCTGATCCCAGTACAGAATCACTTTGGTGTACTCTTCTTTTTTTTTTTTTCATATTTTATAATTAGGTTTATCCATTTGTATTATCATCATTGAATGTAAATATTTAAAAAATATATAATTTCCTTAGCAGACTCCATGACGAACCCCTGTATATAAGACTGGATGTCTTAATAAATACTTATGTGCATGCGTGTGATCCTGACAACTAATAATGGGATAGTTTCCAGCTATATCCTCCAATATGGGTGGTCAGAAAACCGTTTTAACCGAGAAGAGGGTCTTTATGAGGGTGAATTAGCGTCCTCTCTGCACTCTTATCCCTAGCAAGATGTTGGCACGGCAAGTGAGCGGTTTTGAACAGCAATTTATTTCTCCCGTGTGCGCCATTGTCGGTAGGTTAGAAGTGATGTACTTCTTATTTACATATAACCTGATGATAACCTTTGACAGGTTGGGAAATAAGATAAACTACAAGAAACAGGAATATTGTGAACGAGTTTTTTGAAATTAATCAAGAGTGATTCTTATTTTAAGAATTATAACTAATAAACACGAGAGAATATCCACTCATGGACAAAACTTAAGGAAGTTGTACCTTTTAGCATATATATCGGGACAATAACTCTGAAAGATATTACAGTAACTTTTATTGAAGACACACGAGATAAAATAAAAACGACCAATGATATGAAAGACTTTCCACTTTCTTAAGTTTGTCCAAAAGTGTATGTCATTCAAATAAAACTCAGTTTCTACGGTTAATACTACGATGAAAAGTAGTGAGAGGGCTTAGCTCATCATAAATTAACAGTTCTGCGGTTTCGTCAATTTAACCCACCAGACCGCTTGTTTGCGCCTAGTTATGTAAATAACTTGCTAGGCTGCATTGATTTATAATCATGCAGATTTTTCTTTCTTTCTTTTAATTATGTAAATATATATGTATATAAAATGAGTGAAAGATGCAATAAAGTTAGTGTGTCAGCTAAACGCCGTGAGGCTGTGTGGTGATTCTCTTGTTGTTACATCGCAATTGGATAAGGAGAATTTCTCAGTAGTCAATCCGCAGGTCGAGGTGAAAACATACAGTCCAAATTAAGCTCTGCCGAAAGATAGTCAACATCTAAAACAAAGGTTAAGGAGCTACACGGATTTCCAAACTATTACTGTGAGGATCCAAGCTCCAACACCGCTTTTAGAGATCTAATACTGTTTCGGACGATTCTGCTTGTATATGAGACATTGGAGAATTGAATCTTAGTTATGGTAGTAAGGCAAACTATGGACATAAGCTTTTTATTTTATAGAAGAGCCATTCGTGCTTAATGGTTTTGGCGCGTTGTTGCCTTATAATATGATTATTACTTTACATAGGTTTGTACGGTAGTGTTTGGTTATCTTTCTCCCATTCGCTCTCTGTTATGTAAATATCCCGTGTAGTTGGCGACATCTCTCCTTGTCCAGGAATATGTATTATATGTAAATAAGTCGATAGTTGTTTTGATCAAATTAAACTCCCTTGTCACTCTCTAACGTTTATATTCCCTCATTGTTCTACGTTACCCTATGCAACTTCCTAATATGCAAATATAGTATCTTCTTATATAGATAATCCTTTGTTTCTTGTAGAGCCTTAGTTAATCTTGAGACTGTCGTAGTGCTCAACGTTAGATGGAGATTGAAGAAATACTTTACTTTTCGCCTATTATTCCTCTATAGATGGCCACAAACAGTGGAACATCTGTTCACGTTTTCTGTTACACAGGCTACAAACACATCTGGGGGTAAAATACTTCAGCCCTCCTACTGACTCACTTCCGGCCGGATACTAATTGGTCAACTGGTTCACCGCAGCAATCTGCCCTCTCCATGTCTAGAAATATCTTCTACACTGCTGTGCGGACCGGGTAGTTGGCGATTTGCGCTCCAGGAACCCGGGTTACTTCTACTGTCCTCTAGGGGAACCCGGGTTATCTCTACTGTCTTACAGGAACCCAGCTTCCCACTTGAAAACTAACTTTAGTGGCTGCCGCACAAGATCATCCCAGGTTCACAAAGGAGGAGAATATGTACAGATTCGTCTTATTTTGTGTTTCACATATTTATCAGGTTAAAACCTCGTGGTACAGGATTCTTTGTTCCAGATGTTCTCAATTTGGATGCTCTAACTCGTTTATTTCTTTCATTGGCTTATTCCCTTCCTTATATAGCAGTGATGTGGCGTCGTCACCTATCACAAATTCGGTTGGTGAACTCTCTAATAAGAAAACAAAATCTGGAATAGTTTTCTGGAAAACTGGCATCATTCCAAATTATACGGCTATTGTTGGATCGCTAAGAGATATCTCTATAGATATTTACAATCCTATCAAAGTCAACGTTCAAAATCTTACCAGATCTATTGACTCAACGTCTTCTCTCTGTGATATCTCTTCTCTCGAAACTGTTTACTAAATTCAAACAAGTTAAGAAATAATAGTAACCATTATCCCAGATTGATGTGATGTATTGTAAACGTAAACGGTCAATATTGTTTTTTTTATTCATCTTCGAAACTATTATTATCTTTGTCACTGAGATGGTACGAAGTTGTTTTATGACCATGAATCCGTTGTTGGAATTCACGAGTTGAATGTGTGGTCCAAAACGCTATGAGATGTCTTCCAGCGACAATCCTCTATGAGACCCGGCCGCAGCTAAACCAGGAGCATGGGCCAAACAAGATCAAACAATTTTTTCGAATAACTCCCCCATCTACGACTTCCCGAGACTTCCTTCCACACCAATGCGCCTCTACACTCATGACGAGAAAATAGCTGACATTTAAAACCATCCTCACGTTGTGTTGGGGACAATCACCCAGTAGATAGAGGTAACCTGGGTTCCTGGAGGACAGTGGAGGTAACTTGGGTTCCTAGAGGACAGTGGAGGTAACTTGGGTTCCTAGAGGACAGTGGAGGTAACCTTGGGTTCCTGGAGGACAGTGGAGGTAACCTGGGTTCCTGGAGGACAGTGGAGGTAACCTGGGTTCCTGGAGGACAGTGGAGGTAACTTGGGTTCCTGGAGGACAGTGGAGGTAACCTGGGTTCCTGGAGGACAGTGGAGGTAACTTGGGTTCCTGGAGGACAGTGGAGGTAACTTGGGTTCCTGGAGGACAGTGGAGGTAACCTGGGTTCCTGGAGGACAGTGGAGGTAACTTGGGTTCCTGAGGACAGTGGAGGTAACTTGGGTTCCTGGAGGACAGTGGAGGTAACTTGGGTTCCTGGAGGACAGTGGAGGTAACTTGGGTTCCTGGAGGACAGTGGAGGTAACTTGGGTTCCTGGAGGACAGTGGAGGTAACCTGGGTTCCTGGAGGACAGTGGAGGTAACTTGGGTTCCTGGAGGACAGTGGAGGTAACTTGGGTTCCTGGAGGACAGTGGAGGTAACCTGGGTTCCTGGAGGACAGTGGAGGTAACCTGGGTTCCTGGAGGACAGTGGAGGTAACCTGGGTTCCTGGAGGACAGTGGAGGTAACTTGGGTTCCTGGAGGACAGTGGAGGTAACCTGGGTTCCTGGAGGACAGTGGAGGTAACTTGGGTTCCTGGAGGACAGTGGAGGTAACTTGGGTTCCTGGAGGACAGTGGAGGTAACCTGGGTTCCTGGAGGACAGTGGAGGTAACCTGGGTTCCTGGAGGACAGTGGAGGTAACCCGGGTTCCTGGAGGACAGTGGAGGTAACCCGGGTTCCTGGAGGACAGTGGAGGTAACCTGGGTTCCTGGAGGACAGTGGAGGTAACTTGGGTTCCTGGAGGACAGTGGAGGTAACCTGGGTTCCTGGAGGACAGTGGAGGTAACTTGGGTTCCTGGAGGACAGTGGAGGTAACCTGGGTTCCTGGAGGACAGTGGAGGTAACCTGGGTTCCCCTAGAGGACAATAGAGGTAACCCAGGTTCCTGGAGGACAGTAGGGGTAACACGGGTTCCTGGAGGACAGTGGAGGTAACCTGGGTTCCTGGAGGACAGTGGAGGTAACCTGGGTTCCTGGAGGACAGTGGAGGTAACCTGGGTTCCTGGAGGACAGTAGGGGTAACCCGGGTTCCTGGAGGACAGTGGAGGTAACCTGGGTTCCTGGAGGACAGTAGGGGTAACCCGGGTTCCTGGAGGACAGTGGAGGTAACCCGGGTTCCTGGAGGACAGTGGAGGTAACCCGGGTTCCTGGAGGACAGTGGAGGTAACCTGGGTTCCTGGAGGACAGTAGGGGTAACCCGGGTTCCTGGAGGACAGTGGAGGTAACCCGGGTTCCTGGAGGACAGTGGAGGTAACCCGGGTTCCTGGAGGACAGTGGAGGTAACCCGGGTTCCTGGAGGACAGTGGAGGTAACCTGGGTTCCTGGAGGACAGTGGAGGTAACCCGGGTTCCTAGAGGACAGTAGAGGTAACCTGGGTTCCCCTAGAGGACAATAGAGTTAACCCAGGTTCCTGGAGGACAGTAGGGGTAACCCGGGTTCCTAGAGGACAGTAGGGGTAACCTGGATTCCCCTAGAGGACAATAGAGGTAACCCAGGTTCCTGGAGGACAGTAGGGGTAACCCGGGTTCCTAGAGGACAGTAGGGGTAACCTGGGTTCCCCTAGAGGACAATAGAGGTAACCTTAAATATGTCATTGATGACTTCCCCCCCTCTTCCTTCAGCGCTTCCCTCTACTGAGGGCTGACCACATGGTCTCTCCATATCTCCTACCATCATCTCCTCGTCGTCCAGTCCATTGTTTCAGGTCATCCATATACTCTCGCCGTCTTTGTACGCGCGGTCTCTTCCCTTTATCTTTCCCTCCAGAACAGTCAGCAGTGTCTCCCCCGCTGATCCACACATCACATGTCCATATAACCTCAGTTTTGTTGCTTTATGATCATCATAAACTGGCGTTCTGTTGCCATTCGATCAAGGACGTGATTGTTTGTCATCTTATCTGCCCATGGAATCTAAAGTATTCTTCTATAAAGGTACATCTCGAAGGCCTGTAACCATGGTCTAGTAGATCGCGGTGATTTATTGCGCCCAGAGGATTCATGTTGAAATTCTCGGTAAATGTTTCTCGGGTAATATAACCTTTAAATAGAGAGAATGGCTAAATTTCTAAAATAGTGTTATTTTTAAAGGGCTTAATAGGAAATGCTATTTTAACTCCTTTTTTAAAGTGAATTTTTTTTTCTACAATTTTTTTTTTTACAATAAAGATTTTGGGTTGAGCGAGTTGCTTCCCCGACGATCGGATAAATCTTGGCCAGGGTGGAGCAGCGGACATGGTGGAGCATCTTGACTCGGGGGAATGTTCTAGCCGTGAGATGGCGGGGACAATAGAGAGAATATGGTTTTACGGGCTACTAACCAAAGTGTATGATTTTTTTAGCACAAAAATTGGATGTAGCAAGCAGACAAACTGCAATCTGCAGTACCAAGGTGCTGCCCGCCACCAAGGAAATTAGCCAAGGCGGGATTCGATCTCAGGTCGTCATTGCCGAGAATTAGCTGTTTATACCATTCCTCCACCGAACTTCCCCCATACAGGGCCAGTAGGACGTTGTGGTGTTCCCTTGATGACATCCGGGATTTACTCTCGAATTATATTGACAAACATTTTCAGTTTTTGCTGATCAGTTTTTAGCGGGAAGAATGTTGTCTTCGTTTGTTAGTGAACCAATTCCTCACGCCTTCTCATTGGACGAATGTGGCCATGTCTGTATATAAGAGGGGACTAAGGGAATGCGAGGGGGCCCAGAGCGTGGAGAATTGGTGTGGAGACGCTTAAAGTGTTTTTCTACGTGTTTTTTCCGTGACTGGGGATCTCTTCGCATCCTTGTGTAACCTCGGTCCGATCCCTACCAACGCTGCAAATAAAAGATAAGTACTGTTTTATTTTATTTAACAAATCGTGAATTTTTTTTATTTATCTCCTTTTTTTTTTGTTGGTGTTGTACTCTTGAGTGTACGTTTTTTTTTTTTTTTGTTTTTTTTTGTGTATTAATGTATTATTGATTTTTGTGTGATAACCCGTAAAATTAACTTTTGTCAATACTCCTGCACACGTCGTGTTGATGACATACGGGATATACTCCTGCACACGTCGTGTTGATGACATACGGGATATACTCCTGCACACGTCGTGTTGATGACATACGGGATATACTCCTGCACACGTCGTGTTGATGACATACGGGATATACTCCTGCACACGTCGTGTTGATGACATACGGAATATACTCCTGCACACATCGTGTTGATGACATACGGGATATACTCCTGCGCACGTCGTGTTGATGACATACGGGATATACTCCTGCACACGTCGTGTTGATGACATACGGGATATACTCCTGCACACGTCGGGTTGATGATATACGGGATATACTCCTGCACACGTCGGGTTGATGATATACGGGATATACTCCTGCACACGTCGTGTTGATGACATACGGAATATACTCCTGCACACATCGTGTTGATGACATACGGGATATACTCCTGCGCACGTCGTGTTGATGACATACGGGATATACTCCTGCACACGTCGTGTTGATGACATACGGGATATACTCCTGCACACATCGTGTTGATGACATACGGGATATACTCCTGCGCACGTCGTGTTGATGACATACGGGATATACTCCTGCACACGTCGGGTTGATGATATACGGGATATACTCCTGCACACGTCGGGTTGATGACATACGGGATATACTCCTGCGCACGTCGTGTTGATGACATACGGGATATACTCCTGCACACGTCGTGTTGATGACATACGGGATATACTCCTGCACACGTCGGGTTGATGACATACGGGATATACTCCTGCACACGTCGGGTTGATGATATACGGGATATACTCCTGCACACGTCGGGTTGATGATATACGGGATATACTCCTGCACACTGATGACAACTTCGAGACGATGATGGGAACCTAGCTTAACTCGCTGCCGCCCGGAGCTTACACCATCGTCGTTGCTGGACGACGAAAGACTTGTTCTCAGTAGGTGCGTCGTCTTCCAGTCCCCGGGGGTGAAGCCTTCCTCGGTCCCGGGGGGAGTTCTCCCGGCTGAGCTGGTAGACTGAGGTAAGGGATATCCCCCCCCCCCCGCCCGCCCCTCTGAACCAAAATAGACGCCGCACCTTACTCAGCCATGCCAACCTTAATACCGACTAACTTTCCTCCTCCATTGTTGCCCTCTCGTTTCTATAGAACGCACCACTTGTTATTTTCACAGCCTATCCTAAAATTGCTTCAATGACCCCCGATTCTCACTAAAGTCCAACTCCACCAGCGAGTGCAAGTAACCAAACGGGGCTCTGGCATATTTGTAAGTGTAAAAGTCGAACTGCTTTTCATATGTGTAGACATGTGGTGCACTTACAGTAAAAGAAGGTGTCAACTTTTACCCACCATGATTATCATGGCCTTTTCCACGTGTACAAGGAATAATAATTATAAAACAACCTCTTTGCGGAGAGAGCATACAAAATAATACAACATAAAGTTGCGATGATATTCATGTACCAAAAGATGCACCTCTACTTTTAAATATCCAAAAAAAACAATGTATTTTGTTTATCACCCCAGTACAAAACGTAAAGGTGGTAATAAGGAATGAGCCACACAACACCAGTTTAGGATAATTCAGATAAAAAACCAATCTGTATATCGTTATATGTTTTATTGCGTATTTAAAGAGAGAGAGAGAGGAGCCTCATTGCTGCCCACACAATGTTTAAAATATATTTTAATTGAAATATAAACCCAACCAACCTATTCCATCTCACTAGGCTCAATTGCCATCAACGATATAAGCTGAAAGATACAATCTGCGTATATAATGGTTCTGGTCAATATAGGAGAATCAAGAGTGTCCTGCAAATTCAGAAAAATTGTGACAGAAGTGGACTGCGGGGCCGCCAACATCATCCGGAGGTCGCGTGCTGACGTCACTCTGGCCGCACAAGCACCACTCTATCGTGCCTATCTTCGGCGTATCCAGTTCTCTGTGGGCGGGTCGAGGTATCTGTCCATAGAGATTTGACGTATGGACCAACCGGGGGATTTCCGAGTCCAAATTATCTGTCTGCTAGAACTGCTACTAAACGTTTACTTTGAGTAAAAACAAAAAATTCAAATGCTCTCCCTGTCAGACAGAGATGTGCAATATTTGGAAAATTTTAAAAGATACAGAAATACAGTAACTTTAAGGAAAAAAGGCTTTTTGATAGGATTTATTTATTCCATTATTCACACGACAATCTACAATTAGTAAACAAGTTGCTTAAATTTGTCCGTATACATCTGTCACTTGAACAGAAACAGAGATACCGAGAAACATGTAAGACCAGGCTTGAAATGGCCGCAGATGATAATGGAAGGCTCAAAGTGATAACGGGGGATGAGTTTATGGTTATGTCCCGGAAACAAGACATCAACCAAAAGAATGGTGCGGTTAAGAAGAACCAAAACCAAATAAAGTTCGCTTCTCTAACTCGAAATTCAACGTTCTGTTTGCAACATTTTTTTTTTATCACAAAGGACTGGTCTACCATCTTTTTGTTCCTGTAGGACAAATCATCAGGTCTTTATCGGTATTTTGTGGCGGCTAAGGGAAGTCATAAGGTGGAAACAATAAGAAAAATAAGTTTCTCAGGATTGGGTTCTCCACCAGGACAACGCAAGACCTCACATGACTGTTGCAGTTTGCAGCACAGACAGCTCGGCGTGTGCACCGGCTATGGCGAAGATAAGCATGATTAAAGGGTGCTTGTGCGGCCAAAGTGACGTCAGCACGCGTGGGCCGGCGTTGGCGGCCCCACAACAAAGTTCCTATACCCTCTCAGGCCTCATACTCACCAGATCTTGCCCCAAATGACTTTTTCCTATACAGTAAAACAAAAATGTCTCTTAAAGAGCAATGATTTGAGCCACGAGAAGTCAAAATAGAAAATTCGCTGAAGTTCCTCAGAGGCTTGTAAAAATATGTTTATAAAAAATCTGCAAAAAATTGGGAAGCAAGATGATCTACACTCATGGACAAAACTTAAGGAAGTTTTACCATGTATATCGGGATTCAGACAATATTACACTCATGGACAAAACTTAAGGAAGTTGTACCTTTTAGCATGTATATCGGGATTCAGACAATAACTTTGAAAGATATTACAATGACCTTTATTGAAAACACACGAAATAACCAAGTGTGAATAAAATTGCCTCTATCTCCTTCAAAAAAAAAAAAAAAAAAACAGACACTGGCAACGTCAATTATCCATGAATGTAGGTGCTTGACGCAAAAGCGGATTATTTTGAAGATTACTGAATAAAATTTTCTTCTGACTTTATTTTATTCAACAACAACAACGACAAAAAGGCTTTTATAAGGGCCCATTGCCCTGTATGGATTCGCCATACAACAACAAAATAATACAGTAATTTTTCTCCCTTTCCCCATGTGTACGTGGGCCTTTGTTTGAAAAGTGATTTATTTACACATCTGTTCTAAAATTTCCTCACTACCTCTTTTGTGTATGAATCTATTAACAATTGATCTGTAGAAATTATAGAGTTCTATTGCTATATTTTTCTTTTCTGAAATAGTTCTCAGCGTCTTCAGTGGGTTGGTAAATCTCCAGAAGGTGTTTTTAACAGTTTTTTTTAAATCTTTCTTCACCTAAATATTTGCATTCTATGATATAGTGGAAGATTTCATCAGATATCATATTTCCACAAATCCTGCAGTGAATGTTTTCCTTTTTGATGATGAGAATATGACTTTCTCTATCTAGGGTTGAAGTAATTCTAGTCCGTGCAATGAAGGCAATTATCTTCGATGACAGATTCCATGACAAGTATCGTTCTGGCATAAAGTAATTACAGATAAGTTTATAGTTTGAAATTTTTTTCGAATTGTCGAGTCTAGCGAAGTCTTGTTGAATAAGCTCTTCTATTTTTGTTTTCATAATCTTAGGAAGTTATTTTTTAATTGTATCATAGTTCGGTGGGAGGTTCAGCCATGACTGACCACAACAGTTGATTATATCATTAACTGTTTTGTATAATCCTATAGAGTTTTTTGACATTTGATGTACTTCTTTCAGTCTGTTCCAGCATAATTTTGGCAGTCTGCACTTGTCCATTTCCAGTATTCTCATGTAGTATTTCAATGTTACTTTTGTGGCGGTAGCAGTAAGTGAGATTCTTCCAGTCTTCAATCTAAATATGTGCCCCGGGATATATCTAGGTAAATCAAGAAATTTTTTTATGGAATGGGGTGTAGGGGTGCAGCTTTCGTTGATCATGGCACAATGATCCAGGCACACTTTGGTGAAAGTCTGACTTTGCCTGTAGTTTGAGGCCGTTCCTATGGAAGCAGACGCCTTTGCTGCCGACTCTAACATGAGTACAGACGCAGCTCCTCCGTATCCCTTGCTGAGGTCCATCAACTGGGTCAGTTGAAGTCAGGATTTTTAAAGAGGTCTACTCCTCTTCTAACAATGCTGCTGTTGGTCCGCGACTGCTTATTTGTCAGAGTTATTCTGCTTGTTTCGCAGCTGGCCTTCATATCTGAAGGTCGTTCCCCTATCCGCCACCTGGGGACGCGCCCTGTAGCAGTCAGCTCTGCCAAGGTGCCAATCGTGTAATCTTTACACAAGGGGATAAGAAACAACAACAACAAGTTTTTTATA
Organism: Cordylochernes scorpioides; assembly: GCA_030710605.1. Lineage (NCBI taxonomy): Eukaryota > Metazoa > Arthropoda > Arachnida > Pseudoscorpiones > Chernetidae > Cordylochernes > Cordylochernes scorpioides. Next base: position 37,413,715 of record CP092874.1, read on the forward strand.
AATGAGGTTTGAAGTTGCTCTATAGTTTCCCCATTATCGCAGGCCCACACTGGGGCCACGTAAAAAATAATTGATTTTATCGAAGATTCAAATAGTTTGAATGCAACTTCTATCGAATCGATTTTTTTCTCTTTTTAGAAAACCAATGGTTGAGTTTAGTGCGGTATATGTCTTTGCTTTGAAAACTAGTGCAGCTTGTCTGGTACTGTGTGTGTTTGTATAGGGGAATCCCAGATATGTTATTCTAGGGGTGACAGTCAACGGAGTGCCTCCCCAGAACCAGTTTTCATTTCTTGCTGGTCTTCCACCATTTCTGAACACCATTATTTTTGTCTTTTTTTCATTTAACACTAATTTATTTTCCTTCAGATAGGTTCTAAGTAAATTGATTTTGCTTTGCAAATTGATTTTTAATTCTCCTATTATTGCTATGTCATCTGCATACATGAGAAGATGGAGGAAGCCGAAGTCTGGAAGATAGAATCCTGTAAGTGAAGAATTATTATAATATTCAATTAGATCAGATATATAAGTTATAAATAGTAGAGGTGACAGTGGCTCTCTCTTTAAAACTCGGGAATCAATTTTTACGTTGTTTGAGTATTTACCTTTCCATCTAACTGAGATGTTTGCTGCCTCATAATAACTTTTTATTATTGATATAAACCTTGGGCTGATCCCCATTTTTTGTAATTTATTCCAGAGTATTTCGTGAGGAACTGTGTCAAATGCCTTGGTCAAATCAACAAAGAAAATGTATAGTTTACCTCGTTTCTTTCTTAAAGATAGTTGGATAAGGGTATTCAGGGTAAAAATATGGTCTAGACATGAGCGGTGTTTTCGGAATCCTGCTTGATTTTCTCCTATATAATATCTTTTCTCAATCCAATTGTTGAGTCTGTTTCTTAGAATTGAGGTAAATAATTTGGACATATTGCTGCATAGTGCAATTCCTATTACTTCATTTTATTCTTGAATTTCATAAATTCCGGGTATATTTAATGAAAGTACTTTGTACCTATGTAGTGATACAGAAGTAAATTATAAAAGAGAAATAAAAGAGAAGAAGCTTTTCCATAGAGAATAATTCCCAGGTGATTCAAGCAGAGTTAGTCATTCCCAGCCAGACACCACTATTGATGGAATGCCAAATTCCTAAATCATTGAGTTACCAAGGGCATCTGTTTAAGCAGTCAAGTTCATGTTAACTCCATTTTGGTGCCAAAACGGAGTTAAATTGGGACTGATAAGGCACAATTTAGATTATAAACACAAAGTAATAAGGCCAAATCCAAATGAATAAATAGTGTGTGACGCTTTGTTAACACTTGATAACAGTTACTTTTTAAAACATGCTTTGGTATAATTTCTCATTCAGCACTTTTGTCTGAAGATGGTAACAATGGTATTACTGAAACGTCACACATTTTATTTATTTGGATTTGGTCTTATTACCTCTTGTATTTAAATTGTGACTAAAATTGATTCATTCCTGAGGTTTCTATTGAATGGGAACAATAATAAATGCATTTGTATTCCTTTTTTTTTTCTGAAAGATAGTTACATTGACATATGTTGATGTTAGGAAAATTGAAGAGAGGAAAGCTTCCATTGAGATGACTAGAAGGGGTTAAAGAAAGCAACCAGTAGGTTTCTAGATTAGCTGAGAGTGATGGTCACCGTCCGACCAAATTGAAGAATATTTCTCTTTAGAGTCACAAAAAGTTGAACTTTATGGATGTTAACAACAATTAGAAAAGTCATATTCTTGTTTATTGTTGTTGTAAGTGTCCTTCAAGTCAAGTTCGACTTTTGGTGACTAGATGGGAAAATATTTTCTAATTTGATCTTGTTCATTAGGAAAAATTACTTGATGCTGGAAATATGAACTGAATGGAGAGGGTTGCTGTTCAAAATTTTGCTCAATTATAATGTGGTGTGGCCTCAAAAGAAAGTTCAAACTTTACATGAAATTTGCCTTGAGCCTCATTCACCTTGTCCTTACTCCCCTAGACAAGTTGGGATTCCTCTACTGATATTTGGAAGGTTTAAAATTGATCAGTTTATATAGAGGAAGTATGTATAGGGGCTCTGGCACATTTGTAAGTGCAAAGTCGAACTGCTTTTCACATGTGTAGACATGTGGTGCACTTACAGTAAAAGCAGTTGCTTTCTTCTACCCACTATGATTTTCATGACCTGTACCACGTGTACTCAGGATAAGCAAAAAAAAAAATGTATAGGGGACTACTTTATAAATAATAAAAGTTACAAGCTGTCACAATCCTCTACCCACCATGTTATCATGGCCTGGGGTACTACATGTGTAGACATGTGGTGTACTTACAGTACAGGCTGTCACAACCTTCTACCCACCATGTTATCATGGCCTGGTACTACATGTGTAGACATGTGGTGTACTTACAGTACAGGCTGTCACAACCTTCTACCCACCATGGTTATCATGGCCTGGGTACTACATGTGTAGACATGTGGTGTACTTACAGTACAAACTGTCACAACCCTCTACCCACCATGTTATCATGGCCTGGGTACTACATGTGTAGACATGTGGTGTACTTACAGTACAAGCTGTCACAACCCTCTACCCACCATGTTATCATGGCCTGGTACTACATGTGTAGACATGCGGTGTACTTACAGTACAAGCTGTCACAACCTTCTACCCACCATGGTTATCATGGCCTGGGGTACTACATGTGTAGACATGCGGTGTACTTACAGTACAAGCTGTCACAACCCTCTACCCACCATGGTTATCATGGCCTGGGTACTACATGTGTAGACATGTGTGTACTTACAGTACAAGCTTTCACAACCCTCTACCCACCATGTTATCATGGCCTGGTACTACATGTGTAGACATGTGGTGTACTTACAGTACAAGCTGTCACAACCTTCTACCCACCATGTTATCATGGCCTGGTACTACATGTGTAGACATGTGATGTACTTACAGTACAAGCTGTCACAACCCTCTACCCACCATGGTTATCATGGCCTGGTACTACATGTGTAGACATGTGGTGTACTTACAGTACAAGCTTCACAACCCTCTACCCACATGTTATCATGGCCTGGTACTACATGTGTAGACATGCGGTGTACTTACAGTACAAGCTGTCACAACCCTTCTACCCACCATGGTTATCATGGCCTGGGTACTACATGTGTAGACATGTGGTGTACTTTACAGTACAAGCTTGTCACAACCCTCTACCCACCATGTTATCATGGCCTGGTACTACATGTGTAGACATGTGGTGTACTTACAGTACAAGCTTCACAACCCTCTACCTCCATGTTATCATGGCCTGTTACTACATGTGTAGACATGTGGTGTACTTACAGTACAAGCTTTCACAACCCTCTACCCACCATGTTATCATGGCCTGGTACTACATGTGTAGACATGTGTGTACATACAGTACAAGTTGTCACAACCCTCTACCCACCATGTTATCATGGCCTGGTACTACAATGTGTAGACATGTGGTGTACTTACAGTACAAGTTGTCACAACCCTCTATCCACCATGATTATCATGGCCTGGTACTACATGTGTAGACATGTGGTGTACTTACAGTAAAAGGCAGTCACAAACTATCCATCATGATTACCATTGTCATGTACAACATATGTATACATTTGTAAAAATAAAATAATAATAATAAAACAAGAGCCCTATAATGACATTATAAAATTTAAATATATTTTTATTGCATTAACACAATTACATGGCACATGATTTTGTTGACATAAGATTCAAAAACCTTTAACATACTTAATTAGATTACTTATATATATACACACTATAGCTAATACAATAACAAAAAAAAATTGATCATTTAATTATTCCATAATAGTTTTATATAAGTAGTTAATAAAATAATTTTTAAATGAGTACCTTTTTTATTTGAAATGTGCAAGCTTTAAAGTCAAAATTGTTTTTCTTCTACTATTTCTGAGTTGATGTTTCTAGACACAGTAGGACTACCTCTCTGTAAAGGACAACAGCTAGTTTCATAGAGCCAAAGTGTCCTTTAGAGCAAGGTGTCCTCTTACAGGAGAGCTACTCTAGTAGAACCTCCATGAGGGTACATCTATAAAGGACAATTTTCATTTACAAAATTACCATTTTTAACCTTTTTTGCAACTCTCTGATAAGAGGACACCTCTCCCTAAAGGACACTTTGGTTCTGCAATTAGGTGTCCTTTTACAGGGAGGTTCACCTGTATATAGTAAAAATGGGTCATTTTGGAAATGAAAACTGTCCTTTGTAGAGGTTTCTAACATGAGTGTCCTTTCAAGGAGGTTGTTCTGTTATATAAACCTGTAGAAAAGAGAGTTTAACTTGAAAGCTTGCACTTCAAATTGAAAAAAAAAAAAAGCTTATTCTAAGAAATAAACTTTTAGAATTTCACAATTTTACTGTTAAATTATACAATTAATGGCAATTTGTAGATAAATATAATGTGAAATTAATTATAGTCAATTAGAATTTAAATAAGGCTTCTTAGGAAAGCAAAAATCTTCCTCAATTACCAGCTTTGTCGGCGTTCTTTCCAAGTGATTGTTTATATATTTTATTAACAAAGATATTTTAAAAAATGTTGGCTCTTTTTTCCTTTGTTTCAGTTTAAACTTCATTGAAATCAATTAGGATGAAATTTTTTTAATCTATATATAAAAATGAATGTTTGTATGTTTGTCTGTCTGTATGTCCGTATACAAATTCACAATAGTTCACTAATTCAAACCAAAACTTCCATACATAGGTAAAAGAATACGGGGAAGACGATAGGCTATTTTAAAAAATATATAAATCAATTATTAAAACTATATATTTTTAGTCAGAAAATGATGATGACGATATTGCTGTATCATGTTTGATTATCAGATACAAAATTATAATCGGGAAAAATTCCAAAAAGCAGAGACCACGGGTGAAACCAGTTCATTATTTTGGTACACAGGAACAAAATTCTAACAGAAAAACATTCATTCGAGCAGAAAACAAAAGCCAGATCATCTTTCTATAAAAATATCGCTTCTCAGACACAAAGTTTGGAGCGGGACATTTCACAAGAGTGACATCCACGGCGCCAATTTATAATTGTAACAAATAGTATTTGAATAGGGTACATTTAATAGGGTAAAACCCGGGCGTTGCCCGGGTCATTCGGCTAGTTTCTTATAAAAATATATAGTTATTCTTTGTTTCCAATTTTTTCTAAAAATAAAATAAGAGAAAAATAATCTAAAAATTGAATAATAAATATCCTTGTACGATGTAGCCACTAGACATGTTGTTGTGCTGCCTGGAGTATAGGGGTTCCAGCTATGCTTTCTTTCTTCCTGTGGTGTATCTATATAAGACCGGTTGTCTTATATATATAAAGTATTAAATAATAATTAAAATAATTTATAAAAACTAAAATAAATTGAAGTCAATCCATTATACTTCTTTAAAATTGTAACCATTAATAAATATAAATTTATTATAAAATAGAGAAAATCAACACAACGCTATTGTAAAATAAATCGCTAAGTTTCCAATTATCACAGTTTGAAGGTTCCACAGCGCGGTCCACGACAGATTTGGCGATGGCCAGGGAGGATGTTGCAGCTGGGGGACGGGGCGTTGCGCACGTGCAACACTCTGCCCTCCAGTCCGCAGTCAAACACAAAGTCATCCACCAGAGTCCCGTCTCTGCCTAGAGCTTGGCCCTCACTCCAGCCGGACCTCTGCACAGGACATCACTGTACTCAGCTATACTGATAGGTACATTTGTATGAAGGTAAATTAATGGATATTCAAACATTATAAAAATGATAAGGCACAATTTGGATTATAGATTATAAACACAAGGTAATAAGACCAAATAAATAGTGTGTGACTTTAGGTAACAGAGTTGTTACCGAAACATCACACACTATTTATTTGGATTTGGAGTCTTATTACCTTGTGTTTAAAAT